>JAWNNI010000006.1:1352500-2036281 GCA_035043065.1 Hirtodrosophila confusa | reverse complement strand
TTATCGGCCCAGAAATGGAGCCGCATGCCTTCGCATACTTGGATGACATCGTTGTCATAGGAGCCACCCTGGAGCAGCACGTGGACAACTTGCGCGAGGTCTTCCGTCGGTTGCGCAAGGCCAACCTGAAGTTAAACGAGAAAAAGTGCAGCTTTTTCCGGAGGAGACTAGTCTACCTAGGCCACGTCATCAGTGATGAGGGCATCCACACCGACCCGGACAAGATTGCGGCAGTACGGAAGCTGCTCCCACCAACGACAACGAAAGAACTAAGGCGTTGTTTGGGTATGGCATCGTGGTACCGCCGGTTCGTGCCTAACTTTGCCACAATCGTACAACCGATGACGAGCCTGCTAAGGAAAGGTTCGAAGTGGGAGTGGAGCGACGAGCGGCAGGCGACGTTCGAGGACTTGAAGACTAAGTTAACCCAGGCACCGGTGCTAGCGTGTCCAGACTTCGCTGATACCTTTTCGCTGCAGACTGATGCTAGTGACTATGGTCTGGGCGCAGTATTGACACAGAATCTAGCAGGGGGCGAAAGAGTGATAGCATACGCTAGTCGCCGTTTCCTCAAGGCAGAAGAAAACTACTCCGCGACCGAAAAGGAATGCCTAGCCATCGTTTGGGCCATTCGGAAGCTACGCTGCTACCTGGAAGGATACCACTTTGTAATCATCACAGATCATCTCGCCTTAAAGTGGCTCAACACTATCGAGAATCCGACAGGACGCATCGCTCGCTGGGCACTGGAACTTCAGCAATACAGGTTCGACATCGTCTACCGACGCGGCAGTCAGAATGTAGTTGCTGATGCGCTCTCTCGACAACCAATGGAAGTCCTCCAACGAGCGCAGGAAGACACTACGAAGTGCCCGTGGATACAACGATTACAAAAGCGAATGCGGGAACAGCCGGAGAAGTTCTCAGAGTTCATCGAAGAAAATGGGCAGATCTACCGGCAGCCAGGACAGCGACCCCCCGAGGAAGAGCATGTGACATGGAAGCTCTGTGTGGGTGGCCAGCATCGGCGTCGAGTGCTAGAAGTGTGCCACGATCATCCGACCTCAGGACATCTGGGAATCCGAAAACGCGACCCGAGTAACCCAGCGTTACTATTGGCCAGGACTTTTCCGAGACGTAGCGCGATACGTCCGACAGTGCGAGAAGTGCCAGAAATTCAAGGTAAGCCAAACCCGACCAGCCGGACAAATGTATACCCGGCAAGCACAGGGCCCGTTTGACATCCTTTGTGCCGACTTCATGGGACCGTTACCGCGTTCCAAGCATGGGAACACAACGCTGCTGGTGTTTTTCGACTTCTTCTCCAAATGGGTAGAATTGGTACCCTTACGGAAAGCCACCACGGCGCTATTGGAAAAGTCATTTCGGGAGCGGATTCTGAGCCGGTTCGGAGTGCCCAGGAAATTCGTATGCGACAACGGGACGCAATTCACGAGTAAGTCTTTTCGAACTTTCTGCAAGACAGCAGGCATAGAGTTGGAACATACGGCGCCATACACGCCACAACAGAACCCAACTGAAAGGGCAAACCGGACGATCAAGACAATGGTGGCCCAGTACATCGAGGAAGACCAAAACCCCTGGGATGACTTGCTACCGGAACTGAGTCTAGCAATCAACAGTAGCCCATCGGACACTACGGGATTCAGCCCAGCATTCCTGCTACAGGGACGGGAGCCCCGACTACCGGGGGCGCTTTACGTGAAGTCACGTCGGGACTGGGCGCGGTCACCGAGCAGCCAGCCAAGAAGGCCTCACGCCTTTAAGACATCTTCTAGTGGTACAGGACAACATCCAACGAGCCTCGCAAGAACAAAGCAAGAACTACAATCTCCCCAGAAGAAAGTGGAGGCCCACTCGGATCTCTCGTGCTCCTACGCCAACACCATCTATCAAAAGCAACCGAGGGCTTCGCGGCGAAGTTAGCCCCTAAGTACGAGGGACCGTTCAAGGTGATCAAGTTTATATCCCCGAACATAGTGCGACTGCAAAGCCACCCTGGCCGACAACGGAGGACCGCTAGCTTGGCGGACTTAAAAGAGAGGCCAGAACAGACGAAGGCGAGCTACTGCCAACTGAGACAAGACAAGGGGCACCAGACGACCAGGAGTGCCTCAGCGCCACAGACAGCAAGATTCACGGGGGCCACTTTGATGGTTCGCCATCATAACGTCCTCGCCCCCACGGGGGCAAAACCGCAATGCTACGCAGGACAAGGAGCAGGAACAGGACATCGGGTATTGATGAGCGAAGTGACCAGCAGTCGGTTGAGTTGCGCCAAACAAGGTCCACGAGGCCAAGCCTGATGGATTACCATCAGAAACACGAATGCAAAAGCTCCTTCCGAGCCTAATTAAGTTAAACTAAGTAAACATAGAACACCGCACCGCAGGGCCAGTTGTTAGGATAGATAGGATGGTTAGTAATCTTAGGAATCTGTTCTATCCAAACAATATCAACAACATGTCAACAGACGAGCACTCGGCCACACGGTCCATGGGGGCAGACGACGGAGAGGAGGACCGTCCCTTGGACCAGTGGCTGAACCCCGGGCTATGCTCCGAAGGGTACACATCACCGAAACAATGTGGCCCGCTCACGGCTCGCTGGATCAGATGGGAGCCATCTAGGAATGGATGGCGTGCCAAGCCCGCCCGACAACACATGGAGAGCCGCCAGGGGACGCGGCAAGCCTCACCCTTGACCCTATCGTCATCTCTTCCGATGACAGCGACGTCGAGCCAGACGGACGATTTGTCGCCAACGGCATCCGGGCGCCACTCAACTGGACGACGGACGCGCTCAACATATCGCCGATGTCGGAAGACGCAAGCACACCGCGCCGGTCATACTCGCCCTGCGACACTGAGATGGGGATGGAGTCCGAGGCTATGGAGGACGAAGACGACGGAGGTAGCGAGGCGGAGGCAGAGGAGGAGGAGTATGCGTCAGAGGGTGAGGAGGACACCGAGGAGGACGAGGACATGTGCGGACGCTGGGAGGACCCGCCACCACCGTACCCAGCGTCACCCCCATCGGCGTATGGCTCCTGGATGATGGGATCGGACCAGGTCCTCGGGTCCACCGCCCTCTCCGACGTGTACACAGAAGAGAACCTCGATCTAAGCCTCGACCCCGATGCCCTAACGGAGGTGCTGGCCGAATTGGATTCGCACCCTACGGTGGGCGACGTGCTGGAGGAACAGGCACCCGAGCCCAGCTTCACCAACGCGGACGAGGCCCCGGATGCTACCGAGGAGGATGAGGAGGAGTGGGGCGTCGCGCCGTTGTCGTGGAGCGTGGCAGCCCCAGAGAGGAAGCTGCCAATGACGCTAATAATATACCTGGAACATTACTTGGCCGACCCGGCCGCCAAACTGGGGGCCCGGAACCTGTTCCACAGCGGACCCAATACCTTCCGTTGGAAGGTCAACACGCGACGCGAGGTCACAATTTTCCAACTCACCCCAAAGTAAGGATGGGGTGTGAAGGAGCGTAGAACGCTTCCCCCACATTTTGATTTCTAGTATTTTAAGAATAGCATGAAGTTAATTTGATTATTAAAAAATATATATAATAAGCAAGAAACCCCTAGTACATTATGTGATCAGAGGCGGGCATCACTGACAGGCAGGGACAACACTGACAGGCACACATTAGAACAGAGCATCACTGATAGGCACGGGCAACACTGACAAATGCGCGCGCCAAGCAGAGATAGAATGCGTGCATTGCGCAGACTCCCCAAATAGAGACGCGCTCACAGCAGCCGACAAACCCACCACTAACAAATGCGCGCGCCAAGCCGAGAGAACACATAGCCACACGCACACGATCAACACCAGCAGCACAGAGAGAAAACGGTGCATTGCGCAGACTCCCCAAATAGAGATGCGCTGGCAGCAACCGACAAACCACCATATACATACGCGCTCGCTCACACACACCAATTGCCTAGGAATTAGGGCACAGGCGAGAAAAGGAAAAGGAGTTGGGGAAAAGGGCAAGCGAGGGAGCAGCGCTTGGGCAGCAAGAGGCCCAAGCGCATGTCTAGGAATGAGGTCAAGTGGGGAATACAGAACGAGACGGAAGTGTCAGTACGCGAAATCGGAAAACAAAGACCGGGAACACACCGTACGGTAACGGGACTCGTAAAGATTGCAAATTTTAGAACCGCGCGCAACCGGACGAATACTGCGAGCAGGATTTCCCAGAGTGGGTAAGCTGGCCATGCGTGCTCAAAGGAGCGAGTTAGAAAGAGTTCTTGGTGCGGTTAGGGAAGTTTAATTTTTACCAAATGATTCTGTAATGACCAGGCCTAGAAGGCCAATGTAATATGTAGATTCGTTTTGATTAATTAAACAACACGTCTTTAGCTTGATCGTCTTTATTCGAATGTTCCTTAACCTAAAGGCTGAGCGCTGAGAAGCAGCGACATTGCAGCCGTTTTGACATAATATATATATATAAGTAAATATGTAAAGCGGGCTGAGAGTGTTATGCATGTACATATATATACATAGTGGTCAAGCATGGGAACCATGCTGACTCGGCTATTAAGGCAGTCGCCGTTATCAAGGGCGATCATATTTCGTCTGCACTTGAAATGTGCTGAGGGCACTGACGTTAGGCTACGCTGCGACAAAGTCGTCGCTAAGTGTATTTTGTATATTTGTATATATGTATTTGTATATATGTAATATTCTTTAATATACATATGTGTACATGCTACATCTTCCCCTTTTTTAAAAAATAACGTAATTAAATGTAGTTATTTTAATTCTTATTATTATTAATAGTTTTTTTTTTTTTTTTTTTGTTTTAGTATTATTTTTATATCTAATAGATGTAAAAAGAATTGTGTCTCTTTTTTTAAAACATTTGCGTTTCTGACAAAAAAATTATTTTTTTTTTTAGCTTGATCAAACCCTTTTTTTCATGAAACGTTTCATTGAATATATATTTTTAACCTATCCTTATGTACTTTCTGTTTCTTATCTTTACTATCTTTAATAAAAATATTGTCATTATCTTCTATTTTCTCTACTATATATGGTCCTAAATATACTGGGTCTAATTTGTGACCTACTTCATTTCTTAGTAAAACTTTATCTCCTATTTTTAATTCGAAATTTATTACTTTCCTATCATAATATTCCTTATTCTTAGCTTTATGTTGTTCTAACATTATTCTGGCTCTTTTATAGGCTACTTCTAATCTATATTTACTTTCCTTAGCATAATCGTCTATATTGTATAATGGATTAATTTTATCTATTGTATTAAAATATTTTGGCAAATTGCTTTGTTTGCCGAAAACTAGCTCATATGGACAATAGTCATGTGCCATAGAGGGAGTTGTATTGAAACAGTATACGAAATATTGAATCCATACGTCCCAATCAGTTTTGTCAACCGATATATATGAACGTACGTATTCGTTAAAAGTTCTGTGACTTCTTTCGACTGTTCCAACAGTTTGGTGGTGGTGTGCTGTAGACGTTATATTGTCTATTTTGAGGTATTTGCACAAATCGCTAATTATGGAATTTCTATATTCAGCTCCCATGTCCGAAATGAACGTCTTCATTGGACCGAACTTCAGCATAAAAGATTCGAATATTGCTTTTGCAACTGTATTAGCATTTTTGTTTGGAATTGGAATCGCAACTAGGTATTTGGTCAAGTCACAAATTAATGTGACTGCGTATTCATTATCATTATCAGACTTGGGTAGCGGACCAATAGTGTCTACTATAACCCTGTCGAAAGCGTGTACCGGTGTATCTGTAAGTGTTAAAGGAGTCTTAATTTTAGTTGTCACTTTTGATTTTTGACATTTTGGACATTTTTGTATGTACTCAGTAATATCTCGTGTCATACCTTTCCAATAATAATGTCTTTTGACCTTGGCCAAGGTTTTTGAATGCCTGTGTGACCTCCTTGTACTGGATCATCATGGAATGTAGACAATAGAGCTTCTTTTTCTTTTAAATTTTCTATTTGGGTCACCGGGTTGAGTAGCGCTACTCTCAATGAATTCAATATTTTATTGCCCATATTTTTAAAATTATCAATTGAAACATGTTCAAAGACATTTTCCCACGGTGCCACTTTGAGTTGGCTGATCTTGTTTATACCGGCTTGCGTTTCATACGGGATTGGGGAGTTGATTGCATGATAATGAAAGTTATGCGATGAAACTTTAAGAGGGGATGTAACACAGGTGACAGGTGACTATCTGACGATACACTTTAGTAATCAGTATCACTGGTAAAGAAGTGTCCATTAAATCTGCACCTGTTGTTAATGGAATTACCGAGTTCAAGGATGAGTGTGAAGTGTGTACTCTAACTTCAGATGAAGTACAGGCCTTCAAGGTTATTATGATTCGCGTTGTTGGTAGTTTGGCAAATCAGTTGGAAAAGTATTTTTCTGGTGCTCTTGATAAAGCGACGTCTAATCCTGATTTTAACCAACCAATGAGCTTACTCATGCGTTTGACCTCAGGCGCTCGTGTTCGTTATATGGAAGACCTGTTCAATTGGTATATTGCTCTTGGTGGACAAACATATTTTGATTTGGTTAGTGATGCGGTTATGTCACGTTCATACACTTTTCCTTCAATCATCATTACTGCCTTTCGTTTACTGTCTAGTGGAAATAAGAAGGGACATATTGATAGCCGTGCTTTCCTCAAGGATGCTTTACGCCGGACCAGCGTTGATGAACGTGGCGGAGTTCAGCAGGGGAGAAGTTTATTCGAAACAGGCCTAACTTTGATCTATCTTCGCCAGTCACGAATTCGTTTGATGCGTCCCAAGTTGAAGTCTGAGTTACCGATGCCGACTACTCCCAAATTAATCTAGTTGATGATGCTCAACAAATTGAAGTGAATGTTTTTCCGTCGACTCCAACTGGATCTAAGTCGATGTGCCGTTGCTAAGACTCCCAATGAAGAGATACCAATAGAAAAGCCTCATTTTTATCGGCATAAAATGACGACGCACATGAAGAAGTGTTTTGACTCCTTTATTGATAAGTCTTCAATTCCAAAGGTGCGAGAGATTATTACTAGCCGAGCTAAGCTTCTCCTCAGTGTTTAATTGATGTATTGGATGTCTTTGACCTTTCGGAGTTAGTTGACGCTGGCCATGAACTCACTGCATTTAGCAATACATCATTGATTTTTAAAGCGGTTCGAAAGATAAGTGAACTAGATGAATTTGCCATTGACGAGAATTTGAGGTGGCTAAAGCTTTATCTCGGTAAATTTTTGTCTATAGTAGACTATACGTATTTTGATGATGAGATCGATTGTGTTTCAACGCTCACGTCCTCTAATGATGACGGACTTTATGACGTAATTGAAAAATTTACCGATTCTTATGCCGGAATTTACGCTTAAGAGTACATTAATAATGTTACCAAAGTATGACTTTTGCGAGTCTTAACTTTACAACAGGGGAACTCCTCGACACAAATGAAGGGAGTTATAATGTAGTAAAAAAAAAAAAAAAAAAAAAAATAAATAAATAAAAAACTGTTGTCAGATAAATTTCCACCACCTAGAATTGACTTTAGATCAACTAGGAAGAGCGAAATACTTTTCATGCCTAGACTTAATGTCTGGTTTTCATCAAATTGAACTCGAAAAAGTTCAAGAGATACAACGTCTTTTTCAACAAGCAATGGTTCATATCGCTTCACGCGATTACCATTCGGCTTAAAAATAGCGTTGGCAGTATTGTCTTTTGCCTCACTCGAATCACTAAACCAGCCCATAATTTTTTTTTTATTTAAGGTTTTCTATATATTCAATGAAAAATTTTTTTTGTTTTATACTGTAGTTTTTTCTGTTTTTTCTTCTTTGAAAATCAAAAATAATATTTTAGCAGAGACTTTTTTTATTGAAATTATATATTTTTTTTTTAAATTTTGTCATAATACAAATGTTTTATTGCAGCTGAGTATATAGATACCCAGCGCCAGAGACAGGAAAATATTAGTTGTTATATAATGTGGTTGGCTCACAAGTCAAAATACATTTCATTTCAAAATACAAAAAAAATTCTCCAACCACATTTGTTAGTAAAAGCCTAACAGAGTTTAGTATTTTTCAAGCAGCGGTTCCCCGCATAGGCTTGAGATTAGAGCTTATATTTAAGGCAAATTGGGGCATTGGCAATTATGCAGCCCGTTCGCGTTGTTTCGCACCAATGCGAAGCTGGTCATCTAATTTATGAAGACGCTCTGTGTAGCGTTGTCGGTCTGACTCGGTTTTGGCCAACTTAATCATGTCCTTGATTAGTCGCCGTTGTTGTAAGATTTTCACTCTTTCTCCGCTTCTCTTGTGTTTTGGGATTGATTTTTTTCCTTGTCGAGCCCGGTACTCAGCTATTGTGAGTGGGCGTGGTCCATCGGCTGGATTTGCAAAGCCTCTTGCAACGTCGGCAAATCCCTTTGTTCGGTAGGAACAGCGTTGATAAACTGTGGCTCCTCTGCCATGTATAACTAAATGTTTCCAAATTAACTGTCCCACGTCGGTGTAAGGGGCGGACTGCCTCTCACACTTGTATACTGTTGCTGCTGTCCGGGGCCTATGGGCTCAGGCGGTGCCGGTGCTGGTCATCGCACAGGCTCGTCCTATGATTATTATGAAAATAATAGCAATAAGTATTGTTATTAAGTTTAGGTCGGTGTTATTGACTTCGACTTTGTTTATTACATTTGCTGTCGAATCTACCGATTTTACATCTACTAAGCCCATTTTGTCAAATTTTTTTTAAATATTTCTTCAGATTTACTTACTTACTTACTTATTTATCCTGTCACAGTCGCCATGTAATATGCCAATAGTTAGAGTGTGGATTCAATACACTGGCACGTCTGTGCAGTTTGACTTTAGTTTTCAGAATGTTTTATTCAATATATTCTTATGGCTAAGACCGCATAGCTGCGCTGCCGGTTACGCCAGCAGCGGAGCGGCTTCATACATATTTTGTCTTATCAGCATAATCGGGAGAGAGAGAGGCTTATGTACATATATGTATATATATATACATGCTACAAGTGGTCAGCGTGGGACTGCTGACTTAGCTTAGCTCATAAGCGGTCGATCATATTACACGCTCACTTGAAATGGTTTTGTGTGTGTACTGCAACAATGTGTTGCTGGTATATTTATGCTTAACCGATGTTACTTTATTGGTACAGTGTACCCTCAATATATGCACATACTACAATACATACATATATATGATCATATTTATGCTATGCGCTTGAGTCTGTACTTTATGTTTGTTTGTACTTGCAACAAAGTGTTACAAGTTGAGTTATGTATTTAAGTATGTGTATGAATACACTACACCTCCTTTTAAAGAAATAACGTAATATTATTAATGTGTAGTTATTTAATTAGAGTTATTTAAATTATGTGTGTTTGAAAAATTAATTAAAGTATACGAATTCTAAAAATTTTAAAAGTTGATTAATAATATGGAAATATAAAAATTGGAAAAGAAAATATAAAAATATGAAAATTAATTACAATAATATGATAATATGATTAAAATAATTTTGTATTTATTGGCTGATCAGGCCTTGTTTTTAAATTTTTTTTCGAATTCGAATTCAGAAACTAATTTAAATGAATTATGCATTATACATTTTTTGTCTATTCTTATGTACTTTTTGGACTTTCCCTTTTGTATCTTTTATTTTTAGGTTATCTTTTTCTAACATACTAACTACTGTGTATGGTCCTTAATATTTATTTTCTAGTTTATGACCTACTTAATTTTTAATTAATACTTTATCTGCTATTGATAAATCTATGTCTTTTATTTTTAAATCATATAGTTCCTTATTTTTCTTTCTATGTTCCTCGAGCATAATTCTTGCTCTTTTGTATGCTACTTCTAATCTATATTTACTTTACTTAGCATAATCGTCTATGTTATAAAGTGTTGCTATGCTATCTATACTATTAAAATATTTGGTAAATTATTTGTTTTACCAAATACTAATTCATATGGACAATAATTATGTGCCAAAGAAGGGGTTGTGTTAAAGCAGAAAGTGAAATACTAAATCCATACGTCCCAATCAGTTTTATCAACTGATATGTATGATCGTATGTATTCATTAAAAGTTCTATGACTTCTCTCGATTGTTCCAACTGTTTGGTGATGATGTGCAGTAGATGTTATATTTTTGATTATTAGATATTTGCACAAATCGTTAATTATTGAATTCTTATATTCTGTGCCCATGTCCGTTATGAACGTCTTCATTGGACCGTACTTCAGAATAAAAGATTCGAATATAGCTTTAGCGACAGTGTTCGCACTTTTATTTGCGATTGGTACAGCAACGAGATATTTTGTTAAATCACAAATTAGAGTGACTGCATATTCATTGCCATTCGCTGATCTTGGTAGTGGACCAATGGTGTCCACTATCTGTCGAAAGCATATATAGGTGTATCTGTTATTGTTAACGGAGTTCTTGTGTGCTTTGTTGTTTTAGCTTTTTGGCATTTTTGATTGCATGTGCAATTCCTGTTTTTCATCTCCTGCAGAGTTGTATTCGCAGTGTGGCGAATTCAACGGTCCCTCGCAGTCGGTCGGGCAGGTTTTCTTAATCTTCGGTAATGGGGGTGGAGTCTTCATAACTTGGGCTTTTGCAATGTTAGGTATTACAGGGTAGGTGATTGTATGCTGGGCTCGCCTTGGTTTTTTGTTTGATAACAGCAAAGATTCAACATGGTTAAGCTCTGCATGGAGCTTTACCGATTTGTTCCAACTTAATGGATCGATGCTGCTTGGAAGCTTTAGCAACTCTGCCTTTCGGTTTTTAAGGCATTGCACTACGCCGCCTCTCTTAGCACACATACCACTCTACTCACTTCGTGTCCTGTCACGTTCGCCATGTAATGAAAGAACCGTTCGTTCGCTTTGGTGTTCGTTTATTCAATGATTTTTGGCTTGCATATTTTCTTAGAGTTAGTTAGGGGAATCGTTATGTGCACATATGCTGTAGTCGGGCATCGTGATAACGCTGACCATGCATTTGTTACATACTGCGCATGTAATGTATTTTATGTTTGATATTTAATAAACGTTTTGGAGAGCTTTTGTTGTTCGGCCCGAATCAGTTCGGTTCCATTTTATTAATGAATGTGACCAATGTTCTTAGGGGCTAGCTAAGCTTACATTTATTTAACTTTTTCTTTTCTTATGATTGATTGGCTACATTTATCCGTTATATATTAATGTAATATCCAAATGCTTGTTAACAATTTTATATGTATGAAAATGTATTTATACATTGATAACAGACTTCCTCAGGCAAACGTAGCAAACCCCAAAACGCTTAGTTGGACAATTTTAATAATATTAATGACAATAAACAATATTATTAAATGTAACAAACATATATACTATATGTCTATAACATATACTTCGTAAGCATATGCTGTTACAATATTTGTTGTTACAGTGTGTAAAATTCTATTTTTAATTCTTTCTTGTTACTGTACACTGTTCAGTTATATTGTTAAGTCCGACTTTTTGGACATCTCTTTATTCAATAATTTATACATGGTTCTTAAACGTAAAGTCAAGCTGGCCGCGAAACTGCGCTGCCAGAAGAGCCGGCAGCGGAGCGGCCGCGTTATGTACGTATCTATATAATTAAAAGTCAAGTTCGGGGACTTTAGAAAAAAATATAATTTTATTCTTAAGGCGAACTTTAACAGTGAGTCAAGAAATGTTGTTCTTATTAATTCTATTATCAAATTAAGACTAAAGGCTTGCACCGATACTGTCGCAAATGTAAGCTCGGTGTAAGAGATTTTGGATAAGCTTTTAAACGAGCTTTTGCTCTTCGTACAGAAAAGAGATTGGGCAAAAGTGTTCTCATTGATCAAATGCAGTTAATGCTTACGTTAACATTTTGGTGGGTGTGGGAATATCTCGCGAGACAGGTTCTCAGCGGATGTTTATATTAGTGGCTGTTTATGTTATCAGGCTTGAGCCTGTGGCTGTTTATGTTAGCAGGCTTAGGCCTGTGACTTATGTATTGCTTATATGCTATGACATTCTTATGATCATGTTGCCAAGTGCGAAGTTACTAGGCAAGGGTTCTGAATTTACGTTACTAATCAAGATTTTGTGTGTGCGTGGGAGGTATGGATATATCACTATATACGCAGTGGAGAGCAGCGCTGAGAGAGAGTGTGTTTTATATGCATTTATGTACTGCGCGATCGGTTTGTGTGGGAACCGCTGACGCTGCATTTATTCAGTCTGTAGCATCCTTGTGTGTTATACTCGGGCTTCCAATGGAATTTGTAAGATGATGTACAGATTATTATCTGATGTTTCAGTATGCAAAATTTGTTCTTGATTTAATTGTATTGTAATGTACAAAGGTCCTGTCACGGTCGCCATGTACAAATGAAAATACTTCGACTGGTTCCATTGCTTGATGTTTATTCATTGATTTCGTACAAACTGTTGTTACAGTTACTTAGGTTAAGGCTGCGAGTTACCAGTAGATGGCCGAGGGTTATGACTCGTGGTAACAGTTGATGTAGATATATTTGCTGAATTTGGTTTATGTATATTTCGTATCATTGTAAGTCTATGCTTGAAGCGTGTGTATTTGTCGTTCCTAAATTCCTTCTAGAAGCGTGTATGTTTCTTGTTGCTAAATTCTTCGGCTCTCTGTCTTAGCCCTTGATTTCGTGCAGCTGTGAAATTGTGTTAGTCTGAATATAGACAAGTTGGAAAGAGTGAGAGGCATCGAGCTGCAGCTGAATGTAGTCCCTAGAGCGGCTGAGTGGGAAAGAGAAGGGAATGTGTCCTTGCAACATGTGTGGTCCTAAGATTAGGCAAAGCTAGAGTAGACTGCTGGCGACAGAAGTCGACTGAAGGCAGACTGAGTTCTACTCTAGCATCGTCAGCACGCACTGTGGGAATTCTTTTAATTTGCTCGGTTCGGTGTCAATCAGTTGTGTCTAAGTGCTTTATTAAAATGGCCAACGTGGAAAATAACTCTAACCCGACATATATATAGTGATATATCCATACCTCCCACGCACACACAAAATCTTGCCTAGTAACGTAAACTCAGAACCCTTGCCTAGTAACTTCGCACTTGGCAACATGATCATAAGAATGTCTTAGCATATAAGCAATACATAAGTCACAGGCCTAAGCCTGATAACATAAACAGCCACAGGCTCAAGCCTGATAACATAAACATCCACTAATATAAACATCCGCTGAGAACCTGTCTCGCGAGATATTCCCACACCCACCAAAATGTTAACGTAAGCATTAATTGCATTTGATCAATGAGAGCACTTTTGCCCAATCTCTTTTCCGTACGAAGAGCAAAAGCTCATTTAAAAGCTTATCCAAAATCTCTTACACCGAGCTTACATTTGCGACAGCATCGGTGCAAGCCTTTAGTCTTAATTTGATAATAGAATTAATAAGAACAACATTTCTTGACTCACTGTTAAGTTCGCCTTAAGAATAAAATTATATTTTTTTCTAAAGTCCCCGAGCTTGACTTTTAATTGGCGCAGCCGGTAGGATCTGTTCGTGAATAAGTAATATCGCTAAGAACGACTTAAGTTCAAGATATTTCGAGGAGTGCTTGGTTGCAATCGAGTATACCAAAGTGCTTAATTCCTAATACAGATCCGCAAAAAAGTTCATACGTGCGAATGCAAAGTGCTGTGTTGACCACTAAAGAACAATCGAGTTCCAGGTCACAAGTGTAATTATATTACCAGAACAGTGCTGTGGGAACCATTCAAGAACGATTGAGTTCTAGGTTCAATAAACTAACAAACAACAAATCAAGTATCTCAGTTAAGGTTGATCCTCTGGACAACTTGAATACTTGGTAGTGAAATATTTTTTCACTACACAACAGTGGTTATTCCTGGGCATTGCATATCTCTGATCCCTGCAATCAATAACCATTGGGAGCTGAATAGCTCAAAGACCCAACCAAAAAAGTTACAAGACTTACAAATCATCAAAAGTTACAAAACTTACAAATCATCAAAAATTCAAATCAACAACAACTAAACAACAAAAACACAATGGCTCAAGGACAAATACCAATCCTTTGCTTATCAGAGGCCCACCTAAACCAGGCCCTTGGTCAAATTAGGCAGGTGCCTACCTTCAACGGAAACAGCCAAGATCTAAGTGCGTTCATCAGAAGAGTGGACTACATTATGCAACTTTACCCTACAGAAGACGCTCGCCAGAAGCTGGTATTCTTTAGCGCAATTGACATGCAGATCAGCGAAGATGCCCAACGGATTTCACAGATGCGCGCCGTCAACAGCTGGGAAGAATTAAGGACAACCTTAATAGAGGAATTCAAAATACAAACACCATTCGAAGAACTGCTGAGAAGACTCTACAATACACCATTCCACGGAAGTATTCGTAAGTTTGTAGAAGAATTAGAATTTAAATCACAAATCATTGCAAACAAATTAATGTTAGAAAACAATCAAATGAACACAACATTGTATACAAATGCAATGAGAAACACAATTAAAGATGTAATTATGCGCAAACTTCCAGATAGGCTATTTATGACTTTAGCTAGGCACGACATAACTACAATCTCAAAATTAAAACACACTGCCCAACAAGAAGGAGTGTATGAAATCATTATGTCCGATAGAACAAAAAATCCAAGTAATTCTAATCAGTCCAAATCGCAAAACAATTCCAACAGTCCGTCAACTTCACAGAAGTATAACAATAATGACAATCGTGGAAATAAGGGAAATAATTACCCAAATTCAAATCCCAAAAATAATTATAACAATACAAAACCTCATCAAACAGAAAGCAGTCAGCAATTACATCAAGAGTTTAAACAGAAACTTGACCAGAGTAGGAACCAAAATCCACTTAATTATCAGCAAGGGCATAACTCTGCTGCCCCTAACCAACCTATTAAAAGACAACGCGAAAGTACTAGCGGTCAGATGAAAATGGATGTAGAAAATTTTCATCAAGCTGCCTCGGATTCAGAAACAGAGGACGAAAATCAGGAAACCCATTCATAATAATTACTATGAATAATATTCAGCTTAAATGTATAATCGATACGGGATCATCAATTAACATTATGAAGCAAAAATTTTTAAAGTTCCCAGTCAAAGACACCAACTTAGATGTGCATACCATAAACGGTATTGTGCAACTAAAGCAAAGTATTTATCTAAAACCTAGTAAGCTTTGCCCAACCTATCAAAAATTTTATATTCATAATTTTTCTGAAAATTATGATATTCTATTAGGAAGAGAATTCTTGGAAGACTCTTATTCCACAATAGATTATGCCAAAAAGGCAATTACAATAAATAAAATAAAGTTTGATATACAAGATCAACATGAAAAAGTACTTCAGGACAAGACCGCATCTAAATGCCTTGGTCCGCCATCGTCAAACGACGAGGAGTTTAATTTTTCAATTAACAATGAGTTAATAGAATTCAATGAATTCAGGCTCGATCATCTAAATGATGAAGAGAGGAAAACCCTCACCAAAATCCTATCAGAATTTAGGGACATTCAGTACAAAGAAGGTGAAAATTTGACCTTTACCAGTACAATTAAGCATGTCATCACAACAAAAACTGATAAGGAAATCTACAGAAAACCATACAAATACCCACAAGCATATGACGAAGAGGTAAACAAACAAGTAAATGAAATGATAGAACAAGGAATAATTAGAAAATCAAACAGTCCTTATTGTTCTCCAATTTGGATAGTTCCAAAGAAAAGTGATGCTTCAGGTAAAAAGAAGTTCCGGTTAGTCATAGACTACCGTGGTCTCAACGAAGTAACCGTTGATGACAAATATCCAATTCCAATTATGGATGAAATATTAGACAAGCTTGGAAGATGTCAGTATTTCACTACTACCGACCTTGCAAAGGGCTTCCATCAAATACAAATGGACCCCAATTCAATTTCGAAAACAGCATTTTCAACTAAACATGGCCACTACGAATATACTCGTATGCCATTTGGGCTTAAAAATGCCCCCGCAACATTTCAACGTTGTATGAATAATCTCTTAGAAGATCTAATTTATACAGACTGTCTAGTATACTTAGACGACATAATAATCTTCTCTACATCATTGGAAGAACACCTGTCTTCTCTAAGAAAAGTCTTCACTAAGCTCAGAGAAGCAAACTTAAAATTGCAGTTAGACAAGTGTGAATTTATGAGAAAAGAAACAGAGTTTCTCGGTCACGTTGTCACAACTGAAGGTATTAAACCAAACCCAAACAAATTAGACGCAATCGTCAAGTTTCCAATTCCCAAAACGCCTAAAGAAATAAAATCATTTCTTGGAATGTGCGGCTTCTACAGAAAGTTCATTCCAAATTTCGCTAAAATAGCAAAACCAATGACACTCAAACTAAAAAAGGGTGCAGTAATTCAGGCTAATAATGATGAATATGTATTAGCTTTCGAAAAATTAAAAATGCTAATAATGTCCGACCCAATATTAGTATACCCAAACTTCGAGAAACAATTCTCATTAACTACAGACGCAAGTAATATTGCTATAGGAGCGGTATTATCTCAAGGTCACAAACCAATCTGCTATGCCAGCAGAACTCTAAACGAGCATGAGATTAACTATTCGGCAATAGAAAAAGAACTCCTTGCTATTGTCTGGGCCACGAAATACTTCAGGTCCTATCTTTTTGGCAGAAAATTTGAGATCCTCAGCGATCACCGACCCTTAGTTTGGCTCGATAACATAAAAGAACCAAACATGAAGCTCCAGAGATGGAAAATCAAGTTAAATGAATTTGATTACCACATTAAATACTTGCCCGGTAAAGAAAATACCGTTGCCGACGCACTATCTAGGGTTAAAATAAACGAAAATTTCTTGGGAGAAACCTCAAGCAGTCTTGCAGCTACTTGCCACAGTGCTCAAGAAGATAACTTAAGGCACATCCAAGTCACGGAGAGGCCCATCAACTACTATAGTAGACAAATTGAGTTTCTAAAAGGTAATGAAAACAAAACTGATGTAACTAGTTACTTTCATAAAACAAATATAAAAATTACCTATAAGAAAATGACAAATCAATATGCTAAGCAATTGATCCAAGAATATCTCTGCACGAAAAAAAGTGTAGTATATTTCCACAATGAAGCTGATTTCCCTACTTTCCAACAAGCATACTTAGAAATAATAAGTTCAGACCAATTGACGAAAGCCATGAAATCTAGTAAAAAATTAGAAGACATTCAAACATATGCAGACTTCAAAGAAAAAATTCTGAAAAAACATATTGAACTCTTACACCCAGGTATTGACAAAACCATAGATTGCTTCAAACAAAAATACTACTATCCAGATTACCAAAGGTTAATCCAAAACATTCTTAACGAATGCACTGTTTGTAATATAGCTAAAACTGAGCATCGAAATACAAAAATGGAATTCGAAATAACACCAGAAACTTATAACATAAGGGATAAATATGTTATGGATTTTTACATGATTGATAATAAACAATTTCTATCTTGTATAGATCTTTATTCCAAGTTCGCCACTTTAATAGAAATAAATAGCAGAGATTGGCTCGAAACGAAAAGAGCAATAGTTAGAATTTTCAATGACATAGGAAAACCATTGGAAATAAAAGCCGACAAAGATTCAGCTTTCATGAGCATTGGCCTACGAAACTGGCTTGAATCAGAAGGCGTAATAATTAATATAACAACTAGTAAAAATTGAGTTTCTGACGTAGAAAGACTTCACAAAACCATAAACGAAAAGCTTAGAATAATCAACAGCGATTCAAATATGGAAAACAAAATAACAAAATTCGAAACTATACTTTACACTTATAATCATAAAATAAAACATAGCACAACTGGTAGAACACCAGCCGACATATTTCTATATGCAGGTACCCCTGCGTATGATATGCAATTAATAAAAACAAATAAAATTAACAAACTAAATGACAAACGCACAAGATATGAGGTAGACACAAAATATAGACAAGCCCCTCTCGTAAAGTCAAAAGCAACAAACCCATTTAAAGAAACAGGTGAAATAAAACAAGTTGACGTTACACATTTCGAAGAAACAAACAGAGGTAGAAAAATAACCCATTATAAATCAAAATTTAAGAAAAAGAAGAAAATTAATGCAAGCAAATACAATAATTCCAGCTCAGCAGCCGTTAACCAAGCGAATTAATGGAGCCCTACTTGAGTACACATTTCTTATAATAATGTTACTAATCATTAATTCTGTCCGATTTATCAATTGTCAAAGTATTGAAGTAAATCCCATTCAAGCTAAAAATGGATACCTAATATTTAAGTCCGGATTCATAGATCTGCCAATAAATTTTGAATACCACTACTTGTCCATCAATCTAACTAAAACCGAACAAACTTACAACGATTTAATCAAGCAAGCTGATACATACGAATATAACAACCAAATTGTTTACTTAAAAGAAAAACTTAAAAGAGAAATCAATGGGATAAATATAGCAAAACGCAGTAAAAGAGGCCTTGCTAATTTTATGGGCACAATTTACAAATACCTTTTCGGTACATTAGACCAGAATGATAAAGAAGAATTACAATCAAAAATCGAGAATATAGCCGAAAATAGTATACAGGTCAACGAACTCAACTTAGTAATAGAAACTATCAATAAGGGTATTGATGAAATAAATCATCTAAGCATCATAAACGAAAATGATGAAAGAAAAGCACTTCTCATATTTAACCTCCAACAATTTACAGAATATATCGAAGACATAGAGTTAGGAATGCAACTAACCAGATTAGGAATATTCAATCCCAAGCTTCTGAGACATGACTCACTCACTCATGTAAATGCTGAAAAATTATTAAATATTAAAACTTCAACTTGGCTAAAAACCACAACAAATGAAATATTGATTATTTCCCATATTCCAAAAGACGTTATCAAGACACCTATTTACGAGATAATACCATACCCAGATAACGATAATATAATCCTAACTGAAGTTATTCATGACAAATATTTTATTCAAAACAACCTAGTTTACTCAGCAACTTCAAAAACCATAGTTCAGAACAAATGCATAACAGGTATTTTAAACCAAGTAACCACAGAATGCAGATACATTAAAACACATAAAAATTTTGAAGTAATTTTTGTAGAGCCTAACATAATCCTAACTTGGAATTGACACTAAATCAAAATTGCATCAATAGAAATATTATTATCGAAGGAAACAACATTATTAAAGCACTAAATTGTACTATTCAGCTAAATGAAATAATAATTACAAGCTCAATATCCGATTATACACAAACTATTTATATCAATAATAATGTAACCAAATTAGAACCCTTATCTTATATACAAACTAAAGAAATAATCAACGAGCACACAAAAAATTATAATACCTTCCAAATAATAATATTAACAACACTTATTGTAATCATAATTATTTTTATACTATTTGTTATTTATAAGTATAAAGGCATTCCGAAAAAATTTATTATAAAATATAAAAAGCAAGAAAATCAAGTTGAAAATATTGTAAATCCACCTCAAAATGAAAACATAGAAAATCAAATAATTGTAAATCCTCAAAATGAAAATAACCCGATTTTGTACCCGAAAATAACAGCCTGAGGTCAGGCAAATTTCTAAAGGATGGGGAAGTGATATATCCATACCTCCCACGCACACACAAAATCTTGCCTAGTAACGTAAACTCAGAACCCTTGCCTAGTAACTTCGCACTTGGCAACATGATCATAAGAATGTCTTAGCATATAAGCAATACATAAGTCACAGGCCTAAGCCTGATAACATAAACAGCCACAGGCTCAAGCCTGATAACATAAACATCCACTAATATAAACATCCGCTGAGAACCTGTCTCGCGAGATATTCCCACACCCACCAAAATGTTAACGTAAGCATTAATTGCATTTGATCAATGAGAGCACTTTTGCCGAATCTCTTTTCCGTACGAAGAGCAAAAGCTCATTTAAAAGCTTATCCAAAATCTCTTACACCGAGCTTACATTTGCGACAGCATCGGTGCAAGCCTTTAGTCTTAATTTGATAATAGAATTAATAAGAACAACATTTCTTGACTCACTGTTAAGTTCGCCTTAAGAATAAAATTATATTTTTTTCTAAAGTCCCCGAGCTTGACTTTTAATTATATATAGTATGAAGATATGATTGTTGGAAGATTCTTGTAAGGAACAGACTGAATTAAATATTCGTACTTGTTTGTTCTGGTGTCGAACTTGGACTGATCTTTATTCCCGAGCCTGAGCCTCGAGTTCGTTCGCTCTTAAGACTATGTGTACAGTATATAGTAACCTTAGTAGGGCTAACTGCTGACCAAGCGGTTCTTGTGAAGTGCTGTGTGGTCGTCGGGTTGTTGCAATAGCATCCTGTCCCATGCTGACTTAGGCCTCGTGTAGTACATTTGTACTACATGTGTGTAGTGACATGTGTGACAGTTGATGACCCGTGCAGAGTCGTATGACCATGTCGGTCAGAGGGGATGATATGGTAACTCGCGCAGCTGCGCTGCCAGGAACGCCTCGTCCGAGACGTCTCTACAGAACATGTGGGCTGTGGTTGTGTTGCACTCCTTGACCACCACTATTCCCCCGACGCACTCAGCTACCACGTTGTTCTTCATGTGAACGACGATGCCGTTGTGAGAGCCCGGAAAAATACTAGCCTTACGACAATCGAGCTTTCTTTTTGGTATCTAATTCAAAAGTGAACAATATGGTTATCTAAGATTACTTTCATGCCGGCAGTTTCCGTTGGCACTGATTTCTATGATATCAGTGCTCAAGACTGAATTTAAATCGGAAGTATCCAAAATTGTTGGATTTATTAAACTTTTGTTCGCTAAGGTTATTGAAATTATGATGTTTTGGATTTCAGTCTAAGATTATGTTTCTAGTTTTTCATACAAGTGCCCTGTATCAAAATGTTCTACCTTCTTGCCTTTTACCGTTCCTGTCAGCTTGTTCAACTGTTCTCTAGTCTAGTGTTGATGTCAATCTGTCTGTTGTTGGACTCAACGAGTTGGACCTCCGTGAATCGCGTCCGCATGAGGTCGTCATGGTCCGGTGTGCTAGCTAACACTTTCAAATCAGTCCCCAGGATATCAAAACTTTTTGCAAGACTATGGTGTACGTTTAAAATGGACAGAAGCGTTTCTCGATGCCACCAGTCAGTCTCTAATAGCTTACGCATATGTGACTGAGGAAAGTATTTCGTGAAATGTTTAGTCTCGTCGATCATGTCTTGGCACAGGGTCAAGCTTGTCGAGTGTCGTAGGTAACTATATTTGTCCCATATCGGTAGGTCTCCTACTACTACATGCAATGTACACTGTAGAGAGGGTCTTAGCAGTCGGCCGGGCACCTCTTTCTTGGTTTTGATAATTATTTTCTGTTGAGAGGTAATATATTGTTATTTTTGCTGAGATTTTTAATAGTTTAGAGTCAGAGGGGGAGAAGTTCTTTTTATTCGTTTTATTTTGCAATTGAATCGACTATTCAATCAAGCATGCCCCGAAATTGACAAAAAATCTCGGAACTCTCTTTAACATGTTCTCACATTTTATACTCATTTCACTATTGACTTTCATAGCTTGAAACCAAAATTGGAGACTAAAATACTAACAATTTATTTTTATACAATAGAAAAAGTGCTACTGGTATAGATTTCTACAATACTATGTCGAACATCCGTGTATTGAATGCCGAGGAGGATAAGTTGCTTGACGCATATCTGGCCATCGAGGATATCAAGCTAAGCAATCACAAGTGTGATTTGTCTGATGTTAAGAACATGGCTAAGATATTTAGAAAGCTAGATCACAAACTGGTGGATGCACACACTTACGTATCGCACAGCAGTCTGGCATTGAAGCTGAACAACTGGGACAACTTCAATCTGTTGGTGCTGCGCAGACTAGGGATGACATTGTCGCGTTCAGCACTGAAGGAGCTAGCCTGTGGTCGTCCAGAAGCCATTAGATTTCTACTCTTTCAATTTATGAACGCTGACCAGTGTCACATCGCACAGTTGGCGGCAGAAGCCATTAATTCTCGCAACCCAGAAGAAGCTCAGTTTCGTACAAAGGGAAAGAACCAGCAGATTCCTCAGGAGAACATGGTACCATTTCAAAAGTATAATCAGTTACTGCTTGAGAGCCAGCAGAAGGACAAAGTCATGCGGCTAATGTGTCTCCGCATTAAGTATCTCGAACAGACCGTATTGATTCGCGACGACCGCATCAATGAGTTAGTTAAGCAAGTGGCCGATGTATCGGTTCGCGTACTTACTCTGCAAATTAAGCACCGACACAAGGAGCGTAAGAGGGCACAAAAGCTGCAGCAAGCGAAGATTCTCACGCTAACGTGAATGAACGTTATATTTTTCGCTGACCGTGTCATTTTGCAAAATTTTATTTATAATTGATTGCAAACGCAAAGATAATGTATTTCCTTAGTTCAAATATATTGGTGGCCAATGTCACAATATGTAAATTTTGTAGCCTCTAATTGAACTAATTGGCGCCCAACGTGGGGCACGCATTAGTATATATTCTAATGTTCGTTGAATTCTATGCACTCTTTTACTCCTGTAGTTCTAGTAGCGCAGGAAGTGTCGGATCACACAAATCTTAATCGTTGTTATCGGTATCTGATTTTACCGATTCAAGCTCTTCTAGTTCAGTTGTTCCGATTCAAGTAAAGCACTTTCAACAAATTCGGCCGGAAAATGTACAGTGTTTGAAACTAAAATGTGCAACTTGTGCCGTTCCGAAACATATAAAAGGTTTTATTTTAGCCGTTTGATCACGTCCTTTAACTGTACCGTAGTATATTTATTTTTGTTTAAGCACTTAAATGACTTGTCGAATTCATTTCGTAATTCGGTAATAGTGGCAAATGTTTTTCGGAAATTCATTAAAATGGTTCTCTTCAAGTAAAAGTAATAGTAATAGGTTCAAGTTTAATTACAGGTGTTACGGTATTACATAACATCATACTTGTTTTGATTGAGTCACTTTCAGACTCAATACCTTATAATACAATGGCTTCAAATAATATAATACAATGGATCAGATCTGAAATCGACATTGTTGATGCTACAGAACGACTTTTGTTCTCATCTTCGTCTTCACTTACTTAGATTGGGTTGTTTTCAGACTCAGCTACAAAACAACATCTGTGCTCATCTTTGTCCTCTCTTGATGTAAGCTTATTATAATATTGAAATATTGATAATGATAGAAATGTTAGTGATGTTGGCTCCGATGGTGATGGAGAGAGCGAAGACTGAAAATTTTACAGATCTCTTTTGCAATGTTATTCTCTTTGGTATTCCATATTTAATTCATCAACTGTTTTGTTTCTATTACTGAAACATAATCATCATCGTTATCGTACTCTATGTACTGTAACTTCTGTAATAACATTGGAATTCTGCGACATTAAATAAAATAAATTTAGAAAATTAAAAATAATTTTTATTGTTTTATTTAACTTTATTTCTCTATGTCACGGTCGCCATGTTCACGGAGGATAACTGTTCGTGTATATTAAACATGTTCCCGGAGGATAACTGTTCGTGTATAATAAACAACCCTTTTGATTGACATCTGTTTATTGAATAATCCATACCTAGTTCTTAAAAGTAGTTCTTAAGGCACTTAAAAGATTTATCTAGCTCGGCACGTTGTTCTCTCAAGAATGGTAACGATTTGTATCCATTCCATTTATTAACATTTTTAATTTATCTATGCAAACGGACAGTGGTTTTCTCTAAAATGGGGTGTTCTTATTGACGTATTGTTTTTCTTAAATACTACAAAATCTAACGTTCTGCCTAATATTGGGTGTTCTTTAATTACTGATCTCACTTGTATACCAGGAATAGTACTTAATGCTATTCCTTTTTGCGTTTTTGAGCAATGTATCAGAGGTGAGTGATCAAGATTAAAAGTATCTATATATAAGTTTCCTAGTGTTGATATACTTATTGGGGTCGTTGAGACCAATTGCTGAATTCTAGTTGTGAAATTAGAATCTCTAACATAAACTTCTATTATTACTTCCTTGGTGTTTGTCATTTTTTACTCCCTGTACCCATAAAATGGGTAAAAAGGGGTATTGGATTTGTGCAAAAGTATGTAACAGGCAGAAGGAGACATCTCCGACCCTATAAAGTATATATATTCTTGATCAGTATCAAAAGAGATTTCGATTTGGCCATGTCCGTCTGTCTGTCCGTCTGTCCGTCTGTCCGTCTGTCTGTCCGTATGTATGAACGCAAGGATCTCAGTAACTATAAGAGCTAGAGACACCAAATTTGGAATGTAGGTTCGTGTATAGCGGGAGCAGGTCAAGTTTATTTTAGATTTGAGATATCTCCCCCGTTCCCCCGCTATTCGATAAAAACCGTTTTACAGTTACAATTTTCAAGATATAGCTTTAAGATTTGGCATGTCCAATACTTTAGTCCCTCTTAATCTACTGTCCAAATTTCAAGTCGATCGCATAATAAACACCTAAGTTATTCACGAAAGAAGATTCAGTGCTGCAGCAAGGGGAAGAAGAAGCACAGTCACAACTTAAAATGCCTGGCTTGCGCTGTGGCTCGTGCGTGTGCGTATCTGTGTATGTATGTGTAAGTTAACGAAGATGCGATCGGAAATTCTTGACCTGGGTACAGGGAGTTTCGTAGTCGGGTATACTCGACTATAGCATTCTTACTTGTTTTAAATAAAAATGCATATGTACATATTAATGTATACAGACAAAATTATTAATATATTTTTTCATTTAGCATTCATTAGTACAACAATAATTATCAGCAATATGGTTATTAGCTTTAAGGCGGGTTGTGACACCTCGACTGTATGAATTATGGTTGAATTATGGTCTAACATTATGGATAGCTCGTTATTAACAATTAATGGGGGATCTGTTTTCGAAATCCCATTACCATTAATTATTTCAAGATCCAGTTTTCTTAACTTTTGAAAATAAAAATTTATATCATTAAAAAAGGAAATTTTCCTCTTCTCTGCTATGTTTCAAATCTATATTCGCTTTTTTTTTAGTTATTTGACATGATTGAAAAGGATATTTGTTGTTGTTAGTTAGAATACATATGACTGGTTTACATTATTGGGCTCTATATAAAACAATACCAGCCATATGTTCTTAGTATAAAAGCCTAACGGAGCTTAGTATTTTACAAGCAGCGCTTTCGCGCATCGGCTTGAGTTAGATATTGTTTATAATTAATGGCAACTTAGGCATTGGCATGAATGCAGCCCTTATTGCGTTACTTTGCTGTGCAAAGCGTTTTCTACTGTATCCAGGCTTACTTTGTAGCTGTTTCGCTCCTCCTCGGTCTTGGCTAATTTTATTAAATCCAGCATAAGTCTGCGTTGTTGCAGTAACTTATGTCGTTGTCCGCCTCCCTTCTTCTTTTCTTTCTTTTTCGGCTGTTGCCGTGCCCGATACTCAGCTATAGTTAGTGGGCTAGGTCCCGCGGTTGGATACAGCTCTAAGGCCTCTTTCAGGACCAGTGCATCCCTTTGCTCGATGGACCGGTGCTGGTCCTCGCACGGGTTTTTTTTTTTGGCCCGGGGAGGGTGTGACCGTTGCTGGCGCATAGGTTTTTCCTTGTTGGAACGGCGTTACCGGTGCTGGCACATAGGTTTTCAATATTTTATTGACCAATTCAAAACTGCGTGCAGTACATACTCTATTTGTAAGCATATCACATCTTTAATTAATTAATTTTGGATTTATTAACGTATCTACACTATAAATGACTATCATCCCCACTTAAATCATTTTGTTCCTTATGGTCTTCCATTACTTTTGCCACTTTATTGGCTCTTTTCGATGATGCTTCTGTTCGCCTTGGGTATTTTATATCGAATGTTTTATTGTCGGAGCAAAAGGCTTCAAGTAAGCTGTGCATTGTTCTTATATATAAGCGTGAAATAAGAATAAATAAGTGTACATAAGTGTACAAGAATGTTTATGTAAACATAAGTCGTTGGTAGTTGTGGTCGTTGGCTTAGCCGTGTAAGCAACTCGTGTCGGGCTCAGACGTTCCAGCGAAGCAGCCCGGACGTTGCAACACTGATGCAGAATTGCTGTATCAGCAACGGCTGGTCAACGATCGAGAGGCACAGTGCCGTATGGATCGTGGGGGCTTCGTTGGAGGGGTGTAGAAGGGGCTCGAGTTAGTAACTCGAACTAACTAACTCTAACTCAAAAACGGTTTTTATGTTAGCCAGAGCTTCTGCTCTACTTGGCTGTGCAAATGAATCTGAATATATTTGTTGTGTGTCTTCAGTCCAAAACATAAAATTCTTATATCTACATATTTGTATGTTTGTATGTTTATATTATTGTGTTCATATGTATGCAGAAGGCATGCAAGTTATGGCCGAACGGGACCAGTGGGGGTAACGCGTCTCGTTACCTAGTTAAAAACGAACGCATACTGCGTTTTCCTTCCGTGACTTGATTACGGATAGTTGAGACTTGTCGTCTTAGTTTAATGCGACCTTCTGTTTGATAATATTGAATTGTTAAATGAAAAGCAATCGTTTAATGAACGTTATAAAAGTTAATTTTATTCAAGACGAAAAGGGTCTGTTCGCTTTGCGTATCCAAAAAGAATTAATTCTACCACTCGAAAAGTGGCTGCCTAGCCGATGGCTCGTTCATATCGCCAGCGTCAGCACATTCCGTTGCCGGCACTGTCACAGCGGATGTTGCGAAACGGCCAACGCCGGTCAATTTATTCGGCGCAACAGGGTTGCCGTAGCGACCAAGTGCCGACGCTGCAGTTCGTAGTGCTACGGTCTGTGAGATACTTGGATGGCGTGCGGGTTAGGTAAGGGGGAATAAAGCTGCAGCTCACGTTACGGCGGCCAGCGCAACTGTTGGGTGACATACGAGGTGAAGTGAGGGGGAGCGCCAGCCGGTGTTAGCTTGCATGTATTTGACCAAAGTGCTGCAAAGTGCACGCTCAGCATTTCCCACGCGCTACGATCGGCTTGTATATAAGCGGTGTATCGTATTACATATGCGCTGGTGTGTTTGTATGTTTAACTGTGGTCTTTTGGGTATTTGTATATTTATGATTATTATGACACAGTGTCACAATGTATGTATTTACCGTTATACCCTTTGATTTGTATTACTGGTTGGGTAGATATACTGCATACATATCTCATACATTATCATCACATTATACATACATTATCTCCTTACAAGCAAAGCCAAATTAGATTATGGGGTCATTGGTCATGCAACATCAGTTGCAATCCTTAATTTGTTCCCAAATAAATACGGCCTATTAAAAGTAAGTAGGTATGTTTTTAGATCGCTTTCTGATTTTTTATGCCCTATTCAAAAATTCATAAGGCACGGGAGGTAAAAATTGTGGTAAGCTATTTTTGTTTATTTCTTATTTTCTCACCCATGCAACCGCAAAGTGCCATAGGAAAGCGTGGCAGGCTGATTGGTAATCAATCCCGGGTCAGGGCCAGGGACTTTTAAGAATTTATCTATACAAGGAACACTCTCCAACCTTCTCACACTTTATAGTCATTTCACTATTGACTTTCATAGCTTGAAACCAAAATTGGAGACTAAAATACTAACAATTTATTTTTATACAATAGAAAAAGTGCTACTGGTATAGATTTCTACAATACTATGTCGAACATCCGTGTATTGAATGCCGAGGAGGATAAGTTGCTTGACGCATATCTGGCCATCGAGGATATCAAGCTAAGCAATCACAAGTGTGATTTGTCTGATGTTAAGAACATGGCTAAGATATTTAGAAAGCTAGATCACAAACTGGTGGATGCACACACTTACGTATCGCACAGCAGTCTGGCATTGAAGCTGAACAACTGGGACAACTTCAATCTGTTGGTGCTGCGCAGACTAGGGATGACATTGTCGCGTTCAGCACTGAAGGAGCTAGCCTGTGGTCGTCCAGAAGCCATTAGATTTCTACTCTTTCAATTTATGAACGCTGACCAGTGTCACATCGCACAGTTGGCGGCAGAAGCCATTAATTCTCGCAACCCAGAAGAAGCTCAGTTTCGTACAAAGGGAAAGAACCAGCAGATTCCTCAGGAGAACATGGTACCATTTCAAAAGTATAATCAGTTACTGCTTGAGAGCCAGCAGAAGGACAAAGTCATGCGGCTAATGTGTCTCCGCATTAAGTATCTCGAACAGACCGTATTGATTCGCGACGACCGCATCAATGAGTTAGTTAAGCAAGTGGCCGATGTATCGGTGCGCGTACTTACTCTGCAAATTAAGCACCGACACAAGGAGCGTAAGAGGGCACAAAAGCTGCAGAAAGCGAAGATTCTCACGCTAAAGTGAATAAACGTTAAAATTTTCCTAATTGATTGCAAACGCAATGATTATCTATTTCCTTGGTTCAAATATATTGTTGGAAAATGGCATAGTATGATAATGTTGAAGGCTCTAATTGAACTACTTGGCGCCCAACGTGGGGCACGCAGTAGTTTTATTATATTCTCATGTTCTATGCAGGTGAGTTTCCGCAAAATATTTTATTATGCTTCCGAACGTGGGAGTGTTACCTTACTTGGGATTCAGCAACTGCAGATCGTATGGTCCACTGACTTCAAATCCTAATTAAGCCCTAATTAAGTAATTTATTTTATTTAATAAATCAAACTCCGTCACTATGACGTCCCTATGCAGTTTACCTTGATAATTAACCGCTCAAGTTTCAGGACTTGGGTGTACCGCCTGCTTATTCGCATTTTTGCGCAGTAAGTCATTTGAGCTCTCAAATTTTGAACTTTGAATTCCTAATCCTGGACAACTTCGCAACAACAAGGCGTAGAACACATGGTTCGACGCAACCTAAGCTAAAGCTAGCGCAGGTGGAAAATCAGATGGCTGAGCTGCAAACCAGACATATGTAAGGAAGGCACCTTTGTATGTCTCACGTTGGGCGCCAATTTTATTTAAGTGTTTAGCTCCAAGAAGATAGACGTTTTAGCGCGAATTAACATCAGTTGGAGTCCAGGTATTTTGAGACTGAGATGTTTCTTTCAAGTTAGTGTTTACTCCCTGTACCCATAAAATGGGTAAAAAGGGGGTACTAAATCTGTGCAAATGTATGTAACAGGCAGAAGGAGACATCTCCGACCCTATAAAGTGTATACATTCTTGATCAGTATCAAAAGAGATTTCGATTTGGCCATGTCCGTCTGTGTGTCCGTCTGTCCGTATGAACGCGTCGATTTCAGCAACTATAAGAGCTAGAGACACCAAAAATTTGGAATGTAGGTTCCTGTATACCATACGCAGATCAATTTTGTTTCATATTTAAGATATCTCCCCCCTTTCCCCAGCAATTCGATAAAAACCATTTTAAAGGAACAATTGGCATGTAAAATAGTTTAGTCACTCTTAATCTACTGTTCAAATTTCAAGTCGATCGGATAACACACACGGAAGTTATTCAACAAACAAGATTCAGTGCTGGAGCGCGGGGGGAAGAAGCAGTACAGCCACCACTTTAAATGCCTCGCTTGCGTTGCGCTCGAGCTGTCGCTCGTGTGTGTGCGTCTTTTGTGTATGTGTGTGTGTATGTGTAAGTGAACGTAGCTGTGATCGGAAATTTTTGACCTGGGTACAGGGAGTTTTGTAGTCGGGTATACTCGACTAAAGCATTCTTACTTGTTTTTTTTAATGTATTAGATTATTGTAGTAAGTACTTAAATTAGTACTTGAATAGTACATAACTGTTTTAACTTCTATTCCCGGAATTGCTGCTTAGATTATAGCTTGTTCTTTTCTATCGCAATCTATTAATGGGAATTATTTAGCATATATGTGTTCATTAATAAATATGCCAGTTTGTAAATAATAGTTGCAGGTTGTCTGGCAACTAATGTTTTGATTCTGTTTACGAAGTCTGGCTCCTTCTCTGATATTTTAGCTACAAGGTCTTTAAAAGATTTGTTCATTATTAAGTTTTATTTATATATTATATAAGTGATGGTAAAAAAAATATATTTTATTTAATTTAAAAACCTTATCACTACCGTATTATCTGGATTTCCAAATCGAACTCAAATGATGTGAATGCGTGGGCGCTGATCAAACCTCGGACCGAAGCTTTTAGGAAGCTTTAGTTTGAGAACGTTTATGTTGAGAGCGAGCTTTTGGCTCTCTTGAGGAATGGTCTCTTAGGGAGATTTCGAGAGGAGTAGTCGACATTGCGTCAGCCGAGATTTGTGCAGCGTCTGCATTTTCTTGTGGGAAAGTGGTGGCCTGATGCTAACTTCGACAAGTGGCTTGGGTTCTTAAATTTAGGGTCTTTTGTTTATGTCTAAACGACATCCGCCAGTGTCGATGTTATCAACAGTATTTGTTTATGAACTGTATGTGATTGCTAGTTTACAATAATTTGGAACTGTATGTGGTTGCTAAGTGGTATGTGGTTCTTAAGTGGTATGTGGTTGCTAAGTGTGTGAGTGACGGGAGATGGATATATCACTCCCCCAACCATTAGAAATTTGCCTGTCCTCAGGCGGCTAATCTTGGATGTTAGGGTACAATTGAGGTATAGGATCTTCAGTTACAAGTATTTCTTCGTTAATATCTATTATCTCTTGTTTCTTAGGTTCTTCACTTGATTCGGTTTTTACGTATTTCATTACAATATTAAGTGGTGCTGTTTTGCATTTGATATAAAGATAAGATATGCCAATTATGGCCATTATTACTAGAATGGTTATGGTTATAACTTTATAAATTGTATTTTGCTTATTATTTAACAAAATCATTTCCTTAATTTCTACGTGCGATAGTGGTTCAAGCTTAGTTACGTTATGTTCAGTAAATATTAAATTGGTATATTGCTGAATATTGTTTGTAATTTTAATATTGTTCAGTTCTGCAGTACAATCGTATATTTTTATAATTTTATTATTTTCAATGTATATTTCTTGGTTGTTACAATTTTGATATAATTTATTTCGGGTCAAATTCCATGTAATTAAAATATTTGGTTCAACATATTGAATGTAATTTTCTTTGCGAAATTTATTAAAAGTGCAGGTTGGTTTTTCGTGTTTTATAATGTTAGCAATACAATGATCTTTGAGAATTTCTTTTGTCAAGGTGTTTATTACATTATTGTTGTGTATATAAAATTTACTTGCAATGTTTTCGTTAATAATCTGCCCGTTATTATCTGGGTATGGTGTGATTAAGAATGTTGGTGTTTCTATTGTGTCAATTGGGATATGCGAGATCAGAAATATTTCGTTAGTTGCTGTATTGTACCAACCGGAAGTTTTGATGTCAATTAGATTTTTGTGGTCAATATTTTCAAGTTTGTCATGCTTAAGTAGTTTGGGGTTGAAAATTCCTAAACGTGTTAGTTGTGTACCCATTTCGATGTCTTCAATATACTCAGTGAAGTGTTCAATATTAAAAATTAATAAGTTGAGTTTTTGTTCGTTTAGTAAGGCATTATTTTGCTTGTTTATCATGTTAAGACTGTCATTAATAGTGTCGATCACGTTGTTCAAGTTACTGGTTTGTATGGAATTTTGTGCTAAGTTTGTAATTTGTTGTTCGATTTCTATTTTATCGTTTTCGTCGAGTGTGCCGAAAAGGTATTTGTATGTGGAACCCACAAAATTAATAAGTCCCCGTTTGTTACGTTTTGTAATACGAATGCCACTCATTTCTCGTTGTAATTTGTCGATTAAATATTTGATCTGTGGTTTGTCGTTAAAATTTTGACTTTGTCTTATTATGCTATTGAATGTGTATTCTATGTGGTTAACATTTACTGTAAAACAATGGTTTTCAAACTTAGTGGGTATTTGTATTGTTCCTGACTCAAACAAAATGAAACCTTGATTGTTTTCAATGGGGTTGATTTCTATTGATCCTGCTGTTATCAGTTTTATCATTGTCATTGTCATGATTACGGCTATGGTGGATTTGCACAATTGGAAGTGTCGGTTTCCTGTAAGTATTTGCTTTTATTAATTTTCTTTTTCTTTTTAAATTTGCTCTTGTAATGTGTAACCTTTCTACCTCTGTTTGTTTCTTCGAAGTGTTTTTCGTCAATTTGTTTTAACTGTCCTGTTTTCTTAAAAGGGTTTGTAGTTTTTGACTTAACTAGTGGGGCTTGCCTGAATCTAGTATCTACTTCAAAATTATTGCGTTTTTTATTAAGTGCTTCTATTTGTCTTCTTTTATTTTCCTGGACGCCATATTCTGGGGTTCCTGCGTAAATGAATATGTCTGCTGGAATTCTGTTAGTAGTTTTATGTTTTATTTTGTGATTGTATGTGTATAATATGGTTTCGAATTTAGTCATCTTATTTTCTATGTTTGCTTCACTGTTAATTATTCGTAGTTTTTCGTTAACCGTTTTATGGAATCTTTCCACATCTGCGATGCCGTTCTTGCTGGATGTGACGTTTATTATAACGCCTTCAGATTTCAACCATGCCTGTAATGCTGCGCATATGAAAGCTGAGTCTTTGTCGGCCTTTATTTCTTGGGGTTTTCCCATTTCATTGAATATTTTAATGATAGCTCTTTTAGTTTCTAACCAATCTCTACTTTTTACTTCTATAAGTGCTGCAAATTTTGAATAAATGTCAATGCATGATAGAAATTGTACATTGTCTATCATGTAGAAGTCCATGACATATTTTTCCCTAATGTTAAACGTATCTGGTGTTAATTCAAAAGTTAGTTTAGTGTCCCTATGTTCTGTTTTAGCTATGTTACAGATTTCGCATTCGTTTAGAATGTTTTGGATTAGACGTTGGTAGTCTGGATAGTAGTATTTTTCTTTGAACCAATTTATTGTTTTTTCTATGCCTGGATGTAACAAATCTTTATGAGTTTTTAGCGTTAATTCTTTAAATTCAGCATATGTTTGTATATTAGTTAATATACTAGTGGATCGCATAACTTTTGTTATTTGATCTGGGTTTATAATTTCTAAATATGCTTTTTGGAATGTAGGAAAATCTGTTTCGTTGTGGAAATAGATTACACTATTTTTTGTACAGAGATATTCTTTAATTATCTCTTTAGCATGGGCATTTGTCATATCTTTGTATGTGATTTTTATAATGGATTTATGGAAGTAGTGTATATTTTCTACTTTATTTTCATATCCTTTGATAAACTCTAATTGCCTACTATAGTAATTGATGGGCCTTTCTGTTATTTGGATAAGATTCAAATTATCTTCATGTGCGCTATGTATAGTTGCTACATTACTATCTGCTGATTCTCCTAAAAAGTTTTCTTCTAGCTTTACTCTGGAAAGAGCGTCGGCTACCTTATTTTCTTTTCCTGGGAGATATTTGATGTGAAAATCAAACTCATTTAGTCTGATCTTCCACCGTTGGAGTTTCATGTTAGGCTCTTTGATATTGTTTAACCAGGCTAATGGTCTGTGATCACTTAAGATCTCAAACTTCCTACCGAAAAGGTAAGATCGAAAATATTTCGTAGCCCAGACGATAGCTAACAACTCTTTTTCAATAGCAGAGTAATTTAGCTCATGCTCATTGAGAGTTCTGCTTGCGAAACAAATGGGCTTATGTTCTTGTGATAGAACAGCGCCAATCGCTATGTTGCTTGCGTCAGTAGTTAAATGAAATGGTTTATCAAAATTTGGGTAGACCAGTATTGGGTCAGATGTGATCAGCAATTTCATCTTTTCGAATGCTGAAATGTATTCTTTTTCTTGAATGTTAATAGTTGCTCCCTTTTTGAGTTTCAATGTCATGGGTTTAACTGTACTGGCAAAATTCGGTATGAACTTTCTATAGAACCCGCACATACCTAGGAATGATTTGATTTGTTTTGGAGTTTTAGGTATGGGGAACTTGATGATTGCTTCTATCTTATTTGGGTTTGGTTTTATCCCGTTTGTGGTCACAATATGACCTAAGAATTCGGTTTCTTTTTTAAGAAACTCGCATTTGTCAAGTTGAAGCTTTAGGTTGGCTTCCTCAATTTCCTGAATACCTTTCTGAGTGATGATAAATGCTCTTCCAATGAAGTGGAGTAAATGATAATATCATCAAGGTATACGAGACAATCCTTATAGATTAAATCTTCTAAAAGGTTGTTCATACAACGCTGGAATGTTGCAGGGGCATTTTTAAGTCCAAAAGGCATGCGAGTATACTCGTAATGGCCGTGTTTGGTACTAAATGCAGTTTTGGAAATCGACTTTGGATCCATTTGGATCTGGTGAAAACCCTTAGCTAGATCGATGGTTGTGAAATATTGGCACTTTCCTAATTTGTCCAATATTTCGTCCATGATCGGTATTGGGAACTTATCGTCAACGGTTATTTCGTTGAGTCCACGATAGTCAATGACTACCCTAAATTTTGGTTTTCCCGAGGCATCGCTCTTTTTTGGCACGATCCAGATCGGGGAGCAATATGGGCTGTTAGATTTTCTAATAATCCCTTGCTCAATCATTTCGTTTATTTGCTTGTTTACCTCGACATCATAAGTCTGAGGGTATTTATAAGGTCTCTTATAGACCGGATCTTCATGTTTTGTTTGTATAGTGTGTTTTACGGTACTCGTGAAAGTCAAATTTTCACCTTCTCTGTACTGTATATCACGGAACTCAAATAAAACCATTTTGAGTTTTTCGCATTCTTCTTGGTTCAAATGATCTAACCTAAATTCATTGGATTCTTTTAACTCGTTGTTAATGGCAAAGTTAAAGAATCTGTCCTCTGAGGACGGAGGATCAAGGCACTCTGGTGCGGTCAAGTCCTCTTCTGTTTTCTCATCATTATATCTGAATGAGAATTTGTATTCGCCTAATGTTATTGTTTCGTTCGCGTAGTCAATTTGCGCTTGACATGCTGCGAGAAAATTCCTACCTAACAGGGCGTCGTAATTTTCAGAGAAGTTATGAATGTAAAATGTTTGGTGTGATGGACAGATTTTACTGGGTCCTAATTTTATACTTTCGTTTAATTCTATGGTACCATTTATAGTGTGTACTTTTAATTTGTCGATTTTCTTTGGGAATTTTAGGAAGTTTTCTTTCATTATGTTTATAGTTGAACCTGTATCAATTATACATTTCAACGGCTTATCATTCATAATTATTCGTATGAATGAGTTGGCGTTTCTTCGTCCGTCTCTTCCTGATCCGAGGCATGTTGATGAAAATTTTCGGACGTATCCATTTTCATATGCCCCGATGAACTTTCTCTCTGTCTCTTAGTAGATGGATTTGGTGCATTAGATGCAAAAGGTTGGTTCTGCTGATAGTTCATTCTATTCTGAATCCTACCTTGAGTTAGTTTATGTCGGAATTCGTTCTGTAGTTGGTGTGGGTCCTCGTAGTTTTGCTGCTTATTTTGTGAGTTATTATTTTGTTGGTAATTTATATTGGGTTTACTTGACCCTGCCGCTTGGTTTGAATTTTGAGAATTGTTTCCCCCATTCCTACGATTTGAATTGTTTTGTGTGTTAGTGTAAGTTTTTATGAAGCTCTCGTATAGTCCCTCTCTCTGAGCAATTTGTTTTAAATTTTGTATAGTGCTAATGTCATAACGGGCAAGTGTCATGAAAAGCCTATCAGGTAATTTTCTATTAATTACGTCTTTAATTGTATTTTGCATTGCATTAGTGTACAATAAGGTATTATTTGGAATATTTTCTAATGCTAGTTTGTTTACAATTATAAAGGACTTATATTCTATTTCCTCGATGAACTTACGTAGACTTCCGCTAAAGTTGGTGTTGTATAATCGTCTCAAAAGTTCCTCATATGGAGTCTGCACTTTGAAGGCATCGATGAGTGCGTGTTTTAATTTCGGCCATGTATTAGATTGGCTTAACTGTGATATCCGTTGGGCTTCTCCAGATACTTGTAATTCGATGGCTCCGAATAAGACGCTATGTTGACGAACATCCTTCGTTGGATACAATTGCAATATGAAGTCGATTCGTCTAACGAAGGCTGCTAGGTGTTCCGGTGAACCGTCAAAGTGGGGCACCTGTCTCAATTGGGACAGTGCCTGGTTTAGATGTTGTTCTGATAATTCCAGAGTCATTGTGGTGTGTTGGTTGTTGGAATATTGTCTTTATTGTTGTTGTTTGTGTTTTTTTTTGTCTATTTGCACATGCAAATTCCTCCCAGTGAAACACGGGTTACAGGGATCAAAAAATTTGATTTGTAACACCCAGACGTGTTCGCTGTTGTTGTAGTGTTTAAACACTACCAAGTGATCTCGATTAGCCAAAGACTAATACTTGCTGAGATTCACTTGACGATTCTACGTAGGAATCGTATCCAGGATTACTGACAGAGGTTGCTTATTTTACAACTTGAGAGAATCCTACCGGCTGCGCCAATTAAATAACCGATATAAGTGATGGTAAAAAAATATATTTTATTTAATTTAAAAACCTTATCACTACCGTATTATCTGGATTTCCAAATCGAACTCAAATGATGTGAATGCGTGGGCGCTGATCAAACCTCGGACCGAAGCTTTTAGGAAGCTTTAGTTTGAGAACGTTTATGTTGAGAGCGAGCTTTTGGCTCTCTTGAGGAATGGTCTCTTAGGGAGATTTCGAGAGGAGTAGTCGACATTGCGTCAGCCGAGATTTGTGCAGCGTCTGCATTTTCTTGTGGGAAAGTGGTGGCCTGATGCTAACTTCGACAAGTGGCTTGGGTTCTTAAATTTAGGGTCTTTTGTTTATGTCTAAACGACATCCGCCAGTGTCGATGTTATCAACAGTATTTGTTTATGAACTGTATGTGATTGCTAGTTTACAATAATTTGGAACTGTATGTGGTTGCTAAGTGGTATGTGGTTCTTAAGTGGTATGTGGTTGCTAAGTGTGTGAGTGACGGGAGATGGATATATCACTATATATATTTCGTTCCTCCCATCACATGCAATATACAAGAGCACATCCGTGTTGTTTGGCATTGATTTTAAGAGTCTTTTATTCAAATAACATTCAGGCGTTGTTAGCCTATGTATACATATACATATGTGCTTATGCTGTTATCGGTTAACAGCTACAAAGAGAGAGAGAGAGAGAGCGGGTGTACTCATACATATGTACGCTCACTCATGGAGCGTCTAAAATGCAAGATCAGCGGTTATCCGTTGGTCAACGGTCCCACGCTGGCTTGGCCTGCTCAAGTGGCTTCATGTTACTCATGTGCGCAGTACTGTATGTATGTATGTGCATGTGTATGCGCATATATGATCATATTTATGCTATGCGCTTGAGTCTGTACTTTATGTATGTTTATACTTGCACCAAAGTGTTACAAGTTGAGTTATGCATTTATGTGTATGAATACACTACAATATAAATTAATATCCTTTTGGATATTTTGAGTAAAAAAATAAGACTTTATTCGTTTGTCTCAAATCTAAAACTAAACTCCATTACAATTGGTGTTCTTAAATATACCTCAACTTGCTATCGGCGCCGTTGGCAGCGCCGTTGGCAGCGCAGTTGCACCCGGATGCGTCGAGCTTATGCTGACGCGTCGATTCCCACGGGAAGTGCAGTAGCCGCGGCGTCAGCTACCGTTTCGGGTTTCCGACCTCTGGGTGCAATTGCGCAAGCTTATGCGCGTGTTCCACTCTTTGGGAATGTTATTTGTATTAACTCTTCCCCTCTTAAATCCGAGCGTCCTCGATCGGTGATTTTGTCTGCATTTCCTGTGATCATTGCCAACCCTTTTCTCTTGATCGTGTACCTGGTCATGAGGACAAGAAGACTGAATACCAATATGGAACCAATTATTAGGTCCATGGTGTTGGAAGTCGCTTTCAACCGGTCTATGGTGTGAGTGTTATTCAGGTGCAATTCTTTTACCATTTCCAGGGTAAGTATCTCCTCGATTTTTCGAATAGCTTCGTTGGGTTGGAGGATTGCTGGGAGCGGTCGGTAATCTGTGTTACTTTTGGCGACAAATGTTTGCCCGTTTATTTCTATTGTTGAGTTGGAGAATTTAATTAAAAACGTTCCGCTCAGGTTCGTCGGCTTCTCATCCACGTGTATGGCACCGGTGAATTGGTTAAGGAGTATCATGCCGGGCTGAATGCTCTCTATGCTGGGGATGTGTTGATTATTTATCTTGGTGCAAGTTGTTGGTTTCCCGGTCAGTAGGTGCGGTAAGCAAGTTGAGTTACTAATGTCTATTATATTATTAGTTTTACATATTTTAATATTATTATAAGTTTTACATTTGGAATTCATGGAGAAAATTTTGTTCTTACATCTAATTACATTTTCGTTTTCTATTTTATTAACAAAATTACCCTTTTTTACGGGTTTTACAAGGATCTCTTCGCAAAGTTCTTTATTCGTTATTGGAATTTTAATAATGTAAATTAGCGTAGATCCGCTACTTGCTATGTTAACGTCAGCGATTTGCATTGCTTCTTCTAAGTTTACATATGGTATCTGGTCAAGGTCTATTATTTCTTTTACTTTTTTTATTTCCTGCTCGCTAAGAATATGTGGGTTGCTGATATCGGCTTTTGCCCACTGTATGGCATGATTGAGGTTTAGAATTTCATCTTTTAAAATTTGGATTTGGTACATCAATACCATACTTATGTCTCTTTGTGCATTGCCCTCGTATTTTATGCTGTTTGCTAAATTTTGTGTTACTCTAGTCATATTGTTTATTCTCTCTACTATGATCCTATTTATAATGACCTGATTGTTATTGTTTTGTAGAACATTATTAACTTTGCTTTTGATTATTTGAAAATCGCTATGGTCTGGAGATCCCGCTATCCACTTCCATGCTGTACCTATAAATTCTATGTGCCTTTTAGTTCGTTCTTTGACTACTAGTTTGTTTAAGAGATTTTGCGTCTTGCTAATTTCCTCATGGATAAACGGGAGAATGGGGTCGTATGTCTTTAATTGTGTTCGAGCGGTCATGTTAGTACTGTGGTTTGTTTGTCTTCCCTAACGGTCTCCTCTTTAAAACGGGGTGATAGCTTTGTTCCTATTCTTTTATTATTTTTGACAAATATGACGTCCCCTGGAAGATACGTTTTTACTCTGTCTCTGTGTTTGTTATGATATTTTAAATCGAGCTTTTGTTTTCTTTCAATATTTCCTACATTTTCTTTCCAGTTTTCTTCCAAAAGTTTTGGGTCACTCGCTACACGTCTTCCAAAGAACATTTCTACCGGTCTGCGTTTTGTTGTTGAATGAAACGAATAGTTGTATTTAATAAGGGATCTTTCAAGCAAATCTCTGAGAGAGGTATGTACCTTCTCTGCCTTCTGACATCTCATGATCTCGAGCAAGGTTGAATGAAAACGTTCAATTTGGCCGTTTGCTATACTGTGATAAGGGGGTGCTTTATAAATTTCGATGTTGTATTGATCCTGCAACATTCTTAGTATGGGAGCTGCATTCAAAGATTTTTCGTTGTCTATAACAATTTTTTCTGGGATTCCAAAATTCATTAGCATATTTACTCCCTGTACCCATAAAATGGGTAAAAGGGGGTATTGGATTTGTGCAAAAGTATGTAACAGGCAGAAGGAGACATCTCCGACCCTATAAAGTATATATATTCTTGATCAGTATCAAAAGAGATTTCGATTTGGCCATGTCCGTCTGTCTGTCCGTCTGTCCGTCTGTCCGTCTGTCCGTCTGTCCGGATGAACGCGTCGATCTCAGCAACTATAATAGCTAGAGACACCAAATTTGGAATGTAGCTTCCTGTATACCATACGCAGATCAAGTTTGTTTCCGATCTTAGATATCTTCCCCCGTTCCCCCGCAATTCGATAAAAACGTTTTACAGCCACACTTTTAAAGATATAGCTTTAGAATTCGACATGTATATTACTTAAGTCACTCTTAATCTTCTGTCCAAATTTCAAATCAATCGGATAATAAACAAGGAAGTTATTCAACAAACAAGATTCAGTACTGCAGGCTTGGCAAGCAGCAACATGAAGGCTTCAGCATATGTATGTACATATGGGCGAGCGAGCGCGAAGCGCGTGCATTTTCTATTAAGTACTTAAGGCTTAACCATGTGTGCGAGCGAGCGCGAAAGTGCAGCGGGTCTTGTACTCGTGACGTCACGACATACCAAAACACACGGCATCAGCTGATGCACATGTCGCTTTTAAGCAACACAAGCCCATATGGTTTCATAATTGCTTATCGGTACGCAAACCATACGATAAATTTTAAGCACCTGATCTGCTTGACATTTTTCTTTGTGAGACATGCGCCATCTGCATGACTTTATTTTCTTGAAACATATTGTTATCAATGCTCTGCATAGTGCAGACTATGCATCAAAATTCAAAAATTGACTGTTGGCGCGCAGCCAATTGGCCTCTTCGATAAAATATCGATAAGTATCAGCTCTTCGATCAGTCTCGCTCATCTCTGCATTGTGCTGCTAGTATTTCTTTCACTCTACCGTCGTTCGTCATCGTCATCGTTCGTCATCGAGTTCCGATTTTGATAAATTTGCGATTGAATGTTTTAGACCTGGGTACAGGGAGTTACGTAGTCGGGTATACTCGACTATAACATTCTTACTTGTTTTAAGTGGTTGCTTGATATCCTGAGTAGCTCTAGATTTAACAAATTTTGCTTGCGCGAATTTAGAAAACTTATCTATGGCGGTCAAGACTACCTGTTTTTGTGTTAAGAATAGATCTATGTGAACTATGTGTCCTGGGTACTGCGGTATCGGAGTCTCGTGTAGTTTTGGTTTGTTGGGGTGTCTTTCGTATTTCTGCTCCCTACAAACTTTACATTCTTGAACTATATAAACTTATTTTAGACTGCATTTGAGGAAAATACATTTTTTCTAGGATTTGTTGTTTATTTTCCACACTATTTCTATGGGCTCTTTTGTGTTCCTTTATGATAGCGTTCTCCTGCTCTGTTTCATCGACTATATCCGTTACTATTTTACTGGAGAAGCGTACCCTGTAGTTGCTAAAGTGAGAGGGGTAGACTTCTTGAATTTTTTGATGTTTCCACAATTGTGTGCCTATGGTAGGTTGGAAAAATGATTTCGAATTTATATGACGCTTCTTCCCCTATGGTCAATATTATTTGATTCTTGAAAACATTGATTGGCTCTTCCGCTATTTGTATTAGATTTTCGGACGAACTGTCGCTACTATGAACTGTTGCCGAGATTGAATTTATTTGATTGTCATATGGTCTTGATGGTCTACTTAGCGCGTCTGCGACAACATTTGCTTTGCCGGGTTTGTATGTCAGTTCGTAATTGTACTCTTCTAAAATCGCCTTCCATCGTTTCATTTTGTTGTTGTGATTCTTATGACTAAGCGCATAAGTTAGGGGCTGGTGGTCTGTAAGAATCTTTACTCTAGCTGTTCCGTACAAATTATTTCTTAATGTTTTTAGAGACCAAATGATCGCGAGCATCTCCTTTTCGTTCGTAGCATGGTGCTCTTCTGTCTTACTAAGAGTTCTAGATATAAAAATGATCGGTCGGTCACCCTGTGCCACTACAGCTCCGATGGCGTAATCAGATGCGTCCGTTGTCAGTTGAAAATCTTTGTCGTAGTCCGGGTATGCTAGCATGACATCTTCAGTTACAAGAGTTCTTTTTAGTTTATCAAATGCCATAAGGGCCTCCTTGTCTAACGTAATTCGTGTGTTTTTTGAAGTGTGTTTAGACGAACGTCCACCTTCCCCTCTTAAAAGGGACGTGAGGGGCTTTGCAAGCTTTGCATAGTCTTTTATAAAACGGCGGTAGTACCCCGAAAGTCCCAAAAATGACCGAAGGTTTTTGAGTGTTTCAGGTGCTGGGAAATTCAGTATATCTTCCACTTTCTTCGGATTCGTTTTCACACCGTTTTCGGCTACAATAAAACCCAGAAATTCCACTTCGTTTTTTAGAAATTCGCACTTATCGAGCTGAACTTTCATATTAGCTTTTTCCAGTGTTTCGATAATTTCCGTGATATCGCGTATATGTTTCTCTTCACTGTCACTAAATATTATAATATCGTCTATATAGACAAAGCATCTTACTCCAATGTGTTCCCTTAATATGTCATCAAGGCAACGTTGGAATATTGCTGGGGCGTTCTTGAGGCCAAAAGGCAACCGAGTGAACTCGTATTTGCCGTTGTTGACTGAAAATGCTGTTTTTTCAATATGAGATTCCTTCAATGGAATCTGATGAAATCCACTTTTCAGGTCTAGGACAGAGAAGAATTTGTTTTTTCCTAGTTGTGCAAGAACTTCATTAATGTCTGGAATAGGGTATCTGTCTGCTATCGTTACTGAATTTAACTTCCTATAGTCAATGACCATTCTAAACTTTTTTTCATTTACGCGTCTAATTTTTTTGGCACCACCCAAATCGGTGAATTGTACGGTGACCGTGAAGGTCTTATTATGCCATCGGCTAAAAGATCTTTAATCTGTCTTTCTACTTCTGGTTTTAGTGATTCGGGATATGGGTAGTATCGAGAATATACTGGATTTTCGTTGGTGGTTCTGATTTCACCTTTAACTTTAGTTGTAAACGTAAGCTTCTGGTTTGGTTCGCAAAAAAGATTAGGACAACTTTCGCATAGCAAGTGCATTTTCTTCTTTTGTTCTTTGCACTTCGCGAGCCGCTTTTTGTTTTATTTTTATTCGAAGCTTGTTCTGAATTGAAATGTAACCCTGCTGCATATGTATTTCGGCTTTAAGTTCTCGCAACGTGTCGTTGCCTATAAGCGCGTCGAATGAGGTTAGCGAGGGAAGTATGAAGAACTTTACATTAGTGTCTTTAAGACCAAATGGATTGGCAATTGTATGGTGTGTAATTTTAACTTTGCCTCCAACTGAATTTGCATAAAAAGCCTTCTCGTTTTCTTTAATGTTTTTTGCTATTGTGGCTTGCATGTAATTCTTGTTCGAGCCTGTATCTATTAAAATTTTGATCATTTCTCCGTTACCTAATCTGCATTCTATGTATGGTAACGAAGAATACTTTAGCCTAAAAAATTGATATCCGTAAAGTTAAGTGGAACCTGATCTTCGTCTTCTTCTTGATTTTCGTCTTCTGGCTCAAGGCTATTAATGTAGTCTGCGAGGGCTTCTCCTCCTGTATCTTCGCTTTCATATGCGGCTTCAACATACCCTTCTTCTTCTGCAGTCAAATGGAAGTTTCTCTGTCTCTTATCTATCGGTCCGTTTGTGTTATGTAATGGTCTTTTTCCAGTAGGGTCATTAAACGGTCGGTTCATGTAATTTACTCGTCGTGTTTGAATACTTTGGTCTACCTCCATCGGTTCAGGTTTCGGAGGGGGTTTCGGAGCAGTCGGACGTTGGATCATTGATGGCATGTTACCAGACGGACGACTGAATGTTGGGTTGCTACTAGGTTGTTGTGAGTCATATGGCCGTGAAACCTGAGGCATATGCGCTAACTGTGGAAAGAATTGCTGGCCAGATGCATATTGCATTGGTCGAGGTGGGTTTCTTCGCATGGGAAGTGGCGGTGCTAGATGGCCAGTAGTCCTTCTTGAAGTTGTTTGACTACTGTTGGCATAATTAGTCCTGAAATTTTGATTTTCTAGTTTTTCGCATAACTGAAGTGCTTCTGGCAGATCTGCTGGCCCCTTCATACCTAGTAGCCTGGGAAGGTCACCATTTAAGCCCCTGATAAACGTGTCCAACGCCTTGTCTCTATAACACTTCTTAAATAAGTCCATTGCTTCCCGACTCATTTCCATGCATGTAATTTTATTTAAAATAAGTGAGAGATGCGAGTAAATTTTCTGATAAAACTCGGGTACCGTTTGGTTCCCTTGTATCAGAGACGTCATTTGATACTCTAGGGTACCGGTGTCTCGTTTGTCGGCGTAATGTGTCGTCAAACATCTAGATATTGCTGTCCAGTTTAGTGGTGTGTTGTACGACTCGAGAACCTGATCTGCGTTTCCCACTATTTTATTCCTAATTACACTCAGCATTCCATAGTATTTTGGTGTCCCAATTAAACTGTCATAAACCTTTAGCACTCGTTCTACGCTTTTTTTCCATGAGCTAAATTCTCCAGGCTGACCAGAGAATTCCCTTAAGCATTTGATTACGTCTGGGATTTTATCTAGGTCTGCTAGATTCGTAGGGTTTACGTTTATTTCCTGGTCTACTAGTAACTGAGCCGCTCGGGATGTATCTCCTAATCTAGCGTCTAACAGGTTCTGCACTACACTTTGTATCTGGTTCTGCAATTCTCTCATGTTCATTTGCACTGGTGAACTTGTATCATTAGCATTGTTGTTACCCAAGAGTTGGGCAGGTCGTAAGATATTATTCGACTGGGCCATTTTAAGACCTTTTTAAGTAATTGACGTATTTGAATTTATATGAAGGGAAATATGTGGGTACTGATGTTTTACTTCAAGTATTTTAATGCATGCACACAGAAAATTCTATACCTCGGGTATGCCTTGGTCAACAAATTTTACTCTCAAAGGTTTTTACTTTGTTAGGTATATTTTTTCTTATCGTGTTGTAACTTTGTGTTTGTTCTATTTTTTTCTTTATTTCTACATTTAATTAGGACATTTTTAATTCCCTATTTTTTTTCTATATTTCGTTAGGACATTTTTAATTCCTGATATATTATTTTTTTTCACTGATTATTTAGGACATTTTTAATTCCTGATATTTTTTTCAAACAAAATTTTTTCTTAAATTTGTAAATCACTTAAAACTACTTACATTAAAATCCAATACATGCCGCAACTGGTTCGGGGGTATGCTCCGGTTTGCTGCCTGCTACTAGGGTACCTCTCCTCAACACGCCGTCTACGGTGCCTGCGAACGTATCTACAGGCCGATGATTGGTTCGAGCTCTGGACCTCCGTCGATGCCTTTCCGCAGCTACTTGAGGCGCTTATCCTTCGGTTTTTTTCCGCGTTGTCCTTGCAGCCACTTGGGGTGCTTTTTTTAGTAGATCCTGCACTGCTTTGCGTGCTTCTGGATCGTTCGCCAACAGTTCTTTTTATTTACAACCACTTGGGGTTTATTTTTTTAAAAAAGGTCCGACAGCCACTTGGGGTGTATTTGGACGTCACTGTTTTCGCGAAGTGTTTTTTTCGACAATAGCGTATTAAGCTAAACGCGACCGAAGGACGAAGGACTTTACACGACGAGGCCCCACGTTGGGCGCCAATTAATATCCTTTTGGATATTTTGAGTAAAAAAAATAAGACTTTATTCGTTTGTCTCAAATCTAAAACTAAACTCCATTACAATTGGTGTTCTTAAATATACCTCAACTTGCTATCGGCGCCGTTGGCAGCGCAGTTGCACCCGGATGCATCGAGCTTATGCTGACGCGTCGATTCCCACGGGAAGTGCAGTAGCCGCGGCGTCAGCTACTGTTTCGGGTTTCCGACCTCTGGGTGCAATTGCGCAAGCTTATGCGCGTGTTCCACTCTTTGGGAATGTTATTTGTATTAACTTATATATATATATTTTTTTAAATCTCTTCGAAATCATTACCTTTACTTAGGTTTTTCTTTCTTAAACATTTATTGTGCATTTGGTAAATTTAAAATAAGTTAATGCACATAATTATTACATTTACTATCAAAAGTATTATAATTAATAACGTAATATATTTATTTTTTACTCCCTGTACCCATAAAATGGGTAAAAAGGGGGTATTGATTGTGCAAAAGTATGTAACAGGCAGAAGGAGACATCTCCGACCCTATAAAGTATATATTCTTGATCAGTATCAAAAGAGATTTCGATTTGGCCATGTCCGTCTGTCTGTCCGTCTGTCCGTCTGTCCGTCTGTCCGTCTGTCTGTCCGTATGTATGAACGCAAGGATCTCAGCAACTATAAGAGCTAGAGACACCAAATTTGAATGTAGGTTCGTGTATAGCGGGAGCAGGTCAAGTTTATTTTAGATTTGAGATATCTCCCCCCGTTCCCCCGCTATTCGATAAAAACCGTTTTACAGTTACAATTTTCAAGATATAGATATAAGATTTGGCATGTCCAATACTTTAGTCACTCCTAATCTACTGTCCAAATTTCAAGTCGTTCGGATAATAAACACGGAAGTTATTAACGAAAGAAGATTCAGTGCTGCAGCAAGGGGAAGAAGAAGCACAGTCACAACTTAAAATGCCTGGCTTGCGCTGTGGCTCGTGCGTGTGCGTATCTGTGTATGTATGTGTAAGTTAACGAAGATGCGATCGGAAATTTTTGACCTGGGTACAGGGAGTTTCGTAGTCGGGCATACTCGACTATAGCATTCTTACTTGTTTTATATTATATTTCTGAATCTATAATTTTACCTAATAGTCTGAAGGGGAACCATAATATTATTATTAATTATTTTTTTTCATACACTATTTATGTATATGTATATATACATGTAAGTTAATACTGTTGTACTTTTCTTGTGCGAAGTCACTAAGACAAAATACTTATTAAACTTGACTATTCAAGTTTATTGCTCAAAACAGACTAAAAACTAAAATACAAAATGTTCTTATATTGAGCTAGCCCTGACCTATAATCGCTGAGGCAGCATTTATGTCGAATTGGATTTCGGGCGTCGGCGCATGGGATGTTGACGGCAGCATAACATGACAAACTTTCTGAAGAAGCTGATCATGCACAAGTGTCTGTAATTTGCATGATCACCGAGTCGGTGACTTATGCCTGGCCGGATGTGTTAACTTATGTATATATATATTTTTGTTTCGGTTTTCTTATATAATAGATGGTGATAGTTAATTTATTGTATTATAGATATATTAAAATTAAATCTGATATATTTGAAGGATATCAGATTTTCGTTTTCTGATACGTTCTTTGGTCTTATTTTTCTTTTCGCTCATTTCGCTGTTCTCACTCAGTATTTCCTTGTGTCCCCGTCTCCGATTTCCAATTGTCTTTGTCCTTTGGATTTTTTATTATTTTTATTCGTCGTCTATGATATTTTTAATCCCTCGACGTCACTGTTTTTGCAGGTACTTAGTTGTGCTGTCGTTGTTATTGTGTAATAGTTAGATTGTATCCATTGATAATTTTATTAATAATCAGCTTAAGACTAATCGTACAGAGTTTTTCGAAAAGAGAATGCAAGAATTGTTGTATAAGCGCAAGATCGTACAGAGGCTCTTTATTTTCACAAGAATTGTTTGGTCAGCATGTTACATATTTATGCATGCGCAATTCTTGGTGTGTTTTGTTTTGTTGGTTGCATTGCGTATTCGATTGATCGTCGGTTTATGTATCTGCTTATTTTTAGTGTGTGTCTTGGTTTGTCAAGTGATTTGCGTGTTTACTTGGTTATTGGGGTGTGTATTCGCTTATTTGTGGTGCTTGTCTTGATCACTTAATTTGTATGTTTTTATTCACTTAGCTTGTGACTTTTGTTAACTTAGTTTGTAGGTTTTTATTCACTTAATTATTTGTTGTTACTGTTTGATGCGCACTTAGCTATTTCGCCTAAGTTAGAGCAACCTTTGTGGACTTATCACTCCTACGAATTCTAAGGCGTATTCTTAATAACTTTGAGTTGGTTCTTTAACACAATCACATTCACGGTCACCAACGTTGAGGTTTACTCTTCATAAACCTGAACCGAGATTGCCGCTTCAATCTGCGGAAGTTCTTTAGCTGATGAAAAAATTAGAGAATTGAATAGATTAGCTATCTCATCAATTATTTTTCATCCTACCGGCTGCGCCACTTACGTAGTTTTCCCTACTTTAAATCTATTTAATGACTGGGCCACGAAGAGTAAGGTCAACGCTAATTAATTAATGGTTTTTGTCTTTTTAAATAAAACAACAGCGACAATACGTTCGACACATCCGTTTTTATCGATTTGATTTGTGATGTACTTTTTTTCACTTGTTGATCAGAAAGGATAAGAGTTGTATGGATAAGCCATTCATTTATTGATCATATCACTTCACGGACTTTTTAAGTGATTTCACGATCATCCCGGCTGCGCCAATAAAGTTCTACAGATACATCGGTTGTAAATGAGAACGCAAATGTTGCGTTTTTTTGTGTCGGCTCAATAACTAAACTGGCCAATGCAGTTTTACAATAAAGAAGCCTCGGTTTAAGAGAGGCATGGGATGACGCAATACAGTTTCTTTGTGATGAAATGTATAATTGTTTATTTAGCAGAAGATATTCGTATAATCTGTGCTTGTATTTTAGTCTAATCAGCAATTCTTCAGGAGTTGCTGCTTATACGTTTGAATGTGTGAATTTTACTTATGCAGCAATTCATGAGGATCTTGCCGCTTATGAATTCGGAATTTTGAATATGTAGTGAACTATTTCTCACTCTCTGAGATCTTTGAGAATGAATACCAAATTCTAATAGGATTCGAAGGCGGAGTTAATTCAATAAATTGACGTTATATACATATGTACATATGCATGCACATATATACGATCATATTTATGTATTGCTGGGTATTTCAGTGTTTGTTGTAAATTATAAGCATATTTAGGTTTGTTTATGATTGCAACAGTGCTACAAGTTGAGCTATATATGGTTGTATCAATATGTATAAATTCAAGAGATGTTGTACGTTTTGTTATAGGTGTGTTGTTCTTTAAGAGATGTTGTTCCTTATGCAATCACATTTCCCAAAGAGTTCATTTATCTTGAAGGTCGGAATTGTCCAGGGCCAATGTCATTAATTGCAACATTCCTGCATAGAATTAAGCAAACACCGTGACCCACGTTGGGCGCCAAATAGTTCAATTACAGGCTAGAACTTTTACATTTTGTGACATGTGGCAACAATTTATTTGAACCAGAAAGAAATTTTGCAAAATGACACATGGTAAACGTAAATTATAACGTTCATTTAGTTTGGCTTCCTTCCTTGAGTCAACCCAAACCTTGCAGATTAAGTATGCGCACCGATACATTGGCCACCTCTTTACTAAGTCATTGATGCGGACCTCGCGAGTTGATATGGCCTGTTCAAGATACTTCATGCGAAGACACATTAGTCGAATGACGTCGTCCTTCTGCTGGTTCTCAAGCAGCAACTCCTTATACTTTTTGGATGATACCATGTTCTCCTGAGGCAGCTGATCGTTTCTCTTTGTATCAATCTGCGCCTGTCTCTCATCCGAAGTATTAGCATCGCGAACACCCACTTCTTTAGTATTGCGAGAATCGCCTGCTGCGGTCAACTGTGCGATGCGACACTGATCAGCGTCCATCAGTTGAAAGAGTAGAAATCGAATGGCATCTGGACGACCACAGGCTAGCTCCTCCAGTGCTGAGGTAGACAGTGGCATCCCAAGCTTGCGCAGCACCAATAGATTGAATTTTTCCCATTTATTCCGCTTCAAGGCCAGGCTGTTGTGCGAGACGTGAGTGTGTGCATCCATCAGTTTATGATCCAGCTTTCGAAACATTTTAGCTATGTTCGTTACATCAGACAAATTTCGAAATGTGCGACTGTTTAGGATAATCCCCTCGGTGGTCAGATATGCATCAAGCACCTTCTTCTCCTCGCTATTCAATACACGGATGTTCGACATGGTATTATTTTAGATATACCATAACCAGTGGTATTTTTTTCTATTGTATACAAATAAATTGAAAGTATTTGAGTCTTCAATTTGGTTTTAAAGTTATGAAAGTCTATAGAGAAATGACTATAAAATATGAGAACTAGTTGGAGGGAATTTCGAGAACCGCTGTCATTTTCAAGGCCTAGTTGATTGAAATTTTCATCTACACATTAAGACACACAAGAATTAGCCCTTTTGTGTAGATGAATGTTGCAGGAATGTTGTAGGAAACAATTAGGGTGTTCACTTGACGTTGCAGTGTTTCAATGAAGTGCTTGATAAGCCGTCTTTGTTGTAGTAGTTTTATCCGTTGTCCGCTTCTTTTTGTTTACTTCTTCTGTTTCTTCTGTTGTCGTGCCCTGTACTCAGCTATGGTAGGTGGGCGGGATCCGTCGGTTGGATACACCTCTAAGGACTCTTGCAGGCTGGGTGCATCCCTTTGCTCAATAGGAGCAGCCTCTTCCAGTCCAGCGTTGCTCATCTACTATTATTTTTAGCTTTAAGTTCCAGCGTTGGTGCAAGGGGCGGACTGCCTCTCATACTTTCATAAACTGCTGCTGCTGTCCGGGGCCTCCCGCACTTGTTACTTGGTCATTGGTGATTGTGTCTTGATTGTAAGACGCACGTTTCTATTATGCGTTATTGTATTATCTTTATATGTTTTGTTTAAATTTGTATACACATGGTGATCAATTGATTTTATTTCAGTGTCGGTTTTTATTTGTATTAATTTATTTTGTTCTCGCACTGCACCATGATCACTTCGGTTTAATTCACATTTCGGACCAAGTCACTGTCGCCATGTAATGTTGCACAAGTAATGTATTTTATGTTTGATATTTACTAAATGTTTTAGAGAGCTTTTATTGTTCTGTCCGAATCAGCTCGGTTCCATTTTATTAATGAATGTGACCAATGTTCTTAGGGGCTAGCTTAGCTAAAAGGCTGTTCACTGCTTCGACAGAGAAGCCAGCGTCAGGGCAACCTTATATGTAAATGTATATAATGTATAAGTGTATATAAATTAGAAAATCTTTAAGTTAAAGAACGAGAAATATATATCCGTTTTTTCTTGGTTACAAAATGGAACAAAACTAAAGACAAAACTAAATTAACTTAGCTTACAGCCTACTGCTGCCGCTGCTGCTGTCGCCGCTGACGTTATCGCTGTCGCCGCTGCCGCTGCTGCCGTTGTCGCTGTAGCTTTTGGGTGCATTGCCGCTCATGGTGTCAAATGCCCCAAAAGACGGTCCCATGGTGGCGATCGTTAAGCAAGATCCACGGTGGACATCGTAAACTGATGATTCGGCGCAAGTGGCGGAAGTGCTGCGCTGCAGGCGTGTTAGATTTTGGCCAAGTGCATTTGTTGTTGTTGTTGTTAACATATATATGTATGGCAACGGGAACGTTGTCATTGGATAGAGTGTGGCATGCGCTAGTGTTATGTATGTGGTCAGTATCCCACGGATATGCTGACGCGGCATCGACTCAAGGGCGATCATATTGCATCGCACTTGAAATGAGTTTGGTATTGGAGTTTGTTTGCTTTACGGCAATGTGTCGTTGCTTGGAATGAGTTAATGCAGCATCAAAGTGTTGCGGCCCAATATATTTGAAATACACTGATGCGCATACGACACTTTTTTTCCCCCCTTGTTTGTAGCGAGGACCATAGAGAGAACGGAGAGAACGAGCGATGTAGAGTGAAAACAGTTCTTCTTTTCCTCGATAGTAGCAGGATCACGGTAAACAAGGCTGTTATTCCCAGTATGGAGAAAAGTGGTTCGTAGTTGTTGATTTTTTGTTGTTATTTGTTTGATTTCTTAGATTGCTTTTTAGCATTTCTAGGTGTAGTTATTGTAAGTTTAGCTATTTGATTGTGTCGTTCATTTTCAAATTTTGGATGTGTGGTGTTTGCATCTTTATGTGGTCTTTGGTAAAATGTGTCATCGATGTATGCCGTGTCGTCGACCTGTATTGAGCAATTGCTGTACTTGATATGATCCGTTGAAAGACTTATCACTCATGCAAATTGATTACTACATAAGTCTTTTTGTGCACTGCCCTTATTATTTATACTGTATCGTACTCTAATCCTTGTGATAATTTTCGATAATGAGCAGGCCGCCAATTTAGTTTTAACAGTTATAGACTCATTTTGCTACTTGATTACATGGTATTTCATCGCAGTCCGATTCAAAGCCTTGAAAGATATATATGTATATAAATTAAGTAAACGTTAGTTAGTCTTTTTGTCTTATATTATATAATTGCTCGGATCATGAATGAGTTATTAAGAGATCGAACGTTGTGTCGCAAGACATACAAAATGTGAACTGAATTTACATTACAAAAATTCTTAAGAGCTAAATACAAAAAATGATAATTTGAAGGCATAACATGCAGCCAAGTCGTGGCCGGCAAGCAGACCAAGCATAATTATGCGCGATAACGGATGCTACATAACAGAGGCATCCGATTACCGCCGTCGCCGGCTGCAGCGTAAATGCTGACATGACGTTCTCACTCATCAGCATTGCGCTTGCAAGAGTTAGTTAACTGCCCCCCCTTCAATTGAAGGCCGCCCTCGGCCGATGCTATTTCAGCGATCACCTCGTTCATGTTTTTAACTGCGATCCTCTTCTTGATGATGCGCCAATAGACGAAGCCGATGCAGGTGATAAAGACGCAGGCCGCGCCAGGAGAAACAATAATATGGTTGTGTTGATGTTGTTAACTTCACTACTGACTTCCTGAATCGACTCCACATTAACTTCGTTAAATCGATGAAGGTAAGGGAGACTAAGTACGTCTTGGTGACCTGTGACATTCAATAGAGGGGATGCTGCGATGCCGGGGGACCTGGTTCTGAATGTTGTCGCGGTTAACGTATTTGGTTCCGTTAATCGTAGCCCAATCGTTGAATGTGATTAGATGAGTACCATGCCACCACCTCTCAGTGTCATTGTCCACGCACACTAATACCGAAGCATCATTGATGTTGATGATTCCGTCGTCAACCCATTCGATGGCATCCAGGTGACTCGGCTGGGTTTGATAATGAGCCACTTCGCCCGCATGGAGCTCTCTGGCGCAAAGCTGGCCATAGACAGTTGACAGAAGGTTGTCCTCGAAGTAGTGGCACAGTTCTTCAGCGCCTAAATTTGGCTATCGCACTCGGCAACGATGTTGCTATCCAATTGCAACACATGATTTTCATGCGAGACAGGGAAGAGTGTGAATTTACGGCAAATATGCTTGATTTTAGGGAATGTAATTATAAAATAAATCATGTTTGTGGACTGCAGGACTTTGACGGACGACACAGACATAAGGTCAGCAATGGGGATATTTGTGGGCTCCTCAAGCCAAATGGATTTTAAGTTTGCGTGGTCTAAAATATTTGGACTGACAATGTTTGCTTTGGCAAGGGTTATGGCGAGCATTATGTTTTGCAGCTCCATTAGCAACATTCTATTACTGGCTAAGAGTGTTTCATATAAGTGCCCAGAATCAATTTGGTTATTTTTTGAGGTTTTCAAAATTTTGTTGACGGTAGAAGTTAGTTGGTTGATTTGATCCTGCACTCTAGAATTAATTATGACCTGTCCATTGTTTGAGCTTGCAAGCTGTGCCTCAGTGATTCTAATATCCTCTAGATCCATAGTGTCAGGCGTACCTGCCACCACCTTTAAGACAGAACCTAGAAAATCCAGACTCTAGCCACCCTGTGGTGTACGCCGAGAGCTCATCAGGTCTCCGATATGTTCTGCATCCACACTTAGAAGCTTTTTCATGTGGGACTGTGGAAACATCTCGTTGTTGTTTCAACGACCATGCGCTCATACTCCGATACGTTTACCGAGTGCCTATCGTAGGACAATTCTTCCCATACGAGGACTTGACCATCTATGATCGGAATGTTCCTAGCATGAGAGTAATCAGTAATGTGCGCCGAGGTCATCGTGACGGAGAACAATACCAGAAGCCCAAAACTGTGGATTGGAAATTGCTATATTTTCGTCTTAACTGAGAGAACGTTAAACGACCACCACCAAACTTAATTAACTAAAATGCCAAGTGGCTAAAAAGCTTACATTCCTAGTGTCTTAAAATGAGGGAAAACTTATTATAAAAGGTTAATAAACTGGGGTCATCATTTAAGGTTGTCCTTGTGGACCACCCTCCCATTAATGAGAACCGTGGTTCCCAAGTCAGCTTCCACAGCTTTCTCTTCGCACAAAGGCGTGAGCTTGTTTCCGAGCCTGCGATTGGATTTTACCAAAACTCTTCCACCGACTTCAAAGACTCTGTTTTGTCGAGACTCGTTCTCCCTAGCTCTGAGTGTGTCTTGAGCCCTTTTTAGTCTATCTTGGATCTCTGTTAGCGCTACATTTGGATGAGTCTTCACAACATCAACTGGCCTTTTGTTAGTGACCGAGTGAATTGTTTTGTTGTATTCACTTGTGGCCAACAAGATGACCTCAACAGTATCGCTTATGCTTTTTGCGATCTTCAGACATCTAGCAAGCTCGAGCAGAGTGCTATGAAAACGCTCAACCTGTCCGTTAGAGACACTATGTAGGGGTGGTGCATTTGAAATGCTGACACCATAATTGTTCATTAGTAGTGAGCTGATCGTCTGGGAGTTTAAAGGCGGCTTGTCATCTTTGGGAAGTAATACTCTGAGAGGACCTGCTTAACATTTTCTTGAGCTGCCCTGTATGCTCTGTTGTGTTCCGTGATAAGAATTTCTCTTCTTTCACTAACACTAAAAATGTCTAGGACCCGATTCTTGCAGTGCCAGAACTTTGTAGTCCGAAATTTCCGAACTAAATCATCCTGCACCAGCGCCAAAGTGTGTAAATCGCAGTGCAGCGCATTTACCACATCGGGCTTGATTACTTCCCATAATTCCTCGAGAAGTGAATCTCTGCAGGTGAAACTTAGGGAGTGTCGCCTTTTGTTTCCAAATAGGATGAAGCTATGCTTTAGTGGAAAACGCGCCTCTTCAAGAATTATCTAGTTCTGGAAGCAGTTCAAGGGCTTGTCAGTGGATGCAATGGTGTACGTCAAGGAGAGCTCGCTATGAGCTGTCGCTATGCATGAATCAGCATCTTGCTGGCTACATTACATTGAGCTGCTGTCTGGACAAGGCATCAGCAACTAGATTCTCTTTTCCTGGTTTGTAAAAAATGCGCGCATTGGACTCTTCAATGCGTGCCTTCTATCGTTTGATTTTAGCGTTTGGGTTGGAGTCAGATTTGGCAAATGCCAACGGCTGGTGGTCCGTGAATATGTTGATATCCTTCACACCGTATAAATAATGGCGCAACTTGCTAAGGGCCCAAGCAATGGCTAGAAGCTCTCTTTCATTCGTGGCATAGTTAACCTCTGGGCTTTTCAATGTCCTAGAGATCATGGTGATGGGGCGATTTTCGTGTGAAAGTAATGCTCCAATACCGTGACCTGACGCGTCGGTCGTTAGATCGAACGGCTTTTTGAAATCAGGGTATCGAAGCATGACATCCTCGGATGCCAATATGTTCCGCAGCTTTTGAAAGCGCTGCGTTGTCGATCAGAAAATTTGACCGGAATTTTTCGTGATCTATATTTACGGACTGAGCCATTTTCTCCCTTAAGGATGTCGGAAATGGGTTTCGCCGCAAAATCTTTAATGAATCATCTAAAATAGCTAGCGATTTTTCCTTAGATACCCTCATATTTGCCTCCTGCAAGCTTTTTAACACCCAGATCGACATGTTCTACATGGGATTCCTCATCCTTTGAGAAAACGATGACGTCATCGACATAGACATAACATGATTTGCCGGTCTGCTCTCGCAGTATGTCATCAATTGTCCTCTGGAAAATGCTAGCGGCGTTTTTCAAGCCGAAAGGAAGCCGACAGAACTCGTACTTTCCTCCATTTACCGGAAAGGACGTTTTTTCGCGGTCACGCTCTGCGAGCGTGATTTGGTGGTAGTACTTGGCTTTACCTAAATTTCCCAGAATCATAGAGATATTGGGCATGGGGTATCTGTCTGGTATGGTTCTTTCATTGAGTTTCCGAAAATCCATTACGAGGCGCATTTTTCGGTTACCCATTCCATCCGTGCCCGTTTTGTCAACCACCCAAAGTGGGTTGTTATAGGGTGAAATGGATTTCTGAATTATGCCATTTTTTAAGAGATCCTGAACCTCTTTGTTGACAAATTCAGCTGCACCCATAGGATATGGGTATAGCTTAGCATAGATAGGTTGATCATCAACAGTCCTAATTGTGGCTACAACGGAAGTGTTGTATGGCAGCGCTTCGTTAGCGTCTGCGAAGCCTTTCTTCCTATCCATTAACATTTTCAAAAACTTGTCTCGTATCAGGGGGGTGCATCTGCGCAATCTACGTTAGTAAAATTGACATCCACACATTTATGGTACAAAATTGGTTCTGAATTATAGCCAAACTTGAGTTGGAGTTGGAGTTGGAGCTTAGGCAAAACTCTGCTCCGACTTGTGTTAACAGGTCGAGGCCTATAATCCCATCAAAGGTGGAAAGTTCTGAGAGAAGGAAAAAGGTAGCCTTTTTCCAAACATTGATACATAGCATTTTTGTGAGATTTTGGTGGTGCCATGTAGGAGCGAGTGGTAAACGGGTTATCGACTGGGCGGACTCCTTTTAGCCCATGGTGCGGACGAATGTAATTTTTGCCGCACCTTTGCCGATTCGCCATTTCTCGCCTGATGAAGGGCAGCAGGGACCTACCCCTAAAGAATTGATAGCGTCAGAATCACAATCCGAGTCGTCAGCTATTTGCGCCACAGCACTTTTTGCTGTCGCTGCGTATTCTTCATCTTGGCTCTGAGTAGTGTGATTTACCCTTCGGCGCCTCTGACCCATTGTTCGGTCAGATGTGCTCGTTCTTTTGTAAGCTTGTGGGTTACTTGAGTTGACATACGCTGGCGCCTGCGTAGCACTACACTGGTCGGTTTGTTTGGGCTGTTGGGGCTTTTGTTGCTGCGTGTAGTGTGGGCTTTTTGCAAGACCAGGCTGTGCCTCTGTTGCATCTGAGCCCTTTTGCCGTTGCTGGGCCTGAGGTTTTTGGTAGGGTCTTCGAGCCTTTTCCTCAACACTTTTGGCACAGTTTGTCGCAAAAGTGTATCTTTCGTGATTGGCCTCGATCTCCTGTGCGAGTGCTAATGCAGAGGAAGATCAGGCGGATGTGCCGCAAAGAGAACATCGGTGAGACTGCGCCTAAGGCCAGAGATGAATATGCGCCAAGCATCACCCCTAAACTTCTCGTACATGCCCTTCACTAGTTCTGGGTCGTACGTCATATTGACTTATATGAGCAAAGTGAGCTTTTTCTCAGCTTCGTCATAATATTGAGGCCGGGTGAGTTGCCCTTGCCTGAGAGTGCCCATTTCCTGTTCGATGACATGAAGTGGTCTCTTGTCACTGTAGGTGAAATCTAAACGGTTGATGATGGCATCAAAATTCAATGTTGTTGCAAACGAAGCCAAAACCGCGTCGGCTGAACCCCTTAACTTGCATCTGATTATAATGACAGCTTGGTAATGGCGGGAGCTGCCATTATACCGCCTAAATATTTTGTATGCCGCCATTGCACGCTTGTCGCCATAAAACATAAGTTTCTTGGGACCCTGTAAACTCGGGCAGGCATTTGACTGCATCTAAAGGCTCATCGCAACGAATGTTGTCTACGATTTGTATTTCCTCAAATGTTTATATTGGGGGTGCTGTAACCTTCATCTCGGTTACCCTTTGCGTTACTTCAGCTATTTGTCTCTCAAAGTTTTCCCTTAAGGCCGCGTCCCGTGCATTAAACGCTTCTGCCTGCGCTTGCAACGCAGCTGTGACCGCTGACTCTACTAAGGCTTTAACTTGTTGGGGGTCCATGTTCGGTCTGTTTTTAGAACTTGGTCGCCTTGTTTATTTTCATGGACTGGGATTCTACCTAGGCCGTTATCTGAACCCTCTGAGTCTGAATTTCTTGGCTTGGGGTCCCTATAGTTTTGGAATGCCTTACTCATGAATCGCTGTGCTATGGAATCAAACCAACAATCATCCGGAGAATCAACAAAATTGTCAAAATGTTTGCAAGACACAATGCCACACACAACACAATATTTTCACGAAAACTTAAAATATGATTGTTGTTGAACAACCCGCTTACATTGTTTTCATTGGGGGCGTCCCTAATTGATTTAAAATTTATCCGTTGGCACTTCTGCTCCCTCGCTGCAGTCAAGATCGAATTTAAATCGCTGCCCAGTCTAGCATGCGAATTACCAGATCTTTCCTGGTGTATCCAGTTGGTCCTCGGTGATTATTCTGATTGTAGGGTTTTGTTGAAGTTTATGTTAAGTGTTTATTGAATGTTTAAGTTTGTATTTGAGTTTGAAATAAAGACTGACTGCCTCGAGGCAAGATTCGGAAACCAAGTGTAAAGAGTTTATTTCGTTAGAGTTATAAGAAGCCTTCCGCAGAGGCTCTCAGCTTAGTATATAAGAGAACAAAGTATATGAATATAGAGTTATGTAGGGGCTAATGTATTACGAAACCGCTGAGTCGGCTTTACGCCGGATATCGAGTCCCAGATTCAATGTTGTTTACATTGCATCTCAAGTGTGTTGTGTCGGCGGTTTATGCTGTGGTTAACAATGTAATCAATTTGTTGCGACGGACAAAGTAGTGTCCGGGTTGAACGACATAGACGTTCAGTAGACCATTGACATTGTTGCCCGAGGGGGCTTAGGTGGGGGTAATGTGGGACAGTTGGTGGTAACTCCTCCCCCCTTAACTTGGAACGACGGCCATAATGAGGGCATCGCAAACGAAGGCATGGCAGGAGTGACAACGGGATATAGGGTGTTGGGTGTGAAGATGATCGCTTTCCTTTTGAAGATCCAAACGAAGGTCGTGGCTAAACACAAGATTCCTATGAGCACATAGACGGTTGTCAAATGTGCAGTGGCCTGGTCTTTTATTCGAATTACTTCCAGGTTGTTCTCCAAGGCAGTTAGGTGTAGATCTTGAAGATTCAGCTCCTTAGTTGCGGGTATTGTTGTCAGGTTGCTGATGTGTGGTAGGTTGATTTCGATTGTGTCTGTTATGGTGGTGGCGGTATCGGCGTGTTTGATGCCATCCGCGAAGATTAAGCAATTCTCATAATGGATGACCTTGGAACCGCTGAAGGTCTTGTCGGACATGCAGTCAGAAGTGATATTCAAATTTTTGGCGTTAAAGATGAGCAGTAGTCCTTTTATTGGCACGAAGATTTGTGGTTGATGTCCGCCGTCGATGATGTTGCAAGTCGCTCTGCTGTCGTTGAGTAAGTTATATAAGCAATCGGGATTGGTCGGTGTTGCCGGGGTTTCGCATACATGTAATTAGCCCATTTTAATAAAAGGTGTGCTTAAAATCTTAATTTCTAACTTATTTTTAATAATTTTGTAATGTTAACTTGAACTTCCAATGTCAAGCCAACTGCGGATTCCAGTATATTATAGTTTTATAATATTAACAAGTCTTTTATGGTTTTGGTTTTATTGAAGACGTCCGTCTTCTAGGAATGCATTTATTAAAATCTGCTTAAGCTAATTACATATTGGTTCGTATAGCTAAGACTGCAAGCGCCGCTGCCAGAGACCCCGGCAGCGAAGCAGTCTGTGTAAGTATATATATATATATGTATATGTGAGTAGCGGCGGTCACGTCGCTACATAAGAGAGAGCATACCATGTTCACGTGGTGACAGAGCGATCGCACTTCAACTATGCTGACTCTTCACATTGAGCGCCCATAGCATGTGTGGTCAAATTACCAGCACTTGAAATATGCTTGGGTCTTTGTTTATGTAAGCATCGTGACAAAGTGTCACAATGTATCTAGAATATTATTTATGCATAACACTGAGTACAGTGTGCATTCGATAAGTGAACATACTACAGAGCACCATTTTCGCAGCTTAAACTCTGAGGGAAGCAGTATTTTGTTTAACTCCTCCTGAATAAGAACTGCTTCATGCGTTGAGTCTGCTCCTGTCAGGCTGTTATGTTGGTTCCATAAATTTTAAAACTCCGTTCGTTTTGATTTCGACTTGCATTCGCAAGTATCTTTATTTGAATGTTCTCTTAGTTTTTAGCTGCGCGCTGTCAAGCAGTCAGCGCAGCCGTTTTACATGTCTTATACATAAAGGCTTATATAAAGCAACGGGAACGTTGCTGGCAGGCAGAGAGAGTTATGCATGCACATATATACAGTGATATATCCATACCTCCCACGCACACACAAAATCTTGCCTAGTAACGTAAACTCAGAACCATTGCCTAGTAACTTCGCACTTGGCAACATGATCATAAGAATGTCATAGCATATAAGCAATACATAAGCTCAAGCCTGATAACATAAACAGCCACTAATATAAACATCCGCTGAGAACCTGTCTCGCGAGATATTCCCACACCCACCAAAATGTTAACGTAATTAACTGCATTTGATCAATGAGAGCACTTTTGCCCAATCTCTTTTCTGTACGAAGAGCAAAAGCTCGTTTAAAAGCTTATCAAAAATCTCTTACACCGAGCTTACATTTGCGACAGCATCGGTGCAAGCCTTTAGTCTTAATTTGATAATAGAATTAATAAGAACAACATTTCTTGACTCACTGTTAAAGTTCGTCTTAAGAATAAAATTATATTTTTTTCTAAAGTCCCCGAGCTAGACTTTTAATTAGATGGTCAAGCGTGAGAACGCTGACTTGGCTATTTGGGCGGCCGCTGTTATGAACTTGCGATCATATTTCGTCTGCACTTGAAATGTGCAGAGGGCACTTAGCGTTAGCCGCGCTGCGACAAAGTCGCCGCTTTATGTATATTATGTTGGCATAACAACAAAGTGTTGCAGCCTTATTTATATGTATTTATATACATACATATGTACGCATGCTACAGTTTATTATGTTGCTATATTACGCGCGCACTGCACTTGACAATTACTGCTTTGCATTTTGTATTTTAGTTGGCTTTGTTTAATAGGCACAATCAATGCATTGGCAAAAAAATTGTTTTCGTTTGCATCATCACCGTATTCACGGCCACAGTTTAGCGCGGATATGCTGCTGTTTTTCTCCTTTTTTCACTTTTTACATTTATATTTATTATCAGTTCAACAGTTATTAGTTTATAATTGCATAATTATAACATTGTTTTTATTTTTTTTATTTATTTCAGAATATCATGACATAAAATGTAATGTTTTTTTTTTCAATTGTTTGTTTTTCCTGTGACTTTTGTCATGGTCGCCATGTATTATTCATAAACACATTCAGTTTGGTTGGTTTTTATCTGGAGCGTCTGCTCCGTTCTGAGTCTTTATTATGAATCTTTCTTAAGTGTTAATGTTGGGTTCAGCTAACCCGAAACATGCAATGCTTATGTCTATGTACTTAGATGTATGTATGCATATATTAGTATATACATATGTATGCAGAAGGCATGCATATGTTATGTATGGTTTGACCACTTGAGCTGCAAAGTGCATGCTCAGCGTTCCCACGCGCCGCGATCGGCTTGTATATAAGCGATGGATCGTATTACTTGCGCGCTGGAATGTTTATATAATTCTAAGTGGTCTTTGGGCATTTGTATGTTTGTAATTATTATTAATGTATTGTTATACCCTTGATTTACGAAAATGGTAGGGTAGATATGCTACACAACAATTGCACATGCTCTCCTCCTTGGTTGTCCATATTTTTTTTTTTTTTAGTTTGGTCTGTCAATTTAATTTAATTTTAATTTTCTTATTTTTAACTCTTATCGTTCTAGGTATGTATTTATTGCACGTTAGCGATTTCGTGTTTTATTGGAGCACCGAGTGGATTTATAACTCCCACAAATTCTAACGCGTCTTCTTGAAAAGAGTATTTCCAAGTTTATACTCTAGGCAATTGCGTTGTACGGTGCACACTTCACTGTCGAGGTTATAAAAAAAATTTCTTTATAACTTGAAGCGTTATTTGCCGTCGCTTGGTGCCTTAGCGCGATTCTTTTGCGGATAGCGAAAAATTGAGGGAATTGAGTAGTCTAGCTTATCGCATCAACACAACACTTTTCACTATCCTACCGGCTGCGCCAGTGAGATAATTACTTACACTTACAATCAATAGATTGTACTTGGAACCGCTGAAAAATTCCGAATTGTATAGCAAACGACTTAAGTTTCTTGTTTTTCTTGACTTTATTCATTCGTACTCAGCTTAAGACTAAAACAGAATTCAAAATACAATGCTTGGGTTTATGATTGTGACCACGTGCAATGTGCCGATTCCACATTTACGAATATGTGGAAGTGGAAATGTGAGCTGCATATGTCAGTGTATGTGAACATGGCCTGTGTGCACCTGTGTGTAGGTGAATACGTATGTAAACACGTCACTACATGAGTTGTATATGTTAATGTATGTGAATATGGCCTGTGTGCATCCGTGTGTAGGTGAATACGTATGTAAATACGTCACTATATATATGTATTTGCATACCGGCGGTGATCTGCATTAGATACTGGCACAGTTATACAAATTTATGTTTGTTTTTTTTGTGTATTTGTTGTAAATATGTATTTGCATACTGGCGGTAGTCTGCACTAGATGCTGGCATAGTTATACAAATTTATGTTTTTTTTTATAAAAACTTTTTTATCTAATAAATTATATTTTCCACATTATTCCTTTTCTTCTTTTTTTTCTTTACAGGCCTATCATTGCCACTAAGTGCTCACCTGGTAGTATTACAGCGTTAAAAATAAGTCGAAGTTGATTGCCATCTTGCTCAGGGACGATCCTCGGTTCTTTAATCCGGCTGCGCCAATTACCACTTCCTTAGTAGGGTTAACATTCACTTCCTTGGTGGGGTGTTGGTCCTTCCAGGTGTTGGTTTGGTTGAGTGTTGACATTTAGTTATTTTTTTATTTGAGTGTTTAGGTTTCCATTTGAATAAAAGACTGACTAGCTTCGGCTGAGATTCGAAAACCAAGTGTACAGAATTTATTTCGTTTGGGTTATATGAAGCCTTTGCAGAAGCTATGTGGCTTAGTATATAAGAGAACAATGTATATGAATATAAGATGAATATAGAGTTATGTAGGGGCTTATGTATTGCGAAACCGCTGAGGCTTTACGCCGGATGTCGGGTCAGAGATTCAATGTTGTTTACATTGAATCTCAAGTCTGTTCGGCGGCAGTTTATGCTGTGATGGCAATGTAGTCAAAGTGTTGCAATGGACAAAGTAGTTTCCGGGTTGAATGACATAGTCGTTCAACAAGACATTGACATTGTTCGAGGGGGCTTAGGTGGGGTTGACGTAGAACCGTTAGCGGTAACTCTGGCCATTGGTACCACGGCTGATGTTGCAAAATGATGACTCAGCGTGGCATATGCGTTCCAGGCGTGTCTGTGAATATGCAGTTTTGGGAATATTGTTCTTAACTTACATAAGTAGGCGATCATATTACATTTGGAGAGTGCCTTTAGACATTATTCTTACTTTAAATACATTGCAACTAACTACTTAATTTATCGATGTCTCCTTCTGCCTGTTACATACTTTTGCACAAATCCAATACCCCCTTTTTACCCATTTTATGGGTACAGGGAGTAACAAGTAAGAATGTTTTAGTCGAGTACACTCGACTACGAGACTCCCTGTACCCAGAGTTGTCGATGACGAACGATGACGATGACGAACGACGGTAGAGTGAAAGAAATACTAGCCGCACAATGCAGAGATGAGCGAGACTGATCGAAGAGCTGTTACTTATCGATATTTTATCGAAGAGGCCAATTGGCTGCGCGCCAACAGTCAATTTTTGAATTTTGGATGCATAGTCTGCCTATGCGAGCATTGATAACAATATGTTTCAAGAAAATAAAGTCATGCAGATGGCGCATGTCTCACAAGAAAATGTCAAGCAGATCAGGTGCTTAAAATTTATCGTATGGTTTGCGTACCGATAAGCAATTATGAAACCATATGGGCTTGTGTTGCTTAAAAGCGACATGTGCATCAGTGATGCCGTGTGTTTTGATGTCGTACGTCACGAGTACAAGACCCGCTGCACTTTCGCCTCGATCGCACACATGGTTAAAGCCTTCAGACATAATAGAAAATGCGCGCGCGCGCTCGCTCGCCCATATGTACATACATATGCTGAAGCCTTCATGTTGCTGCTTGCCAAGCCTGCAGTACTGAATCTTGTTTGTTGAATAACTTCCGTGTTTATTATCCGATTGATTTGAAATTTGGACAGTATATCAAGAATGACCAATGTATTATACATGCCAAATCCCAAAGCTATATCTATAAAACTGTGGCTGTAAAACGTTTTTATTGAATAGCGTGGCAATGGGGGGGAATATCTCGGATCCAAAATAAACTTGACCTGCTCCCGCTATACACGAAGCTACATTCAAAATTTGGTGTCTAGCTATTATAGTTGCTGAGATCCTTGCGTTCATACATACGGACAGACAGACGGACAGACGGACAGACAGACGGACATGGCCAAATCGAAATCTCTTTTGATACTGATCAAGAATATATTACTTTATAGGGTCGGAGATGTCTCCTTCTGCCTGTTACATACTTTTGCACAAATCCAATACCCCCTTTTTACCCATTTTATGGGTACAGGGAGTAAAAATGTGGATGGTGGTGTTTCCACGGTCAAATGTTAAACGGTATATGAATCAGCCATTCGCCCGAAATAAATCAGCTGTTCGATTTGTTTGTTTACATTCATTTTATGTAAACAAAGCGTTAAAACTTAAAAAAATTGAAAATAATGCGAGAGAAGAGGCAGAAGCCAAGGTGGTTATGGATTGTCAGATTGTTTTAATGAGTGCGGGCAACGTAGACCAAATGGATGATGACTGGGATGCGGAGATGGGCGATTTGTTCTGCGAAATTGTTGTGCCACCCGCAATTATATTAATAATAATATTAATATTAATATTATGTTTTTAGGAACACCATGGGTGTTCTGGGAGCGCGATGTTCCCAGCAACTCTGAGGCATTTTTTAAGGGCACTTCAGAGTGGAGAGGCTGTTTTGCCATATTGGTAGAGCGCTTGAAAGGACTCACCATAGCTGACACGGCTATGCGTAAAGCGATTCCCTTGGAGAAGCGCATTGCCATTGCCTTGTTCACTGTTGGTTCCTCGGCGGAGTACCGCGTTGTGGGCAGGTTGTTCGGCGTTTCAAAGTCGATGGTGAGCAAATTGTCTACGAATTTTGCTATGAAATTCATTGGATTCTGGAACCCGAATACCTGCCCAAACGATTTTTGACACAAGCCAAAGTGGAGGAATGTGTCCGGGGCTTCGAAGCACTTGGCTTTCCACGGTGCTTATGTGCAATTGGTAAGATCTATTGTTCTTTTTGTGCTTAACTTATTTCAATTTCACAATTTCTTCAATACCCACAATAGTAACATTTCGGAGAATTGGCAGGATACCACAACTGTGCTTCCTCAACCGGAGCACAGTAGTGTTGCTTACGACTGCGACCCGAGTTCGGAAAGTATAAGGAGAGCAATTGCCACTTATGTGAATAACCGTGATTAATTAATAATTAATATATTTTATAACAAACAAAATGTTTTACTTATCAATAACTAACTTAATATAATTTAAACTACATTATTGGTTTGCGCCGAAATGCCTCTCCAATATTTGGAGGACCCTCTCATGAAACTTCGCCGTCGCTTCCAAGCGCTCACGGCCAAGGCGCACATACTCCCGCGTTCGATCCTTGTTGGCGTCTTCCGTCAGCGTGAGCATGGCCTTCTCGTAGGCCGTCATGTCAATTTTTGGATTGAATTTAACCCTTCGCTTCCTTGAAGGTGGCCCATCGCAGTCGTTGGTGGACTCGCAACCACAGTCGTCCACTGCTCTTTTCCTCCCACGCGAGCTGCTGCTGGCAGAAGCAACGGTGCAGGGCTCACTGGCAGCGGCCAAAGCAACGGTGCAGGGCTCACTGGCAGCGGCCAAAGCAACGGTGCAGGGCTCACTGACAGCGGCGAAGTGGACGGCTGTGGTTGCGAGTCCACCAACGACTGCGATGGGGCCACGCTTGGGAACAGCTCCGGGCTAAAAACGTCCACAAATCTTCTCCAGCTGTCTTCATCATGATCTGAAAAACAATTGCAATTCAATTTAGCTTGCTCACTTTCAATTACATTGATACTTACCGGCAGAGTCGAGCACGCACGCTGTGAAGTGTACTGACTTTACTGTTCCCAAAATACGGTGCACCTTGTCGAAATGTTTCCATTTCGAGGGTGCTCTCGAGAACTCCTTTCACTTTCACCTCTTCCCTACAAAATAGAAAACCAATAAAGTATATTTCACATATTTGCTTTAATGTGTACTTACTTGTACTTTTTGGTCAAGTTGTCCACCTTGCTCCTCACCTCCTTCCATGTGGCGCTGAAACCTGCATCCAAAAGTGTTGCTCGCATACGCTCAAAGATATGCGAGTTCTTTTGAGCAGATCTCAGCGCACTAAAGTTTTCCTCCAGAGCTCCAAACAAAATTGCCTCCGCATGGCCACTCCACGAAATCGAACACTTTCGTTCCTTGCTCATCTAGAAATAAGAACATTGCATTACTTTTTAAAATATATTATTGGCGCGTAATTTTTACTTACATTCACAGTCTGTCAACAGCTGATTATTGTTTACCTTTGCGCAGTTCATCGATAAACATCGTGAGTTCGATAAGAAAATACTAAAAAATGCCGGGGCGAATGGCATCATATTAAAAATATGACGAATATGTCATTTTTTTCTTATGGGATTTTCTACAGGAAATATGTGACATTTTTCCAAAATCAAAAAATTACGAAAAATGTGGAAATATGATGACGTGGAAACAGGCTATTACACCTAAATTCTAGGTCTAATTCCATTGAGTAATTAAGAAACAGATCGAAAAAGTCTCAAAAGAGCTTTCACTTATATATGTTCTGGCACGGACTTAAGATCGGCGACAATTCGGCTAGCATATTAGCTCGGTCATAAAAAAAACAAATACAACACATACATTGCAAACTCCAAAACGCAATGCGTGATTAGTGCACTGCTCACTCACTCATCTCTGTCTCATCTTGAGCAGCCATCGGTTGTCACAATTCCAGTCTATTGGTTAACCCACCTGTTTGGTAATTTTTGGTTGCCCTACTAGGGTCTCGTTTTCCATACTTTTCGTAGAATGACCTGGGAGCGTGTCTAAGGTTTGCAAGTATATAAAATATAAGTTTTACTTTTATGAGCTGAAGCTCGTTATTCAAAATCAAATCGCGTACTAAATTATTGTAATTACTAGCGAAGGGAAATGATATGGCAACTCCTCTCCCTCTGGACTGAACTGATGCCCATAAGGAAGGCCAACGCTAAGCACGCTTTATATGCTCTAAAAGGTTCTTTAATTGCAGACAGACAAAATTATTTCCCGCTAATTATTTAACGACATATCGTATTTTTGAAAAATTGTATATTGTATTCCCATTGCTTTTTGAGCAATTTTCACCTTTCCTTTTCGGTGTAAGTCCTCCTCTTGATTATATGCCTATGGTAGGGGAAAGGAAGCTGGAACGATTCGTCTACGACGCTTCGAAAGAATAATCTGTGTCAGTGGATTTGTCGACGGTGCATGGTGGTATGGTGGTAGCATTCTGTAGTTGGCTCCGTCCATTGTTTTGTATGTTGATGGACTTCTGGGAATTATTATTGACGGTCAGCCTGACTTGGCGTGTGCAAGAAGTTAAGAAGACGCTGTTTAAACGGTTTTTAGCCAGAAGCTTCTTCTTTCTTTGGTATGAGTAAAATTTTACTACAGTATACATATTTGGATTTTCGAAAAATGCCTTGTTTTAACATATTTTATATCTGTATGTCAACCTCTTGTCTGTTTTTTGTGGGAATGAAGATATGGGTCGATCAAAGAATTTGTTAATCCTGTGTGTATGGGAAATCTTAAGGAATGTTTTGTTAGGGAAGTGTTAAGAATGCCAGGAGGTGAGGACACGTGGCTCTTGGACTTAATGTGCCCTGTTGGTTATTGTTCGATTGGTATTTACTTTATATATAATTAATAAACGGTTTAAGTGAGTTTTAAAAAAATATAACTTTATTTATTCAAAACTTATCACGACCGATACGCTGTATTATAAAAATCGAACTCAATCTAATTTGAGTGCGTGGCCGCTGATCAAACCTATCACCGAAGTTTTTTAACGAAGCCTTGAGCTTGAAAGTTTATGTTGCGAGCGAGATTTTGTTTCTCTTCTGCTCTCTTGGAAATATTCTCTTAAGGAAATTACTAAAGATATTTCGTAAGCCGAAGTTTGTAATCTGATGAAAACATCGACAAGTGGCTTGAATTCTTGGATATTGGGTTTTGTTTATATCTAACTACATTCGCCAGAGTCGCTGTTATCAACAAATTCTGTTAACAGTAAGTGGCGTTGCTGTGTGCTTATGTGTGTGTATGCTGAGAGGTCAATATATCAGTTTATGTATATATGTATGTACATAAAGACCTCTTTGCTTTGCAACTTTTTACTCCCTGTACCCATAAAATGGGTAAAAGGGAGTACTAAATCTGTGCAAATTATGTAACAGGCAGAGGAGACATCTCTGACCATATAAAGTATATATATTCTTGATCAGTATCAAAAGAGATTTTGATTTGGCCATGTCCGTCTGTCTGTCCGTCTGTCCGTTTGTATGTATGAACGCAAGGATCTCAGCAAATATAGGAGCTAGAGACACCAAATTTGAAATGTAGGTTTGTGTATAGCGGGAGCGGTCAAGTTTATTTTAGATTTGAGATATCTCCCTATTTATATTTTTCACAATGGTCTTCTTATTCAATATATGTATATTAGCTTATATATATATAATTAAATAACCTATTCAAGTGAGGGTTAAAAAAAATGTATTTAATTCATTAAAACCTTATCACAACCGATGTACATATCTGGATTTCTAAATCGAACTCAATTACTCTAAATGCGTGGGCGCTGATCTAACCTCGGACCGAAGCTTTAAGGAAGCTTTAAATTGAAAAACGTTTATGTTGAACGGCTCTCTTAAGGAGTGGTATATTAGGGAGATTACTAGAGAAGTAGCGACATTGCGTCAGCCGAGATTTGTGCAGCGTCTGCATTTTCTTGTGGGAAAGTGGTGGCCGGATGCTAACTTCGACAAGAGGCTTGGGTTCTTAAATTTAGGGTCTTATGTTAAGTATGTGTATTGTAATATGTAATTAATAATTTTAATTGAAACTCCACAACTGTCTTTCTTGAGTACGGTTTTATCAATGTTTACAAACCTAAGATATAGATATTAATATATGTATCGCTCTGTCGCAGCAGAGCATACTTAAACAAGTAAGAATGCTATAGTCGAGTATACCCGATTACGAAACTCCCTGTACCCAGGTCTAAAACATCCAATCACATCTAAGTCCACTTACCCATACACACACACACACACAAAGACGCACGCACACAGGCGGCAAAAGTGGCTGTGCTTCTTCTTCCCCCTCTCGCTGCATTACTGAATCTTCTTTCGTGAATAACTTCCGTGTTTATTATCCGATCGACTTGAAATTTGGACAGTAGATTAAGAGAGACTAAAGTATTGTACATGCCAAATCTTAAAGCTATATCTTGAATATTGTTACTGTAAAACGGTTTTAATCGATTTGCGGTGGAACGGGGGAGATATCTGAAATATGAAACAAACTTGATCTGCGTATGCTATACAGGAACCTACATTTCAAATTTGGTGTCTCTAGCTCTTGTAGTTGCTGAGATCGATGCGTTCATACGGACAGACGGACAGACGGACAGACAGACGGACATGGCCAAATCGAAATCTCTTTTGATACTGATCAAGAATATATATACTTTATAGGGTCGGAGATGTCTCCTTCTGTCTGTTACATACATTTGCACAGATGTAATACCCCCTTTTACCCATTTTATGGGTACAGGGAGTAAGAAGAGAGAGAGAGATGGTATGTGCATGCATTGGTGAGTACATATATGGTACTCTTGGCATGCGCTACATAAGCGTACCGTGGGATATGCGCCGTCAGCTAAACGGCCAGCTAGAGCAAGATGGACTTACAAGGTGACGTATTCCGCTTGGCTGCCGTCTTTTCGCTGTGTTATTTTTCAGTACGACAGCGAACTTTGTGGCAATCGGTTCTATTGCGGATGATTTCATGAATTTGTTGTTTTTGCTTTATCGTTTTAGGCAGCGAACGAACAGTACAGAAACCTTAAAAATGTCGCTATCTCTTGCCAATCCTCCCACGCGCTATCTAGCTGAGAGCATTTAAGACAGCGCTCTCAGCGGAATACGTCACCTTATAGTAAATCCACCTTGAGCTAGAGTACTAGCGGTCCGCGCTGCGTAATATGAGCCTGAGTCAATAAACTCAAGTGGCTCTGCGCTTTTGGCTTTTATATTTGTTATTGTATGCAACAAAGTGTCGCATACTTATGTATTTAAATACAGGGTGTTATTTAATGCATATACGCACTACAGCACAATACCGTTTATGGTATGCACATCTAAATTGGTGTCTTTGACTGAGAACTTAATAAAATTTTGGTTCATAATGTTAATCGACGATCCCGTATCGATTATACATTTAAACTTAATATTATTTATAGTAACTATTATAAATGGGTTTCTTGACTTTCGTCCTCTGTTTCTAAGTCCGAGGCAGCTTCATGAAAATTTTCTACGTCCATTTTCATGTGACCGCTAGTAATTTCACGATGTCTCTGAATGGGTTGTTTAGAGGCAGCAGAGCTATGCCCTTGCTGATGATTAAGTAGATTTTGTTTCCTACTCTGGTCTGGTTAATTAATTAATTATTTCCCCTATTTCTACGATTGGCATTGTTGTTATATTTCATGAAGTTGACGGATTGTCGGAATTGTTTTGAGATTTGGACTGATTAGAATTATTTTGATTTTTCGTTCTATCGGACATAATGGTTTCATACACTCCTTGTTGGGCAGTGTGTTTTAAATTTGAGATTGTAGTTATGTCGTGCCTAGCTAAGGTCATATATAATCTATCTGGAAGTTTGCGCATAATTTCATCTTTAATAGTATTTCTCATTGCAGTTGTATACAACGTTGTGTTCATTTAATTGTTCTCTAGCATTAACTATGCTATAACTATTATTCTAATTCTTCTACGAACTTACGAATACTCCCGTGGAATGGTATGTTGTAGAGTCTTCTCAGCAGTTCCTCGAATGGTGTCTGGATTTTGAATTCTTCGATTAAAGTTGACCTTAGTTCTTCCCAGCTATTGACGGCGCGCATTTGTGAAATCCGTTGGGCATCTTCGCTGATCTGCATATCTATTGCGCTGAAAAATACCAGCTTCTGGCGAGCGTCTTCGGTTGGGTAAAGCTTCATAATGTAGTCCACTCTTCTGATGAATGTATGCAGGTATGCACTGCCTAATTTGACCAAGGGCTTGGATTAGGTGAGCCTCTGACAGGCAAGGGTTGGGATCTGTCCTTGTGTTTCTGTTGTTTAATTTTTTATTTTTTATTGTTCAATAAATGTTGTTGAAAGTTGAAAGTTTTAGTTTTTATTTTTTCTTTTATTTTTCTTTTTGGTTGTTTTTTTGTTTATTTAAATTTTGAAATTTTTTAGTTTCTTGTAGCTTTGATGATTTTAGATTTTGCACTTTTTACTCCCTGTACCCATAAAATGGGTAAAAAGGGGATAGGTTTGTGCAAAAGTATGTAACAGGCAGAAGGAGACATCTCCGACCCTATAAAGTATATATATTCTTGATCAGTATCAAAAGAGATTTCGATTTGGCTGTCCGTCTGTCTGTCCGTCTGTCCGTCTGTCCGGATGAACGCGTCGATCTCAGCAACTACAAGAGCTAGAGCACCAAATTTGAAATGTAGGTTCCGTATAGCATACGCAGATCAAGTTTGTTTCATATTTCAGATATCTCCCCCGTTCCCCCGCTATTCGATAAAAACCGTTTTACAGTTACAATTTTCAAGATATAGCTTTAAGATTTGGCATGTCCAATACTTTAGTCCCTCTTAATCTACTGTCCAAATTTCAAGTCGATCGGATAATAAACACCTAAGTTATTCACGAAAGAAGATTCAGTGCTGCAGCAAGGGGAAGAAGAAGCACAGTCACAACTTAAAATGCCTGGCTTGCGCTGTGGCTCGTGCGTGTGCGTATCTGTGTATGTATGTGTAAGTTAACGAAGATGCGATCGGAAATATTTGACCTGGGTACAGGGAGTTTCGTAGTCAGGTATACTCGACTATAGCATTCTTACTTGTTGTTTCTTGTAACTTTGTTTGAGTTTTTGAGCTATTCAGCTCACAATTGTTATTGATTGTGTTTATCTAAAGATGTTTTGTGGTTGAATTTCAGCACATAAACTGAATTCGGTTTCGATCGCCGTAATCAGCACTTGAACTGGTTAGGCAGCTGAGGAGAGTTCCCTAGAGCCAACAACAGAATTACCACAACGTTTCAGTTTGAGACTATTTTATTGAGCAAACTTATGGTCTATTTATATGAATTACATTGGTATTAACAGTGCTTATTAATTATGTGTGTTAAAGTGCATATTGACGTATTGCTTAATTTAGGTGAGTGTAGTAAGCATTTATACCGTATGCGATCATTCGCATGCAGTAAGCAATAAGTGCATGTGCGCAGTCAGCACCTTGGTGGTTGTTGTCTTGCTAGCCTAAATATTGCTAAAGTGTCAATTAAACAGTTTGTCTCTTTTTATGTATTTAATGTGTGTATTCTTTATGTGTTTACATTAGGTCATGAGTGTTGTGGTTTATTACGGAAGGTCTTAACATTCTCCCGGCCGTTGAATCGGTGATTCAACTATCACTTAGCTCGAACGTGAAATTCCGTGGGGACGGTTCTGGATGTCGAGGTTCCTTGTTGTCTTCTGGTGTTAGTGAGGTTGACCATGGTTTGCATGAGCCCTTTCGGTTTTTCCAGATGGCTGCTGTTACGAACAGTAGTATTAACAATCCAATATAAGCAACTATGTGGTGATGTTGGATGTTATTGTCTTTACGAGGTAGGTTGAGCTGCAGGTTCGTCTTCAATTGCCATTGAAGATCTGTGAGCTCATGGTCCACCATATCCATGCTGGAGGTTTGTTGCTGGGTTGCTACTGTAGTAGTGGAATCGATCGGATCTAGGTTGCCAAATCGTGCGTGTGAGATTTTAACTTTGCTTATTGTTGCTGATATCTGCATTTCGTGCGGTGCATCCGGCGGACAATGTGAGAAGTCCGGTTCCATCAAGTTGTATGGTGGATGGAATTTTGTTGCAAGCTGCCTTCAACTCCACTGTATTGTTTATAGCAAAGATTCACTTATTTGGCTGGTGGGTTCTGGACCAGATAACCTTGCTTCTCGTGTGTATCGTCTGGCAAGAGGTTGTTGTTATGTTGTTGAACAACTGGAACTCGCATCGATTCTCGACACTAAACACTGCCTGGTGGTCAAAGCAAATATAGCTATTGCTTGGAAGCATGAAAGATCGTTGTAGGTCTTCAGGTGTGAGTCGCACAAACTGATCTCTATGGGTGTTGACCGCAATGATGGGTGTTTTTATGTCCACGATGCTCCAGCCCTCTGTATCGATGAACGGTATTGGCACGATGCTGAAGACTTCTAGTTCAGTTGTTGATACTAAGGGCAGCGTGATTTTGAAAATGACGTGTCCATTAGTTGTGGTACCTTCAACTTGCATGATTCTGTATACTTGGATCACGTCAGCAGTGGAGACGGGTAACATTTGATCTGGTTGAAGATGGTCCCGTATTTGGTCAAGTTGGTTTCTTAATTGTTTGGGCGAGATTAATATGATTGATCTATGCCCGTTAACACATCGACTATATCTGATTGTATGCGTTCAAGACTTGCAGACAGCAGTGTTAGTGAAGCTGTTAACATTATGCTGGCTTCCTGAAGGTGAGCTCCAGAATACTTTCCTCGTTCCTTATTTATGGTGTCGACATGCTGTTCCAATAGCTTGAGCCGTTTGTCTGTCGATGTCTTGTCTCGTCTCATCACATTGATTGTTGGATCAAGTATGGAGGTGTGATTTTTGAATAACTCAAGTAAGTAGGAAGACTTCATTTGTTTTCACCTTTTCAATCGTTTCTGACATTTTCTCTGCATAGTTTGAGTCTAGTACCCCAAACATGCTGCTCGCGATGTTTCCAATGAAGTCAAATGGGGATCTGCGTTGCCGTGAAATTCCCCTTAGTGCGTTCTCGTCCTGAAGTTCTTTAAGTGTATGATGAAAGTGCTGATACATTGAGTTGCATGCTCCCTTATTTTGTAGCTCCGGGCACATATATACGAGTTGAAAATATACTCCAGTTGAAAATGTTTTCATATCTTGATTATATGAATTTAGGTCGTAGTACCCATTTCGCCATTTTCGCCAAATTTTGTAACTGCAATGGCTCAGATATCGCTAGTGGTATGTAATGTTAATATTCATAAGACTGAGATGTAATGTTCATATTCATAAGACTGTCTTTATTCAATTGAATTGCTTATTCGAATTCGAATACATATTTCTAAGTCGCATGGCTGCGCTGTCGGTTACGCCGGCAGCGGCGCGGTATATATTTTCTTATATAATTACTTATATGCTAAAGTGGTGAGCGAGAAGAGTAATATGCTCACATAAGTGTTTTGCATTGGTTGCGCAGTCGGCTAGTGTCAAACATGCCGACGCTGCACTTATGCTGTCCGTTTTGACATGTGCGACATATTACTGAACGCTTATTTATGCATTGCAACAAAGTGTTACTATGCGCTGAGGGCTATTGCAATTACAGTGTGTACTCGAACGCCGAATCGCGTAGGAGGAGAATTTTAATAAAGAATGCAATAACTTAATAAAATGAACTACAACGGCCTTATCAGCGCGCTTTAGGATACACAAATGTTATTATTTTACTTAATGTTATAATCTTTTTGGTTCTGTCAAATTCTGTTCACTTTTGTTTTTTCGAAACTTTCTTGCACTTCACTTATACTACAATTTAAAAATGTTTTTAATGAGCTCATACAAAAAGATTTGTGAGATATTTCTTAATATTTTGTTTCTTGATATTCTATTATGTTTTTCTCTATGTTTTTCCGTTTAAAATTTTCTTTGTTTTTCTCAAACTACACTTACAAATACATACAACATCCGGCGAATCTCCCGCGTTGACCCTTCGGATGTGAGTATTTAATTAAAGACAATCCGAAATCAGCCCATGATGATCGGAGGAACGGTTTCGATTTGCAGGGGAGCAGGGGAGGTAAAATGGGAGTGTCTGTGAGTTAGAGAGGGACAGATATATACGTTTGTATGTGTAAGCACTAGTTGCCTTCGTTTATGCTATACTGTGTGAATTAGAGTGGGCCCGATATATAGTTTGTGCATGATCAGTCTGTTCTCTCTTTTCGGTTTTATGTGAGGGGCTAGATCCACTACATTTCATGCGTTCGGCTCCCTGAGCGGAACTCTCTCGAGCTCAGAATGCGTGGATGCGCATACAGAACGCTGTGTGGGTGTGAATACAGAACGATGTATTGATCTAACCAAGGGGAGGAGCTTACTCTATTAAATTTATGCATGTATTGGGGATCAACATGTTTTCAGCATGCGGAGTGCGCAGACAGACCGAAAGAGAAGATATGCGGTCGATATGTGGCAGCGTAGCGGAGGTGGGAGTCTCATCTTTGACATGCTTACACATTTGAATATTCTGAGCGTTTAGCTTAAACGCTGCGACGCTGAGACGCTGACCATGAACTTGAATTTGCTGACCATGCCCTTGATCGCGCATGTGAGCAAGCGAATCAATATTGTTTATATTCGCGTAGCAGGGCGAATTAATGTTTATGTTTGTGTAGCGGGGTGGGAGTTTCATCTTTGACATGTACACAAGTTTGAAAATTCTGAGCGTTTGGCGAATACGCTGACCATGCCCTTGATCTTCGTATTAGCTACCACAGATGTTGAATACATGTACTTTGCTTGTGAATTTTGATTCAATTAACTACCTTGCCATTGATACAATTAGTCCTTTAACAGTGTTAAAGGTGATTTAATACAGTACATACTATATATTGTTCGTATTCGAGAGTGAAGTGAAGTTTGAAAGTGAATTTTAAAGATGTTCTGCGAGGGATGAGCTACCTATGTATGTAATGCCCAATAGGTGGAATCATCATTTGCGTTCAAATGACCATAAAACGAACGTAGGTGCATCGCATAATGGAAAAAAATGAACGTGAGGATTTACTTATCCCAGAAGAGTTCTTAAGTGATGCTGGTGACGAATTAATACATATGCATGCAAATACAATGCATGCAAAGTGAATTTTGAACTATTTGCAAAATATATAAAAGTAATTGATGATGAAATGTTTGAATCGATAAAATCACATCAAACATCAATGTGCATTTTAGCAATTGGCACAGATTGAAAACAACATTTCCTGGAGCAGACTACTCATATGTATGCAAAAATGGATGACTTCAGGAAAAGGATAGTGGCTGGCCCCTTATGAAAATATTACATATTGACGTTAATATAAACAGATATGAGCATCTGAAAGTGTCAAGCTACATTGAGTTGCCATCACACTTGAAGAAAAAAAGAGGTACTATAAATGTTAAGAACGCTGACGTATTCTGTTTTAAACGGGCGCTGATATCGCTAATATTGAAAGTACATCAATTGAAGTAAATGAATTGTTAACGCTCAACTTTGAAGGTCTTCATTTTCCTTTAAAAGTAAAAGTAATAAGGATTTTTGAGGAAAGGAATCCGGACATTAGCATCAATATTTCATTATTGCTTTTGGAAAAGGAAACAACCTACACTTTGTACGGATATAAAACTTGTTAAAGTAGATATACTAATTCATACTATATTCACCCTGAATTGTTGACGTCGAGCCTGTTAAATATTTCATTTACAAATTATACGTCGCTAAACACACATTCTCTACTAAATATATATAATTAAAAGTCAAGTTCGTTGAGTTAAGAACAAAAATATAATTTTATTCTTATAACAAACTTAACACGAGTCAGATAAAAAATGTTCTTTATATCCAGAATATCAAATAAAGACTAAAAGGCTCGCACCAATGCTATCGCAAATCTAAGCTCGGTGTAAGAGATTTTGAATAAGCTTTTGCTCTTCATACAGAAATATTCTCTCAAAGAGGTTGGGGCAAGAGTGCTCTCATTGATAAAATGCAATTAATACTTGCGTTAGCATTTTGGTGGATTTGGGAATATCGCGCGAGACTTGTTCTCAGCGGATGTTTATATTATTGGCTTTTTGTGTGTTTATGTTACCAGGCTTATGCCTTTTTGCTTGTTTATGTTACCAGGCTTGTGCCTGTGGCTAATATATTGCTTATATGCTATGACGGTCTTATGACAATGTTGCCAAGTGCGAAGTTACTAGGCAAGAGTTTTGAATTTTACGTTACTAGGCAAGATTTTGTATGTGCGTGGGAGGTATGGATATGTCAGTTCCCCATCCTTTAGAAATTTTGAGGATGTAGCATACGGAGCTCACATGGAAGCATGTTTATAGGAAAATCAGAGGGCGTGCACTTCTTGCATTGCTCTATGCTTAGCTCGTCGGGTTTAGCGTGGGGTCTTTCTTCCTTTCGCTATAAACGCACCGTATCTCCCTAACAAATAATAAGTGGACTATCTGTAAGCTAAGTGGTTGATCAAAAATGATGAACGTTTGGGCTGTACCCACATACATTGAATAGCGGACGAAATGTTAGTCAATCAGTTACTAAGGTGGCTGCGGTGAAGATCGCCCACTATTCTTCACCCTCCCGACCTTGGTAACGCAAGAAAGACATATTGTTGGTTACCCCTTATTAAATATCTTATTGTTTTACTTCAAATGTGTGGATTTTAGCATAATGCTGAGCAGGTAACGGACTTCAAAACGTTCTTACAAATTCCTTTCAAAGTTCTTAAATCATCTATTAAATTCATATGTCAACAAAACTGGTTCCCTATATCGATACATTTCTAACCATTCAAGGCATTTACAAATATAATTAAACTCTAGCGGAAATATAAACGTATTTTTTCATATATATGCATTTAAATATGCGATCGATAAATATTCTCTCAACTTTACATAAATTTTTATCATATATACTTTTCACTAAGTCACGATAATCCCAATCAAATTTATATATGTACATACTCTCAAATAGTTTTGCCTTTTGCAAATTGTACTCACGAGTTCGAACAAACAATTCACACTTTCGTGCATTTAACATTCCATCGGTGCTAGTTCGTTGGGCCCATCGAAGTTGCTGGTGATGTTGTTGGAAGTTTCACTGTATTAAAATAAGTTATTTAAGCGGGATGTCGTAACTCATGATAACAATAAATGTACATACGTTTGTGCTCAATATAATTATGCTGATAAATTATTTATATTTTAATTAATCTTCATTGATTTTATTTTTGCTTTACAAAACTAAAGGTGTTGAAATCGATAACTATCGGCTGAAGTCTATTATGCACAAACTACTCACGTCTGAATAAAAGACTCAACACATGTTTGATTACGTTAATGAAAAAGGGCTCAATTAACACTCCATTCGTACACAGCACGACTCAAACGCAGAGAGAGGATCTTTACGTTGGGCCAAGATGGACATATACTTAAATTAAACCACCTTGCGTTGGGCTACGTGTAACGAAGGAATTGAGAAACGGGAGCGAAACGCAATATTTGTAATTGTTTGCACTTGTTTTGTTTTAACTGTACTTGATCTCACGTTCTTATTCAAATGATATTCCAAATTGTGGGAATAAAGAGATGGCTCCAGTGCAGCCTCTCGCTTAAGTAGATTCGGGAAACTGCCTTCATGGGAATGCAAAAACGGCCTACGCGCCAAAATCACTTTCCATGATGTCGGCTACAAGAGAGCCAAAAAGGACATAACGGTGAATGTTATTGCTCGTTGTTTTCCACACTCTCACTTGCGCTGAGAACATATTTGCACTGCTGGCGCATAATTGAGTGCGTAAGCAAGAGCCTAGCTTGAGTGAAATCGAACCAACAATGAATGAAGCAATGAACTTATGCATAATTCGCCTTCGTCAGATCAGCTGGCCCCTGCAAGGATTTACAATTATTTGATTTTCTGTTTTCAATTTGAGGTGGATTTACAATATTTTTATTTTCAAGTTGATTTCCTTGATTTTTATATTTTATGATCATTTTTTTTTTGAATGCCTTTATACTTATAATTTGCTGATGTGTGGTAGGTTGATTTCGATTGTGTCTGTTATGGTGGTGGCGGTATCGGCGTGTTTGATGCCATCCGCGAAGATTAAGCAATTCTCATAATGGATGACCTTGGAACCGCTGAAGGTCTTGTCGGACATGCAGTCAGAAGTGATATTCAAATTTTTGGCGTTAAAGATGAGCAGTAGTCCTTTTATTGGCACGAAGATTTGTGGTTGATGTCCGCCGTCGATGATGTTGCAAGTCGCTCTGCTGTCGTTGAGTAAGTTATATAAGCAATCGGGATTGGTCGGTGTTGCCGGGGTTTCGCATACATGTAATTAGCCCATTTTAATAAAAGGTGTGCTTAAAATCTTAATTTCTAACTTATTTTTAATAATTTTGTAATGTTAACTTGAACTTCCAATGTCAAGCCAACTGCGGATTCCAGTATATTATAGTTTTATAATATTAACAAGTCTTTTATGGTTTTGGTTTTATTGAAGACGTCCGTCTTCTAGGAATGCATTTATTAAAATCTGCTTAAGCTAATTACATATTGGTTCGTATAGCTAAGACTGCAAGCGCCGCTGCCAGAGACCCCGGCAGCGAAGCAGTCTGTGTAAGTATATATATATATATGTATATGTGAGTAGCGGCGGTCACGTCGCTACATAAGAGAGAGCATACCATGTTCACGTGGTGACAGAGCGATCGCACTTCAACTATGCTGACTCTTCACATTGAGCGCCCATAGCATGTGTGGTCAAATTACCAGCACTTGAAATATGCTTGGGTCTTTGTTTATGTAAGCATCGTGACAAAGTGTCACAATGTATCTAGAATATTATTTATGCATAACACTGAGTACAGTGTGCATTCGATAAGTGAACATACTACAGAGCACCATTTTCGCAGCTTAAACTCTGAGGGAAGCAGTATTTTGTTTAACTCCTCCTGAATAAGAACTGCTTCATGCGTTGAGTCTGCTCCTGTCAGGCTGTTATGTTGGTTCCATAAATTTTAAAACTCCGTTCGTTTTGATTTCGACTTGCATTCGCAAGTATCTTTATTTGAATGTTCTCTTAGTTTTTAGCTGCGCGCTGTCAAGCAGTCAGCGCAGCCGTTTTACATGTCTTATACATAAAGGCTTATATAAAGCAACGGGAACGTTGCTGGCAGGCAGAGAGAGTTATGCATGCACATATATATAATTAAAAGTCAAGCTCGGGGACTTTAGAAAAAAATATAATTTTATTCTTAAGGCGAACTTAACAGTGAGTCAAGAAATGTTGTTCTTATTAATTCTATTATCAAATTAAGACTAAAGGCTTGCACCGATGCTGTCGCAAATGTAAGCTCGGTGTAAGAGATTTTGGATAAGCTTTTAAATGAGCTTTTGCTCTTCGTACGGAAAAGAGATTGGGCAAAAGTGCTCTCATTGATCAAATGCAATTAATGCTTACGTTAACATTTTGGTGGGTGTGGGAATATCTCGCGAGACAGGTTCTCAGCGGATGTTTATATTAGTGGATGTTTATGTTATCAGGCTTGAGCCTGTGGCTGTTTATGTTATCAGGCTTAGGCCTGTGACTTATGTATTGCTTATATGCTAAGACATTCTTATGATCATGTTGCCAAGTGCGAAGTTACTAGGCAAGGGTTCTGAGTTTACGTTACTAGGCAAGATTTTGTGTGTGCGTGGGAGGTATGGATATATCACTTCCCCATCCTTTAGAAATTTGCCTGACCTCAGGCTGTTATTTTCGGGTACAAAATCGGGTTATTTTCATTTTGAGGATTTACAATTATTTGATTTTCTATGTTTTCATTTTGAGGTGGATTTACAATATTTTCAACTTGATTTTCTTGCTTTTTATATTTTATAATAAATTTTTTCGGAATGCCTTTATAAGTTATAAATAACAAATAGTATAAGAATAACTATAATTACAATAAGTGTTGTTAATATTATTTTTGGAAAGTATTATAATTTTTTGTGTGCTCATTGATTATTTCTCTAGTTTGTATATAAGATAGGGGTTCTAGGTTGGTAACATTATCATGATATAAATGGTTTCTGTATAATCGGATATTGAGCTTGTAATTATTATTTCGATTAGTTTAATAGTACAATTTAGTGCTTTAATAATGTTGTTTCCTTCGATAATAATATCTTTATTGATACAATTTTGGTTTAATCACAATTTAGGCAAACTACAAGTTAGGATAATGTTAGGCTCTACAAAAATTACTTCAAAATGTTTATGTATTTTAATGTAACTGCATTCTGTGGTTACTTGGCTTAAAATACCTGTTATGCATTCGTTCTGAACTATGTTTCTTGAGGTTGCTGAGTAAACTAGGTTGTTTTGAATAAAATATTTGTCATGAATAAATTCTAACTAAATTATATTATAGTTATCTGGATATGGTATTATCTCGAAAATAGGTGGTTTGATAACATCTTTTGGAATATGGGAAATAATCAATATCTCATTTGTAGTGGTTTTTAGCCAAGTTGACGTTTTAATATTTAATAATTTTTCACCATTTACGTGAGTTAGAGAGTCATGTCTTAGAAGCTTGGGATTGAATATTCCTAATCTAGTTAGTTGCATTCCAAACTCTATGTCTTCAATATATTCTGTAAATTGTTGGAGGTTAAATATGAGAAGTGCTTTTCTTTCATAACTTTCGTTCGTGATGCTTAGCTGATTTATTTCATCAATACTCTTATTAATAGTTTCTATTACTAAGTTGAGTTTCTTAACCTGAATACTATTTTCGGCTATATTGTCTATTTTTGATTTTAATTCTTCTTCCCATAAAATTAGCAACGCCTCTTTTACTGCGTTTTGCTATTTTTATTCCATTAATTTCTCTTTTAAGTTTTTCTTTTAAGTAAACCATTTGGTCATGGTATTCGTATGTATCAGCTTGATTAAATAAATCATTGTAAGTTTGCTCGGTTTTAGTTAGACGGACAAGCAATGGTATTCATAATATATCGGCAGATCTATAAATGCGGAGTTAAATATTAGATATCCATTCTTAGCTTGAATGGGACTTACTTCAATACTTGGACAATTGATAAAATGAACAAAATTAATGATAAGTAACTTTTTTATAAGGAATGTGTACTCAAGTGGGGCTCCATTAATTGGCTTGGTTAACGGCTGCTGACCTGGAATTATTGTATTTGCTTACATAAATTTTCTTCTTTTTCTTACGTTTCGATTTATAATGGGTTATTTTTACTCCCTGTATCCATAAAATGGGTAAAAAGGGGGTACTAAATCTGTGCAAATAAGTAACAGACAGAAGGAGACATCTCCGACCCTATAAAGTATATATATTCTTGATCAGTATCAAAGAGATTTCGATTTGGCCATGTCCGTCTGTCTGTCCGTCTGTCCGTCTGTCCGTCTGTCCGTATGAACGGTCGATCTCAGCAACTACAAGAGCTAGAGACACCAAATTTGAAATATAGGTTCCTGTATAGCATACGCAGATCAAGTTTGTTTCATATTTCAGATATCTCCCCCGTTCCCACAAATCGATTAAAACCGTTTTACAGTAACAATTTTCAAGATATAGCTTTAGGATTTGGCATGTACAATACTTTAGTCTCTCTTAATATACTGTCCAAATTTCAAGTTGATCGGATAATAAACACGGAAGTTATTCACGAAAGAAGATTCAGTGATGCAGCGAGAGGGGGAAGAAGAAGCACAGCCACTTTTGCCGCCTGTGTGCGTGCGTCTTTGTGTATGTGTGTGTGTATGGGTAAGTGGACTTAGATGTGATTGGATGTTTAAGACCTGGGTACGGGGAGTTTCGTAGTCGGGTATACTCGACTATAGCATTCTTACTTGTTGTATCTTATTCTTACTATCTTTAATGTAAATGTTATTATTATCTTCTATTTTTACTCCCTGTACCCATAAAATGGGTAAAAAGGGGTATTGGATTTGTGCAAAAGTATGTAACAGGCAGAAGGAGACATCTCCGACCCTATAAAGTATATATATTCTTGATCAGTATCAAAAGAGATTTTGATTTGGCCATGTCCGTCTGTCTGTCCGTCTGTCCGTCTGTCCGTCCGTCCGTCTGTCCGTCTGTCCGTCTGTCCGGATGAACGCGGCGATCTCAGCAACTATAAAAGCTAGAGACACCAAATTTGGAATGTAGGCTCCTGTATACCATACGCAGATCAAGTTTGTTTCCAATTTCAAATATCTCCCCCCGTTCCCCCGCAAATCGATTAAAACCGTTTTACAGTAACAATTTTCAAGATATAGCTTTAAGATTTGGCATGTACATAACTTTAGTCTCTCTTAATCTACTGTTCAAATTTCAAGTCGATCGGATAATAAACACGGAAGTTATTCACGATAGAAGATTCAGTAATGCAGCGAGTGGGGGAAGAAGAAGCACAGCCACTTTGCCGCCTGTGTGCGTGCGTCTTTGTGTATGTGTGTGTGTATGGGTAAGTGGACTTAGATGTGATTGGATGTTTTAGACCTGGGTACAGGGAGTTTCGTAGTCGGGTATACTCGACTATAGCATTCTTACTTGTTTCTACTATATATGGTCCTAAATATACTGGGCTCTAATTTGTGGCCTGCTTCATTTCTTAAAAGTACCTTATCTCCTACTTTTAATTCAACATTTTTTGTTTTCATATCGTATGCTAATTTTCTATAAGCCTTGGCTTTTTCTAACACAATTCTAGCTCGTTTGTATGCTATTTCTAATCTAAACTTTATTTCCTTAGAGTAGTCATCTAGATTATAAATAGGATCTATGTAATTAGTTTTATTTAAATCTATGAACTGTTTTGGTAATCTGCCAAATACTAGTTCGTATGGACAATACTCATGCGTTGCTGATGGTGTCGTGTTGAAACAATAAGTGAAATATTGAATCCAGACATCCCAATCAGTTTTGTCTGCAGAGATGTATGAACGAATGTATTCATTGAATGTTCGATGACTTCGTTCTATTGTCCCTAATGTTTGGTGATGATATGCAGTAGAGGTGAGATTCTCGATCTTCAAATACTTGCATAAATCGGTTAAAATCTGGTTTTTATACTCTGTTCCCATGTCCGAAATGAACGTCTTCATTGGACCGAACTTGAGTATGAAATTTTCAAATATAGCCTTTGCGACATTATTTGCGCTTTTGCTTTTAATTGGAATGGCTACTAAATATTTTGTAAGGTCACAGATTAATGTGACTATATATTCATTGCCATTTTCTGATTTAGGTAGTGGACCCACTGTATCCACTATCACTATATCGAATGCATTCACATGTGTTTCTGTGAGAGTCAAAGGAGTTTTAGTGTGTGTCTTTGTTTTAGACATTTGGCATTTTTGACATCTACGCACGTACTCTTTTATATGACGTGTCATATTTTTCCAGTAGTGGTGTCTTTTTATTTTTGCTAGCGTTCTTGTTATGCCACTGTGGCCTCCTTGAATTGGGTCGTCATGGTAAGTAGACAATATTTGTTGTATCTCTTTTTCATCTGTTATTTGGGTCACCGGCTGGAGTAGCGCTACTCTTAATGATTTTAATATTTCATTGCCCATTTTTACTCCCTGTACCCATAAAATGGGTAAAAAGGGAGTATTACATCTGTGCAAATGTATGTAACAGGCAGAAGGAGACATCTCCGACCCTATAAAGTATATATATTCTTGATCAGTATCAAAAGAGATTTCGATTTGGCCATGTCCGTCTGTCTGTCCGTCTGCCTCTGTCCGTATGAACGCGTCGATCTCAGCAACTACAAGAGCTAGAGACACCAAATTTGAAATGTAGGTTCCTGTATAGCATACGCAGATCAAGTTTGTTTCATATTTCAGATATCTCCCCCGTTCCCCCGCAAATCGATTAAAACCGTTTTACAGTAACAATTTTCAAGATACAGCTTTAAGATTTGACATGTACAATACTTTAGTCTCTCTTAATCTACTGTCCAAATTTCAAGTCGATCGGATAATAAACACGGAAGTTATTCACGAAAGAAGATTCAGTAATGCAGCGAGAGGGGGAAGGAGAAGCACAGCCACCAATTAAATTGCCTCGCTTGCGCTGTCGCTTTTGCCGCACAGTGTGTGTGTGCGTCTTTGTGTATGTGTGTGTGTATGGGTAAGTGGACTTAGATGTGATTGAATGTTTTAGACCTGGGTACAGGGAGTTTCGTAGTCGGGTATACTCGACTATAGCATTCTTACTTGTTTCAACTCATATATTGTCGTTGGTTGTTCGGCAACTATATGTTGGAATTTTGAAAGAAAGTTGGGATCATCGACCTGTAATTTTTGTATAAGGCCTTTAATGCGTGGATGCATTTTGAATTTATCTCGATTTTTAAATATGTGTAAAGATATATATATATATTTCTTTAGCCCCGATAGAGAAACTATGATGTATTTGTAGTACTTTGAATTTTTAATTTTCTGTGCTATTTATACCCTATCCAGGTTATTTGCTCTGCTCATGTATCTTTTCTTGATAATTTTGTTATGCTTAACATAGAGTGTAAGCAGAAATTGCAAAACCAATACTATCGTGATAATTAACAATAGGATCCACAATGCGTTTATGTCATCCGTATGATGTCCTTTGCTTCACTGGAATCACTAAACCACCCCATTATGTAGTTCTAATTGTCTTTGTATATATTGAGATTTTTACTCCCTGTACCCATAAAATGGGTAAAACGGGGGTATTGGATTTGTGCAAAAGTATGTAACAGGCAGAAGGAGACATCTCCGACCCTATAAAGTATATATATTCTTGATCAGCATCAAAGAGATTTTGATTTGGCCATGTCCGTCTGTCTGTCCGTCTGTCCGTCTGTCTGTCCGTATGTATGAACGCAAGGATCTCAGCAACTATAAGAGCTAGAGACACCAAATTTGGAATGTAGGTTCGTGTATAGCGGGAGCAGGTCAAGTTTATTTTAGATTTGAGATATCTCCCCCGTTCCCCCGCTATTCGATAAAAACCGTTTTACAGTTACAATTTTCAAGATATAGCTTTAAGATTTGGCATGTCCAATACTTTAGTCCCTCTTAATCTACTGTCCAAATTTCAAGTCGATCGGATAATAAACACCTAAGTTATTCACGAAAGAAGATTCAGTGCTGCAGCAAGGGGAAGAAGAAGCACAGTCACAACTTAAAATGCCTGGCTTGCGCTGTGGCTCGTGCGTGTGCGTATCTGTGTATGTATGTGTAAGTTAACGAAGATGCGATCGGAAATATTTGACCTGGGTACAGGGAGTTTCGTAGTCGGGTATACTCGACTATAGCATTCTTACTTGTTTTTTTTTGATCTAACGTTCATGAAAGAATAATGAATTTTATCTTCAAAATCTTAGTTTAGTTTTCCTTTAATCTTTTTTCTTTTTATATTTGATTTATAAAGAAAGAAGAAATATATTCCTCGCTTTGAAAATCGAAAATAAAGTTTGGAGTGATATTTTCATTGCAGTGAACTTGTTGCAATATTTATCAATTACACAAAGATTCTAAACGCAGCTAAGTATAAATACTCAGCGCCAGAGACGTGGAAAAGTTAGTTGTTTAGTTTATGTGGTTGGCTCACAATTCAAATTACATTTCATATATATAACAAGTAAGAATGCTATAGTCGAGTATACCCGACTACGAAACTCCCTGTACCCAGGTCTAAAACATTCAATCACATCTACGCCCACTTACACATACACACACACATACACATAGACGCACGCACACAGGCGGCAAAAGCGACAGCGCAAGCGAGGCATTTTAATTGGTGGCTGTGCTTCTCCTTCCCCCTCTCGCTGCATCACTGAATCTTCTTTCGTGAATAACTTCCGTGTTTATTATCCGATCGACTTAAAATTTGGACAGTAGATTAAGAGAGACTAAAGTATTGTACATGTCAAATCTTAAAGCTGTATCTTGAATCTTTAATCGATTTGCGGGGGAACGGGGGAGATATCTGAAATATGAAACAAACTTGATCTGCGTATGGTATACAGGAACCTACATTCCAAATTTGGTGTCTCTAGCTCCTGTAGTTGCTGAGATCGACGCGTTCATCCGGACAGACGGACAGACGGACAGACAGACGGACATGGCCAAATCGAAATCTCTTTTGACACTGATCAAGAATATATATACTTTATAGGGTCGGAGATGTCTCCTTCTGCCTGTTACATACTTTTGCACAAATCCAATACCCCCTTTTACCCATTTTATGGGTACAGGAGTAAAAAAATTCTCCAACCACATATGTTAGTAATGAAAGTCTAACAGGTTTTAGTGTTTTGCGACTTGCACTGACGTGCTTCAATTCGCATGTAGATATTAAATCTATGGCAAGTTAAGGCTTACGCATGTTTGCGGCCCCCTTGCGTGGCTTCGCTCGGTTGCGAAGTTTTAATTCAGCTTTTAATTCGTTGATTCGCTTTATGTAGCGCTCTCGGTCCTCTGGTGTCGTCGCTACCGCCAGCAAATCTTGTTGCAGGCGCTTCTGTTGCAGTAGTTTTCTCACTTGTCCTCCACGTTTTGTCTTCTCTTTCTCTGCTGGTTTTCTTTCCTGCCGTGCCCGGTACTCAGCTATTGTGAGTGGGCGTGGTCCATCGTTTGGAAACACCTCCAGGTACTCCTGAATGGAAGGTGCTTCCCTTTGCTCAATGGGAGCAGAATCAACGTTGTCGTCACTCATAAGGCTTAACTTGACGCGTTAAGCGGTGCCGGCGCTGGTCATCGCACAGGCTACGCATGTGTTGTTTCACTTTTAATTTGCCTTTTTGTTTGGTAGAATTTTCTTTATGTATTTTAAAGTGTTAATCAGAATACACACACATTTCAATATTCTTAGTTGTCGCACATTTTTGCGTATTGTTTATATATTGTTGCACTTTTAATGTGTTTTTTAGTTGTCGCACATTTTTGCGTATTGTTTATATATTGTTGCACTTTTAATGTGTTTTTCGAATAATGTTTTTATAATTCCATTACAGCTTCGTGAAACTTATCACGGTCGCCATGTAATAAGAGAAAACTTGGTTGATTCCATATGGAGCGTCTGCTCCTTTGTGTGTCTTTATTCAGAATAATCTTTATATCTTCATGTTGGGCTTTTCTAACCCGAAACATGCAATACTTATATCTATGTCTTATATTTATGTGTTAGTTTACTGGTGTATACATATGTATGCAGAGGGCATACATATGCTGTATATATCTTGACCACTTGAGCTGCAAAGTGCATGCTCAGCATTCCCACGCGCCGCGATCGGCTTATGTATAAGCGATAGATCGTATTTCTTGTGCGCTGGAATGTGTATGTGTGTAAGTGTGGTCTTTTGGGTATTTGTATATTTATTATCATTATGACAGAGTGTCACATTGTATGTAATTATTGTTATACCCTTTGATTTGAATTGCTGGCAGGGTAGGTATACTACACCATTACTCATGAACGCTGATTCTTTATCGGCTTTTATTTCCAATGGTTTTCTTATGTCATTGAAAATTCTAATTATTGCTCTTTTCGTTTCGAGCCAATCTCTGCTGTTTATTTCTATTAAAGTGGCATACTTGGAATAAAGGTCTATACAAGAAAGAAATTGTTTGTTATCAATCATGTAAAAATCCATAACATATTTATCCCTTATGTTATAAGTTTCTGGTGTTATTTCGAATCGCATTTTTGAATTGCTCAGTTTTGGCTACATTACAGACGGTGCATTCGTTAAGAATGTTTTGGATTAACCTTTGATAATATGGATAATAGTATTTTTGCTTAAAATAATCTATGGTTTTATCAATACCTGGGTGTAAAAGTTCAATGTGATTTTTTTAAATTTTTTCTTTGAAGTCTGCATACGTTTGAATGTCTTTTCGTTTTGTACTAGATTTCATGACTTTAGTCAGTTGGTCTGAACTTATTATTTCTAAATATGCTTGTTGAAAAGTAGGGAAATCAGCTTCATTGTGAAAATTTACTACACTCTTTTTCATGCAGAAATATTCTTGGATCAATTGTTCACCATACTGATTTGTCATTTTTGTCCAGTAATTTTCATATTTGTTTTATGACAGTAACTAGTTACATCAGTTTCTTCGTTGAGACCACCTGAAGGGAAAATAGTATATTGGGTTTGCGAAATGTCCGTCTGTCCGTATGAACGCAATTTTTTTGCCTTTATCTTTGAGCTAGAGCAACCAAACTTGGTACACATGTACAAATTAGGTCTTCCGTCTAACTGCGTTGTCGAGTGACGATCCGTGGACGGTGATAACTTCTTCTCCTTGGTGAGGTGTTGATGCATCCAATAGGTGACTACTGGAACACTGTGATTAGGTTGTGGGAACTTTCCCAGTTGCCCGTCTTGGACGTGGTCAACTATGATTGATAACACAATTAATGTTTTATGTTCTTGTTTTACGGCAATGCCGGAGCTTTAATCATTCATTCGTCTTATAATGTTGCGATCTAGATTGAGACTAAAGGCTACAGAAATATTCAAGCTTAAGTTATCCCTGCGAAGTCAATGCATCACGCCATTCGCTCGAGTCGGCGTGCCGACTCAGCATTCTTGCGCAAGCAACACGGTGTCCGTTTACAGTTGCTGCGCGCAGAACTCTTGGTAGCGAGTCAGCATTGTTTACAAGAATATTACTTTGTTGCTGAGGGCAAACAGAGTGCTTAAGGCTGTGTGTTAAGTGTTGTTGTATTTGTTGCTGAGGGCAACCAAATTACTTATGATTGTGTGTGAATAACAATGTATGACAGAAAAGAGTGTATCTTATGTACTTAGTTCTTAACTACCCCCCCCTCAGAATGATGACCGTCCTCGGTCATATTAAAGTTGTCCAAAGCCTTCTGTATCCTCAGTGTTGCTCGCTTTCTCCTTAGTGCCATAAAAAGGATGAATGAGCCAATTAGTCCGACGTTCAGGACTGCACCAACTGCGAACCAATATTTAGGTGAGCCAGCCGCAATTACCTCCTCCTTGAAATCCAGAATTGATTGCAAGTTGTTGATGTTCATACGATGCAGGAGTGGTATGCTTAGTGCCGGGTCATGTCCAATGATGTTTAGGAGTGGTGACCTCACGGTGCCAGGCTGCTTGCTTGGTGATTTGCGCAAGTTTATGAACTCCGTGCCATTGATAGCTGCAGACCGTTCGAAAGTTATCAGGAAGGTTCCTGAGACGGTTACCTCCGCGCCATCGTCAGTTCTGACGCGCGCTGTCGCTTCGTTGATTACCACGACGCCGTCATCTATAGGCATTATTGCATTCAGGTGGCTGGGTTGAGTGTGGCAGTTGGCGGTGTTTCCCGCATGAAGGGAGCTAGCACAGGTTTCGCGCCGTGCTCGTTCGCAGAAGGTGTTATGCGTAGTCACAGTGCATCCAGTAACTGCAAAGGTATCCTTTTCGCATTCCGCCAACGTGTCCTCGTCGAGTCGCAGAATGGTTTGTTGGTGTGAGACGGGGTAGACAGAGACCTTTTGGCACTTAAATTCAACTTTGGGGTAGGCTATTAATATGTGGATAATATTCTCGGATTGAAGGACCTTGATCTTAGAAGCTTCTAATAAGCTAACTATTGGGGTATCTTGTTCAATAAGTGATTTCAGATCGGCATGATCAAGGATTGTAGGATTTACTATGTTTGCTTTTGCCAACGTTATCGTGAGTATTAAATTTTGAATTTCTGTATTAAGTATTCTATTCCTTGCCAACAGTGTCTCAAATAAATGAGGAGTGTCAACCAAATCGCCTTTGCGGGAACTGATAATTTTATTGATAGTGTCCGTCAATCTGTTAATTTGCTTTTGAGTTTCGGAGTTTATTAGGATCTGTTTGGAGTTAGACTCCACCAACTGAGCCTCTGTAACGCGGACCTTTAGGAAATCTGAAGCATCAGGGGTACCAGCAACAACCTTCAAGGCAGTGCCTAAGAAATCGAGGCTTCGTGCAAATCTGTGATGCACTTGAAGAACGGACAACAATGTTCTAAGGTGATCTGTATCTACGTCTAGTAGTTTGCGCATATGCGACTGTGGAAAGGAATCGGACAGTTTTTCGGTCTCATCTATCATACTAATGAATTCAGAAATGTTACTTGAGTGCCTCAAGTAGCTACGTTGATCGAACACCAGTACTTCCCCGTCTAGGACCGGAATGTAGTTGGCATGCGAGAAGTCGGTGATCCGAGCATTTACCGCTGCTAGTACTGCAAGTAAAGTGAGTGCAAACCTGAAATGGATAAACAATATAAGACGTTGTTCTAACTCTAATTTGACTTACTAGCTAATTGTGGTGGATAGCCTATTTCAGGTTGTCCTTATGGACCACCCTCCCCTTAATGAGGACAGACGTTCCCAGGTCTGCTTCGACCTTTTGCTCTGAGCATAAGGGAGTTAATTTGTTCCCTAACCTCTTGTTGTTCTTCTGGAACACCTTTTCTCCTACCTCGAAAACGCGGTTTTGCCTGGATGCATTGCATCTTTTGATGTTGTCTTGTTGTGCCTTAACTAGCCTGTCTTTGACGATTTCGCGACGATCACCGGCTGCTGCGTGAACAACCTCAATTGGTTTCTCGCGGGTTACTGAATGCAAACTTTTGTTGTATTCTATCGTAGCCTTTAAGATTAACTCTGTAGTGTCGCTGATTTTCTTGTCTAAATTGAGGCATCTCAATTTCGGTCAGGGTGCTATGAAAGCGTTCCACCTGGCCGTTTGAGGTGCTGTGAAGCGGGGCCGCATTCACAATGCAAATGCCGTAGGCGTTCCGGAGCATCGAAGTGATGGTCTCGGAATTGAAAGCTGCCTCGTTATCGCAATAAATTGTCTTGGTTGCGGGGAAAAGGTTAACAATTTGTAGTAGAGGGCCTGTGATATCGATTATTGTTCTGGACAATATCGGTTGGACGACTGCAAATTTGGAAAATTTGTCTATGCAGGTCAAGAATTGTTTCTTGTCTGTCGCGAAAATGTCAATATGCAACATTTCACCAGTATAACTTGGTATAGGCGTTTCCCCAAGTTCTTGTTTCTTCGGGTGCCTATCGTACTTGGCTTTAGTGCAGACCCTGCAGTTCGCAACCACTTCTTTGGCTAAATTGCCCATATTGGGAAAATAGTAGTTACGGAGTACCTGTTTAATATTTTCTTGAGCTGCTCTGTGCGCTCGATTGTGTTCGGCAGTGATGATTTCTAACTGGTCGTTTTTGTCCGTTACATCCTGCACTAGATTTCTGCAATGCCAAAACTGGGTAGCAGGGAAAAGTAAAATCAGGTCGTGTTGGAAACTTGCCAACGTGGGGAGATCGCAAAGTATTGCATTTACGACTCCAGAATTCACAACTTCTTTGAGTGTTTCGAGAATTGTGCTTTTGTCAGTGTAACTGATCAAGTGGCGTGTTTTGCTGCGAAATAGCAACAAGTTTCGCTTTAGCGGAAAACGTGATTCCTCCAGGACAATCTGGTTCCTAAAGCAATTCAATGGTTTGTCTGTTGAGTCGACCGTGTAGGTCAGGGAGAGTTCGCTGTGAACGGTTGCAGCGTCCGAACGGAGCTCATCTTGTAGAGCATTAATGTTTTGCCTTGAAAGGGCATCCGCCACCAAGTTCTCTTTGCCTGGTTTATAAAACATTTTGGCATTGTGCTGGTCAATGTAAGATTTCCATCTTTTAATCTTGGAATTTGTGTTCTTGTCCGCCACAGCGAACGTGAGCGGCTGTAGTCTGTGAAAATGTTAATTTCCCTAGAGCCGTACAGAAAGTTCTGCAGTCTGCCTAAAGCCCACACAATGGCCAGCAATTCTCTTTCGTTGGTTGCATAGTTTTGTTCGGCTTGTTTTAAAGCGCGAGAAATCATTGTTATTGGCCTATTGCCTTGGGAGAGAACCGCACCAATTCCACTGGCCGAAGCATCAGTGGTTAAGTCGAACGGTTTCTGAAAATCTGGATACATTAACATGACATCTTCTGATGCCAAAATATTCCGCAGACGGTGGAATGCATCGCGTTGAACTTCATTAAATTCAACAGGGATTTTCTTTGATACGTGCTTGCTAACCAAACCATTTTCCCCTTAAGTATGTCCGATATCGGACGAGCTATAGCGGCAAAGTCTTTAATAAAGACCCTATAGTAGCCGGATAACCCCAAGAAGGACCTAACACTGTAGACACTCTTTGGTTCAGGGAATTCCTGAATGGCTTTAACTTTTTTGGGATCGGATGTTGCTCCGTTCTTGGTTACAATGAAACCCAGAAATTCAATACTTTCTTTGAAGAATTGAGTCTTTTCAGGGCCTACACGCATGTTGGCGTCGATCAGACATTTTAACACAATGTTAATGTGTTGAACGTGCTCCGTTTCATTTTTAGAAAAAATTATGACGTCATCAACATAGACAAAGCAAATCTTTCCTATGTGCTCCCTCAGGATATCGTCTATTGCTCTTTGGAATATGCTGCTTGCATTGCGCAGGCCGAACGGTAGGCGACAGAACTCGTACTTGCCGCTGCTTACCGAAAACGAAGTCTTTTCGCGGTCATGCTCCGCAAGGTAGATTTGGTGATACCCAGACTTTAAGTCGAGGGTAGTGAAGTATTTTGCCTTTCCTAGACTTGCTAAGATCATAGGGATGCTCGGCATGGGGTAACGGTCCGGTATGGTTTTTTCGTTCAATTTCCTGAAGTCGATTACCAACCTTTTTTTTGGGTTACCGTATGGGTCAGTGCCTTTTTTATCCACCACCCATGTTGGGCTGTTGTAAGGCGACCTGGAGGGCCTAATTATGCCATCGTCCAGCAGTTGTTTGACCTCTTTGTTTATGAAGTCAGAAACACCCATGAGACTCGGGTATCTTGAATACACGGGCTCGTTGTCTACTGTTCGGATTGTAGCGACAACAGCAGTATTAAACGGGAGAGCTTCATCTGCATTTGAGAAAGCTTTTTTGTTTCTGAGTATCATGTCCCTGAACTCTTTCTTTACGGAAGGGGGAACTACGATGTCGTTGACATCGGTGAACTTCACGTCAGCACATTGATAGTACTGGAGTTGTTCGGATATACCCTGGTATTCCAGAGTATTTTTTTCCAAGTTCAATTTGACCCCGGCTTGTGTTAGCAAGTCGAAGCCTATGATCGCGTCGAAAGAGTTTAGGGTATCGAGGAGAAAAAATGGGGAAGTATGTTTGAAAATATTCATCAAGCATTTGCGCTTGATTTCGGTAGACCCGTGGATCGAGTTTACCGAGAATGACTTGGCGACCGGCGTTATGGTCCTTAGCTCTGTTAAGGGCTTAACATAATTCTTTGCCGCGCCAGTGTCAATCAACATCTTCAGAGTTCTCCCAGCCAACCGCCGTTCAATGTACGGAAGCCGGGAGTGTTCCCTAAAAAATTAACCGAGTCGTCACCAGGTGCGTACTCGTTCTCACTCTCTAACTCTTCAACTGCCTCTTTGGCCGCCTTCTCGTACTCTGTTACAGCTTCTTTGGAGTCTGTTTGTACGACATTGTTAACGCGTTGGCGTCTTTGACCTGTTGAACGGTCTGACGAACTCTTGCGTTTTGGTGCGTTGGATTCATTAGCCTGACGCTTGCTATAGTCGGTTTTTTGTCTATATCTGGAGGAAGAGTCAACTTCCATGGGCTGTGGAGCCTCGGTTTGATTGTCTTTAGGGGCCTGGGGCTGGGGACCGCCCTTTTGGCGTTTCACAAAATGGGGATTTTTCTCCTGATTTTGCTCATCTCTGTTAAATCTGGTTGGTTTGCCTTGGGCACGGATTTTGTTACCCTCAGCAATTTGCGCTCGGTCCTGCAGGGCTTTAGCGTAAGAGTTGGCAAACATGCTTCTCTCAATGCTAGCTTCTGCTTCTCTGGCCAGGGCCAGAGCGGATGGTAGATCTTTTGGTTGTGCAGGGAACACAACCGCTCTCAATGACTTTTTAAGACCGGAGATAAAGGCGTGTAAGGCGTCGTCTCTAACCTCCCGGTTGAGCAAATCGGCGCCTTCTTGGTCGTGAGACATTACGATTTTGTTGGTAACGAGCGTGAGTTTCTTTTCAACGTCATCGTAGTATTGCATGAGGGACATTTCGCCCTGCGTAACTAACTCCAAACTTTGTCTCAACAAACGCAAGGATGTTTTATCCGAGTATGTGCAATCTAGCCTAGCTAGTATTGCATCGAAATTTAGGACAGTGTTGTGAGACACTAGTAAGGCTCCAGCTGGGCCTTTGACTTTATTCCTAATGATCGCTACCGCTTGGTAGTGTGCAGTGCTCTTTGGAAAGTTCTTGAATAGTTCGTACGCGTAGATGGCTGCTTGCCTCCACGCTACATACTCGTCCTGCACACCAGTGAAATCCGGCACAGATTTAATAATGTCTAAGGGGATATCGCATTTGGCGGCAGGATCGACGGATATTTTCTCGTATGTGATGATTTGCGGTGCTTCCACCTGCAAACTCTGTACTTGTGTAGCCAAAGCGGTTATTTGTGCTTGAAATTGATTTTGTTGTAGCGCTAAAGCTTGCCTGACGGCACCCTCAACGAGAGCCTGAATTTGAGCTGGCTCCATTTCTTCAGTTACAGCGGTGTCTGCAGGAGTAGGATCTACTGAGCAATTGACTTCCCCCTCCCAACTATCGTCACTATTATATTCAACTTTTACTTCCCTATAATTCCAACTCATTGGCTTATGGTTGGCACTTTTCAAAACTTAGGCCGATCGTGAAAGGTCGGCATGTAAAACTGTTGGCAATAATAGAAAATAGTGTATCTTGGGGTATGCAATATTTATTATAAAATTTGTTAAGGGTATGCAGCAAATTTTAGCAAAAGTATGCAACGTTAAAAAATGAAATGCTGGCAGAAAAATGCAGCAATATTTACTTTACTTGTTTTTTGTTTTTAAGATCACACGTATCGGTACGTGGCGTTCGTTAATAATTTCTTCAAAGCCGAAATCACTTATGAACTTACATGACAATGGGTTCTTGTTTATTGGTTGGGCGCCAATTAAGTCTTCCGTCTAACTGCGTTGTCGAGTGACGATCCGTGGACGGTGATAACTTCTTCTCCTTGGTGAGGTGTTGATGCATCCAATAGGTGACTACTGGAACACTGTGATTAGGTTGTGGGAACTTTCCCAGTTGCCCGTCTTGGACGTGGTCAACTATGATTGATAACTTAATGTTTTATGTTCTTGTTTTACGGCAATGCCGGAGCTTTAATCATTCATTCGTCTTATAATGTTGCGATCTAGATTGAGACTGAAGGCTACAGAAATATTCAAGCTTAAGTTAGCCCTGCGAAGTCAATGCATCACGCCATTCGCTCGAGTCGGCGTGCCGACTCAGCATTCTTGCGCAAGCAACACGGTGTCCGTTTACAGTTGCTGCGCGCAGAACTCTTGGTAGCGAGTCAGCATTGTTTACCAGAATATTACTTTAATTACTGCTTACAGGATCCAATCTGTGGCAAATGTGCTGGCTCTCATATAACTGGCTCCCTGCTTTGCACGAGTGAAAATTTCTTGTGCGTCAACTGCGGTGGTGATCACGCGTCGACCGACAAAAACTGCCCTGTCAGGATTGAGAAAAGCAGAAAACTGAAACCGAGCCCAAGGCTCCCTGCTACTGGGAATACTGCCAGGCCAAAATTTAACCATGGCCCATCACGCGGCTTCATTCCGGCTGAGACTGTCAGATGCAATTTGTCTTACGCTGACGTTGCTCGCCCCAACAGGGCGGATGTTGGTCCAAACCCTGACAAGCTGCCTGACAAGAAATTCGTTGCGCTGGAGAACTCCATACGGAAGATCAACTCCAGAATGGACCAATTATTCAAGTTGGTTCAAGAGACTATGGATGCTAACAAGGCCTTCCGTGAATTGGTCCAGGTTCTCATTTCACGTATCCAAAAATGATGCAACCGATCATAAAAATCGGATTGTGGAACGCACGGGGACTAGTTAGGGGCTCTGGAGAGCTCCGGCTGTTTCTCAGTGCACATAATATAGATGTAATGCTTGCCACAGAGACACACATGAAAAAGGAACAGCGTGTCTTCCTGCCAGGATACTCAACTTACCATGCCTTCCACCCCAGCGGTAACAGCAGAGGTGGCGCCACAGTCATTGTGCGCTCCAGCATGTGCCACATTCCTCAGCCTCCCATCTCATCAAACAACATACAGCTAGCAAGAGTTAATTTGCAGACATCGGAAGGGCCTGTCGCACTCGCGTCTTTGTATCTTCCTCCCAAAGAGCCTTGTACTAAAGCGGAGTTTGAATCCCTGTTTGCCATGCTAGGTAATAAATTCATTGCAGGTGGTGACTACAACGCCAAGCACTCATGGTGGGGCAACTCAACAAATTGCGCCAGAGGCAAAATATTGCAGGAGGTCGTGGCGAATGATCGATACCAAATTCTTGCAACAGGTGAGCCTACATTCTACTCATCCAACTCCCTAGGATCAACATCAGCGCTAGATTTTTTTGTAATTAATGGATACACAATGAGCAGGCTTAATGTGAGATCGCTTCATGAGCTCTCTTCGGATCACACTCCACTTATAGCTGACTTACACGCCACTCCGCTGAGCAAGCCACAGCGCTCTTGTTTACTAGCACGTGGTGCTGATACAGAAATTTTCAAGGCCCATCTGGAGCAGGAGATTGATCTTAATATGGAAATCCAAGACGCAGATGATATTGATAAGGCAATCGATATTTTTATGAGCAAGCTGAAAGAAGCTGCAACAAGAGCTGCTTCTAGGAATCAACAACATCTGCATGGAGATAGATCGCCTCAACTTCCTTCTGTAATCGTTGAGCTCCTGCGTCTCAAGCGCAAAGTCAGGAAGGAGTACGCCAGAACAGGTGATGCCCGAATCCAGCAGATTCGCAACAGGCTGGCTAATCGTCTTCACAAAGTTCTGGCCCGCAGGAAAAGAATTCAAATTGACAACATGTTGGAAAACTTGGGTACCGATGCCTCTACTAAGTACTCTCTGTGGAAAATTACAAAGAGATATAAGACTTTGGCAACACCGAAATCGGCTATTAGGGACCCTGCAGGGGGCTGGTGCCGCACTAGTATTGATAAATCGGAAGTGTTTGCAAACAATCTTGAGCAACGATTCAGGCCTCACGACTTTGCACCTGAGAGTCACTGCAGGATAGTTGCGGAGTCATTGGAAACCCCGTTTCAAATGACATTGCCTTCAGATACTGTCACACTGGACGAAGTGAAGCAGCTGGTGTCTAAACTGAAACCCAAAAAGGCCCCTGGCGAAGACTTACTTGACAACAGAACCATAAAGCTCCTACCAGATCAAGCATTGTTGTTTTTGGTACTTATTTTCAACAGCGTCCTACGCGTGGGATATTTTCCGAGAGCCTGGAAGTCGGCGAGCATAATTATGATCCTCAAGCCCAACAAAGAACCAACAGATGTGGACTCTTATAGGCCAATCAGCCTACTTCCATCACTGAGCAAAATAATGGAGAGGTTGATCCTAAACAGAATGTTTGACCTTGTGACTGTTTCCCTTGCGATCCCTAAATTCCAATTTGGATTTCGGAAACAGCATGGTACTCCAGAACAGCTCCATAGAGTTGTCAACTTTGCGTTAGAGGCCATGGAGAAGAAAGAGTATGCGGTTGCTGTCTTCCTGGACATACAGCAAGCTTTCGACAGGGTGTGGCACCCGGGACTTCTTTACAAAGCCAAGAGCCTTTTATCCCCCCAGCTGTTCCAGGTTATAAAGAGCTTCTTAGAAGGGCGCACATTCCGAGTGACTGATGATGGGTGCAAGTCCTCCATTAAATCTATCGAAGCTGGCGTTCCCCAGGGCAGTGTTTTAGGTCCCACATTGTACTCTTTATATTCAGCGGATATGCCAACCTACACGGCAATCACCTCAGTCAACGAATGCGATACGCTAATAGCGACCTACGCCGACGACACTGCGGTGCTCACAAAAAGCAGTTGCATACTACTGGCCAAAAGTGCACTGCAGGAGTATTTGGACGCATTCCAGGAATGGGCTAAGAAATGGAATGTGTGCATAAACGCAGATAAATGTGCAAATGTGACTTTCACAAAACGAGTGCGGAACTGCCCAGTCGTATCACTTAATGGAAGAGTAATAAATCATTCATTGGCGCACAGGTACTTAGGTGTCATCCTAGATAGAAGTCTTACCTTCAAAAGACATGTCACGTCACTGCAGCACTCATATAGAAACAAATTAAATAGGATGTCCTGGCTACTCTCAGACAAAAACAAATTGTCCCTGGAGAACAAGGTCCGAATATACAAATGCATCTTAGCTCCTAGCCTATTCTATGCCATACAGGTGTACGGTATCACTGCCAAGACGCATCTGAATAAGATCCGTGTGCTACAAGCTAAGACTCTGAGGATGATCTCTGGGTCTCCATGGTACATAAGGACATGCAATATTGAGCGCGACCTTAAGGTGCCCAAAATAGGAGACAGAATCCAAGCGATTGCCCAAAAATACACGGAGAGGCTAGGAGCTCACCCAAACAGTCTAGCTAGACGCCTAAATACTGCCTGCCACCGTAGAAGAGTAAGGAGGAGACTCAAGCGATACCACCCTCAAGACCTCCTGAACCGGGTCTTGACATGATGATCTCTTACCAAAATCTAGACGATCTCCTCAGTATCACCCCTTAACTTCCCCTTTAAAAGTTATATTTAATTCATTTTTATGTTCTATCATAAATAATTTTGTAATTTTTAGTTTAATTTCTGATGAGTTTAAGTTGCCTGTAAGGTAGCAGAACACTCAACCTTTGTAAAATAAATTTCTCTTTTTTTTAAAAAAAAAAAAAAAAAAAAAAAAAAAAGAATATTACTTTGTTGCTGAGGGCAAACAGAGTGCTTAAGGCTGTGTGTTAAGTGTTGTTGTATTTGTTGCTGAGGGCAACCAAATTACTTATGATTGTGTGTGAATAACAATGTATGGCAGAAAAGAGTGTATCTTATGTACTTAGTTCTTAACTTGCATACGTTTGAATGTCTTTTCGTTTTGTACTAGATTTCATGACTTTAGTCAGTTGGTCTGAACTTATTATTTCTAAATATGCTTGTTGAAAAGTAGGGAAATCAGCTTCATTGTGAAAATTTACTACACTCTTTTTCATGCAGAAATATTCTTGGATCAATTGTTCACCATACTGATTTGTCATTTTTGTCCAGTAATTTTCATATTTGTTTTATGAAAGCAACTAGTTACATCAGTTTCTTCGTTGAGACCACGGTAGTCTATGACTAACCGAAACTTCTTTTTACCTGAAGGGAAAATAGTATATTGGGTTTGCGAAATGTCCGTCTGTCCGTATGAACGCAATTTTTTTTGCCTTTATCTTTGAGCTAGAGCAACCAAACTTGGTACACATGTACACATGTATATCGTCAATTTATGAAGTTTATTTTATTTATTGTAATTGCCTTTTTTGCATAATCTATTATGCAAAAAGAGTCTTCCAAGAATTCTCATCCTAATAGAATATCATAATTTTCAGAAAAATTATTAATGTACAATTCTGATAGGTTGAGCAAAGTTTACTAGGTTTTAGATAAATACTTTGCTTTAGTAAGCAAAGCAATGTGGACTTGCCAGAGGTCCCTCGCAGTCTGGTGGGCACGTTTTTGTTAACTTTGCAATTGTACCTGGAGCGGGGCGGTGATTAATAAATTTTATTTCGGTATTTGTAATCTGTGTGGTACAGGGCGAGCTTTTTTTAATAACGACTCGAGATGTTCGAGTTCGTTATGTTATTTTATTGCAACTTCCCACTTTGGGGGATTGTTGCTTTTATATATTATATTTAAACGATATCAGATTTTCGTTTGCTGATACGTTCTTTTATGCCAGATCTTCTGGTCTTGTTATTTATATTGCTCATTGCCCTGTACTCACTCAGTTTTCCTTGCGCCTCCAATTTCCAGTTTCAATTTGTCCTTTGTCCCTTGACATGGTGTTCGCTAGTTGGCAACGGGGCGGAGGGGCGGCCTGCCTACTCCGCATTTAAATATTCGTATCCTCCAGCGACGGTGAAATGAGCGGCCTGCGCACCTCACTTTTCCACTGCTGCTGCTGCGTAATATGTGTAATACTCCATGTTGTTGTTGTTGTTTTTTTTTAGTTTTAGTTTAGTTCTTAACTTCTCAGTTTTGTTCAGTTCGCGCTCACTGTAGCTGCCGCGATTGCAGTCTTCGTGACACGTATCACGGTCTCCAAGTAATATAGTTCACCAACATCAAGAATAGTACACAAATAGTAATCGGTTGCTGTTCATTTCGTTGTCTTTTATTGAATGTTCTTTTGTTCGGCACTGAGTCCGCTTACAAACTTAAGATATAGATAATATTGTATGTAGCGCTTTGTCGCAGCAGAGCATACTGAGCATACAGAGCAGAGTGAGAGAGAGTGTGGTATGTGCATGCATTGGTGTGTACCCACGATTGAGAGAGCCATAGGTTACGACAAGACGACTGCAACTTTTGGCTCTCACTGCGCATGTAAATTAAGTCTTCCGTCTAACTGCGTTGTCGAGTGACGATCCGTGGACGGTGATAACTTCTTCTCCTTGGTGAGGTGTTGATGCATCCAATAGGTGACTACTGGAACACTGTGATTAGGTTGTGGGAACTTTCCCAGTTGCCCGTCTTGGACGTGGTCAACTATGATTGATAACACAATTAATGTTTTATGTTCTTACCTGACCTTAGTCTGACCTTAGTCTGTGCCTGTAAATTAATTCAGATGTCAAATTCACTTCAGCATCTGATAGAGAACTATATTGCGCATCGATTGAGTGGTCTTGGTGCTCTGTAGGTTCAATACTTTTTAAATAATACGCATTTAAAGTTAGAAAATGTTGCCGTATTCCGCTTGGCTGCCGTCTTTTCGCTGTGTTATTTTTCAGTACGACAGCGAACTTTGTGGCGAGCGGTTCTATTGCGGATGATTTCATGAATTTGTTGTTTTTGCTTTATCGTTTTTAGGCAGCGAACAGTACAGAAACCTTAAAAATGTCGCTATCTCTTGCCAATCCTCCCACGCGCTATCTAGCTGAAAGCATTTAAGACAGCGCTCTCAGCGGAATACGTCACCTTATAGTAAATCCACCTTGAGCTAGAGTACTAGCGGTCCGCGCTGCGTAATATGAGCCTGAGTCAATAAACTCAAGTGGCTCTGCGCTTTTGGCTTTTATATTTGTTATTGTATGCAACAAAGTGTCGCATACTTATGTATTTAAATACAGGGTGTTATTTAATGCATATACGCACTACAGCACAATACCGTTTATGGTATGCACATCTAAATTGGTGTCTTTGACTGAGAACTTAATAAAATTTTGGTTCATAATGTTAATCGACGATCCCGTATCGATTATACATTTAAACTTAATATTATTTATAGTAACTATTATAAATGGGTTTCTTGACTTTCGTCCTCTGTTTCTAAGTCCGAGGCAGCTTCATGAAAATTTTCTACGTCCATTTTCATGTGACCGCTAGTAATTTCACGATGTCTCTGAATGGGTTGTTTAGAGGCAGCAGAGCTATGCCCTTGCTGATGATTAAGTAGATTTTGTTTCCTACTCTGGTCTGGTTAATTAATTAATTATTTCCCCTATTTCTACGATTGGCATTGTTGTTATATTTCATGAAGTTGACGGATTGTCGGAATTGTTTTGAGATTTGGACTGATTAGAATTATTTTGATTTTTCGTTCTATCGGACATAATGGTTTCATACACTCCTTGTTGGGCAGTGTGTTTTAAATTTGAGATTGTAGTTATGTCGTGCCTAGCTAAGGTCATATATAATCTATCTGGAAGTTTGCGCATAATTTCATCTTTAATAGTATTTCTCATTGCAGTTGTATACAACGTTGTGTTCATTTAATTGTTCTCTAGCATTAACTATGCTATAACTATTATTCTAATTCTTCTACGAACTTACGAATACTCCCGTGGAATGGTATGTTGTAGAGTCTTCTCAGCAGTTCCTCGAATGGTGTCTGGATTTTGAATTCTTCGATTAAAGTTGACCTTAGTTCTTCCCAGCTATTGACGGCGCGCATTTGTGAAATCCGTTGGGCATCTTCGCTGATCTGCATATCTATTGCGCTGAAAAATACCAGCTTCTGGCGAGCGTCTTCGGTTGGGTAAAGCTTCATAATGTAGTCCACTCTTCTGATGAATGTATGCAGGTATGCACCTGCCTAATTTGACCAAGGGCTTGGATTAGGTGAGCCTCTGACAGGCAAAGGGTTGGGATCTGTCCTTGTGTTTCTGTTGTTTAATTTTTTATTTTTCAATAAATGTTGTTGAAAGTTGATGATATTAATTTCTTTTTCTTTTTGTTTTTATTTTTTCTTTTATTTTTCTTTTTGGTTGTTTTTTTGTTTATTTAAATTTTGAAATTTTTTAGTTTCTTGTAGCTTTGATGATTTTAGATTTTGCACTTTTTGTTTCTTGTAACTTTGTTTGAGTTTTTGAGCTATTCAGCTCACAATTGTTATTGATTGTGTTTATCTAAAGATGTTTTGTGGTTGAATTTCAGCACATAAACTGAATTCGGTTTTGAACGCCGTAATCAGCACTTGAACTGGTTAGGCAGCGGAGGAGAGTTCCCTAGAGCCAACAACAGAATTACCACAACGTTTCAGTTTGAGACTATTTTATTGAGCAAACTTATGGTCTATTTATATGAATTACATTGGTATTAACAGTGCTTATTAATTATGTGTGTTAAAGTGCATATTGACGTATTGCTTAATTTAGGTGAGTGTAGTAAGCATTTATACCGTATGCGATCATTCGCATGCAGTAAGCAATAAGTGCATGTGCGCAGTCAGCACCTTGGTGGTTGTTGTCTTGCTAGCCTAAATATTGCTAAAGTGTCAATTAAACAGTTTGTCTCTTTTTATGTATTTAATGTGTGTATTCTTTATGTGTTTACATTAGGTCATGAGTGTTGTGGTTTATTACGGAAGGTCTTAACATTCTCCCGGCCGTTGAATCGGTGATTCAACTATCACTTAGCTCGAACGTGAAATTCCGTGGGGACGGCTCTGGATGTCGAGGTTCCTTGTTGTCTTCTGGTGTTAGTGAGGTTGACCATGGTTTGCATGAGCCCTTTCGGTTTTTCCAGATGGCTGCTGTTACAAACAGTAGTATTAACAATCCAATATAAGCAACTATGTGGTGATGTTGGATGTTATTGTCTTTACGAGGTAGGTTGAGCTGCAGGTTCGTCTTCAATTGCCATTGAAGATCTGTGAGCTCATGGTCCACCATATCCATGCTGGAGGTTTGTTGCTGGGTTGCTACTGTAGTAGTGGAATCGATCGGATCTAGGTTGCCAAATCGTGCGTGTGAGATTTTAACTTTGCTTATTGTTGCTGATATCTGCATTTCGTGCGGTGCATCCGGCGGACAATGTGAGAAGTCCGGTTCCATCAAGTTGTATGGTGGATGGAATTTTGTTGCAAGCTGCCTTCAACTCCACTGTATTGTTTATAGCAAAGATTCACTTATTTGGCTGGTGGGTTCTGGACCAGATAACCTTGCTTCTCGTGTGTATCGTCTGGCAAGAGGTTGTTGTTATGTTGTTGAACAACTGGAACTCGCATCGATTCTCGACACTAAACACTGCCTGGTGGTCAAAGCAAATATAGCTATTGCTTGGAAGCATGAAAGATCGTTGTAGGTCTTCAGGTGTGAGTCGCACAAACTGATCTCTATGGTTGTGGACCGCAATGATGGGTGTTTTTATGTCCACGATGCTCCAGCCCTCTGTATCGATGAACGGTATTGGCACGATGCTGAAGACTTCTAGTTCAGTTGTTGATACTAAGGGCAGCGTGATTTTGAAAATGACGTGTCCATTAGTTGTGGTACCTTCAACTTGCATGATTCTGTATACTTGGATCACGTCAGCAGTGGAGACGGGTAACATTTGATCTGGTTGAAGATGGTCCCGTATTTGGTCAAGTTGGTTTCTTAATTGTTTGGGCGAAATTAATATTGGGCTGATTGATCTATGTCGTATACCCGTTAACACGTCAACTATATCTGCTGGTATGCGTTCAAGACTTGCAGCGAGCAGCGTTCGTGAAGCAGTTAACATTATGCTGGCTTCTTGAAGGTGAGCTCCAGAATACTTTCCTCGTTCCTTATTTATGGTGTCGACATGCTGTTCCAATAGCTTGAGCCGCTTGTCTGTCGATGTCTTGTCTCGTCTCATCACGTTGATTGTTGCATCAAGTATCGAGGTGTGATTTTTGAACAACTCCAGTAGGAAGACTTCGTTTGTTTTCACCTTTCCAATCGTTTCTGACATTTTCTCTGCATAGTTTGAGTTGAGTACCCCAAACATGCTGCTCGCGATATTTCCAACGAAGTCAAATGGGGATCTGCGTTGCCGTGAAATTCCCCTTAGTGCGTTCTCGTCCTGAAGTTCTTCAAGTGTATGATGAAAGTGCTGATACATTGAGTTGCAAGCTCCCTTGTTTTGTAGCTCCGGGCACATATATCCGGGTTGGGTTACTCCAGTTGAGAATGTTTTCATATCTTGGTTATATGAATTTAGGTCGTAATACGTTAGTATCGTCTACTCGGAAATCGCCATCTTCGATGTACCAATTTTTTCATAGCAAATTCCAGGTCTATTGGCAAATTTTCTAACTGCAATTGGCTCAGATAGATTTGCTCATTATTTCAGCACCATTTTCGCAGCTTAAACCCTGAGGAAGCAGTATTTTGTTTAACTCCTCCTGAATAAGAACTGCTTCATGCGTTGAGTCTGCTCCTGTCTGTCTTGTCCTGCAATCGTCCACATAGAAAACATTCTTTAGTGCCGCTGATCCTAGTGGTAGCTTATTGACGTTTAATTTGGCAAGGTGATCTAAGCTTTTGGTTGCCAAAAATGGAGCGGATGCTGTGCCATATGTGACAGTTTTTAGGCGGTAATACCTTAATTCTTCGTTGGGATTATTTCTCCAAACTATCATCTGATGGAATTGATTTTCTGGATTTATCCATCTTTGCCGATACATTTTTTCTATGTCAGCCGTAAAGACATACTTATGCGTTCTAAATTGAAGAAGTATCGCCATCAGATCGCTTTGCACAGTTGGTCCAACTTGCAATATGCCGTTTAGGGACTTTCCCGTCGATGTCTTGCATGATGCGTCGAAGACCACTCTTAGTTTGGTGCTGCTCTCTGGCTTTAGCACACAATGATGAGGAATGAAGTAGTTCATTGATGGAAGGAGCTCGCGGGGTACTTGTTTCATGTGTCCCAACTTTTCATATTCCATCATGAAGTCTACATATCCTTTCCAAATCACTTCCTTGGTTCTTTTTTCCAATGAATAGAATCCTTTTTCTGCGATATCCAACGAAGAGTGTTCAGAAAATGGCAATTTTACTATGAATCGGCCATCGGCAGCGGTTTGCAGATTGTCGATGAAGTGTTTCTCGCATCTTTCTTCACATGGCGTACGTTGCTTTTCCATGTTTTCGAAATTTTCGAGTGTCCAGAAGCGCTCCATTATGGCATTTGTTTCATCTCCTGATGCAACTGCACAAATGGCTGCTGACCTATTTAAAGCCTTTATTTTTCCGGCCACAACCCATCCCAACTCGGTTTTTTGCATAATTGGACCAGCGGGTATTTTATGTTGTTGTGGGAGCAATAGTTAATAGTAATGCTCAGCACCGATCAGCATGTCTATTTTACCCGGCTTGTTGAATTGTGGGTCTGCCAAAGGCAAGTTGTCAGGTACATTCCAGCTTGACTTATTAATGGCTGGTGATGGTTGATCGGTGATTATGTGTGGTAATATGAAGGCTTCAAGTCGCATTGTATAATCATTGTGCAGCGATTTCACTTGCACATTGACTCGCGCTTTTCTTGTTTTGGGCTGTCCACCGATACCTTCAATTCGCAGCGTGGTATCGTGTCATTTTAGGAACAGCAAGGATGCCAGCCTTTCTGAGATCACGTTGATTTGTGATCAAGAATCTAGTAGAGCCTGGCTTGTTACCCGTTGTTTCCTGGACTGCTACTTTTGCTGTGGCGAGGAGATTAATGTTTTGAGAATTTGCTGATGCTACAATTTGGGCTTGTAGTTCCCTGGGTCCATTTTCCAAATGCAGCAGAGTGTTGTGCCTTTTGTCGCATTTGAAGCACTTGAAGCGGCTTGGGCATGCCTTTGCCATATGGTCTCCTTTGAAGCAGTTGACGCACATTTTTTGGCGTTGCACCCAATTCAAACGTTCAGGCGTTGGTTTGGCACGGAATTCGTCGCACCGAAATAGCAAGTGATTTGTTTTCTTGCAATAGGGGCATGCTTTTCCTGTCGTCGATGATGATGCACATGTTGCTCCTTTCGATTCCCCTTTAGCATTCCCATGTGTTTTGTTTCCAGTGGCTAAAACACGAACTCTTTGTTCAAGAAACTGAAGTATGGTGTCCAGTTTCTGATTTTCCTTTGAGTTGCTCAAAGACTGCTCATAGAGCGTCTTATTTGTGGAATCCAGTTTGTTTCGTAGGGCTGCTATTAGTATAGGGTCCCACGTTGCGATGTCCAAGCCGAGTCCCTTTAGAGATGCAAGAGACTCCAATGTGACTATGTATAACTCCTTTAGGTATTTTACATTGTCATTGACTGCCTGTTGCATCAAAAACCGGTTTAATACCGTTGACGCTATGTCTCTTTGATTGTCGTAAACGTCTACTAAGATGTTCCAGGCGTGAAGATAATTTTCTTCTTTTAAGTCGATATGGCGTATCATCCTTTCTACCTCGCCGATCACGCTGGTTTTTAAATACCACATTTTACGGATCGTGGGAAGGTTGGTTTAGTGAACCATGCACACAAACATGTCGTAGAATTGTGTCAATTTGAGCACGTCACCATCAACTTTTGGAATCGTTATCCTGGGCAGATTTATGTCATTACTGCTTGGTGTGTTGGTTTTGTATGCCAAAGGGCCTTGTACAGCTAATTCGGCCTTGAAATACTCCTTGGCATCGTATCCCTCTCCTTCTGGATCCACGACCTCTTCGTGAATTCGAAAGTGAACCTCCTGGATTTGGGACCAAAGACCTTTTATGAGGTCGACTGAAGTGTGCCCACTTGGGTGAGCTTGTTGCAATGCGCGATTCAAAGACGCTATTATCGCTCGTTGTCGACGGCACAATGCATTCAACTTGGAATCCATAATTGTTTGTTGAAGCTGCCCATCGTCCGTACGTGATGCCTTCCTTCCAGATTGTTCTGAATTTTCGGCTTCTTCATTGAGGATTTTCATATATTTTAGCACGAATGATCTTATGTCAGCGAAGTATTTATGGTCGTCAGATAGCTCGCCGCTCAATCTTATGATGTCGTCGTTCTTTTTGATCTCGTTCCATTTTTCAGTGAGAGCGCAGGCCTTTATCTTGTGATAACCGGCTTGAGATTTTCTCTCAACTGAATCCTTTTTGAAGTTGGAAATAAGCCTTGATATATCTTGGCTGATTTCCTCCGGAACTGTTAACAGCTCCTCCACTTTTGCATTTTCTGATGCCATTTTTTTGAGTTGATTTTCGTCTTAGTCGCGTGGTAGACGTCGGAAATCTGGATTTGTTGAACGTTGCTGTGACGATAGCACACTTCGAAGTTGATTATATATTATCAACTGAAGCCAGGTTAGGGTATTCTGCAAATGAAGAGTCGGAGATTGACCCACGACGATCGATCGGAGAATGCTGAGATGTCGCCAAGTTGACAACTTCAGAGTGTGTGCAATACCAAATCTGTTGTTGTGTAGTGGCTCGACTTTAGTTTTAGTACAAACGGCACCAACTGTGGTGAATGCCGTTGTTGTTTTCCAGAGGTGTCGCCTGGTTGCAGACTTCAGAACTGGATGCAATACCAGCTGTATTGTGTCAGCGGGCTCTGTGTATTTCCGATGCTGAGGTGTCGCCTAGTTAACACTTTGGTTCAGGATCGGAACTGGACACAATGAGGAATCCTTTGTCGCCTTGTTGACAACTTCAGATATTCCAGAGTCGGGGTCACCAAAATGTTTATTTAAAGATGTTTTGTGGTTGAATTTCAGCACATAAACTGAATTCGGTTTTGAACGCCGTAATCAGCACTTGAACTGGTTAGGCAGCGGAGGAGAGTTCCCTAGAGCCAACAAAAGAATTACCACTGGTGGGGTTCAGTTTGAGACTATTTTATTGAGCAAACTTATGGTCTATTTATATGAATTACATTGGTATTAACAGTGCTTATTAATTATGTGTGTTAAAGTGCATTTTGATGTATTGCTTAATTTAGGTGAGTGTAGTAAGCATTTATACCGTATGCGATCATTCGCATGCAGTAAGCAATAAGTGCATGTGCGCAGTCAGCAACTTGGTGGTTGTTGTCTTGCTAGCCTAAATATTGCTAAAGTGTCAATTAAACAGTTTGTCTCTTTTTATGTATTTAATGTGTGTATTCTTTATGTGTTTACATTAGGTCATGAGTGTTGTGGTTTATTACGGTAGGTCTTAAAAGATTGCAGGGATCAGAGATATGCAATGCTCAGAAATAACCACTGTTGTGTAGTGAAAAAATATTTCACTACCAAGTATTCAAGTTGTCCAGAGAATCAACCTTAACTGAGATACTTGATTTGTTGTTGTTGGCTTATTGAACCCAGAACACAATCGTTCTTGAAGGGTTCACACAGCACTGTTCTGGTAATAAAATTACTCTTGTGACCTTGAACTCAATTGTTCTTTAATAAGCAACACAGCACTTCGCGTTTGCACGTATGAACTTTTAGCGGATCTGTATTAGGAACTAAGCACTTTGGTATACTCGATTGCAACCACGCATTTTTCGAAATATCTTGAACTTAAGTCGTTCTTAGCGATATTACTTGTTCGCTAACAGATCCTACCGGCTGCGCCAATTAAAAGTCAAGTTCGTTGAAGAGATTAGTTCAAGAGATTTCGAATAAGCTTTTGCTCTTCATACAGAAATATTCTCTCAAAGAGATTGGGGCAAGAGTGCTCTCATTGATAAAATGCAATTAATACTTGCGTTAGCATTTTGGTGGATTTGGGAATATCGCGCGAGACTTGTTCTCAGCGGATGTTTATATTATTGGCTTTTTGTGTGTTTATGTTACCAGGCTTATGCCTTTTTGCTTGTTTATGTTACCAGGCTTGTGCCTGTGGCTAATATATTGCTTATATGCTATGACGGTCTTATGACAATGTTGCCAAGTGCGAAGTTACTAGGCAAGAGTTTTGAATTTTACGTTACTAGGCAAGATTTTGTATGTACTTGGGAGGTTTGGATATGTCACTATATATATATTTAGTATATCTACCTTGACAAATTTTTATCCAGACAAAGTATGAGGTTGTTTCCTTCTCCAAAAGCAATAATGAAATATGATTATTGCGTTCCTCTTTTGTTAAATAAAGAGGTCCAATAACCACCTTGAGCTCCTCATCGAAAATATTGATGCTAATGACCGGATTCCTTTCCTCAAAAATCCTTATCACTTTTACTTTTAAAGGAAAATGAAGACCTTCAAAGTTGAGCGTTAACAATTAATTTACTTCAATTGATGTACTTTCAATATTAGCGATGCTATATGTCTTACACCTTCCTGTGTTGATATTTGCTGGCTTAAGGGCTGATATCAGCGCCCGTTCAAAACAGAATACGTCAGCGTTCTTAACATTTATAGTACCTCTTTTTTTCTTCAAGTGTGATGGCAACTCAATGTAGCTTGACACTTTCAGATGCTCATATCTGTTTATATTAACGTCAATATGTAATATTTTCATAAGGGCCCAGCCACTATCCTTTCATTCATTTTTGCATGTATATAAGCAGTCTGCTCCAGTAAATGTTGTTTTCAATCTGTGCCAATTGCTAAAATGCACATTGATGTTTGATGTGGATTTTATCGATTCAATCATTTCATCATCAATTACTTTTATATATTTTGCAAATAGTTCACAATTCACTTTGCATGCATAATGTTTAAGCATTAGTGATTCTATAATCTATAATGTATTAATTGGTCACCAGCATCACTTACGAACTCTTCTGGGATAAGTTAATCCTCTCGTTCATTTTTATACATATAAGCAGGGACCGTAACGGTTATAAGTAATATTTAAAAAATTGCCTTTTAAACATTATTTCCTGAATTTATTTATTGCTCAAGAAATAAAATTTACTTTTCAGATTTAATTTTTTGGTTAAAATTAAAATTTATTTTATAAAAAAAACTTTTTCGTTCAGAACTAAAAATTATTTTATTTTATTTTTTCAAAAAATAAAACTCAAATCTGTATTAAATTAATACTGAATTATTATTTTGTATTATTTGAAGTATTGGGCTCAAAAATATCTGCAATTTTTGAAAATTCTCAAGAACATTTTTATTTAGTATATTTTTAGTATTTTTCAGATCCGAAAAATACCAAAATGTAGTATATTTTTGGAAATCAAAAATACCAAAAAATCCCAAAATGTAGTGTCATCTGGATCGTCGTTTGTTAAAAACAACGACAATACCGAGTCGATGCCCTTTACGAACAGACATAGATGCGTTGGATTTCCATCGAATTTCCGCAGGCTGTTTATATATCTTAAACATGTGCCCAATTGCTCGCCACTCAGTACGACCTACATTTTTATTATTATTATTATTTTTAGTGATTGTCAAATTTTTCAAAAAGCCTCGTTCGTGCTTTGATTGAATTTATATTGTCACTATTTCACTTATACTTCCCGTAAACGCGGTTTTCTGAAGTGTTTTTTTTTTATCAAAAGTTTAATCGTATTCGCTGATTAACTTTGTCAATATTTCACTTATACTTCCCGTTGTTATTTTCGTTAACGCGGTTTTCTTAAGTGAGGTTCTTTGCGGAAAAAATGTTATCGTATTCGTCGATATAAATTCTTATCCTACCGGCTGCGCCAAAAATGAACTTGAGTTAATTTTTTTTATTTGATCCGTTTCGTTTCGTTACAAACTTAAGACTAAAGTATAACAAATTATTGTTATGCTGCAATAGCCACATCTTCCATTCTTGCTTATGTTATTATTTGGTGCCCACGTGACTTCTGTCGCGCTGGGCCCTCATCGTGGGAAAGGAATTATTCTGTCGATGCAATTATTTGTTTACCGTTTGCATTTGACTTATGTATATGTTGAGAAGCGGCAGCCTGTTGGCTCTGTTGGTTCTGTTTGATTATTCTTATTTCTAGTGAGGGTATCAAATTCTATAACTATGTTACTATATGTAGTACTATATGTAGTATTATGTTACTCACGCTGCCATTAATCCTTACACGTGTCGTAGCGATCGTTGGGCCCAATTATGACGTTTACGTTGTGATGTGGCTATTTAAGAGGAATTAAGATATAATAAGTGGAATGTATGTGCACCAGAGATCTGCACCGGTGGTTGTTTTCGACACCAGTAGTGCACTCATCTTTATTGCGTTGGCGGTGGTACAAGAACCGCCTATCGCATAAGCAACGAATATGGGAATGAAGCGACAATAAAATATTCGCTGCCTGAACGCAAGCTCAACAATTGACTCGCTCAAATTTGTACGACTCAAGTTCCGTTATTCTGTTTAGCTGCATGTTTTTACTACGACGTTTTGACGCAGAACAGCGGAATTAAGTAGACAAAAATTAAAGAATAAAGCGAGAGCAATATCAATATCTTATCACAATATTTTTTCTTTCTTTTAATGTATGCTTCCTTACCAGTGATCTGTTTAGGAATATGTAGCTTAGTAATAGCTTAGTAATCATGAAGCAGACTTGCAGACAATATTAAAATGCAACACATTTTAGACAAAATTGCAAGTGGCGTTTGATGCCTTTGATTTCTCGAAGAAAGGGAAAAGCTTCGTATGGAACGTACTAAGCGAAATTTTAAAGGAAGACGGCTCGCTGGTGAAAAATAATTTTTATTTTCCATTTTTATAATAAAAATTGAAAATAACTTTTATTTTAAATTCTTATTATAAAAATCTACAAATAACATTTATTTAATAATTTTTTTTAAATTATAATAATTACGGTCTCTGTTTTATTATGATGTTATTATTATTAAATAAACTTACAAATTTGATTGAAGATTTCCCTTTGTTATTATTGTTATTTTTATCAAAGTGAACATCTACGCAACGATCGCATCAACAGAATATACAAGCGAAACAAATCCGAAAAGCAAGTACTCCATACCAAAAGCTCTTCGTTATTTTAGGGGTTGATTTTCTGCACACACATTTTGTGCTGTGCTGTATGTATGTATGTCGAAAATATACCCACTCAGAATGTGACGCACACTTCAGGCTTCGCATACGAAGGTGCAGTAAAAGAAACGAGTAAAAATGCACCGCATCAAATTTGGTTGCGGTGCCTTAATACTTTTGTATGATAATGATATTGTACACACGCGGTAGACTAGTAGTTGCGGTGAACTGCTGCAGATCTCTGATGTGCACATAATTCAAATTGACCATTCCTTGCGGCTAAGCATCAGCTGTTATTTTTTAATGCTATGATTACTACTCAATAGAACAAGTGCTTAATATTTATTTAGGATATCCTCGTTGGTAAATACATTTATATGCATATGATTAAATGCATCTTAATAATGCGAAATATATATAATTACATTCTTATCCTTCCCTTGTGGAAAAAAAGGGATAAATAGTATTTTTGAGATGTTCGTTTATTCCGTTGAGTAGTTTGATAAAGACAGAGATACAATATCTGCTTATGTTAGTATTTAAAGCTTAGAATAGTTGGAGTACGTGACTCTTTGCAATGGGTCAGCGATTGGGATTTATTTACAGTTTGGTATTCTACTGACCTATTGCCGTTGATCAGTGTTTGTTTATACAATTGTTTGTTGATATTAAGTTCAGCCGCAGAAGGCATGCTGTGGATCTGTTTATAATATATTGACACTTATTAAGTTCAGCTGCAGAAGGCATGCTGATGATCAGATTGGAATTAAATAAATATTGTATATATCATCACCATAAAAACAATAAAAATAAATAAATAAAAATAATAAAAAGTTATGAATTTTCAATTTGTAAACATACAGTGGGTTACAATATGCAATGCAATATGTGAATTACAGTGGTTCAGAAATGATATTGCTATAAATATGTCACTCCTCCACACTTAAAATAAAGCATGTCCTCATGCGTGTAAGGTAATAAAATATTCAAAAATTTGTTGTTAAAGTGCTGAGTACAATTTGGTAAGTTATTTAAATTCTCTTTCTCGTTTAGGTATACTTTTAAACTTATAGAGTAGGTACATTATTATGCATAATATGGTAAGTACAAATATTGTAATTATTATTATTTGGTATGTTTTCGTTTCTTTCGTATTTTCAAAAATTATTTCTTTTGCTTGAATGTACGATTCAATTTGGTAATATTATTTCTTACATATATGCTTTGTGTGTAATCTGCGTTCAAATTAGTTATAGATATAGATATATAGATATCATTAAGTATAACTGAACAATTATAAATTTTAATCATCTTATTTCGTTCAATTATGATTTTCTTTTTCAAACAATTTTGATTTAAAAGGGTTTTAGGTAAGTTCCATGTTATGATTATATTTGGTTCAATGTAGTAAGTTTGAGTAATAAATGTGTCTTTGCATACCTGCAACAAGTATTAGTTTGTTTGATGATGCCAAATAAACATGGATTAATAATTAGTTTATTTTTGTCTTTGTTGTATAAATTATTATTATGAGAATAATACTTGTACTGAGTTTCGTCTTGTAGAATATTTTTATTATCATCTGGGTACGGTAAAATTTCGTATAGTGGTGCTTTAATTATTTCCCTTGGAATATGTCAAATAATTAAAATTTCATTGGTGTCTGATCTAAGCCAAGTAGATGTTTTTATGTTAAGAAGTTTTTCTGAGTTAACGTGCTGCAGATAGTAGTGTTTTAATAATTTTGGATTAAAAATTCCCAATCTTGTTAATTGCATACCCATTTCTAGATCTTCAATATATTCTGTAAACTGTTGTAGATTGAATGCTAGTTATTCTATTTATTGAGTTTCCTCTCTCTCTACTTTGTTATTATTTAGTGTTTCTATACCTTGGTTAGCAGCATCAATTACATGGTTGAGTTCGTTTATAAACACTGTTCTAAACTATTAAATTAATTTTTTCTTCGAGTTCCTCTTTAGCATTGTTATCTAAAGTTCCAAATCGGTATTTGTAAGTTGTTCCTACAATATTCAGTAATCCTCTTTTATTTCTTTTTGCTATCCTAATACCATTCATTTCTCTTAGCAATTTTTCTGTTAAGTATTGGATTTGAATTCTTTCTTTATAATTGTTAGCTTGTGTTATTCGTTTGTTATAAGTGTCTTATTGTTAGACTATGATACTCGTAACTATCTGGAATATCGTACTTATTTTAAATAATAAGTATCCATTATTTGATTTAATGCGGTTTATATCTATAAATTGGGATCTGTTTTCGAGTAAAAGTGTTGACATCATAAGTATACAAAATATGAAGGTTAAAGATCCTGATCTCGATTTTCGTCTTCCTGCAAATATTTGCTCTTATTTAGTTTCTTTTGTTTTTGATAATTTGTTTTATAATGTTTAATTTTACGACCTCTATTAGTCTCTTCAAAGTGATCCTCGTCTAATTGTTCTATTTTACCAGTAGGTTTGTAAGGATTATGCAGTTTGCCGTGAATTAGTGGAGATTTCCTATACTTCGTATTTATTTTGAATTCTTGTCTGTTTTTATTAAGTCTCTTTTATTTTTTGGGAATTGTATTTAGGAGTACCTGCGCAAATAGAAATGTATGCCGGAGTTCTGCCAGTAGAGTTATGTTTTATTTTATGATTATAAGTGAATATAATAACCTCCATTTTCATGAGTCTATTTCCTTCATCATCGTCAGTATTTATTATACGAATTTTTTCATTTATTGTCTTATGTAGTCGTTCTACGTCTGCTATACCATTCTTACTTGTTATAATTTGAATTGTTACCTTCTCTTTATCCAACCATTCTTTCAATGCTAATCTCATAAAGGCACTATCCCTATCTGTTTTTTAAGTGATGGGCTTTCCCATATTATTAAATATTCGAATTAGTCCCCTTTTGACTTCCATCCAATCTTTACTGTTTAACTCAATAACGTTTGCAAATTTGGAATACAAATGAATACATGTTAAGTTGTTTTGATTTGTTATTGTATAAATTTCAACGTCGTAGATTTCCCTACAATTTTCTACTTCTGGTGTAATTTTAAATTTACATGAAGTATTCCTGTGTTCAATCTTAGCTTGGTTGCAAATTTCACATTCGTTGATTATATTTTGGATTAAGTTTCGATAATCTGGGTAATAGTATGTTTCTTTAAGAAGTCTGACCATTTTTCAATGCCGGGATGCAAGAGTTTCTTGTGATTACTAACAATTATTTCCTTAAATTCCGCATAGCTTCGAATATCATTTAATTTAATGTTTGCTCGTAATATACGCGATGTTTTTGGATTCATAATTTCTTTGAAAGCTTGTTGAATTAATTCGAAGTCAGAGTCGTGTTCAATGTATAATGCACTTGTTATTGAGCAAAAATATTCTATTAATATTTGTTTAGCTTTTTCAATACTATTATTTTATTTTAACTTTTTGCTTTTTTAAATATGATTCAATTTCTACATTTTCGGTGTCACTTATTATCATCTCTATTTGTCTTCTAAAATAACTAAATGGTTTTTCTGTTAACGGTATTAAGATTTCATTATCTTCGTCAGCGCTATGTACTGTAGCTTGTGTATTAATATTATGTTCACCTAACATATTTTCTTCTATTTTAATACGTGAAAGTGCGTCCGCTATATGATTTAATTTTCCTTCCAAGTATTTAATTGTAAAATCATATTCACTTAGTTTGATACGATAACGTTGCAGTTTCATGTTGGGTTCCTTAATGTTGTTTAACCAAACAAGAGGCTTATGATCACTAAGAATTTCAAAAGTTCTGCCATATATATACGATCGCTAATAGTTCTTTTTCTTTTGTACTGTAATTTTGTTAATGGTCATTTAAAGTTCTACTTGCAAAACTAACTGGCTTGTTGTCTTGTGACAATACAGCTCCTATCGCAAAATTACTAGCGTCAGTTGTTACTTGAAATTTCTTTGTAAAATCTGGACAAATTAATATGGGGTCATTCATAATTAAAAGTTTCAATTTTTCGAAAGCTTTTTTATATTCTTCATTGTTAATGTCAATTTTAGTTCCTTTCTTTTAATAGAGCGTCAATTTTTGCAAAATCCGGAATGAATTTGCGATAATAGCCAATTAAACCTAAAAACGATTTGATTTCTTTTGACGTCTTTGGCAAATGGAATTCATCGATTGCTTTAACTTTAAGCTTGTTTGGCCGAATGCCTTCTGGACTTATGGTGTGGCCTAAAAATTTGTTTGTTTTGTTCTCTGTTCGGGGTATATTGAAAGAATTTTTGATTGTATAATTTGGGATGTATTGGTTAGAATATTGCGGTTGAGTGTTTTTTATTTTTAAAATTTTCATTTTTATTGTAATCATTGCTATAATTTTCTTCATAATAGCCTTCCATTTGTGTTACTTGTTTCAAATTGGAAACAGTAGAAATATCGTATCTAGCAAGTGTCATATAAAGTCTATCTGGTAATTTTCAATTTATTAAATTCTTAACAGTATTATTCATTGCGTTCGTATACAATCTGGAATTTTCTAAATTCCCTTCTAAAGCTAATTTACTCGTAGTACTTACAGTGAGGATCTTGACTTCTACATCATTACAAAATTTACGTAGGTTACCTTGGTAACTGGTATTGTATAAGCGTCGCAAAAGTTCTTCAACAGGTGTTTGCGTCTTATATTCGTTGATTAGCGTTTGCCTGAGCGTGGGCCAATCGTTGATTTGCATCAATTGCAGTGTCTTCTGCGCTTCACCGGATATTTGGAGCTCAATTGCCCCAAAGATGATGCATTGTTGTCGATCGCTGTTTGTGGCATATAGTTGGAGTAGATAGTCGATCCTCCTCACAAACGCTCCCAGGGTTGCCGGATCACCTTCGAAAACTGGCACATTTCGTATTTGTTGTAGTGATTGGTTTAAATTCTGCTCATTTAATTTGATTGATGAATTTGCACCGATATTAAGTTCTTGTGATGGATTCATTTTTGTATTAGTTTTTTTTGTGTATTTTGAGTAGTTAGTTAGTTTATAGTATTTGTTTTAAAGTTTATTGTTTTTATTTATAAAATGTCTTTTTGTTTTCACTGCCAGTTTTTATTTTTGTTTGTTAAATTTTTGTTTTTGCAAATTCACATATTTTCGCACTTTCAGTTTTTGTTTTTGAATGTTGTTCCCAGTAAAATACGGGTTGCAGGGATCACAATTGATTTGCAACGCCCAGACGTATTTTACCGTTTATGTAGTGCAATAGCGTACACTACCAAATACTCTCGATTGATCAAAGATCAATACTAAATGAGTGGCATTTGTTGGTTTTTTGTTTTTCACAAAATTCAATTTTTTTTTACAACGACCGAATTGGATTTATACGTTGATTGAATTTTAGTTGACACGTCAAGTTCTTTTGCGGATCGTTAATTGAGATTAAAATTTGTTCGATTTAATTAGCGATATTGTGCACAATTACACTTGTTGATCAGGAAGGATACCAGTTGTATGGATAAGCCTTTCATTGATTGATCATATCACTCACGAACTTTAAGCTATTTAATTTCACAAAAGACGATCCTACTGGCTGCGCCAATTACATTCTTATCCTTCCCTTGTGGAAAAATAAAAAAAAAGAATAAATAGTATTTTTGAGATGTTCGTTTATTCCGTTGAGTAGTTTGATAAAGCCTGAGATACAATATCTGCTTATGTTAGTATTTAAAGCTTGGAATAGTTGGAGTACTTGACTCTTTGCAATGGGTCAGCGATTGGGATTTATTTACAGTTTGGTATTCTACTGACCTATTGCCGTTGATCAGTGTTTGTTTATACAATTGTTTGTTGATATTAAGTTCAGCCGCAGAAGGCATGCTGTGGATCTGTTTGGAATATATTGACACTTATTAAGTTCAGCTGCAGAAGGCATGCTGATGATCAGATTGGAATTCGTTGACACTTATTAAGTGCGGATGCAGTTGGCATGCTGTTTGCACGATTCTAATTAGAGAATTGAATTCGGTATTTATTGACATTATTTGAATGTGGCTATAAAAAGCTGGCCACTGTTATGAGTTTTCAATTCAGGCCACTGTTATGAGTTTTCAATTTGGGTTACAATATGCAATGCAATATGTGAATTACAGTGGTTCAAAAATAATATTGCTATAAATACATATGTCACTATATAGAACGCGGGCTGTCAACAGCAACCTTAACATAACGTAACGACGTTAACATTGGCAATGCTGCTAATTAACACAGCTGATCATGCAGCGGCCGTTTTATTGCTAGCGAAGAGCAGAATCAAGACAAAACACACGCGTATCGTTCACACTGGGCACTTTTAAGTCTTAAGTCTGGCTTACACAGCTGATATGATATGCGCTCGGAATATTTTAATTTCGCTAGTATACAAAACTGATTTGTACACCTCCCTAGAGTATATGTGAGCGTAGCTAGAAGTACGCGTTACACCAGGTAGCCAGCCGTGTGGGGTATAGCAGTGTCAGTGCTGCCGTGGTATGCAACAACAACCGCTGCTGACGATACAGCCGTAGCTGCAGCAGCAGCTATCGCCCTTGTCGCCGTCGAGTGCCGCTGAAGTTGCCGCTGAAGTTCGCCGCTGAAGTTGCCGCTGAAGTTCGCCGCTGGAGTTCGCTGCTGCGCGCGTTTAGCACGTGCGGCAGAAATCTACAAATCGCTAATCTGCGGGCACCAGTAATACAGAAGTTTCGCCCAAAGGAAGCACCAGTGGCAAGGTCACCGTCGCCATCGGCTCCAACACAACGTATGTGCCATTTGCCTTTTGCTGGCTCTTAGAAAAATCTAAGGCTCACCAAGTGACACCTATGGAGGAATTCTCTTTCAATATTAGGCACTTACAAACCTTTAATATTAGTGCACTGATTCTAACACTTTATAGTCGATTGACAAATTAACCGCGTGGCTGCTTGTGCAGCACGTTTTAATTGATCTATAAAAATTTGATAATTTAACCGGCACAGTTTCTGCACCTTGCTGTACCGCCTGCTAAGCTGAGCTTTCGTTTTAGATAGCGGTAAACACATAGGCATATCGTACGTGTGCAACTCACCACTTACATGCATGCGTAGGCGGATAGAATGCAATGAAATGACCGTAGGGTGCTTCACTATTTTACTACAAGAAAATTTTGTAAATAAATTCCCTTTTATTCGGAAAACGAATACTACAATCTTCAGATCTTGGAAGTGGACCAATATCAAAACTATATCAAATGCTGCTGCTGGTGTTTCTGTTATTGTTGGGGGTGTTTTCGTATGCTTCAAGGTTTTAGCTTGTTGACATTATAAACAATTTTTTACGTATTTAGTTATTGCTTTGATCACTTGTGGCCAGCAATAAAAAATTTTATTTTTGTCAGGGTTCTAGAAATTAATAATTCGATCTCTAATGCATCTAGAAAACTTCTCAAGTTCAAGTTCAAGACTTTGTTAATAACATTGGCGATTGAATCCACCGTCTTGGTATCTATGAAACCCATGAGTAATGTATCGTGAATAATTGGATTTGGGCTCTTTTATTTTTATTAATTTAAGCTTGGTTTAACATAATTTTTTTTAACAACTGGAAAATTTGCTTAAGCTCTTTTTTTAATATCTGATCAACAAAATTCAAAATAAATGAAAAGAAAGCAGTTAGCTTGCATACGATTGGCTAACAATATTTTTCTTTTTACAATCCAATGCCAATCGTATGTTGTTAGTTTGACTGTTGTAGGGCCCGGTACTCATTGGGCCCGGTACTATTGTGAGTGGATGTGGTCCCGCGTTCGGATACACCTCCAAGGCCTCTTGCAGGGTTGGTTGGTTGTATCCCTTTGCTAAACAGGAACACCTTCCTCTGAGGCTATCTCCCCTTGTTTGGGATGATCGGTGCTGTTGTTGTTGTATATGTTGCCGTTGTTGCTTTGATTGACACTTCAGCTTGTATTCCTGATCCTCTTGATCCTCTTGCCACGATTTAATAAATTTCTTAATAAACTGTCGGCGTTTCTGCTGAACTCGATCCCATAATGTGCACTCTATGTGTGTATGTATGTACATATGTGTTGCCGCATGCTGATTTTGATTCGAATTTACAATCCAATAGACAAATTTGGGGTTGTTGTTTTAGTTGGTGTTGGTTTTGGTATAATTGACATCTCCAAACGATATGTTGTTCAGGGTCCTTTAGGACCACTGTCACGGTCGCCGTGTTGAACTCGTTTGACATTAATATTAATATTACCCAGTAGGTTTAACAAATAGAACAATGGGCACATCCGTGTCGTTCGACTTTGTGTTTATAAATGTTCTTTATTTGGAATCAAAATTGAGTGCAGAGCACTCGCTTACATTAAACAAAGTATATATGCTTATGTATATAGTATGTATGTGTTCATATACATACATGTATGTACTAAAGTCCGCTTATGCAGACGGTCAGCGCGTGTGATATTACCTCGTCAGCATTTCGTCACTAATGAGCATACTACAAGTCGTTAATGGGTCTCTCGGTAGTTTGTATGTTGTACATGTCGCGAATATCTTTAGAAATTTCCCCATTCGTAGCTATCATTGATTCTGTGTCCGCAACAAACATTTCTAATTCATCTACATTCGTGTTGAGTTGAGCCTTAAGCAGTCAGTGTGCGCTCTCTCATTGACTTTTGAGCGCTTGTTTTTCGTGCTGATCAACTCCGCTCTCTGTGTGCGCACGCCCTAATAGCAAGAAAAGTTGTTGTGGTGCATACTTTCGGGCACTTTCAAAATTCCGATTTGCGTGATAATGCACAAAGATCGCGAGTTCAACTCCGCGTAGAAGTCTTGGATTGATATACATATTTTTTTTCTATTTCATTTATCAGAGCTTAAATTGCTCATATTTTGTTAAAACAACAGAATTTCAAAATACAAATATATACCTCTATGCCACCGAATTTCCCATACTACATATGTACAATGTACATTGTACATACTTACATGTAGCAAAGACTCGGTGGCTAAGACCAATAAGACATGCAACTCGCGGCAATGCACAAAGATCGTGAGTTCAACTCTTCGAAAATCTTGGGGGCGATAATACTTTTTTAAATATTTTATTAATCAGAGATCAATTTGCAAATATTTTGTTACATTCTTGTAGCAAAGACTATAATACATATTAATATACATATATAATATGCGTAACGTTCAAACGTCTGGAATCACAATATTCGCAGTTTGATTTTTTAACTTGCTCTTTGATCTTGATTATTCAGCGCGCTCTTACTGTCTCACGGCTTTCAGAGCATAAAATAAAATGCGCTCGCCTTCTCACGGCTCTGAGAAAGCATATACATATGTATGCATACATCCATACGCATGCATGGTAGGTGTGTTTAATATTTTGATGTGTACTGCATATACTATGTATGTACATATATGCACATTTGGGAACGTTGGTTTTCATTCCTTGGTGGCTGAGTGGTCTACATGACCAACACGCCAAACCACTTTTACTTTGGACGACGGTTCGCGAGTTCAATTCCCAAACACCACCATCAACGAACGGACGGACCCCACAAGGGCAGCAGCCTTATTTTTAAATATTTTCGTTGAGCCCTGCTTATTTCTTAATTATAATTAGATTAGTAATAATTCAATTAATTGTGTTGTTCTCTATGTATGCAAAGAAAAGTATAGTTGGTCCATCATAAAAAAAAGTAATGTATATTTTTCCAAATTGTAAGTTCAGCCATCTCTTTTGAAGAAGGTTAATTCTGTATAATTTTAGTTTTTCTGTTTTTTTTACGTACGATGTTGCATTTAAACAGATGGGTTAAAGTGTTGACTTTATCTAAGTATCTAAGTAAGTAAGTAAATTAGAGTAATTGCACTGTTTTAACTTACTAGACTGTCGGAAAATATTTCGACATAGTCACAGGACAGTTTTTAAGCTTTTTTTATTTGTAGTTACATACATACATATGTATATACGATTTTAATCTGTACCAGCAAGAATATTTGCACATACTGCTATGTATCTTATTGGCATTGATCACCACTGCAACTGTGGGTACTGCATGCATCGTGAGCATGTGATCAGCATGCGCGCTCTCAGAGCGGCAAACTGGTTCTGCCGCTCTCTGGCAATGTGTCATCATCATCACAGCGAGGTAGTACAACAATGCCGATCGGCGTCCACATTCTTTCAATGCCTTGTAATTCCCAAGTTGTAATTCCGCGTGCTGCTTATTTATATAGCAGTGCGCTAGTAACGTATTTCGGGCGGTCGAGCGTCTCACAGCTTTCAAGGGTTGGTCACTTCCCCGACTAATTGTGACAACAACTGAGAGATACCCATATATCTGAATATATATGAAAATGAATCAAATGCTATGTGCGCAACAAACAGTTCTAGATGGGAATTTGTATGTAATGAGAATCAATGGTTATATGAATATGCTAAGATTAGTATAGATGGAATAATGAGAATTATGTGAAAATCGTTATGATATGTGAAAACTCGTAAGATGGAATGAAAACATTTATGAAAAACAAAGAAAGATATAAAGATGAAATGTCGTTAAAAAACATATGAAGAAAATGCTGCAGGCTACAATGTAGAACAAAACTGAGAAGTTAAGAACCAAAACAAGAAAAAATCACAAAAAAAAACAAAACCAAAATCCAACAATAACTTCCAGAGGCCGTCGCCTGGCTTGTGACGAATGCCGAAAAACCGTTGAAAAATCGAGAAAAAATCTTCAACGCAGCCGCAAAAAAACAAACAAACAAAAACCAAGCTGTGAGGTGCGCCCGGGGAAATAAAACCTTTCTCCCCGGGCTTGATCGCTTTTTTAAATATTTATTTATTATTAAATATTCATAAAACAAGCTCTATATTTTGAATAGTCGTTCAGCCTTTAAGTAATTGCCAAAACGATTAAGCAGCGTGTAACGGGACTACTTATAATCATCAAAGCAAATACCACAAATATAAACAAAAACCACAAAATGATATTGTAGCAGCCAATGCCAACCTCAGGACACACAACCCACACTTATGTATTTAATCGTAAGTAGACAAAAAGTGGGTGACGAATTTCCGAGACTAGAAGAGAATGCTTTAAAACAATTAATTATACGTTTTAGGAGCCAGCAAGCAGCACCAAAAGCAGACATTTAAATAACTCAACAGACCCGCACACACACAATGACACACACGCACACTCAATTCTATGAAAAGCGAGCAAAAACAAACACTGAAAATGGATTTCCATTTAAGGCGGCATGTTGAGCACATTGTTTTTATTAAGTGTCGCATGATATACTTATATGTATATGTGTGAACTGTATGCTAGTGTGTGTGCGTATGTGTGTGTGTGTCTATACACATAAACACTTCAAGTGGTAACATGGCGTGCAACTAATCCGCTGCCCAAAAAATATGTTACTAGTGGGCATAAGCAGTCATGGATCAGAAGTTGGGGTGGGGTCCGGGGTCAAGCAGTCCCTCTGAAGCCAACCGACCATCAAACGGCACCGTGGATTATATAATTGTTATAGTGAATAATAAATTACTTGCATTGTTGGACTTAATTAAGATATCATGTTATTTATAAGAATTTTGTTAAGCTTGATTACCGGCAGTTCGTTCATAATAATATATACAAAAATAAATATAATATTGTCTTTCGATCCGATAGATTTCATTTAAATACCTGAAATAGACAGACTTAATATGAATATACATACATATAATAGAGTATAGCCTTAACACATACTATGTTAGCTTAGTCTGAAAGATTATTTGCAGAATCACTGATAATCGAAGAAAACTACAATATAACAAGTAAAATAGTATGAATCTGGCTCGAACTAATAATTGCTCCTTGCCCACTGTTCATTGCCCCAGTGGGACAAACAAACATATCATCATCATAAAAACAGACATTGTATGGATAGCAAGTGACGAAGGCAAAATATGGAATTACACTAAGCTAAATAAGTATTACAAGTTGCTCAGTAAGCCCATCCGATGTGAGAATTAGAAAAACTGGGAAAACGAACTTATATTGCGCTTATATAATAAATTTCATGATTTCTTCAATTTGCGAATTTAACCTTGAAATTATCAGCCAAATGTAGTCGGTCAAATGAAAATGTAAGCTGCCCTTATCAAGACCAGATATACATATGTATGTAGTAGCTCTTTAGTTTCTCTCAGTGCCCAAAATGATGCTGCGCGAATGAGGAAGCGATAGAAAGGGAGGAAGAAAGTTAAGGGGGAGTGTGGGACGAGGTCATATAATGCGCGCTAAATACATAGTTTGAAAATAGTTGTGAACCCTTTCATCAAGAGCAACTGCCGCCCGGTGCTGGACCAACACTAGACCCCACCAGGCCCCCTTCCTTTTGAAACACCCTTCTTCGTTTTCGCAAGCAGACAAAACCCATGGGAACTCGACTCGTCGTGGCTTTGCAGAATCAGGAGCAGAGGAACAGGGGAGCATTTGCTGTCATTTTGTTTTTTGTTTCATTTTTGATATTCGTATGACCTTTTTTGGCATATTTTCAGTAACATTTTGTCACTGGCGTAACTGCCATTCCAGAGCCATTTCGTCAGCAGCAAAACCATCGACGGGTCCGGGTGGTATCCGTGGAGTGTCCGGGGTGATCCGGGGGTATTCAACTGGCTGCTCTGGCTCTGCTCTAGCGCTGATAAATAAAAGGAGACTTGAGTCCGTACGGACAGACTGCATTCACCACACACACTAACACACACACACACGGTCTTCATTTCTATATATGGAGATATCTTCCTCCATCGGGCTGTGTGTCTGTGTGATTGGCTGTCGAAATGAATGTTGCAACTAAATGAATAACTGGAAATTAGTATAAAAAGGGACAATTTTAGCACACAGAAAACAAAGCAAAATGCTAGTAAATGCTCCAGTGGATTGTTTTCGACTTGAAGATACCCTATAGCCAAGTCAAATACCCTAACACACATTTCGAATCATATCTAAATCTTTACAACATTATTGCGTACCAATTATTACAGCGTATATAAAGACGCCCTGTAGAGGTGTTGTACTTAATGGTATACTACCAAATCAGTATCTAAATTAGTTGTGTAGATACTTCAATTATTCAAAGACGACTACCTGCTGGAAATTTAAAAGCACATCAAAATGAATTACATACTATGTATCTACGCCTGATGGCAGGATTATATTATATCAATATTGAGTCTTAACTTTTACGAATACTTCAATCAAACTCAGCGATTGCGAATTTGATTATAATTTGGTAACATTTGATTAAAGTCTGCTATAGCTCATTGTTAATATTATAAGTATTAATGGTATTCTTATTTTTACGTATAGGTTGATTAACTATAGCTACAAACTATCAACTTTACTAATTTTATTTATTTATTTTATGGTACCATCTATCTTCCTAGGACTCAATTTTCAGCTGCTTAAATGACTTCGAACTTTAATATCAAAATTAACATTTTCTCGCAAGCAATAATAATAATAATAGTTAATTATAGCAAGCTGATTCCATTGGTCGACGCTTCAGTGTAATATTTTATAAAGTATATTAATCGATGGATAAACAAATAATTGTATCATGTTATACAAAATCTTGCTAAAATTATTTAAAGCTATCGCACAGTTTTTTCCCTTACACTTGATCCAACTTTTTTCTCTCTCTCTCTCTCTCAGTCTCTTCTCTCTTATTGGGAACATACATAAATATTATCGTATAATTCAGGACAACTGCGGGGAATGAGGCGGGTGACGCATTGAAGCGAACGCATATCTATCATTAATATCGCTGCAGTCAGCTGCTGTTGTGCTCCGTAAAGGCTGCTGTAAAAAATATACTATGTGCACTCATATGTACATACATACATACATATAATCGTACATAAGCACACACATCCATACGTATATCTGCTTAGAGCGGATTCACACACTGCAATTACTTCATGAACTTTTAGTTCCTTAGTCGACATTTTAATCAAACTGGCAAATCCTTCGGGCATAAAATAAATCCCATAAAATTCAGAAAATCATTCTATAATAAAGGTCACCTTAAAATATAATTATATACTTTGAATTTAGAAATAAATTAAATTAAGATAAGATTAAATACAAAAGAATGGTGATCATCTGCATTTTCTTATTATTCTGAACTCCGCTCTCTGTGTCAAATTTTTAGCTATCTTAGACGCACATAAAATAAGTATATACATATTTGGTACTGCTTATCTTGAACATCTTAAGAACCGAGCAATCAGAACAATTTGTTGTGTTTCAGGCAGTTTGACTGGCTTTGGAATGTTTTTCATATGCCTATTTATAAATAGATTAATTCACAGGTAAAATTAACATAGCTGTGCTCACGAATACACAAAATGCCACCCTGTAAACAGAAATAAATAACACACAATACAAGAATATCTCATCAGGGCAGAGCTAATGTTGAAACTCCATCTGCTCTTTTGGAACCCCGGTATAAAAACGAAAACTTCATGCAAATGCATAGTTCATGAAGTAACTTCATCGTGTAAATGTAGACTTACTTGCTTATGAGCAGCCATGAATGCCAATACACACACACACACATGTAGATCGTCTGGCATTGTGTGGCCTCCTCTCAAGCTCAGAGCCCGCTAAAGGTTTACTGCACTGCCAGCAGCAGCGAGAGCAGCGCAGCAGCAGCGCAACTGACTGCTGAACTACTGCCAACTGCAATTAATCATTTTTCTATCATTTTCAGATTTTTGATACATACACACAGCCGGTGCCACTGCATGGGTGTGTGTGTGTGTGTATGTGTGTGTGGCGCATAAGTATGTATGTACATATACTATATGCATGTGACTGGTAAGTTATGATTTTTTCCCGATTGCTGCTATTTTTTTCTAGCATACCAAATTGTTTCTCTTGCCCCCGATTCTCACTGCCACTGCGTGTTTGAAATAAGTAGTTATAAGCCAAAGTCTTATTGGATATGTGATAAATGCTGAATCGTTCAAATTACCGTTGGAAGAGGGGCGAACACACTGCGTATATTCCGCTTGACAATTTAAAATGAATAGGATCGAAGCGGACCCAACTCTCGAAAATTCTAATATTTGGAAATATTATTATTGTTATTAATAGCACATTTATTTATAATTATTATGGTTTGTTTACAAGATAAGGTACAAACTTGTCTTAACTATGAAACTTCGATTTTACAAAGTACCATACTTGGTATAACATCAATTTCTTGATTTTAGTGGACTAATATTTACATTTGAATTTATGGTATTCGGACGCATGGAATACTTAGAGTAACAAATAACTTTATAATTACATAAACCTATTGTAGTTTGATTGGTAAAAGTATTCACATTGTATCTTCTGTAATGAGGGCAGATAGATTGAGTAAATATTTATTGAATGCTGTTGTAGTTTCTTGCGGTTTGTAGCTGATTCTGTTAAATAAGATCTTCTAAACATAATTCTTACAACTTCTTCTGTAAAGAACGCAGTTACGATTGCATTTAAGGTTCCAAATACAAATTAATATGAAATATCCTACTAGTATATAAAAAGGAGCGCTTTTGGGTCTATAGGCAAGGTAAAGAGTCATAATAAGGTATGGAATGTTTAAGTCATTCATTTTTACACCCTGTACCCAAAAAATTGGTAAAAAGGGGGTACTAAATCTGTGCAAATGTATGTAACAGGCAGAAAGTATATATATTCCGCCACCATTTAAAATGCCTCGCTTGCGCTATCGCTCGTGTGTGTGCGTACTTATGTATGTGTGTGTATGTGTTAGTTTACGAAGATGCGATCGGAAATTTTTGACCTGGGTACACGGAGTTTTGTAGTCGGGTATACTCGACTATAGTATTCTTACTTGTTCATAGTTAAAAATATAACGAAAACCATGTCATAGGAAAAGCAACAAAATGATATTAAGACAAATAGATTTGTCGAAACACCAGACCGACCCTTCAGGAAAACTATTATAAAGGTATTTAAATTACCAATAAATGCCTTTGAAGTTTTCCACAGATATCATAAGAGAATACCAATTTTAATAGAAATTAAAGTAGATTTCAGGCTTAGATTTTTGGACAGTAGATTAAGAGTGACTAAAGAATTGTACATGCCAAATCCCAAAGCTATATCTTTAAAGATGTTGTTATAAAACGTTTTTTTTCGAATTGCAGGGGAACGGGGGAAGATATCTCAAATCTAAAAAAAACTTGACCTTTTCCCGCTATACGCGAACCTATATTCCATTTGGTATCTCTAGCTCCTATAGTTGCTGAGATCCTTGCGTTCATACATACGGACGGACAGACGGACAGACAGACGGACATGGCCAAATCGAAATCTCGTTTAATACTGATCAAGAAGATGTCTTCTTCTGCCTGTTACATACATTTGCACAGATTTAGTACCCCCTTTTTACCCATTTTATGGGTACAGGGAGTAAAAATTAATGTGAAGTGAGCTGAATCCAAGATCAAAAGCAAGTGAACTCATTCCCAAATATCTTGTCGAGATGTATAATGGGTCCGCATAATTTTGTCTAATGTGAAAAGTGAAATAAGCCTGAGCTTTGATTTGACCTGTGTCCGTAGAAGTGTTTCTATTTTATTACCATTAAGGAGAAAGTTCATGAAGAAACAATCAAATTAGTAATCGAAAAACAAAAGTTGTAGACAATTAAAGTTCTGACTACATCAATTGAAAATAAATACGCAAAAGTTTGTTTTACTTAAACTTTATTAAAAAACTTCTTGGTATAGGCTTAAAAACTAAACTTGCTAATGCAATTTAACTATTAAGAAACATCGGTTTGAGGCTTTTGGAGACGCAAGTCAGCTGTTAATGCTAAAGCTTTCAGATTCAAATTCTCGTGAGAGCGTTAAGATTCAAAAGCTCACGAGAGCGGCTTGCGTGGGATCATGTTTACGTTAATTCCGCATGAGAATTCTGAGCTGTTGTGTTTTTGTTATGAATTACGCATGTGTTATGTTTATGTTGATGCCGGGAGTCTGGCTCTTTACGTTAAGTGGTTTACGTTAGAAAGGCTGCAACTGCGTGTCAACTAAAAGTGATAACTGAGAAGGGTCCAAGTGAATAGAATTGCGTTCCAGGCTGAGTCGTCCAAGCAAATGAAATAACTGTTTATAATTTTCATAAAGATTGCCTTGCAGGCTGGGTGATAACTTACATAATTATATAATAGGAATTGAACGTGTAGTTAATTTAATAATCTCACTGTTGTGATGTTACCTCAACATATGTATGTAGGTATATGCTATATGCTACTATGGCAATCAACGAATCAATAAATGAAGTTGAAATACAACATCTATTAGTACACACTACTATACACACACATGTAAATACATAACTATGTAGTTATGTGTGTATGCTCACTGGTGACCGCCTTAAATTGCATCCTTGCACAGCAAAACGATTTCTAATGGCGCCTCCACTTAGATTAGGTCAATTGGACTCTGCACTGAGTTTTCGATGTGGCATGTGGCATGGCAAAAAATCTTGAATTTTACATACATATGTACATACATTTGTGTGTACATAGCACATACATACATCTGGTCAGAAAGCCAAAGGCGAAAACTTTTTGATGGTCATTGATGGTGATACGTCCGGCGTTGAACTCTGAGGTAAACGGAAGGCAAAGTCGAATAAGTGCGGGGTAGTAGCAGCGCTTGTTGGTGAGGAGGGTGTGGAGGGGTGTGGGGCACCTACTACCGGTCAGCAAAACTGCTAACAAGCTGCTAGCGGCCAACATTGACAACCCCATGGGACATTTGGTCGGCTCGGTTAGGTTTAAGTGTTTTATGAACTTGTTTCAATGAAGTCATACAAAGTGCGTGTGCGTATACGCACCACATGTACATACATACATACATACATGCATACATACATAGTAGTATGTACACATATGGATGTAGTTGTAGGTGACATGTGGCAACAGAAGCCAGGTCTACGCCCAAACTGACCTGCCGTGGTCTTGCTCGACCCGTCTGTGTCTGGAGCATTGAAGCTTTTAATTTGATTTTCGTTCAAGTGCGGTTTTCGTACCCTTCCATAGTTCTCTGTGTGCTTAGTATGTGTATGTGTGTGTGTGCGTGTGTGTGTACAATTACTTGTATATGTACATATGAGCTGTATTGAATCGTTCAAGATACGTTCGCTCGAACGACTCAAAAAAAACTGAAAGAAGTAACTATGTTCCTAATTGAGCAGGTCAGTGCACAGATTGATTAACTCTATTTAACAAAAACTTTGAGAAATGCGATGAAGTAATGACATAGGTCTTAAGATTCCCTTTATAGTAATATAAATTCAAATATTTATGTTGATGCCATAAATACAGAGATAGTTTTCATCTTACCATATATATAATTAATAAGAAAATAGTCGTCAGTAATGCTAAGATTTGTTTGTGGCTAATTACCGTTCTTATTTATTTATTTTTACTCCCTGTACCCATAAAATGAGTAAAAGATCTGTGCAAATGTATGTAACAGGCAGAAGGAGGCATCTCCGACCCTATAAAGTATATATATTCTTGATCAGTATCAAAAGAGATTTTGATTTGGCCATGTCCGTCTGTCTGTCCGTCTGGCCGTCTGTCCGTACGCGTCGATCTCAGCAACTACAAGAGCTAGAGACACCAAATTTGAAATGTAGGTTCCTGTATACTATACGCAGATCAAATTTGTTTCATATTTTAGATATCTCTCCCCGTTCCCCCGCAAATCGATAAAAACCGTTTAACAGTAACAATTTTCAAGATATAGCTTTAAGATTTGGCACGTACAATACTTTAGTCCCTCTTAATCTACTGTTTAACTTTCAAATTGAACGGATAATAAACACGGAAGTTATTCACGAAAGAAGATTCAGCGATTCAGCGAGGGGGGGAAGAAGCACAGCCACCATTTAAAATGCCTCAATTGCGCTGTGGTTCGTGTGTGTGCATCTGCGTGCATGTGTGTATGTCTGTGTAAGTGTACGAAGATGCGATCGGAAATTTTTGACCTGGGTACAGGGAGTTTTGTAGTCGGGTATACTCGCCTATAGCATTCTTACTTGTTTTAATTGAGTCACAATGAACAACAACACTCTTACATAGTACATACATGTACATGTATATATTTATGCACACGAATATACACAGAGTTAGCTCCGAGTTCTATACGGCTTTTGTTGGTTGCATTGAACTTGAGCTGATGTTGCTGCTACACTTTTGCCCAGCCGCACGTTGCGCTCTAATGAGCGAGCCAGCACACATCTTAATTAAAGCTAGTTCACAAAACCAGAAAGTTACGTGTGCTGAACTAATTATACTCAGCATCAAGTTCTAGGTAATCCTAATTATGCATAATTCATAAAAACAGACTAATATAATTAATACGCCATAAATTAGGATATTAATTTATTTACATACATGCAACCGTCGCTCCGTTCCAATCACTTTATAAACTGTAATTTACACACACGCAGATTGTTTGTTTGAACTCTGCTAAATTAATAATCTTATTGTTTTTATTATATCCGTAAGAATATAGTCTATGTATAAGATAGATAGATATGATACATACACAGCTGACGTACTTTATGTAATCTGTCATATGAAAAATTTTAAATTTTAAAAGTAAATATGACTTTTTCAAATTCCTCATTAGCAGGTACAGTCACACACACGTCGTGCTCTACCGTTCATGTTCGTGGTCCCTGCTCGGGCGCCATACAGTTGGCAAAATCTTTGAAAATACATATTTATAATAGAATATCTGCATATGCACATGTGTACATACATATATACAGTAAATAAATCAAGTAATTTTGTAAATATCTTTTTTATTTATATGTATTGACCCATTCGCAACGTAAATAAAACAAATGTAGCAAATAAAAACATTTTGCTGATGTTTCAATTGTTAGTTTGGACTCATATCAAGAAAATTAACATTTTCAAGCAAATGTGCAATGCAGCCAAGCGTTGAAGTAAATAAACAAATGGTGCAACGCCAAACGAATTACAATTTTGCCACCTAATTACTTAGCAGGATACTTGAGGAAAAAGGTAATGCAAATTTGCAACCATTCACAAAGTGGCGTAACATGCGGATAGTTCGCAAGGTGACGCCCATCTGGAGGCGTCAGTCGGTGGCAGCTGGACGGCCACAGCCGGAGCCACAGAGGCAGCCAGAGCCGGAGCCGGAGCCCGCATCGGCGGTCAGCTGGCGGAGCATAATAGCAATGAACACAGACGAATTTTGCCGCAACACTAGCATACACGGTCTTAAGTACATCAACAGTCGCAGACTGCATGCTGCAGACAGGTGAGAAGTGGAATAAAACCCAAAAAAAAGAAAAGTGAAAGAGAAAGAAAAGGATTGTAAACAAGGTAATGCAGAGCATACTTTGGGCTGGCCCTGCTGGCTGTACTGTGCTTTGCGGGATTTTTAATGCAGGATGCCTTCAAAAAGTGGAACACAACTCCGGTGATTGTTGGCATTAATCCAGAGCCGACGTACATAACTAACGAGCCATTCCCAGCTGTTACCATATGCAATCTCAACCAGGCGTTGGCCTCCAGGGCCGCCCAATTTCCCAAGGATACGTCCCAATATGCCATGCTGCAGATCTTATGCCGTCGCAGGACGAGCTCACAGCACATCCGGGGCAACAACAATTGGGAGGAGCTCATCAGCAATGTGAGTATGGGAGCACACTGTTCTGTGGCATACAAGCTGATCCATTGCAGATTTCGCAACCATGCGGCGCCATGGTCATTGGATGCCGCTACGGCGCCGTTGAGAGTCACTGTGATCGCATGTTCCATCCGATTATCACCGACGAGGGTCTCTGCTGTGTCTTCAACATGCTGCATCCCCGATTTATGTACAAGCACAAGTATGTTGGTCAATTTGGCATGTCGCATGTAGCATGTTCAGTGGGCAATCTTTTGTATTTTAGTATACCGCTAACACTGCGCAATATTACAACATCCCGGGGCTACCAGGCAATCAACTGGCATGCCGAGCAGGGCTACGGTCGCAGGCTGAGGACGATGCCCAATAATTTCTATCCGCGTGCATCGCTGGGCACTGGCGAGTCGCTTGGCCTGTCGCTAACTTTAGACGTTGAGGCGAACACCTATTATTGCTCCTCGTCCAGCAGCATTGGCTTCAAGATTGCACTCCACAGTCCCAACGAGTCGCCGAATGTGCGGGAAACAGGCGTACTGCTCTCGCCGGGCGCGGAGACCAAGCTCCGCATCGATCCGGCCAAGCTGATGACGGAACTGGATCTACGTGCCGTGCATCGCAAGTATCGCCACTGTCTATTCCGCAGCGAGGGCAACCTGAGCTACTTTGCCCATTACACGCAGCGCAACTGCGAAATGGAGTGCATGTCCCGGCTGCTCCTGCAGCACTGCGGCTGCATTGTGTTCTATATGCCACGCATACACGGCAACGACACCGTCTGCAGCATACGGGAGACGCAGTGCGTGGAAAATGTACGCCTGCATACCATTGGCTTTGCTGTCGAGTCCTGCCTGGACAATTGTCTGCCCAGCTGCTTTGATCTCACATTCAATGCGATCGTCTCCTCAACGAAAATCTCATACGACGACTTCAAAATAGCCCATCCAAGTGTGAACAACAACATTAGCCAGGCGTATGTGGAGCGCAGCATTGCCATTGTCAACCTCTACTTCAAGGAGCACACATTCCGTGCCAGCAAACAGACCGAGTTCATTGGCATTACGGACTTTCTATGTGGGTAGCAGCTGCAAACCAAACTGAAAACACGAAGGACCGTCTAACTTCGGCATGCCGAACCCAACATATACCCTTGCAGAGGTGTTTCTATACAAATCTCAACTTTCGAGCAATTTTCCTATGGCAGCTATATGATATAGAAATTTAATTTCAAAGAACTTATCTAAAGTATAATTTAATTTGGAATTTCTTAGAACAATTGAGATATTTGTAAAAGCCAACAAGTTGACCGATTGCTTCTAGGTTTATGATATACCCAGTTCGATTTGTACCAAATTTGATAACTCTAAAGAAAAGAAACTTGGATTTGGTGAGTTTAGTCTAACTATCTTTAAAAACAAAGTTTTTCATACAGATCAATCTGTAACAAAAAAGAACATACAAAATAGAACCAATTGTTCCTATGGCATCTATATGACATAGTAGTCCGATCCGGTTAATTCCGATGCATGTGCGAGCAAAAAGAAGTATCTGCGCCAAGTTTCATTAAGATAAGATTAAAACTGGGCGCTTAGATTGCATAGCAACAGACAGACAGAGATGGATAGTTCTACTCGACTATTGTAGCTAAACAAGAACATGCTATAAATATACTTTAAGCGGTCGGAGACGCCTTTTTCAATACGTTGCACATCTGATAAGATTAGAATATCCTCTGCAAAGGTATTAAAAGAAAACCATTGTAATTTTCCTTTTTTCTTTTCATCTGTCTGGTTTCACAGCCAACGTTGGCGGTTTGATGGGCTTATTTCTGGGCTTCAGTTTCCTCTCAATTGCCGAGTGTGTGTACTTTGCCTTCATTCGGCCCTGCCGCATCTGCGCAGAGTATCGCCAGCACAGGCCAGTATCCACGTTGAACCTGGCAAAAGCTTCAGCAGCACCATCGTTTACACTCGTTGCTCCAGCTGCAGTCAACAATGCTAGCTTAATGTTGCCACAGCGACAACGACGACAGCGTCAGCGGCAGCGTCATCTAACACACATTTCACCTGCCAAATGGTTTAAGACAGAGCTGGGCCTGCAATCCTTTAATCCAGCCTAAAAGTACGTGCACATTGCTTCATTACATGCATCTATTTGCTTTATTATATTATATCCCAGTATTTGGTAACTACATCATTTTGTGGCAATGCAAAACTTGTTGGTCGCTCGTAGCCCAGCGTAAAGTGTTTTACTTCCTTTTTCACTTCATCATCAAATATCTGTGAAGCAAAAAATAAACGTTTAAGCTTATTTTAATATATGTCGTTTTAGTTAAAATTATGTTTTTGCGAACTTTAAAACATCTTTGGGACAATAGTAAAAAAGTTTAGTATTGAAACAATTTAATTTATGATTTCAGCTGGATTGGCAGTATCACTTCACATATATGGTTAATTAGATTTAATACACATTACATAATTAATACACATTTTGCACTATATTAAAAATAAAACAAGTTTTGAATTATACAGAAAACAAAAAAAAACGTCTCATTCACTTATTTCCAAAGACTTTTCCAACCGAAATAAATTATTACAACTTTGAATCCTTAGGAAAGAAAAATCAGACTGCTGTGAAAAAAGAGCTCGATTTCCCTCTAAGACAAACTGAAATCCATAACATATCCATGAATTTAAGCTCGAAGAAATTTGCAGCAAAAGGAAAACATTTTGGAAATGATAATAAACTTATGAGTATTATAATTTTGGGCTATTTCAAAATATTCTTTGCTTTTGAAATCGTACTACAAATTTTATAACTGGGCAGCTTGAAGAATGCTCTCAGTTCATCACAAGATTTGATGATGGAAACCCTGATTAATGTGTTATAAAGGTTCCCCTTGAGAAAAGAGTATACTCAAAGGGAAGCTTTATAGCTAGACTAACAAAACTAAAAATGACCTACTGATGACCTCCTTGAAAGATTTGACCAAACTGTCCTACTTAAGAATAAACAAGAACAAGAGCTATCTCTGGCGTGCTTATATACTATATACCCTTGCCGCAATGTTTTTTATACAAAAATTTAATTTTCGTCCGATTGTTCATATTGCAGCTATATAGTATTGAGGTCTGATTTTGATAAAAAATTATAGGAAACTATATAATGTATAATAAAACTCATAATTGCTGAATTTGTATGTAATATTTGTATAAACAAAAAAGTATTCCATACTAGTCAGTTTTTGACCGATTGTTCCAATGGTCGAACCATTGGACCAATGGACCGATTTTAACTAAATTTGGTAAGATTGTATATGCTACAAAAAGACACATTTGGGTGAGTTTGGCTAGGTTATCTACGAGACGCCCTGTACACAGGTCTAAAATTTGCAAACACATCTTCGTACACTTATACACACACATACACAAATCCGCACACATGCAAGCGGCAGTGCAAGCAAGACATTTCAAGTGGCAACCACGCTGCTGCTTCCCCCCGCTCTACAGTACTGAATATTGTTTCTTGAATAATTTTCATGTTTATTATTTGATCGAAATGAAATTTAGACAGTAGATTAAGAGTGACGCAAATATTATATATGCCAAGTCCCACGGCTATATCTTTAAAATTGTGGCTGTAAAACGTTTTTAACGAATTGCAGTGGTGCGGGGGTAATATCTGAAATCCGAAATAAGCTTGACTTGACCCTATACACGAACCCACATTCCAAATTTGGTGTCTCTGGCTCTTTAGTTGCTGAGATCGACTTACGGGCGGACAGACACACAATCGGACGGACAGACAGGCAGACAGACAGGGCCAGATCGAATCGGCTATTGATACTGATTGCGAATATGTATTCCTTATACAGTCGGAGATGTCTCCTTCTGCCTGTTACATTTACACAGATTTAATACCCCATTTTTACCTTTTTAGGGGTACAGGGAGTAAAAAGTTATTCATATAAAAACATCATTGTCATCCAATTGTTCCTATGGAAGCTATATGTTATAGTAGTCCGGTGGTTCCGACATTTGTACTGCCTGCAGCACTGAAACTGAGAGACTAGTTTGGGAACAGACGGACAGACGTACATTGCTATAGCGACCCGGCTATTGATGATGATCAAGAATATATGTATATAGTACTTTGTGGTGTCGGAGATGTCTCCTTCAATGCGTTACACATTTCATGACAAAATTATATAATGATACCCTCTGGCAGTGTATAAAAAGGTCGCTTACAACCAATATAAATTTAATTAGATATACCAGCTATATCTATTTTCACCAAGAAATGAATTAAATTACCCATGGGTCGCATTGCTGATATACTCACTTCGCATTCCTTCATTTCCAGCATCGACGCCAGATCAAACTCCACTAGGGGCAAACTCTTGGACACAAAGCGTGCAGCATTTGCCACTTCGGGCACCGCATGCTTCTGCAGCAGCGACATCTCCCATAGAGAACTGTTCAGTGCGCCTGTTTTGACCGGATCCAATTCCGTTTCATCGTAGGGATCAGCAATCTCCACGGCTGCAATGGCAAATTATAAATAAAAGTGTTGAACGTACACACACATTGCAACTAATTTACCACGTGCGGCGCCTGTTGCACAAATGAGACGCTGCAAGCCCGTGTGCCGCAGCAGTAGATTGCATACGAAGCGTATCATTATAATGGCATCTTCCGTTGGACTCTTGAGAGAAAGTCTCGCTAGGCGCTTAACAAAGGCCGCCACCAAGTTCTCCGGCAAATGTGTTGAGGTTAAAAATATGTCGGCCAAATAAAACAAACGAGCTTTGTACTTGTTGTAGAACATTCGGGGATAGAACATGTTATATAGCTTTTGGTATACATCTGGATAAGTGATGTTCTGCTGCTGCATCAGTGTAAAGATACCCTGTAGTGCCAGTAAAGCGATGGGTCCATCTATAAGAATAATCAACATACGCTTGTGTTTATAACAAAGAGAGTACAGTACGAAGTTTAAATACCCTTGCAGACATATTAGCTCTATTGTTATTTCTTAGGAGTTAGCAAATTTCCATCTAGTATTAATTGATTGAATCATGATTCAAGTTGTATTTGAAGAAAATGTGAGATAGTAGCCACTATAAACACCTACCGAACTGATTAAGCGAATCCATTAGAAAGTCCGTTAACAATATTGGATCCTCCAAATGTGGCAGTATTCGTTCCAAAAGCACAACAAGCACTTGACGATGAACCTTCTCATCCAGACCACTGCTCGACGCAATGATGCCATTCCAAACCGTGTTCAACAGTTTGCGAGTGTGGTCATAATCAAAGCTTGTGTTTTCGCCCGATCCCACTTTGATATGATACTGCTGTTCATTGAGGACAACCTTGCCCAAATCGAGCTGATTGATTACAGCCAAATAGTTGAGTGCCAAATTTGGGGAGGCAACATAATCATCCGGCGCCAAATCGGCCAACAGTTGATAACTCATTTGCAGTATGTCCAAACAACGGGCAAACTTATGAAATGTCGTTATAGCAGCTGGTGGCGTTGTCTCCGAGTTAATAAGTGTAGACAATATGCTGCGTAGACGTTCGCATGGCCCGTCCTTAATCTTTGAGTGCTTTGCTTCAGCGGATAACAGCTGCATGCACACTGTGAGTGCAACGCTAGATTCTTCCTTGGAAGAGCCACCTAGATGAACCAGCAATAGCGACCACGTCTCATCGTAAAGCGTGTGACATTTGTTCTTAGGGGTATTAGGTTTCTTGGCCATTACCTTGGTCTTTGCTTTGGCCTGTTCCGTTGCAGGAGCGAAGATACACTTGCGTTTTAATAGATTTTTAAAGATTACCTCAAGCACGTGCATCAACCCAACGGCGTTGCCATCAGGATTTTTCTAAAATTAACCATATTATGTAGGGATATATGAGTGTTTGGAGCTGTTGGTGACTTACCAACTGGTAAACAATTTCTTTAAGCACTTTTGTATCGACATTGCTGGAATTTAGGAATGCATTGGCTTTCTGCTGTAGCTCGGCCGGGACATTCAAACGTTTCGCCGACACATCCTGCTCCCCCTTTGCTTTGACTGGCTTTTTCATAGCACTGCTTTAAGTTGTTTGATTGTATTATTTACAAGTAAATAAGCTAACAAAATAAAACGTGCGCCGTGCAGGTCAAGAGCTGCCAACTTGTTGAATAATTTGTCACGCGTTTTGGCAAATTTTGTACATTTGCGCTACACAGAGTTGGATTATATCGTTCTGATTTAGTTCGATTGAACTGGTTTTTGTACTTAACAAATTAACTAATCAAGCTATGAATCGACTTATAGCTAAAAATCTATCATTAAAGTTATTTGAGTTTATTATGCCATTTGATTTGTTATGTTAAGAATTTTTCAAGAAAATTGGGATTCGAATCAATTAAATTCAATGAATGAATTACTTCGTTTAGTAGATATTGAACTACTTCAGTGAATTGAACTAGAAAGTACAGCACTACTACGTAGCACATGTGTGTACAAATTACATACAAATGTGTATGTGTTCAAATGGTCATTTAAGACGATTTAATTTAACTTACATTTTGTGAGTAATTGCTTAACACCAAACATGAACCCCAGCACAGATTTTAAGCCTGTGGTAACGCGTGCCGCGCTTGCATTGAAGAAAACTAAGGACAGCTCTGAATTTACGGCCATGGTATTCCAGGAACCCCGAGCAGCGCCCACAACAGAAACAAATGCTGCCGAGGCAGAAGCTGGAGAACAACACGCAGCTAAAGCCAAGCCTGGCGGCAAAGGCGCAGACAATGAATTCGACATGAAAAAGGCACGTCATGAAGTGCTAAACTTTGCCATGTCCAATCAACGGACAATCAAAAACAAAAGAAAAATGGAACTATTTCAGCTGGTCAAGCTTGGCGCCAAACCACCAAAGAAGGCATACAAGAACTACAAGGAATTAAAGGAGGAGCGCAAGCGTTTACAGGACAATCGGGAGGAGCGCAAGAAGTTCCATCAATTGGGCAAGAATCAAACTGGCGCGGCAAGTGTCAAATGCAACAGCAAAACACAGAGGAACCACACACAAAAGAAGCGTGCGCCTGTGGCCAATATAAGTCAACACTATGGCAAAGCGCAGCCAAAATTGAAAAAGCGAAATTAAAGCAACTGAAACAAATTGTTAAATGCATTCTATATATTGTTGGGACAGGTATTTCTTGTTGTAAACAAACTAAACCACATACATGTGTATAAATTCATATGCATGTTTCGTCAGTGTTGTCGGCAAAAAGTACATAATGCACTCAATTATTAATAGAACAGTACGTAGTACAGTTTTAAGATTCTATAGAACCAATTTATTCTTAGAATTACCCTTTTTATAAAAACCAAATGCGAAATGCTGGATTAATATATTATAATTAAGCCGAATATAAATTGTTTATAATAATGGTTTAAGCAGTTTGTAACTGCATAAAAAAATCAGTAAAAATTTGTCATCGCACTTTTGGTGTTTTTCCTTGTAATTTGGTGGTCATTTTAAAATTTCCTTTGTTTTGAATAGAGTGCGACAACACGGATGTAAGTCCGCAATTAGATGATGATTTAAATTAGCGATTTGAACTAAACAGTTTTTGCTTGTATGGAAGAGAGGTAGCGGAGCAAGCGAGTCGTACAAAAACTCATGACCAGCCTTGGTTAGCGATAACTCAAATCAGAGTTGCAATGCAACAGAAAATCAATTGCATAGTGTGATTTAAGACTCACCGTCTAAATGCAAGTGATTTTTTCAGTAGTTTTCAAGAGGAAGAAAAAACCCCGCGAGTTTAAATCATCGTCTAAATGCGGACCAAATTGACACTATTTTAGCTAAATGGCAGCCCCATTGGGTGCTTAGGGCTGCCAATCTTTTAAAAATCATCTGTAGTTGTTTTTGTTTTTGCACTTGATATTTGGTCAGTCGTGCGATTACGTGAACTCAGATTGAAGTTATATTTGTTTTTAATTGTAATCAAAATGAACGCAGCCCCACGCGCCGCTCTCAGCCAGCTGATACGACGAGGTTACAGCCAAGCACCAAAAGGTTCCAAGCCCACTGCTGGCAGCAGCAGCAGAGTCGCCACCGCTTCAGCTCCTGTGAGCAATGTCACGGGCCTGAGCAGCGCCTGTGTAAGGCCCACATCAACACCAGTGGGTCCTGGAGCATCGCCAACTAGCGGCTACAAAGTTCCCGAATATTTTTGTTTCAATCGTTTCTCTTATGCCGAAGCTGAGGTGGAAATGGCCAAATTCCGCTGTCCACAACCATCTGCGTTAAAGAAGTAATAGAATAATGTAATTAAAGAGCAACAAGCCATAAAGAGAAATGTAATCAATAAAAATACATATATGTAAAATAAAACATAATACGAAATTATATACACAAGAATAGAACAAAACATATACAATTATACATATGTATATATGTAGATGTGTACACTGTACATACTTACGTATATAGTATATACTTGCAAAGCATGCCAACCTGTTGTCCAGAGTTGGCAGCACGGAAAGTTTTTACGCAGGTTGGCAGCCCTCCCATTTCATTTATTTTTACGCTCTCATTCTCTCCTCTTCACTTCTATTTCTCTTCATAATTTCATTGCGAGTGGCAGTGCTATGCCTTTCCGTGTAATCGACATCGAAAATATTGAGCGCGGGAAGTGATATTTTCACAGTTCATGTCCAATTTGTCATTGCAAAAACGCAAAACCAAGTAAAGCACGATTGTTTCATTGTATATTGTGTTATAAATTATTCGTGTCAAACAGAAAAAAAACCAAAACACAATAAGCGATTTGCTGCAAGGCGCAAGCCACGGGGTAGCAGGCAGCTCTGTTTGTGCGTGTATGTGTGGTACAGTTGGGTAGAAAAAACATTGCTGGCCTGGCAGCGCCGTACAATCTTTTGAGTTGCATAGCAAAAGTAAAGCCAGGCAGGCAGACAAGAAAGAAAAAGAAAGAAAAAAACAAACAGTGTGACGTTATGATATTGCTGGATGCATGCAAAATAATAATTCTGAAATTCAATACAAAATAAAATAAACGGTGTTGCCAATTTGCTGATATTATTATTCACAAGCAGGGTCGTCTTGTCGAGCGCAATCGCAATCGAACGCAGTGCAGTGAAAGTGTGCGAAACAGAAACCGAAACAGAAATCATAAAATCGTACATGAAAAGAAAAAACAGAAAAATGAAAAACCTTTTAAATGTAAGTGCAACACGGTAAATGAAATATAGAATCGCAAATTAAAAATATATTTAGCTATTCAAGTAAAGCCAACACATATGCATACAATCTGTACATATGTATGTAGTTATATATTAACATTAGATATATGTATGCGTATGTACACACAACTGGCGCGCAAAAATCTGCGTAGCTTAAAGAGCACCAAAAATGACAAAAATGGGCTCCAGAGTTGTCGCGCAATCAGAACAGTGAGGAGCGCGTGATGCGAAAATATGTCACGAAATAAGCACGAACAATTGCAACATGCAGTTTGAATACGCTTCATAATCAATTTATTTTTAAACGATTTTTTTTAAATGTGCTTCGAACTTGTTGGGGTCGCAGCAATTTTTCTTCTTCTATAAAGTGTTAAAATATAGTTAAATCTACCATTTTGTGTGTAAATACATGCATGTTTCTTAACGAATATCTTGTAATAAATGTGTTCGTTTACTTTTTTTAATATTTCTGATGTGCATTTATTTGAGTGTAACTACGATATTTTGCCACATAATTGCTACAAACTCACGAAACACGTAGACGCGCATCTCTAATCAAAAGTCACAGTGTTGCCACTGAGCTGAATTTATAGTTTTGTTTTGTTTTTTCCTTTTTATGCATTTGTGGTCCTATGCATTTATCTGGAACACACAAACGGCGCAATCAGAATTGTGCGCAAAAATGTCAAAATATAAAAGCGAAAATTTGAAACATTTAAATTGAATAAGCCTTAAAAAAAGTATTCGAGTTTTTATCTGCTTAAATTAAAATTATTGTTAACTGTACATATATAAAATACATTTTAACATTTTGTAGGGAAATACGTTCGTTAACGAATATCTTGTAATATAAGTGGCTTAGTTGTAATTTGTATTTCTGGTGTGGTCGAAAATAACAAGTAATCAATTTAAATTTAATCAGTATATTCAATGTTTTCTACATATGTATGTATGTATGTATGTACACTCGCGCATCTCTAATCCAAAGGCATAGTGTTGCCACTGAGCTAAATTAATAGATTTGTTTTGTTTTTTTTTTTTCATTTATTGCATCTGTGGTCTTCTTTGAAATCGCTAACATTTTTCTTCTTAAACATTTGCAGTGACTTATGAAAGATGCGAGCTGGGAAGAAAACAGCAACAGAGACAGGAAAGACTCGACCGTGCATAGTATATGTGAAGAATCTGAAGGAATCGCAAACCACTGAGATAATCAACGCGGCGGCATCAAGCAAGAAGGCCAAAATAGAGCGCAGCGCAGCAAGCAAAGTTGTCAACAGGCGTATACCAACAGAAAGGGAGCGAGAGCAGCAGCGAGAACGTTTGCTGCAGTTGGAGCGAGAGAAAACTAAAGCGACACGCACCACACGACGCGCTGCGTCGATTGCAAATCTCGAGCTGTCTTCAAAGCGATTGATAACTCCATCTACGCGTAGCCGTAACGTAAAAGGTGAACCCTCGACAGTGCCTAGGGCAACTGCAAGGACGGCAACAACCGCAGCCGCAGAGATCAAGTCATTGGCAACACCTTTGAGCAAGCGGCGCAACACAGCGCTAATATTACCCGTTGCCAGGACGTGCACACCGCTTGCCAAGCGGCGTGACACGGCCCGAAATATCGAACGCGAGCCAAAAGCTAAAATGTATAAACAGTCGAAAATTGCGGTAACGCCAGTGGCGACTCCGCCGCCAACAATTGCCGCAAGCCGTTCACGTCGCTCGATCAAACCGAATCCCAAATATGCCAGCGATGATATGGTAACGCCCAAATATGTCGTCGGATTGTCCCACGATAGTGGCAACAGACGTACGGCCAAACACTTGTTTGCTGCCGATGATGATGATGAGGATATGCATGATTTGATCGAGGAGGACAACGACGATGAGCTAACGGATGCAGCATTTAATCCACAGCTGCACAAGTCCGATGATGATGATGACCTCAGCGAGGCTGAGTTTGAGCAGCAGCTACAGCGCGAAAAGGTGCCGCCAAAGCGTGGACGTGGACGTCCACCAAAGAACCCCAATGCTGTGCACGCTCAAGCTGCACGTGGAACTCCACAAACTTCACGCGGAACTACCCATACCGCACGTGGAGGTGCTCAATCTGGACGTGGCGGCGGCAACGTCTCATCCCAAATGCAACAGCTGCGTCGCACCATTGCCGCAAATGCCAATATGGCACGCTCTCGCATGGCAAATGTGTCCGTTGGCAATAAGCGCAAGCTTGAAGATAACTCCGATGGGCCTGCGGCGCAGCGCAAACGCATGGCCAATGAAACTGGCAGCGTTGCTGGACGTGGTCCGCCCGTTATCAATGGCACCAATTCGGCCGGCAAAACAACAGCCATTGGCCTGGCCGGCGCTCAGGCCAAGACCAAGGCTGTTGTTGGCAGCGGCAGCAACAACAACAACAACAGCGGCGGCATGCGTATGTTGCAAGCAACTACCGCCAAACCGCGCCAGGGGCCCACAAGCATCAAGTTGACAACCCCAGCAGCAGCTGCTGCAGCTGCACGTAGCGTTAGCGCCGGAGTGGCACGCGCTGGCACACCAGCCGCTCGCCAGGCAACCAGTGCCGCATTAGCGCGAGCTAGCGCTGCTGCTCGCCAGCCCGTTGGCCCTGGCATCAAGGTACAGAAGGCATCAACAGCAGCAGCAGCTGCAGCAGCGTCGCCTGCTAAATCACGCGACAGTGACGATGTGCCCACGTTCACAATTGTAAACATTGATGACATTATAAATCAGGACGATGTGCTCATTTCGTACTCTTCCCACAATAACAACAACAACAACGGCAGCGGTAGCAACAGCAGCAAGAAACTAACATCCGCTAATCGCACCAACTCACGCACGAATCAAATTCAATCAACGTCCTCCCACTCATCAGCAGCAGAGATGCACAGCAGCACGGCCAGCAATCATTTGAGCCTGAGCGCGGCCAACAAACGCATGAAGGCAGCAATTGCAAACAGAAAGTCACCATTGATTGGTAATCATGGCAGGCAAAGTAGCACAGGCCAAAGCAAGCCGCTTCCGAGGATTCTCAATGCCGAAATGGGCAAGAAGACGCAGCCAATGATGAAGCCGCTAATGAGCATGAGCAAGGAGCTGTGCCCCATGGCTGATGGCGGCGATACCGAGGAGGAAGACGATATGTCCAATGATCTAACGGACGATGACATTAACATATCACCGACACCAGTCGCATCGCCGCGTGTTGTGCGTCGTGTGCAGACTGCCAAATGGGTGCCGCCCTCGCGTCGCAATGCCCTGTCAACAACAACAACCGTGAATGCCAGCAGCCATCGTCAACAGCAGCAGCAGCAGCAACAGCAGCCGCAGCAGCAGGCCACTGGGCAGGATCGCAAGCTGAACAAGCTGTTGGGCGAGAACAGCGATGATGATTTGTTCAAGAAGCCAACAAGTCCATCAACATCCAATGTAACTGCTGCAACAACGTTGCAAATGCGTCGCTCCAAAGAGAATGCTGCCGCTGCAGCTGCCGCCGCCGCCGCCGCCGCTGCGGCTGCCGCAGCAGCTGAAGAAGAAGAGGAACCCATAGCCGCAGCTGATATAGAACCTGAGGCCAAACCGCCGAAATATTTTCCACCCGAGACAACAACATATTGTGAGGAGGACGGACGCCTCGTTAAGAAGATCACCTGCTATGAGACCTGGCATGTGATAAGCGCGCCCAAAGAGCCACCCAGCAAGCCGCGGCAGCAGCGCACCATCCTCGAATTGCCGCTGGTTAAGCTGGCGAATGTTGCGTCCCGCATCAAGATGCCTTCTACCAAATGGACCAGCAAGGTTACCCTATATAAGGTATCACCATCGTTGATGCAGCGCCAGACAATGACCATATTCACCGGTGATCTGAAGAGCTATAATATACCAGAGGATGAGCGCCACAAGTATCAGCCATCCTGTGTCCTCTTCCGCCGCTCGGTGCTCGATCGTACCAAGTGCCGTGTGCCCTTCGATCGTGCCATCATATTTAAGAATAAATGCTTCTATGCCAATATTGAGGGCAAGCATGTGAATCTATTGGCCGCACCTGAGGTGGTCAATTCTGTAAAGGACGTTGAGATCTTGATTGATATTGTTGACGCGCTGACCTTGTCCAGCGATATGGTTGAAATGGTCACCTCCAAGTAGAATAACGGTGGCCGCATTCTTTATACGTTGTATTCTAATTGTATTTAATGAGGAATATGCGGTCCCGTGTGAACGTTTCTTCTTTAATAGTTAATATGTATGGAATATATTGTACATACATAAGTAAATAGCAATTGTGCAAATGCTATACATACATACAGACACACAGACACACACACACACATATTTACGTATACATATATATTTATATATATGTATTGGATTTACCTATATTAATGGTTTTTTTTTGTATTCGATATAAATTAGTTGTAATAGTTATTTTAGCCTAATAGTTACTTTACTGCTCGTTATATCTAAATACATATACCATATATATATATGTACATGTATAAATATATATATATGTATTTATATATGTATATACATATATATGTATAATAAATCAAAAACATTAATATCACAAAGAAACAAAAACAGAAGATCTAAAGATTAACTTCTTTACTAAGCCCAATTTCGGTTTGAAATCGAGCACATTTTATTTTGTATACATACATATTAAATATATATATGTATATTTGATTATTATATATATATTTAAATTAAAACATACAATTTAAAATATATATATATATACATAAATGCATAATAATATACATTTTAAGTGATGATGCGTCTCGTTTACAGCTCGGACGTACAACTTTCAAAGTAAAATCTTTAATTTTAAAATAATTATACATATTGTATGTAGACATAAAAATAAAATTTGATCAATCACTTTTTAATTTGCAAATAAATAAACTGTAGTTGATTTATATGTGTGTAACAATAAACAGCATATATACATCGGAATGGCAGGCGTAATCAATAAACATATTTAATATTATTTTATGTAATGCGATGGAAAGCCTAATCAATAAAAATATTTAATTTTATTTTGATGTAAATCGATAAATGGTGTAATCAATTAAATGATTTAACTCTATTTCGATGTAAAGCGATAGTTACATATTTATTTTATGTATGGCTGGGCAAAATGTGTTTTATTTCCTTAGTTTATTAATTTAATCCTGTCCAAGAATGTTGGATACAGCTTCTTAGCAATTTAAATATTTTTATTTTTTTTAAATCTAAATCGAAACTAATTGATTTATTGAATGTTAGTTAAATTTTTAGATATAAAAAATAAAATCGGTACAATTTTAGAATTACTTCAACAAGTAATTCTAAAATTCTACCGATTTCAAAACCAAGAAAAAATATATTGCTTATTTTAAAACAGAAATAAAATATAAATGTGAAAAAAAAACTGTAATATTTTTAAGTTTCTCAAATACATGCTATTCCAAAACTTGTGTAATTTTTTTCTTTTGACATTTTTTAGCCCATTTAGCTGACACTGGATAAAAAATTGTTCCAAGTTCTTCGCATTTTGAATGCTATGAGTTTTTAAAGGTAAATTTGAGTCATCAGTTTGAAAGGAAAATAGATAGCATGTGATATTGAGATATTTCATTTCTTAAATCCAAATATATTTCAGCGTATAGACTCGAAATAAATCAGAACAATTTTTGTGTTTCTTCTTTACCAGAACACAAAAAAAACAACGATTTAGTTGCCAACGATTTGAAAGATGTATTGAACCCTGACTACACCAATGGAAATATTACAAAATTAATTTTAATATTTGTATATTTTGGCTTGCAAAACCTAAATAAACCCCTTAATATACTACCTGCATTGGCCAGTGTGTCCATACTCAATGTATATGAATTACATTACATTTCAGCTTTATATGAACTATTGAAGGAACAGCCTTATCCACTTTGCTTGAGAGGAATACAATAAATATTTTAAATGCGGCTTAAACTGAAAATAATGTAACAGAAACAGTAAAACTAGATGTATATGCACAAGTGTGTCCACATCTGATTTCATAAATGAATCGATAGTAGCGCTTACATGGCATGTAAGCCATCGATATACATTGAATACTCCAAAAATAATTGTATGATACCACTCAGGTTTCTGTTGCTCACTTCAAAATATGTTGCTTAATAGCTATGAGGCTCTTGACTTGTGCTGGTTGTGCATTTAAAACATGTCGTCGAACTCACCTCGATAACTATCGCACAAGTGTGTGCCTTTATGTCTTTGTTGAGCGTGGTAGCATCCCTGGTTCGATACACGTATCGATATCAGTCTAGCGCTGTCAATTATTTACCTATATATATATATTTTGTCTCTCAAAAATTATAATTATAAACGCCCAAGAAAAAAAAACAATTGTACACAATATTGCAAAGTGTACGGAAAGGCGCGTGCAAATGTTTAGAAAGCATTGATGAACAGTGCTTAATACAAATGAAGCAGCAGCAGCTGCGGCGGCTCCATTGACAACCCAACCCAAAAGAGAGGAAGAAAAAAAAATTGAAAATGAAAATGAAAATGTAAAAAAAAGTGTGTTGGGGGAAGAAATAAAGTGCAGACTCCAAATAATAACAACATATACACACAAATTCAAGATACCAGAAATTTCAACGAATTTACAACAGCAGCAACAGCAACAACAACACAATGGACACAGATAGACCAAATGGGCAGGAGACAAAAGTCATTTATCATATTGACGATGAGAGCACGCCGTATTTGGTTAAAATACCAATACCCTCCGCTCAGGTGACGCTCAAGGACTTTAAATTGGTGCTCAATAAGCAGAACAACAATTACAAGTATTTCTTCAAGTCGATGGATGCCGATTTTGGCGTTGTCAAGGAGGAAATAGCTGACGATGCGACCATCTTGCCATGTTTCAATGGACGCGTTGTCTCCTGGCTGGTATCCGCCGATGGCACCAATCAGTCTGACAATTGCTCCGAGCTGCCGCCCAGCGAATGCGAAATGCGTGTGCGTAGTCATTTAGCGCTGCAGCAGCAGCAGCAGCAACAACAGCAGCAGCAGCATCAACAACACCAACAACATCAACAGCAGCAGCAGCAGCAACAACATAAGCTGGCACCCTTGCAAATGCTGCAACCGCCGCCACTCACATATCAATCGGCATCGGTGCTGTCCAGCGATTTGGACTCGACGAGCTTGTTTGGCACCGAATCGGAGCTGACATTGGATCGGGATATGACTGATTATAGCAGCGTGCAGCGGCTGCAGGTGCGCAAGAAGCCGCAGCGTCGCAAAAAGCGTGCGCCGAGCATGTCGCGCACATCGTCATATAGCTCAATAACCGATTCAACCATGTCGCTGAACATCATAACCGTTTCAATCAACATGGAGGCGGTCAACTTTTTGGGCATATCGATAGTCGGCCAATCGAACCGCGGCGGCGATGGCGGCATCTACGTTGGCAGCATTATGAAGGGCGGCGCCGTCGCTTTGGATGGTCGCATCGAGCCGGGCGACATGATATTGCAGGTGAATGATGTTAACTTTGAGAATATGACCAATGATGAGGCGGTGCGTGTGCTGCGAGAGGTGGTCCAGAAGCCGGGCCCCATCAAGCTGGTGGTGGCCAAATGCTGGGATCCAAATCCAAAGGGCTATTTTACCATACCGCGCACGGAGCCGGTGCGACCAATTGATCCCGGCGCCTGGGTAGCCCACACACAGGCGCTCACCTCGCACGACAGTATTATGGCGGACATACCGGAGCCGATCAAGGAGCGTCTGGATCAAAACAATCTTGAGGAGATTGTCAAGGCAATGACAAAGCCGGACAGCGGCCTGGAGATACGCGATCGCATGTGGCTAAAGATAACCATACCAAATGCGTTCATTGGCGCCGACGCTGTCAATTGGGTGCTGGAGAACGTTGAGGATGTCCAGGATCGACGCGAGGCGCGTCGCATTGTATCTGCCATGCTGCGGAACAATTATATTAAGCATACGGTCAATAAGCTGACCTTCTCCGAGCAATGCTACTATGTGGTCAACGAGGAGCGCAATCCCAATATGCGGCAACATCCACATCCGCATGCGCATGCACTCAGCCATGCCGATACGGAGAGCATTACCAGCGATATTGGGCCGCTGCCAAATCCCCCGATCTATATGCCATACTCGGCCACGTACAATCCAAGTCACGGCTATCAGCCGATACAGTACGGCATTGCCGAGCGCCACATCTCGTCCGGTTCGAGCAGCTCGGATGTGCTCACCAGCAAGGATATATCCGCATCGCAAAGCGACATCACCTCTGTTATACATCAGACCAATCAGCTGACCATTGCTGCCCATGGTTCCAATAAATCCTCGGGCTCTTCAAATCGTGGTGGCGGCGGGGGCGGGGGTGGTGGCAACACAAATGATCAGGACGTATCCGTATTTAATTACGTATTGTAGAAATTTTTTGCAATGAAATTGTGTGTTTATTATTAATTAATTAATTAATATAATTATTCTTTTTATACATATACGAGTATACAACAAACAACAATATAATATGTATATTTATAAGATGATCATGATCATAATGATGAATGATAAGGATGATGCTAATGATGGACACAGTGTCAAGTAAAATTAGCTCGAATTGCGTATGTGGCTAATCTGTGACACGAGATTGATGAGAACGTTGCATGATGGATGAATGAGCGCCAGTTAAAATGAGCATAAGAATGAGATGATAATTTTGAATAAAGTTCTAAGAATTTAGTAATCAAAAAATAAAAAATATAATGAATAACTTATCAATGTTTATACTTATTTATATGTGTACACTGTACAGGCAGGCCCGCATCATTTTCAAACTTGAGTTTCAAATAACTCCAAGTTGTTGGCCAACATACCAAATTTAGCCTAAAACTGTTGTAAGGTATGAAACGTTTTTGAAAGGCTTAACTTAACAGGCTAATTGGAACATGTAGATAAGTATTAATCTATCTTTCAATTCTTATACTTTTAATTCACGGCCATAAAGTTTAAATATTCTTGATCAGGACGAGCTGAGCTGATATTAACGCCTGCCTAAGCTGAGATTTTATCAGGTTATCATGTCCTATCGCTCTTTAAGATGATATTACATTACCATGTATACAGGGATATTCATTTATTATTATTTTGCTGGAAAGTCAGTAGAAAATATGTCATTTTGCTCCCTTAGCTCAGGAATATGCATATCTAAAATAATGAACATGACTACAATTTTAATTAGTCAATAAAACGAGCTAAGAAGCCTATTGATTCTACGCTTAAATCAAAATTTAAAAAAAAAAACTTCAGCTTCAGTGTACAGTCGCGAATTAATTAGTTTTAATTATATCTCCACACAAGACCAGTTTTTTGGTTGGAACAAAACAAGTTCATTGATTATTAGCAAAAGCATTGTAGCTCACATGCTATCTGCAATTTTCTAAGAAAAAGGCAAGCCTTATATATAGACGGATATCATTTTACTGATATTAGTACAGTAATAGTGATTATGCTTGAATTTCAAGCTGCCCGCCTCTTCTGATATTTTGCAGCACTAGTAAAATTATCGGTTTCGATATACATATGCTATTATCGAATTAAGTATTGGTGCACTTTGAGATTAGGACGCAAACAAACTATGACTACAGAAGTGGAGACTGCCACAGCGGCTGATAAATTATCAGCGCATGCTGAGGAAATGGAAAACTACTATCTAATGCTCGAAGCCGGCAGCATACCAGAACTACAATGGCAGTTTCCCGGACGTAGGCCGCCCTCGCCAGATGCCACTGCCGGGGGCAACAGTAAAGAGCTGGAAGCTGCCACAGAAGCCGTCGAACAAGAGTGAGTAGACAACAACAAGCCAACATTTCACTCACTCTAACTTGCAACACACGCTCTTCTCCAATTGTAGGCCACAAAAGGCAAACGATTTCGATTTCAGTGACGATGTTGCACCGACTCAAATGCGTGTACGAAGCCAAACCTCAACACCAAAATCGGCTAAGAAAAAGACAGCGAATTTCGCCGGCGTTTTGGAAACCTTGAAAAAGAAGAAAACGGAGGGTTCCTAGTAGAACTCTGAAGCATAGTTTTAATAACACACTATATAATCTAATTATACGACCGACTTATGCCGTCGAAACTCTAACTCGAAGGACTTCTGTGGACTTCGAGTTAGAGAAAAATTGTAAAAAGATAATGAGGTATTGAGACTTCAAATATACTTCAAACTCTACTCTACCTTCTAGGCCCTGGGCTAATCCGTTGGAATATAGCGGTCAAGCCCGATAAATCAGCGCACATCACATTTGCAATTAGGCGTGCAGACTGCCCACAAGTCACACTGAATAACAACGTGATCCCCACATGCTCTTCAGTTAAATACCTGGTACTCATGTCCGATAGAAGGCTCACATGGCGATCTCACATTGAAACAAAAAGACGGCACCTCAATTTGAAAAGACATAAGATACATTGACTGCTTGGCTGGCACTCAAAATTATAGATCAAAAACAAACAATAATGAAACCAGTCTGGACATACAGCTTTCAACTTTGGGGCACTGCCAGTGATTTCAATATTAATATCTTTGAGAGATTTCAGTCGAAAACGCAACGTAGAATCATTAATGCGCCCTTCTATGTTCGGAACAAAGATATTAGAAACTATACAGTCATTCCGTCTGTAAGGGAAGAAATCCGAAGTTACAGCAGCAGGTATTTTAAACGACTTGAATGTCACAAAAACCATCCGACAATAAGACTTCTAGACAATAATCTTCACATCCGCCGCCTTAAGAGACTCCACCCCTTGGATTTGCCCTTTATGGCAGTTACGAACAGCTAAACACTATTCTACAAACTTCTTCTATCCATACTGTTCGACTAAGCAGCTAGAAACTAATATTAAATTATATATTGATTGTATGTTGCCCTGTGTGGCAATTGTGGCAATAATTGCAAGCTTGTTAGCCCAAAATTTTGGTGACCCCGACGTGAAACGAACACGCAACCTACTGGGGGTCACCAAAAAAACAAAATGTTGGTCTAACATGGTTTTTTATTAGCACTAATAATGCGAGATTTGATTATAGTTATTTTGGGTTAAATAATAATGCGAATTAGTTAAACTACGTATTTGTTAGCGACATGTTGTGTCTTAGAGTGCATGTACAATGTGTGTATGTGCTAATGTACAAGCCGATATTTATGAGTTAATGCAGCTTAAACGAAGCGATCGAGATGATGTCCGATTAAGCAGAAGTTGAATACGAAACTTAAACTTGCAGCGACGCTAAATTTGTGCGCCCGCCGTTTGACAACAATGCAAGAATGAGAACAAAATTGAGTAAAATGCGAGAAGCGCTAGATAATAAACAGATGACAATTGAGTCGCGCCAAACAAACGCAAATACAATCAATATATTATTTATTATTAGTTTTTAGCTGCTGAGCCGAATAACAATAAGCCATTACCTCACAGAGATCATTAAACACAAACTATAAAAATAAATGTAAGACTAATACATCCATATTATTGATTGTCCCTAGATGGGACTGATTGTAAATATAAAACAAAATATTTTAAAAAAATGTACATTATTTATAATTAACTATTTATCTCTTAAAGTTCTTTCTTGTTATGTGAAACTCATCATATTACTCACTTCCATTACAGTCGTGCAAGAGTCACCCAATTTTCCACAAATTCGCCCTCGTGGGTGCAGTTTTTCAAAATATGTGAAGTACTTGTCAATTATTTATTGTGTACTTTTAGTATCCAAGGACAAGGGTGTCTGTCCTTCATCTGCTCGACAACACTCAGCAGACCCGCAGTCTTCAAGGGAATCATCGTTTTCCTAGTTAAACAGGCGAATTGTTAATTTACTTTTTTGTCTTTGAACCCTTACCTTCACATTTGCTCAGAATCTAATATGGACTAAAAAACTAGTTAGAACCTTCAAAATAAATCAATAAATAAACACGAAAACCAATAATTATAATAATTTGTATCATTGTACAAAAATAACGTTTTCACCTAAACATCCTTGAGGGGGTTAAATTTTTCGGAACACGTCAAATAAATTAATGCTTATATCGTTGAAAATGAGTTTGATGACGATCAGATGATAACAAAAAAAGGGTTCCATTCGTCTGTGGAATATATAATTTTTTCCAAAAATCCTTAGTACTCACTTGTATAATAATAATAAACCACTGTGACAAATTCAGTTCTGTATCTCTTACAGTTTTTGCGTTGATCATCAGTAACTGACTGTCAGTCAGGACGAACTCTTTTATATATAAAGACTGAAAGTAAACAAAATGTTTTACAGTTACTTAAATAAATCACTTTTTTTGCGGCTGGCATTGAATCGTTTATTATAGAAAACGACTCCAATTTGCTTAGAGCCTTAAAGTTTCGCTCACGAGTACATCTAGGTTAACTATTTCGTCCTTGTAATACTAGAACATGGCGTCATTAGTTTGATTGCATTGCAATCATAGTTTTACACATTTATATGCTCATCAATAGTGATATGAAACTGAGATTTTAACAAATTCAAGTCTTTGTCAGTGCAAAAATTGATTATAATTGCACAAAATTACAAGAGGCAATTTTTTAGTTCGTGTTAAATAGGAATTAGAGTTTTTTTTAGGTAAAATCGTATACAGTTTTTGTATTAAAATGCTAAGGCTAAAAATGTTTGTCTGTATTTTTCCAAGTTTTATAAAAGATGTTATATTTTACATACAATAAATGTACATATGTATATTAACACAGTTTACAATTAGGCTATTTATTAAGTAATTGAATAAATAAATAAAGCAGAAGTAAAATAATATAAATTGCTTGGCCTAAAATATATATAAAACAACATATAAACATTCTTGTGATTTGTCTGGAGTCCTTGTTGCATTGGCTTAGCTATATTCATCTCTTTCTAATTTGTTGCTTGCTATCTCTTTCATTATCATATTAAATTGATGAAGAACAAACAGTTATCTTCGGGTGAGTGCAGAAAGTGTTTTCATATAAGAACACAATTCTCCACAGATTATTTCTATGGCAGCTATATAATATGATCATCAGATTTTTATCATATTTTTCCAATTTGTAAAAGTATAAGGATTAATTAATAAATATTTCTGAGTTTGGATGAGATACATGTCTTTCATACAAACACGCATTTTTTACCCGATTATTCATATATCAGTATAAGATAATATCTAATGTGTAGAATTGTTGAAGTTAAATGTGTTATGCTAAGCAATTAAAATTTTCTTACAACCCATTTTTGTCATGATGGTTCCTATGGCAGCTACATATATGATATAGTTGTTTGATTTCAAATGAAATTTAGTCAGTTTGTATAAGATTTGGTCATACAGGAACTTAATTTTGGACCGTTCAATTACTAGAAAATATATATGTATATACTTTGTAACTACTCCGGACAACTCCTTCAATGTGCGACACATTTCGTATCAAAATTATAATACGCTCTGCAAAAGGTATACAAATTTTAGTGGCAGGAATGGCAACTATAATTGTTACATTCGATATTCAGTCAAAATTAGATGTTTGAGATTACATTTACTTAGGAATTTTTGTAAGATCATCTTCAATGTAGAGTCACGTTTGCATACGAATTACCAAATAAAAAGTTAAGCCGATCGCATCTATTCAATGAAAATATAAAAACCAAAAATAATATATCAATTTGATTTTATTAATTTAAAATGGCATATATATAAAGAATAATTGACTCTCTTTCAAATGATGCCAATTCCGCTATTTTATCGTTTTTTTTTTGTTTTGTTTTTTTATACATATAATACATATACGTTACTATATGTGCACATATATATTTTGAGTACATTCGCTCTACATAAAATACGTTTCATTTATTCGCTTGATCGGGATTAAATGTAAGTACGATGTATTTCACTTTTGTACCATATAAATTACATCAAGCTAAGCAATATTTAACAATGTTGTCTAAAAGTCATAACAAACTAAAATGCGAAATTTAGAGATGAGTAATAGCGACTGAACATAAGAGAAAGAATTTGAAATTATGAATTTGAATTGGGCCGAGAATCATAGTGTAAATAAAAAAGAGCACAGTACATTATAGATATATATTTATATATATATAGCTTAATTCCAAAAGAAACTGGGTTGCTGTAAAGCACTTGCGTCCAACGTTTTAAAAACGTATTTATGTGTGTAGGTGGTAAATTTAAAAGAATAACAACTTAAAATGATAAAAAAAACAACAACAATGCAATTGTAACGCTGCTGTTATTCATACGTCAAAACACGTCTAGTCCAAGGCTATTATCCATTTCCTCTGGACTCATTTGCTATTAGTTGTATGCTCGCTAATCTGCCTTAAATAATCCGCTTGCTTCTGCTAGCGATTCATCATATTATTCGTCCTCCAACGTTGTGGTCCTGTGATGGCTGTGATGGTTGTGGTCCCTGCGGTTGCAACGGTTGCTGTTGCTGTGGATTGCCCACTGTGCTGGCAATATTATCGCCAATTTCGCTTTGTATAATTTGTATAATTTGCAGAAATGATGGACGAGATTTTGGTATTTCATTCCAGCAAGGTCTCATCAGTTCATTATACACAAAGTCTGAACAGAGTTCCGGTTTAGGTAAGCTGCAACAAATGTTTAAGATTAGCTTTTGCCATTTAGATTTGATGCGAAGCGTTAAAATTGAATTACCGTTCGCCTTTGCGTAGACGATTGAGAAACTCTTCCTGAGTTAAATCTTGGCCTGGCAATAGATTTGGTATCTCACCACGCGAAAACATTTCAAAAAGTGTTACGCCATAGCTCCAGACATCCGAATAGGAAGAGAATTTACAGGTTTCAATGGCCTCCGGTGAGTACCTACAAACAATATTGTTTAGTTTACTCAAAAATCATCAGACAGTCAATTTCACACCTACCATTTAATGGGTATGTCACGCTGACTGATGCCATAGTAGTAACCATCGGCATTGGCAAACTGCGCCAAGCCAAAATCTGAGATTTTCACACATGAACGATCGACTAGAATGTTGCGGGCTGCTAGATCGCGATGGATAAGTCCCTTGCCGGCCAAATAGTTCATGCCCTGTCAAAACAAATAAGCGTTCCAACAGTTAGATGATAATACAAAAACAGTGCAGCCGTAGTATAAACTTACGTTCGCTATGTCCAGTGCAAAGGTCAGTAGGCGTGCGTTGGTGAGACTCGGCTTGCGGGAACTTAAATATACAATGAATGAGCCATATTCAAAAAACTCCATGATGATACTTAGTGATTTCTCTGCCCAGTATTTGAACTTGACTACATTTGGATGGTCCACTTTGCGCATGATATCGATTTCGCGTAGAAAATCTTCTGTCACCTGCACGGTTTTCAGCTTTTTAATAGCAACCTGCTCTTTGGGGCGATCCTTATCCTTATATTCGAGTTCGCCTTTATAAACGGTGCCATAATGACCCTGACCGATCTTGTCCTTCTCACGATATATAACCTTGCAGTCAAATAACTGCATCACCAGCGGCAAATCATGCGAGTTCGCGAAAAACTCACTGCTCAAGCCAGCGGGAATATTAAACTGACTCAAACTGCCTGTATCGGCCGAATAGCTCCGACCATTTGGCATGCCATGTCCATTTATCATCGCGCTACCTTCACCATCGTAATCATCATCGTCGATACGGTGCATGTGGCCATCCGCGTACTCATCTAGTCAAAGAACTCATTAGTAAAATACAAAGAAAATTACAGATAGGATGGCAGTTCACACTTGTGACGAATGCAGAGGGCAATAGATATTCGAAATTATAAGAACCGCGTTTGTTACTAGATTTAGCAACATCACCACAAGTGAATGAAGTACTAAGAATGTGAAAAACTCACCGCCAAGTTCGGAAAATGGGTGGAAAACTAACACTCAACATTTGTGTATCCCATGCAATAGGCTTTAAGCTCTTTTTTGAAATTTATGGTAAAATGTGTGATATTATGTCTTACATCCGATTCAAAACTCTATATAAACAATCATTCGATATGTGTTGCACAGAATTAAGAAAATATATCCGCGAACAGAAAAAGTAATCAAACCAAACCGAGGAACTTCGGACAATACGCATGATTAGATTCATAGATACTAGCGATGGTATTGAAATATACTTACAAGTCTCCCTTTCAGTTTCAGGTTCATCATAGTTGCGCTGCAAGCGTGTTTTGATAGCATTCAAGCGGGTAAAAATATCGTGATGACTAAAACGCTTATCCGGGTCATCACTCCAGCCGTCCATAATGGTGTTATACATTTCAGGCGGGCAATAACGTTGTTGCAGTGGTTTCAAGATACCACCATCTATGGAACGATTGCGTATAAGATCACGCTGGTTTAGCTGATCCAATGCAAACTGGCCGCGCGAGAAGATCTCATAGATTGTGGTCGCAAATGCCCAAAGCTGAGTGCTTGAGTCTTGCTTGGCTGCTTCCAAATTGTTATAGTACTTGATCGGTATCCAAGGTGAGCTAAACAGCAGCATACCAAACCGTTAATGCTTACTTAGTATTCAGAGTGACTTTGTACTTACTCGGATTGCTTGTATGGACGCGGATAGCCCGGATCGCTTATTTTCGCATCGAGCACGTACTTTTCGGGCTCATATTTGGTAACATACAAATTGGCACACCGTATGTAGCTGTGTATTATTTTATTATCTTCCAGATAGTGCATGCCACGCACCAGGCCATGCATCACGTCCAGGAGGCAGTACATGTTCACGTCCCGATGCACTTGCAGAAACTTGTTAAGCGGGCCGTGTTGGGAATACTCCATTACCATTGTATATGGGACAGAAAGTGTTAGGCCATATAATTTGATAAATTGCGGAGACTGTATTAAGCTCCAGGTTTGGGCCAATTTCATAAACTCTTGAAAATTGGCGTCGTACTTTAGCATCTTCATTGTAACGGGGACATCCTTAAACGATCCCTGCTGTATCCAATCGCCACGCATTGTGAATACTTTATCATCATCGCTGTGATTAATCGAGTCTGTTTTTGAGAGATAACAACACAATTAGTTATTGACTGGCAATAGATTTGGTTTAAAATTATAATTTATTTGTCACCAATCAATTACAGTTAATTATAGGGTGACAATTAACAATTGGAGCCATTTTGGTTAATATACAAATGGAATTCAAAATATATTTGGTACAGATATCTTACCTCGGTACCATTGTAGGTCGGTTTTAGGATTGAATATCTGCGGATTACGACGCTGTAGTTCAGCTTCACTCAACTCCGCCTCAGTCTTTTTGGTTTTTAAATTTTTTGGCAAACAGAGCAGCAACAATGGTGGCTTATCGTACTTTGAGGCCGGTATGCGTATACGATCTGCGCTATCTGTGCGTATAGACTGTGCCAATTCAGACAACTGATCGAAGATAAGCTCATCCCCATTGTAGGCCAGCTTCCATTGTTTGTCTTTGCGTATTATTTTAAATGTTTCGGTTTGGCATCGTTCGTGATCGCTGTTCCTCGCCACACTGTATTGAGCAGATTAAACAAATATATTTATTACATTTATTTCTAAATAAGCTTGAACCAAAAGATTAGTTTAAAGGGCCTGAGGCCCCTCTACTCAGGTGTCTGACAACGTTCATATTTCATTGAAGTGAAAGTGTATAAGCTACTTTTCAATTTATATATACATATGTACATGTACATACATATATATACATTGGAAATTGTTGCCAGTTGGTAGCATTGCAAATTTATTTGTATTGCAAATATTTACAACGTAGTTACGGTATCAAATGTAACCACATTGTCGTGAACATAAGACGACGGAATAAAATATGTCTGACCACAGCTTACATTCTTGTATTGATATCTATGTAGTATGTGTTATACTCTCGATCGCATTGCCGCACAATATAGCTGCCACATTTGTCCCCATTCTCGTGCAGTTTCATAAATGAGTAACCACCGCCGATTGGTCCATGACAATATAAACGTTCCAGTTCCTCTAGCGATGGTGTCTTGTGTGAGGGACACAAGTCCTGCATCCATTTAACTGTCAATCTAAACGCGAATTACAATGTTAAATGATTGAGTTAATTGATTTCAGTTAACCATTAACATTTGCTTACCTTATGTAAATGCCCAAATAGGATATGAATGATTTCATTTCGTGTTCGGTTTCGAAGCGCATATGATAACCCTTGGGAAAGCCAACGATTTCCAATCGCACCACTTGGTCGCTTTCCTTGTACAGCGAGAAAATATCTTCGACAATGGCAACAAGACTCCACTAAAAAATAAAACAAAGCCAAATTATATTCGTTTCCAACTAAGTATCTAATTCAAAAATGCCAGAACTTTTATCATATTGTATAATATTAATGAAGAAAATAGTTGAGACAAATTACAAATTTAATACTTTTTTCGAAAACTCAAAATATTATAAGATCAAACAAGAATTAAAATAGTTGCGAACTAGTCGAATCGATGTATGTACTATATAAGGAAACACAATTTTTTATTTTATTTAAGAAAAAAGTATGTATATTGTGGTTGTCTGTATTATTTTGAAACATATTATGCATTGCGCTTTCAAATTTTGAATGAAAACAAAGCCACTCTGTCACTGCTCGTTGAAGTATGTACTTCATTTTGCCAATTTCATAAAAGTTGTTATAATTAATGTTTGCAAATGAAAACAAGCCAAGTTTTTCTAAGTGTTTCTCAACGCCAGCTGCAAACTCTTTTCAGACGAAATCACAGGCTAGACAATAACAAAATCTGCATTAAAGATCGTTGGCGCCACGAAATATGGGAAAGTGTTGTTGCTCTGTTCTTAGGAATTGGCAAAAAAGGAGGAGAAGCCAGAAAACCGTGATTGTGTGTGTATTTTCCTTATTATAGTGCAAGAGCAGCGTGTGTGTACTGAATGCTCAGCCTATGGCAAAGAGCATTACAATAAGAAAAGAGCAAAGTATAGGGCGTGGGCAGCCCTGACATAGACCATTGGTTTGTAGAACATGTCTTGATATTTCTTAATCTCTCTGTCATACATATGTATGTACATACATACATATAAGTATGTATATCGTTCTCAGAAAAGAGTGCAACTTCTTGAAGTTACAATTCCAAGTACGCATTTCATCTCTTTGAAGGTCGATTAGTCGCATGGAGCGATCCCTTTCTTGTGTAGAAGAACAGTTGGCGCCATTACCTGATGTTCTTCTAAGTAAGCTTAGGTAGTGCTATCCTGTGTCCTTTTGAGCCTCGACAGAAGGGCACATGACCGAATTCAGGAATAAATGCTCATTAAATAATTGAGAGATCAAATAATCGTGGATGATCAGTAACTAGTATGTTTCTTCGAGCTCATGGAAACGTTACCGTTCAGATCTTTATTCGAATTTATTTTGTCATGCTCATGGAAAGCTCTGTGTGTCTTCTAAAGTTGCCTTGCAAGGCGAAATATATTTCCATTTGGATAAATTTACATTTAAAACATGGGCTAAATCTTTTTTTCCTTGAATCTTGTTATTTTTAAACTTATTATCAGCAGCAGCAAAAGTTTGTTGAGGGTATTTCCAATGGCAATTCAAAATATTAAAGATTAAGCATCGTTTCTGGGGTACATTGACCTTTTTCAATATGTTTAGTGAACTTCGCAATGCAATAGCCCATTTTATACTGCTAGAAAGTGTGCTAAGCCTTTGTTAGGAATATATTTGGGTAACCGCAGAGGTAGATTGAGATTCAATGGGCGCTGCTCACCTTTAATGTGGCCTCCGATGTGACACGCGCCACTTTGAGCCCCGGCTCGGGTGAATCGTGGAACCAGAGTCTCACATAAACGGGTGTCGAATTGGGCACCTGCCGTGAAAGCCTGTGCTGAGTTGAATGGGCTGGATGATGGGCACCGCGTAGGGTGTGCGTATCGCTGCCGCTGTCGTTGCGTTGGGTGCCGCTTCCAGTGAGCGTCGTGGAGAGCGTGCTGTATGAGCCGGTGACTAGCGTTGTGGTTGATGTGCGCATTGAGCTGAGGCTACCGTTGCCGGTATGCGGCTCTGTTGTTGATTCGTTGGGCAAATACTCAACAGTGGCCTTGAACTGCTCGGTTAGGTAGGTGGGCGCCAGATGGCAGATTTGGTGAACGTAGTGCCACTTTAGGCTGTCCACGTTTGGTTGGTTGCTACTCAGACTGCGAAAGGTGTTGCGTATCTTTGAACGCACAAAGATGCGGTGCGCAAGCCACAGACTGCGCGGCAGGTAGTTCTTGTAGGCTTTCTCAACGGTCTGGGGTCTCAACTGCTGCTCCTCTTTGTCAATCAGCATGTCCATTACAGCCAGCCCCATTACCTTGTCCTTATGCTCCGGATACCGTATCTCGGTTATCTGCTCGTGCAGCATATCATAACGCATCTGATAGTACAGATACTTGTGGCAGCGTGCATCAATTCCCGATAGCTGCCTGTCCAGCTCCGGGACTCGGAAGCGCATACGGAAACAATAGCGCACATTGCTGCACAATTGCTCGCCGGACAGCTGCCATTTGTGTTTTACTTTGAGCGTTTTGGAACCTGCAGTGCCATTGCTGTGCTCCCGTATGCCAAACAGCAGCTGCGCTGCAGGCAATATATCCATATGGCGGCACATGGTCGTGCAGATATCCTCACAGAGCAGAGTGGGTGAGAACTTTTCAAAATCGCCCTTGAGATAGTTGAAGACGTGGATAAGGCCATCGTTGGCTATATTTTGGCTGGAGCTGCCGCTTTGCAGCGATGCAGTTGCCAGGCTGGCGCTATCGGCTAACGAAGCGCGCCCGCTACTGCTATCGTCCATGGTTGTGGCTCACCCTGTGCCTGTCCGTAAATCTTGACCAGCTTCCAGCTGCCGCCGGCCCCCCCTCCCGTCTGCAGAACGCAGACGTTGGCTGCGCTTGAGTTTGATGCGTTTTTTTGTTGTGTGTGTGCAGTTGCAGCCGCAGCCACAGCTACAAGCGCAACTCTAGCCACAGCACCAAAACAAAACAATTTTATGGATTAGTTTCTTCCCTATTTGGGGCTGAACTGGCCACTGCGTTGGTTCCACATTAATTTGCAATTGTAATATCGATGCACTTGCACTTGTTTTTAAATTAAAACTATATGCGTTGCGTGGACACAAAAATAAAGTAAATACAAGAGACGAGAAAAAAAATCCAGTATTACCATTGATTGTTTTTGTCTAGCAGTTTCTTCGCACCAACTATCGATAACTTGTTGCAGGTGCTTTGCATCGTTTTACAACACTCTCGGTATTTTCTGTCAATATTCTGGCAACTCGATAACTTAGTCAGTTTTTATATAACCTCAAATCTAAAAATTCCAAGTATCGGGCGAGAGAAACAGATTTTCTTTTTTGTGTAATATCACTGAAAACTTAACGAAGCGCGTTCAACACATACAGTAGCTATGTCCGACTTTGAGAATCTATCCAGTAATGATAAGGAATTGCAGGAGTTTCTTATGATTGAAAAACAAAAGGCGCAGGTCAATGCACAGGTATGTTTAGTTTTATAAAACTGCAATCCGAATATATCTACAACACATAATTGTTCAATAAAAAACGCACCTTTTGATGTCTTCTCACAGATACACGAATTCAATGAGATTTGCTGGGAAAAATGCATTGGAAAACCTAGCACGAAACTCGACCATGCCACAGAGACGTGCCTAAGCAATTGTGTGGATCGCTTCATTGATACATCGCTCCTGATAACACAACGTTTCGCTCAGATGCTGCAAAAGCAGAGTTCCGGTGGCATGTAGTCATAATTTTCTAAATAGTCAACGTAGTGGGACACATTGGTGTTTGGATAACAACAGCAAGCTGGTCCATTAACTTAACTACTAGCTGCAATTGGACACCAAAACCCGTTCTACACACGTCTAATAACTAATTTCTAAAAATTACCACGTAAGAAGTTTTTGTGCGTTTTGGTTGAGAAGCCAAATTTTGACAAAACGGTGCTAAATTTATATTCTGTCGTTCACCGTGCGTGTTGCTAGCGATGAAACTTCAAAATTCTGAAACCAAAAACACAATAAGGAAACAAGATAACATGGAACTACAGATACATTGTACTATATTGTTATCTTCAATATTATTCTTCCACTGTTAAATGTTTGATAAACATAAAAAATAAACATTAAAACAATGTTAAACGCTACTGTTACTGTCCTTGTCTCGTCTGGTTTTGTCCCTTTTTTAGCTGACGGTACAAATCAATCATCTTGCTCCGTTCGCCCTCCAGCATGTTCCTGGTAGCAGCTGGCAGATCCTTACGTTTGCCCTTTAGCTGCAGCTTTGTAGGACTTGCTGCGGCTTTCTTTTTCTTGACGGCGCTGGGTGCTGGCGTGTCCTGCTTCGGCTCTGATGTATCCATCAGCGACTTGAGCAGCAGATTTGATTTGCGGCCCGGCCTGGGCACAGTCTCATTAGCGCTGGCCTTACGTGGCAGCGTCTTAAGCGTAGGCGGTGCATGCACAATCTCGCCAAATTTGAACACGTCTCGTTTGTACTCGGCAGGCGGTCCCGTCTGCAAATAAAAACAGTTCGAGTAGTCAGCATTAACAATAGATTGGGAAATGGAATAAGGACGGAATCCCGAGAGGTTGCGAGTTAAACTAAATATTTTCAAATTCTGAGTGTGATATATAAATTTAGTGGACTTTTTTCGGATTAGCCCATATCACAATTGCTTACCTCTTCTTTATCCTCTTCATCAGCTTCCTTGAATGCACGTTTAATAAGCTCTTTGCTCGTCTTGGCATCCATTCCTGGCTTCGCCGTTGCATTCGATTTCTTGCGTCCGTTTTTGGCATTGTGGCGTTCTTTTTGCTTTTGCTTGAGCAGCTCATCAATTTCATTCTTGGGACGCTTCTGCAGCGTAATCTCACCCGTTGCCTGATTGCGTATGATGTTAACCCCGTACTTGGCCTCGTATTGAGCCTCCCTTACGGATGCGCTTGTTATGCGATTCACGCGCCGTATATAGTCACCATCATCTTCATCGGCAAACTGTTTGATAGTGGACTGTTTTTTGGCTGCAGCGCCTGGTGGTGTTTTCTTTGTGTTGCCAGTGGCCTTGGGTATGTCCTCCTTACCTATGCTACCAAGTTTTATCTTTTTGCCGGACTTGGCGGCCGCGGCTATGCGTTGAAACTGCTTGAATCTATGTGAAGTACGCTGTTCATCGGATTGGGTCGGTGGATTATTGGTCACATTGGCCAGTCTAAGTTAGAAATGGAATGCATTAATCAAAGTGGCAATAACAATTGTTTATTGCATACTTCTTTTCTCTCGTTTCGAGCTGCTTAAGTGGATCACGTATGCCATGATGCTTGCGCACCGGTATTTTACGTTTTCTGGCCATAATAATAAATGTATAAACAACAATACCTAACTCGTGGTCACATTTGCTTAAACGTCGCTAACAGTAGAGATGTGCCGTTTCGCTCAGGCGGTTTAATTGAACTGATTCATGTTTATAACGTCGTTCAATGGTTTATCAAGAGAACTGTTGCCCTTGAATATACATTAGCAAATGTGCTTTATTGCAAGTGAAACAATTACAGCCATTTTGAACATTGCAGACGGGCAAACAACAGAATAGATTGAGTGATTTAGTTTATTCGCTAAAAATGAACGAGTGAACTCATTCCTCAAATTGAACTGAAAATACCAACTCTAGTCAACAGCTGTTTTTGAGTGTACTGCCGACATAGTATATCGATAAATAGAGCGCACAAAACAGGGCCGGCATGTTATCGAAGGGGTCTTTGCCCATGCAATAATTAAAACTATATATATGTACATATGTATGTACTTATGCATATGCTCAAATGTATGTGGGCATTGTGCATGTGTGTAAGTACCACTTACCTAGATACCTACATACATATGTATATGCTTTGTTTTAAATTCAGTCTATATCGGAGGTGAGAAAATCGAAAGATTTGAATAGTGATAGTTGAAAACATCGATACTATCGATATCACTATCAAGAATTTACTACGTTTAAAATATAGTAGTATTATATACATGACGTGGTCATTGTAACTTGTTTAATTAATATATATTTTGTATTGTAATAAGGTGCACAGCAGAAATAAAATAGTTCAACAATTAATTAATTATTATTACAAGATATTCTTATTGGGACATATATCCACGTGAAATGGTAAGAGAAACTGAATAAGTTCAAGATATTTGTGTTTGAACAAGATTTTCAGTATCAAATGTGTAATAAAAATGGTTTATTTCAAGATTGCCGTTTAGGAACATGTTACTTTAAGAAATATAAAATTACGCTATAATCATTGATAGTGAAGAGAATTCAAAACTATCGATACCATCGATAGTGACGTCGATTATTTGCCACCTCTATTACATATGTACGCACGTGCGTTTGTATGTATGTACATTGCATTTGCCGTGTGCTCATCTTTTGAGTCGCACTGCAAATGGAGGGCGCATGCGCCGGATATGTGAGGCAGCTAGGCAGGCAGGCAGGCACAGCCAGCAGTCAAAGTAACTTGTGAGCTTATAGGAGAGCAGAAAATCGTAATATATTCAACGTGCTTCATGCTAAACGCAAACAGTAATTTATTTATTTATATTTAACATAAAATGTCCGAGACCAGCGGCAATCGCATGTCCTTTGAAGTGTGAAGCGTGTATGTAAAACATAATTGTGATATTTAACAATGCTAGTGACAATATTTTGATGTTACACACATGCAATTTGCATTTACAATTCACTACGGAAAATAGTGTGTACATATGTATGTATGTACGTATGTATGTATTTATGTATGTCTGCACATGTAAAAGTACGAAGACGAAAAAGGGCCCTGTCGTGCGTGCTTTCTACTATTTCTTCTATTTCTTATTTGAATACATACATACATATGTATTTATGTGCATGTACACAAGAACATACATTTATATATTATATAAAATCATGTACAGACACACATGCATATATATATATATATATATATATATATATATATATATATATATGTATGTATGTATGTATATGTATATGTGTGCATACATATGTGATGAGACCCCTGGCATCGATCAGCAGCAAGCAAATAATCAAATATGTAAAACATACTTACATACATACATACATTTGTACGGGCAGATGTACATATGTATGTATCCTTTGTATGTGTGTGCGCATCTTCACGTGTATGTGTGTAACGTGACAGCCGCAGCATCAGCTGCCAGAGCATCAGTGAGCTCATAACGGTGCGCGAAAACGTCGAACCTTTTTTAGCCAACATTTTGTTTTCGAGTGAAGAAGTTTTTACGTACTACATAAACGTGCATGTGTATGTTAATATATATGTGTATATGCATTGTACATACATATGTAATGTTAAGATATGCTATGGAAAATCTTATGTACAAACATACATCCACACGTATGTATGTATATACTCACCTACATAGTACAAACATACATATTCATGTTCGAAGATTGTCACATTTTTTTGTAATTAACTAAATTTTTTTCCCCTTAACAAAGTTGATGCTAAAAACACAAAAATTTTTGAGTGAAAGTGTGGTTTTTATTAAATAATTAAATAAATAATATAACAACAGAATAAAAGTAACGTACATACATTTGTACATACCTATGTATGTACGTACATACGTACATGTTCTTTTGGTTATTAACATTTTTGTGAGCATACATTTGGGAGTTATTTTTTATCTAGGGACCGTTAATTACGGTTATTGGGTGGATTTGTAAGTACTAATACATATGTACATACCTACATGCATTAAACATATAAAAAGTTATGTTTTATCGATGAAATGTATAAAGATTTCGTAAGCTATGTATACATAAAAGTATATTTTTGATTTCTACTATTATAAATTAAAGAACGCTATTATTATTGATTTGTAATATATTATTTTAAATTGTCATAAAAAAACAAAAAAAAATAATACTTTTGTTTGAACAGTATAAGAAAATAATGAACTAATGCTTCAAAAACAAAAATTCTAACCAAAATCGAATTATTGCTTCTGAGAAATAACATCAAACGATAAAACGAATAATAAAATATTTGTGTCATAATTTGGACAAGCATAATAAAAACATGTGTATGTACATATATATGTATGTATGTACACACACATTTATTTGATTGAGTGGGACGGGGGAGTACCGCTTTGGCGGCAAATTCGGCAAATGATGCTGGCAAAATTCGTAATAATAAAAACATGTATGTATGTACATACAGCATATATGTATGTATGTATGTATGCATATAAGTATGTACATATGCAAATACGTTCGTGTCCTCGTCGTCGTCTCGGTGCGTTTTTTTCGGCAAAGCTGCCGTAATGTTTCCTCAAACATAAATACTTACATACATATGTATGTCTACATGCGTACATTTGCATAGCTAGTATTTGTTTAGTTTATCTAAAAATAACATAAATTCAAAAGCAAAAGAAAATACAAAAAAATCAATGTTGGTTGCGCTGTATAATTGCATACATATGCATGTATGTATGTATGTACATATGTACGTCTTGTCTGCTTGTCTCTGTTCACGCTTGCACACCTATGTATGTATATACATACATGCATCATAATAAAGCGAGCTGCAAATGGATTTAATAGCTAATTTATTAATTACCAACCCAAGCGGTCAGGGTCATCGAACAACCGATGTACTCGTACATACACATACATACACAAGGCGGTTATCCACACCTATAAGAACCACAAACGGTTAAAGGAACGTACATATGTATGTATGCATAGTATGTATGAATGTAGCAACCAAATCACAATCCAACGAAGCGCGTCAAGGTCAACGCATAATTTTGTAGGTGTCGAGCGGCAATCAAATATGTACTTGAAATACTATCAAACAGCCGAATCTATTGGTATTTTTTATAGCATACTTTAATGAGTTCTCCTTAAGGGAACGAGCTTTCACATATCTACATATGTATGTATGTACATATGTACATATGTGTATAGATAGACTCGCATGTGCGTATAATGCTTGCACGTGTAACCTATATGTATATGTAAATGTAGTACATACGTCACTTACAATGATATTTGGATTTATTTGCGTATATATGTACATATGTATGTACTATACTTGGTCTTAGGATTTAATTCAAGACATGAAAGCATTTAATTGTGTATATCAATCATACGGCACGTGTAATTATAATAATTGCTAGGGAAAGTAATAAATTACGATGCGACGTCGCAGCAAAGTCGAAATTATTGAAGGAACGTTGGCAATCAATCGTCCTTTTAGTCAAGCGACAGGATAAGAAGGCATTAATCGGCTTGCAATGCCAGGCAGCAAGAGGTGATTGAACTTGCCGGCGTTGCCACTGTAGCCTCACACATACACACACTTGCATATACATAAGCTCACACACAACCGCGCATTGGCTCTTTTGTTTGCTCTCGCCCACAGTTTGTGCTCATGCTCTCTCCTTCTCCTTCTCATTTGCTCTGTTCGGCTGCTTCGATTGTTTTAAGTAATATGCATGACTGTTCTGCCATAAAAATATCGCTAATAACGACGCTTTTAATTATACTCTGTTCCAAAGGACATTAAAGAGTATATTGGTTTTGTGTAACAACATAACAACTATATCATAAAGTACTCTTATGATAATGCATAGAAGTTTGGCTTGCATGTCCGACCTCAACAAAATATATAACCTTTAAAGCTAAGGTCACTACTGCTGATCTGGAAATATAATAGTCAACAAACTGTTGCCAGGGCATTCCTGGCAGCGCAGAAACTCAACGTTTATTCACTGTAAAGTATATTTCAGTCGGGGCAACATTCTCATTTGTTTTTGAATTGGGTTGTGATTTGTAAAATTAGTATGATAATATAGTTAGGAAATGGACAAATTAGTGGCATTTTTTGTTAATTCACTTTCATAATGATGTACTTTTTATGCTTACATTAATACCATGTTTTCATTGATACAATATTTGGAATATTCCGCTATATGTCATATATATGCTACCGTATCGTCATATTGAAATAGTCAATAGTGTAGTATGTCGCAATGTGACAAGAAATATTAAAATTCTGGATGGTCTTGCCATATAAAAATGTATATAAACTGTCATAACTGTGTCAACTGACGCGGCATATTTGTATGACAAGTGTCACAAGTATATGACACCATATGGCATGCTTTGTGTCACGTGATGCACAAATAAAATATGTCTTCATATAATAAAAACAGTCATAATGAAAGTGACAAATTTTTATTGGACGTTTCATCTAAAATGACGCCTGTGGAGCCTAACATAACTGTCAAGTTCCATTCTATTTAGGATGCGTGAACGCAATGTGTATTGATGATTACATTACAAGCAATAAACTTTTATTTTATATCTGATATTGCGAAATATGCATACATGCTTTTACATTAATTTGCTTAGCCTACTTTTGGGCTGATGTACATATGTACATATATTGTACATTGAATGCTGTTCACCAGTCAGTATGTTGAACCATTCATAGTAACGATGTACATGTACATATGTATACATATGAACAAAAAAGTCACGCTAGATAAAATCCAACGCAGCGCAAAAAGTTTCATAAAAGTAATAAAAATAAATATAAAAAATTGACCATTTTACCATTCCCAGTAGTATGTGTATACATATGTACATATATCACAAGAAATCATGATTCCCAGTCTCGATCCTACACACACACACACACACACACACACACACACATACACTCCCACAAAGCAAAAGCTTGACGAAGAGAGTCAACCCCACGAGCAATTTCTATAGGAGCTGAACGAGTGAGAGAGCGAACGGCTTGACGGGCCGCTCTCAAACAGTGTTGTCAATTTAGTGGGTTTTGACCAAATTTAGTGGATTTTTTAAATCGGAATCATTCAGCGCCAAGTGGGCTTTTAGTGTCTTCTTAAATGAATACATAAATATGCCAAATATAGATAGTTATAATAAAATAAATTAAAATAATAAAATAAAATACAATTATTTACAAGCGGTTTAGTTGTTTTATATTAATGAAGTTGAGTTCGGTTATAAAAAAATGACTTAAATGTTATAGCAATTGTATTTTTTATAATTATAATTTATTTATTATAAATTAATCTTTCCAAAGTACTAAGGGCTTAGGCTGTGTTAAAAGTTGACAAAAACAATATAAAACATGTATAATATGCTACAACAATTTGATTGAATAGCATGTTTAATGTTGAATCCTAAAAGTTTTTGAGTGGCATTTGGCAACACTGCTTCCGAGGGCCTGCTCTCCTCCCTCCTGCAGGCCCAGTTGCTCGCGCGGTCGGTCAGTCGGTCAGACGCTCACTCGCTCAGTCAGTTGTTGTGTTGTGGGGGGCGCGGGTGTCACGCATAACGGTTCCTAACTACGGGTATAGATTGGTGTAGTCTTATTGCAATGCTCAAATAGTACACGCGTTCGTTTCGCTTATGTACATTTAAAGTGTTCAGAAATTGTATGAAACACAGCTGAAATACACTTTAATACCAACACACATTTCAATATTCCCACATACTATACGTATGCACATAAATACGAGCATGTATAAGCCACGCGTCTCTGTGTGTGTGTGTGTGTGTGTGTGCAAAACAACAAAATCAAAATCAAAAAAGAATTTGCTGAAATAGCGCAAAAACAGGCGCACATTTTACATATAGCCACATCAGACGGCACAGAGCAGACAGACACCAGAAATCAGACAATAGCCGCGGCGATAGCGACAAACAAATTTTGGGCGACCAAAATTTCGACATCAAAACAGTTTTTTTTTCTAGTTCTTTTTTCTCTGTCGCGAATCTGTTTTCGAAAATGTATGAGCAAAATTTTGTAAAAATTCAATTGAGCATGTGTGTGTGTGAGTGTGTGTGCGTGTGATTCAAGCTAAACTCTTAAGGCAATAAATACCTTATAAAGAATAATATATAATAATATATATGTATATATCATATACGTGCTTATATTGTATATTAAAAAGTTTCAATATTGTTCTTTTTGTTTCAGATGTGCCGTTTGCAGCAGCATTAAATTTAAATAAAACATGCAAATATGATATGAAATCGTACAGATTCATGATGTGCACATGCGTGCCCAGTATTTACATGCAAGCCCAGACACACACACACACACACACACACACACATACACACACGCGCGCGCACATGCCAGACACACAAACATACACATACATACTACATATATGTGAATCAAAAATACGTCAATCATAGTGAATAAGTAAATAGTTTAACTAGTGACCTTTTTCAAATTGAAATCACAAATGTAAGCGACAACTGCCGAAATAATTCTAAAGAGAATGACAAACGCGTAATTGCCAAAATATTTAAATAGTATATACAACAAATATAAATGATATAAGAAACAACACACAATAAATAACCGCAGATATCTGAACTCAATCAAAACAGAAAGAGAATGATAATATCGATAACAAAAGAAATAACCCTAAACTTGTATTACGTATACGTAAATAAGTATAAATAAAGATGTTATAACCATATGTACATACATATGTATATGTATGCATCTAGTTACATACACACGATAAAACCACGTACTATATGTACAAAGTACATAACTCTCGTTGTATTTGCCATAAATATTTGTATGAACATACATATAATACTCGAAAAAACAAATATTACAGCAAACCCTTTAAACATACAGTGATAAATAGAGTTTGACGACATTCAAAAACACAAAACGAATAACAAACAATAACAATACAAATACAAATAAAAATAAAAATAACATTAACAAAAGCAAAAGCAAAAGCTACAAAGCCATAAAATGCCAGTGAAAAAGCAAGGTAAGCATTTTTCACATTTTCCACATTTCCCCCATTATTTTCATTTGCATTTTTATTGAAATTGCTTCATTAAGATTTTTGTTTATTTATACTCGTACATTTCAATTTAAAATACTTTGCGGTTTATTGAGCAAGTGCTAAAATTAAGTACATGAGTGCACTGAGGCATCCACAAATAACAAGTCAATTTGATATTTCCGTAAACTTTATCTGGTACATATAAAACGCTGTTTGAGACCGTCTTCTGATCTGTTTTTCCTAGTTTAAACAGTCCCTGAAGTTTGTTTAAAATCAACAACATATCATATCAATTGTTGACATCAATACTTAAGTATAGAAAGCATTTTAAAACCTTCATCACTTTGAGGAGTAGAAAACTGAACTAATTTGCTGAAACTTAAGCAATTTCCTTGGAGGAGTAGAAAACTGAACTAACTTGCCGAAACTTAAACAATTTCCTTGTGAAATGCCTTTAGGTTTGGACTTTGGATTCATTTATTATCTAAATGGGGTTTAGAATTGTTTTCGAAATGTTTTTAAAAGTATGTTTTTCAAGACATTTGTTTAATGAAACAAGTAAGAATGCTCTAGTCTATTATACCCGACTATGAAACTCCCTGTACCCAGGTCTAAAACTTACAAATACATCTCCGTCCACTTCCACATACACACTTACATACACATTTTAAGTGGCGGCTGTGCTTCTTCGTCCCCCTGCTCTGCAGTACTGAATCTTCTTTCGTGAATAACTTTCGTGTGTTTCATCCGATCGACTTGAAATTTTGACAGTAGAATAAAAGTAACCAAAGTAAAATACACGTCAAATATTACAACTATATCTTGAAAATTGTTACTGTTAAACGGTTTTTATCGATTAGCGGGGGTGTGGGGTGAATATCTCATATACACAAAACTGTATTCAAACTGTTTTCTGTGTCTCTAGCTCTTCTAGTTGCTGAGATCGACGCGTTCATACATACGGACGGACAGACAGACGGACATAGCCAAATCGAAATTTCTTTTGATACTGATTTAGAATATATATACTCTATAGGATCAGAGATGTCTCCTTCTGCCTGTTACATACATTTGCACAGACTTAGTACCCCCTTTTTACCCATTTTATGGGTACAGGGAGTAAAAATGATGAACACTCTGACAAGTAGAGTAAAAAGTTAGAGAGTAACTCCATGAACCTCTTATACTATGCCAAAATGAAAGTACAATTTTATTTTATGGCTAAATTTTCTAATAAGATTGAAGCATACAAAATCTTTAAATAACATTTTTAATCGAATGCGGACATCAAGAATTAGTATTACAAAAAGAAAAAACAATTTTGAATATTCTTTTGATATGTGTGCATGTTATACGGCTTGTACAATCCACAGACATGTCCATTGCACCAAAACAATAAATAGACCCAAAAATTAGAAAAACGTTGCCAAACTTTTGAAATGGGCAATAAATGAAGGTCAACATAAGCATGTGACGTGTTTGCCAAGACACATGTAATAAATTACATATACATATATACATAAATGTGTACATATATATATACATATATAATCAATTTGTTGGCTAAATTCTGTCGGGCAACAGACGACTTTATGGCAATGTCATCCAGGTTGGCAACTCTTGTGATAGCTGTGCGCTGACCCCAAAGATCCCAAAATGCCTGAAGAGGCAGAGATTGGGGCATAGAGAAAGGTTAAGCATAAATAGTTGTTGCAGGTTGGACAGGTAGCCATAGGGCGTCCGCTAATTTGGCTTTTCGTTTTTGTTTGTTTTTTAAGTCAATCTTTATTGATTTATTGGAATAAAGGCCAACTGTGTGGGGGCCCCAGTATGGATGGGTTTTGTTGGGTTATTATAAGGCAGTACAGTGCTGTCTACGCACTGAGCAGGTGCCGATTGGTCAGTAGTGTCAGCCGGGTGGATATTCATAATAAATGGACTCGGACACGGATTCGGATAGGGAGAAGAGCAGCGATCCTAATGAGGAGCTGCTCAGCAGTGATGATAAAACGTTTCACGACGATGATGATGACGATGACGAGGATGAGGATTCATCAGATTGCGATGTACGAAACCCAATTATGCAAATCGATGAGGCCCAAGTCCAGGCCACGGCAGACCAATTGCTGCTGGTGCTCAGGCAAACGGAAGCCATAGAAATGCAACAACAGCAAATCGATGTTGATGTTGAAAATGATGATGATGTTGATGTCATGTCAATGGCAGCGCATAGCACTGTTGTAGTGCAGCAAGTTGCATCAATTGAAGTTGCAACTGTTGTAGCCACGGATGAAGCAAGGCCCGAGCCGCTCATTGTCAAATACAGCGACAATGTACGCGAATCCGTTGAGTGCTTTTACTCGGCACAGGATTTGCTCGAATATGGCCACATGCTGTCATCCGCGGCCGAGCAGCGTACGCCGGATGTCGAGTCCGGCTATTTTGACAAATCCGAGAGTGATGACGTCTCGCGCGATGAGTTTGAGGCGCAATCGACCAGCTTGCGTCAGCCAACAGGGACACAGGCATTGACAACCATGTCCGGCCAGGATGTTGCCTCCACAGCCAACAGGTCGGACAGCCTGCGGATTGAGCTGAGCCGCTTTTGCAGTTCCATGGAGGCGTATGAGCTTCAGAGACGCGAGAAGCCACAGCAGCCGGATATCCTGTTGGAACAGGCTTCTGAAACCGGATATCAAATAAATACGGATGAACGATTCCTTGATACACAAAGTGAGCCTTATATTATGCAGGTGTATCGTCTAGGTAATTGTAATTAGATAGGAATGGCATCCTGTAGCCAGATGCAGCAGGAGTGAAGGAGCACTCATTTAGTTGTTGAAATATGCCAAGTAGTTCCTTAAAGCCCATTAAAAGTGCCCCATAAATACTATATCTATCCATCGGTCAATACGATCTTGTCTTTGTTTTGAAACTGTGTAGAGATCCTTTCATCTATAGCAGCGAACTTATATTATATTTATCACAAAAAAGATTTTTCTCTCTCCCAAGCCCACTGGTGATTTGTTTTTTAATTCCGCCCGAATTTCTTGGGATTGATTTTTTTAATTTATATTATTTTACCTTAATCACAAAAATATTTATAAAAGCGTAAAAAGGCAAGTTCAGAATTGCATTGCGAAAATTATGGGATTCCCTTCGTGCTAAAAATAATTTGTATTTCTTCTATGTATATTTTGTACTAATTATGTAAAACTTATCATTTTACCTATTATATATTCTACAATGGCATTGAACTTTTTGCCTTCTTCTTGTTTGAAATTGCAGAAGCTCATCGAGCCCTTGAACTGCTCGAGGACTATCACGCACGTCTCTCGGAGCCCCAGGACCGTGCCCTGCGTATTGCAATCGAAAGAGTCATCCGCATTTTTAAGTCTCGGCTATTTCAAGCGCTGCTTGGTGAGTATACAAACAAAACTCTGAATAATGGCCCTGTTAAAGTCTTAATCATACAAGAAATCGGCTTGGAGTTGAAACACTAAACTAAACTAGGTAGTTTTTGTTGTCAGCTTTCAAGGTAGCTGGAATTCAAAACAAAAATGGTGTTGCAAATGTAAATGTAATTGATGGCTAATAACGGGTGCGCAAAACCAATTAAAGTACGCTAATCAACGATACGCTGTCGAACTGTCGATTTCTCCAAACTGTTCCACAAACGATTACCCCCATCCGCCTGATATTGAGTTTCCCCAAGTGCCTAAGCGCTGCACTGAATTCTCTGCAATGTGCCTTGGCATTGGATTTCAGCTGAACCAAGCAGAATATACTATAAGCAACTTTGCGTTCGAATACAGGAAGCATACAGTTGGGTACATTTGTAGCTTGATATTGTACTTAGTAATTTCCAGTGCCAGACGAAGCATAAACAAACGATTCGTGAGGCAGCTGTTGCTACTCATATGAATAGGGCTCTGTATGGAATGTGTTATGATATGTACTCGTACAATAAACATACTTATATACATACTCGTACAACATAATATATAGAATGGGAGTCGCATAAGAAGCGAATCAGGGATTGTACATGCTTATGTACAAGAGCTGGAAACCATCGCTGCTACAATCGATATTATCGATAGTGGTTCGACGTTCTTTACTATCACTATTAAGTTAAACACATTTATATGTTTCCACGGTGTGAACCAGTTCCGGAACAGAGCCAGTTCGAATTCAGGAATTATATCCTGAACTGACATCCAAAACAATTTGTTTTTTATTCAAAGTATATTCGGTTCAAGGAAAGAAAAAATGAAGTGATTACTTTTTATACACTAGCAGAGGGTATTATAATTTGGTCTCGAAATGTGTAATGGACTGAAAGAGACGTTTCCGACCCAACAAAGTATATATATTCTGAATCAGCATGAATAGCCGAGTCGATATAGCGACGTCCGTCTGTCCGCCTGTACGTCTGTTTCTATGCAAACTAGTCTTTCAGTTTGGACCAGACCCTTCATTTTGTTGCAGTCAGTATATATGTATGTCGAAACCGGTTGGATCGGACCACTATAACATATATCTGCCATAGGAATGATCGGTCGACAACTATGTTTTTGTATGAAAAACTGAAAAACAAACTGAAAACAAACAAACCAAATTTGGTCAAAATCGGACCACTATATCAAACTTTTTGTTTATACAAATATTATATCCAAACTAAGTGAGAGTTTTATTATACTTCAAATAGTTTCCTATAATTTTATCAAAATCGGGCCACAGCAGCAATCCATTAGGAGCAATCAGACAAAAATTAAGCTTTGTATAAAATTAAATTCCTGTTGGGGTATATAGCTTCGGCACTCCGAAGATATCCGCCCTTCCTTGTTAAGAATGATATTAATTAACACTGACTGTAAAATGTTCTGCCTTTTTAATTAAAAAGTAAATCAAAAATATTTTTTTTATTTAATTAAAATAAATATTACAAATTAAAGTAAATTAGTTTGAAACTTGAATAAAATTCTGTCGTATTAATGTTTGAGCTAAAACCTGGGTTCAGCTATATCTTAAACCAGGTTTACGAACCAAACCCAAAGTAGAGACTTTGGTTAAAACAGTAAACCGAACAACATTTTTATATCGAAAGCAAGCTTTTGAGGTTTAGGAATCGATAATATCGCCCGTATCACCATTTGCAGCTCTAATACGCGTATGTACTATATACATACAAGTATATGTTCGGTAATATCAGCACCAACATGGCCCACAGAGCCTATTGCCGTGACGTGTGCAGGAAATTGAATGGGCGCATTGAATTTTACATTTAGGCCACTTGACTTTTGTTATTGCGCAGCATATTGATTTGTTAGGCCTAAATGCACACACCCCCTACAATGGGTCAGACTGAAAAGTGTTCATATGCCATCCAGCTGACAGTATAATTTCCGCTAACAGCAAGCCTTCCAAAACAGGGCTCCTAGCACATTCAAATTGAATGCAATGCGACTGTTTGTTGACTTGCTGCCTTGTTATCCGTGTACTTTCATCGTAATTCTTCTCCGCATTGTTATTTTCGAGAATTGTGTAGTTTTGCGCTTTTTCCCGCCAACCACAAGAAACTATTTGCCGAGTTTGAGTTCTTTGTGGCATTAAATTGCATAGAAATAGGAGAAGAGCTTTCAACTTTGCCTGGGACACAGAACTATGTTTACGTACTATGCCTTTTATCAGAGATGTGTGTTGAAGACACTGGAAAAAATACATATGTACATTCAGTTATCAGGATGGAATGCGGTGAGTACTTCTTACAATTGTGCTGAAGATAAAGTTAACAAATACATTCATTTTTTAGATCGCACTAAACTGCACAATGGTGAACAAAACAAAATTCCGATAAACTCTTCAGCGGCCGGAATGATCTTGAAATATGTGGACCATTATGTCTGGAAAAAATATTGATGCAACATTAAACAATGATGTTTTTGCCGATACGAAGCATCTTCCGTTTACATAATTTTTATTAATAATTATCGCGTTTGAAAGAAATCTTACAAAATTCTTTAAATAGAATCAAGTTGAAATGCTAAAAATTAATGAAAGTGAACCAAAAATACAAAAAATGCTTATTTTTGGCATGAGTTTCGATTATTAAATGAAGTACCTTAGAGTAAGTGTTAAAATAGCGTTGTATGCCAATTATGATGCAATTTTTTTCTTCTGCATTGTAACCAGATTGATCAGTATCACCAGATCTTATCTGAGTAGTTATATTTTGTAAGTCGCCGCTCGTATTATAATAATTTTTGTATATAAAAAGGATACAATTTTGGTGTCCATAATTGATTAAATGTGAAATCTCGAGATTTGAAATGTTTTTCGAAAATGTATTAGGAAAATGTTAAGAAATTGTATTTTCAGTAATCCCTAAGGGCTTTTGAAGATTTTATTTGAAAAAGAGATTGTTCAAAGACTTAAGTAGTACCTTTTGAAAATTATAAACTTCTAGTTTCGGTTTAGTGAATTATAGAAGTTTTTCCATCTTCTGAGCTATTCAACTCCAAGCCGGAAGATTTTATTCGCCTGTAATAATCAATATAATAGACCTATAGAGCACAATATATTGTTATAAAACTTAAAAACATAATTTTAATGGTTTTCTTAATGTTTAATTACAGATATACAAGAATTCTATGAACTAACACTATTGGATGACTCTAAAAGTATACAACAAAAGACCGCCGAAACATTGCAAATTGCGACCAAATGGGAGAAGGATGGCCAGGCCACCAAGATAGCCGATGTAAGTAGAGCAAGGAGTGCAGCATATATAGATTTGTTAGATATACATATGTAATTATGTAATAGCTTATATGTAAATAGATCAATAGATTTAAAAAGCTCTTAGTGGATTCTGCTGTAACTGTTACAATAAGTGTGACTTAAGCATCAGAGCTGGAAATTTAAAGTTAGCATCACCGAATATATTTAATAGTAGTTTGAGTTCTCACCATCGTTATTATAATTGTTGTTTAATGTCTGTAAAGTGTTTTACATACATATGAGAGAACTTAATGATGCTATTGATTGTTTTCCAGCTTTAATCGTGTAGTTCGTATTTGTGTTCTTTTTTTTATGTACATATTTACTAAAATAGTACTTATATGTCTACGTGTGGGACTGTCGGTATTACTTACTTGAACTCAAATAAATTATTCATTTTGTTGTATCGTCCTACTTAGTTTTGTTTGTATACTGTCCTGAGGCGTTTCTTATTCCTTATTGTGATGACTATAGAATTGAAAATTATTTTTATGTAGGTGCAAATCATCACATCAATTACATACTAGCATTCAACTCTCTATGTGTTTATTCCATATTATATTGCTGTATTTTCTTCATTTTTCTTTTAAATCTATAAATAAGTATGTACTATCTGTCTACACTTATGATCCTCGATCAACCAACAACAACTCTTCAACTCTTTTTTCATGCTGCTCTATATCTTATATCTTCCATTTACCTAACGCGTGCCTGCTCTACTTACTGTGCAGTTTATAAAAACTTCCAATCTTAATCGCAATTGCGCCTATGAATTTACCAACGATGCCACAAATCCCAATCCAAGTTCAAATCTCAATCAAAACGTGAACGCGGCCGCGCATGCCGAGGCCTTGAGCAGAACATTTAAAAATGAATTGGAAGAGATTTTGGTAAGCACATTAATTCATTCATTTCCGTTCATTTTCGTACAGTTACCAATAACTAACAACACATAACTATCTTTCTATCTATCTCTTACGCCATGAAATATATAAGTTTCGCTCAAAATGATAATACACCCAAATACGTCAAACAAAAAATAGATAAAACTATACAAATATGGAATATTCGTTTAAAATCAATTTAATATACAGTTTTTTTCCTTTTGAGTTATATACATTTCCTGGCGTTTCAATCAATCTATCTAACATCTGCATATATTCGATGCACTGTAATGAAATCTGAATATAATCTAAGCTATACTCAACCCAGATCAATTTTGTTTACTAAATATTAAGACAAAAGTAATAAAATTAAATTACGTTAAGCAGTCATTACACTTTTGCAATAAGTCTCTTTAAGTAAGATAATCAATCCACATTGCTCTAAACTCAGATATTCTCCGATGTAATAGATCGGAAGAAATCAAAGATGCTGACAAGAAAATGGTTTCCATTCCATTATCGTTAATTGTATAGGTTATCCAATTGCTCTAAGTGTTTGAGGTCTAATAAATATGTACTAACTTCCTTTGGTTTGTGTTCGTAACTGTTACTACGCTTATGCTTTCCAAATGGCATCCTATTTCATTTCCTCATCAATATGGTTGAGCGCAACATATCGTTCCCGACGTTACAAAAATTATAAATATTTTTAAGATTTTTGCAGTAGTATAAGCAAAATACTTTTAACATGAGAGAAAGAGGAATATTTGAGGATATTAACACTGCTTTGCGGGTACCCAATTTTAATTCGATCATTCAACACTTTTTGAGCTTCGATTGTTTCGGACGTTACAGTTTTTACAGCATACTTACTGATGTAAAACATAAACCTCCTATTTTTCTAACCAAACAAGTACTATAGCTGCGGTAAATTGAAGAATCATATTATAAGTTTCTGAAGAACCGCTCACCAAAGTTTTGTTTAAAACTACTCGCATTTTACGAACTTTCGACTATGCAAATTAAACAAAATGTGAGTGCAGCCACAAACGTTATATGTATTTCACGACACAGCTCGAACATTTGCCACAAAGTTGAAATCAGTTTACGGAAAGTGGAAAACTAACAAGATGTCAAAGTTTTGAGCCGGGTCAATTTCACAGCTTGTACTGTAATCCTGGCAATGATTGCACCAAGTGTGGGCGGCTCTTCTCACCTGCTTTAACACCTACATATCTATCTATGTATCTGTCTCTGTTGCTTTGTCTGACAGAAGTGGTCAATTCTGTTTGTGTGGGTTGTGTAGCCAAGCAACCGCCAGGTGTGCACACACACAAACACTCGAAGAGATCAACCACCTCATGAAAGGTTCTTTTAAATTTGATAAGGACCTAGCCATTGGCGTGGTCGTTGCTTTTGTACTAGTATTTGCAACATGATTTGTGTTGACCCAGTCAGAAAGAAGTATAAAAATGGGAACATGCTGAAAAGTGCCATATAGTACATGGCATAACGTACAAATTGTTGTTGTTCGGGAGTCACGCTTGGGCGGGCGCGTGCTCGTGCTCGGGGTCGCAGTCGCAGTCGCAGTCGCCTTCGCCGTTGCCGTCGCCGTCCGTGTCGGTTCGGGTGTCGGTTATCGGGGGTCGGGGGTCGGGGTCGTCGCTTGTCCTGCGCCGACGCCGGCTTTTTGTTATTTTTTTTTCTACGATACGAACGATACACAGGCTCAGGTTCGTTTTGCTGTCGACATGCGTAGTACGTTAACGTAACGTAAAACTCAACGTAAGTTATGCGCGTATGTACTCACGTATCAGTAAATGTGTATGTGCCAACTTGTTACTGTGTATACAATTGAATATACAGCGTCAAGATATTTCTTGAAGGCCCTGATTGCACACTGATAACTGATAAGGATGCTTTCAAGGATGTGCTAAGAGCCAATGGCACACACACGATATTAGTACAGTGCTTCAATTGTTTAATAGCCCATGCTTAACGCTTTATGTTTAAAGTAGTAGCACAGTAGCACACCCTAACCCCCCGTTTCCAGCTAGCAAAGAAACCTTTGCCCCATTTAAGCCCACTAACGACGCCTTTGGCCATTGGCGTTGACGTTGACGCTGGCGTTGGCGCTTGGTGAATCGCGCGTGCCGCGTGTGGCAGTAACAGCAGCGCTGTCGACGTGTCGAGTCGCAAAACTTTCGCGTGTCCGTCATCTCTGTCTCCGTCTCCATCTCCGTCTCCGTCTTCGTTCCTGTCTTTGCCCCCGCCCTTGCGTCTGGGCCAACGTCTCGCGTGTACGCATAACGGTGTTAACGTTAAATCGTGTGCAGGACTTGGCCGGCATTTAAAATTTGGTTAGGTCTGACTTGCCACTTTTAGCGTGTGGCTTCATCATTTTTGTGGCTCGAACATATTTGTGGCAATGCGGGAATGATACATTGTTTTACCAATTTGCTGACTGATAACATTGACTTCGTTACATACTAAACATGTACATACATACATACACATATACATATTTCGAGTTTGTATATCATTTGTACTTAAATTGAAACGCGCAAATCAAATTAATTACAAATTGGCACAACAAAAATTTCAAATTTTTCCATACATCAACGAACATACAAAAAGTCTCACAAATGTGGCAAACAGCTGTTTCACATTAATGTTGTATACTATGCATACCTATACATACATATGTACCCATATATGTATGTACTAGGGATGGCAAAACAACAATGTGCCACCAATCGATAGTATAGATACTATCGATAATAGTTGCATTCAAATAAATACATAAATAAGTCAAAAGATATTATTTTGATAATTTGTATTATCAGCGATTATGAATTCTGATGAGAATTGGAAACTATCGATATTATCGATAGTTCCGTTGATATTTTAACGCCGCTAATATATGCATACACACACAAATTCTATTTACATGTTGCTTTCTCACTCAGGCTCCTTAAATTGCGACTGGTAGACAAAATTAAAGAAGTCATTCTTTTTACTCTGGATTATTTATTTATTAGAGTACAATATGTAATATTGAAACTGAATGAGAATTATGCGTACTAACACCTTACGGTCACAACTTTAAAATTTCATTAAATTGGTCCATCAATTTAAATTGACAGCGTAAATCAACAAACTCAATAAATGCCAAAGTTTTGCACTGCAATTTCTCAACATTTTAGCGCGTGGGAACGAAGCTTTAGTTCTGATCTCTGAACAAATGATGTATGTATGTAAATACGTACATATGTGTGGTGTCACAGTTAATAAGCAATTTACCTGTGACTATACATATGTACATACACGTATACATACTGTGCATGTATAGGTATTTACTGTATATTACGTATACGCCTTGGCAATGTTTTCACAAAATATTTTGGTGTTTTTACTTGTAGACAGACATAGGTATGTATGTATGTATATACTTACATATGTATGTATGTGCATACTTGTTCTGGGCTTTTCATTCATGCTGTTTCTTCGTTTGGCATTGGGCAACTTATTAGAGCAACAACGAATGTATCTACACATATGTACGTACATACATATATTTATGTACATTTGTTGTATCTTGCTTTCTTTTTTTGTTTTTTGTTTTGGCAGCCTGCTTTACTGCCACCCGTCGTCGCCGTCGTTCTTGTCTTTCGCCAGTTTTTCGCGCACATTCGATAGAAGCGCTAAGAAACGCGGCTTTTTTTTTTGTGATTTCCGAGTTCTTTTGTTTTTATTTTCCTGTGTCATTGTGGGGGCATAGGGGGCTTTCATCTGATCGATCAGATAAGAGTAGGCTATAGAAACTATACCTAATTCGACTTGTCCGAATTTTCCAAAACTAATATCATATGTTTTAAGAAATATCAAAAATATACTTTACCCAAAATACGGCTCAAAACAGCGTATAAACTTTTGAGATTGCATAGTATAGGCACAAATGTACACTTAACTATACATACATATGTATGTACATACATACATACATATATCATTCAAAATAACAGTATATACATACCTTCAAACTTGGGCTTTATTCACAAAGTGATCCTTGCCGTTTGCGTAGAGACATACAAATTGGAATTTTGTGATACAGGTGTGTATATATGTATGTATATGTGTGTATGTATATATAAGTACATACATATGCACCAAATTTTTGTGGACGCCTATTTTGTATACAGGAAATGAGGTCTACCGCAAATGTTGTCTATACAAACACTCCTCATCGCTTGAATAGGCACAGTAGAAGATTGAACATAGTACACGCTCTATAGAGCGAACTAATTGCTTTACTTAAACATTTGCTGAAGAATATTTGTTTTTTAAATAAGTCTCACAAATGCATGATTCGAATGTTCAATTGTAATATCTTAAATTGGTAATTGATTTGTTTGTTCAAGATTTAAGAAAAACAGTCAAAAGCATAAGAAAAACAGAAAAAGAACGGCTATCTTCGGAGCTGTATAGCCTAGCAGCAATGTTTTTTATACAATAGTCAATTTTCGTCTTCGTTATAGGAAACTATTTTTTTCATAAGAAAACTAATTTTTCACACAATCCTATGGCAGCTATCTGATTTTGACCAAATTTGATCAGATTGTATAAACTCTCCAGAGACTCGGCTTGAGGCTTGATGAGTTTTGTGAGGATATCTTTATAAACTAAAAAGTTTTTCTTACAAAAACATAGTTGTCGACCGATCATTCCTATGGCAGCTATATGTTATAGTGGTCCGATCCGGCCGGTTCCGACATACATATGTACTGCCTGCAGCAAGAGTCTGTGCCAAGTTTCATTACGATAGCTTTAAAACTGAGAGACTAGTTTGCATAGAAACAGACGGACAGGTGGACAGACGGACATCGCTATATCCACTCGGCTATTCATGCTGATTCAGAATATATATACTTTGTTGGGTCGAAAACGTCTCTTTCAGTCCATTACACATTTCGAGACCAAATTATAATACCCTCTGCTAGGGTATAAAAATGAAGTTATGTTGAAAAGTGAATCGAAAATTGAATGATTATTCAATTTAAACATAAATTATTCATGGTTAATTACTTTAAAGTGATTGATGAAAGTTAGAGTCAAAGAAATGGACAATTGAGTGACTGTTTCTAATCGAGTGACGCGGAGTGTATCAGCATACATGTACATTCATACACTCCTATGAACATGCATAAGATAGTTGCTACATGCTTCGTTGCCAAACAGATATTCATTTGATGTTTTCTTGTCGGGCTGTCGTACATACATACATACATACATGCATACATATACATACACACATATCAGTGCTGCCAACTTTAAAGAGACAAAAGAAAAGCTTATTTTAGGTGGGGGGAAACAAGTAAAGAAAAGCTAAATTGCATATACAAAAAACCGCTTAAATTTGCTTTTCCCCTTTAATATTATATCTATCTTTGAAATCATCATGATATTCGGGTTCTGGAATAGAATCTCATCTTCGAGACTCTCATCATTTATTTCACCATTGCATTTGAATGAATGAATCTTTGAATGAAGCCACACTGTAACTGGCTAAAAACGTTCATTTTTTTCAAATTTTGTCTCGTTAAGAGAACATTTTTCATTTATCTTTAGCATCTCCATGACAGTCCAGAATGTCATCTTCGAGACTTTCCTCATTGCATTTGAATGAATGAATCTTTGAATGAAGCTGTAACAGGCTAAAAATATCGCTTGTTTTTAAATATTTTCTCATTTGAAACAGCAGAATTTCGAACATTGATATACGACTATGTATGTACATACATATATGTGTATTCTGATGTATTGGGTTTTTTTTACAACTATTGATGCTATCTAAATGCATGGTTCCGCCAGAAAGCTACTTTTAGCGGGCTCATTCAGCAGAACTAATCGCTGACTGATTTCCACTGACTTGCTAACCGATTTCACTTAGCTAAACAGCCGATTCACGTCCGCTAATTTAAACAGCCTTCTACAATGTAATCATAATTGTTTTCAGTGAAATTGCAAAGTTCGCGCTCACATTAGACAAATGTCAGCGGAAATCAGCCAGCGCTTAGTTCTGCTGAATGGTTTTGCAATCAATTAAAACAAATCTTATATCTTAATTTTGCCATTTAAAGAATAAATTGTTTTGTTTTTGAGAATAAAGCCAAATTTCATATTCAATATTCAAAATAACGTTCTTAAAGAATTTTATCGATACTATCGATAGTTTCAGCTAGCACGGTCGAAACAAGTGTCAGCTCTAACGATGGTTATATGCATATTATGTGTATGTGTGTGTGTATTTGGCAACGTATACTATATTTACTCCAGTTTCACTGAGACATGCAAAACACACACACACACCTCAGATTGTTGCCTGTTTGTTAGCCATTCCGCCCTTAGGGTTTTGGGCCAGACGGCAGCGGGCCAGAGGCCGGAGGTGGCATTTACACGCAACTTGTTGCTATGTTTGCTTGAGAGCTGCCTTCCATTCCTAAGTAATTCAATACACGCACAGCAAAAAGACAAGCAAATGTAACGAACAGGAAAGAACGTATATCTTCGACGTGCCCAAGATACTCGTATACACCCTTTATACAAAAACTCAATTATCGACCGATTGTTCATATTGACCGCTATTTAATATTGTGGTCCGATTTTGATCAAATTAATGTAAACTACTATTTACAGTACAATAAAATTCTAGATTCTCAACAATGTTCCATACAAAGAGTCAGTTTTCATCCGAATGTTCCCAAAGCATCTAGAAATTATAATAATGCGATTTGTGCCAAATTGGTTCAGTCTGTAGAAAACATAATGAAACTTCAATTTGGTGAGTTTGATCCAAATATCTTCACAAACAAAGAAGGTTTTTATACAACATAATTTTCGACCGATTGTCCTATGGGATCTACATAATACAGTAGTTCGATTTTGACCAAATCTTGCTTGTTTGACGCAGAATGCTGGTTCGATTTGGTGAATTTGGCTACGATATCTTCAAAAGCAATACATTTTTCCATACAACTCACTATTTGACCAATTGTTCCAATGGCAGCTTTATAATATAGTGGTTCGAGTTTGCTTGAATTTGATTAGATTATATAATTAGACTAGACGCAACTTGCCTGGAAAGCAAATTTATGTCGACTCAATGTGTTAACTCCTCCCTTACTTAGATGAAGGGCGTCCTTGAACTTCTCAAGGCTTTCCATGAATGTTTGGATGTCGTGCTGGCCTTTAGTCTTCTGACAGAGTCTGTAGAGTTTATAACCCGTGTATCAAGCAATCAAAGAGATAGTTACAATTAACGTCGAAATGAGGAACCCGGATAAGCCTTTCTTTGATGTTGGAAATGTGTTGTAGACTTTCCAAACTTAGTTTTTGTAAATGCGGCAGGCTCAATATTTCTTGATGACCTGTAATATTAAATAGGGAAGATGCTGCGGGTCCTGGTGTCTTTTTGACCATATTCACCAGAATGCATGATGATTTTCTTACTTGTTAGGCTTAGGTAATTTAATCATACAATGTAAAAAGTCATTATTTAGTAGGATTCTAACATTAGATATTTCAATTAAATCAGTTACAGTAATATTGGTAGAGTGCTTAATGATTATGGTATTCAAATCATTTGAATCAAAGATGGCAGGGTTAATAATTCCAATTTTTGTTAGTGTGATTAATAACACTAAATTTTCAAGTTCTATTGTTATAGTTCTATTTTGAGATGGTAAAGTTTCATACAAATGTTCCGAATCTATTGTATTTTTTGTGTGTTTTTTATTATAAGATTTATTGTATCAGCCACACATTCTAAGTATCAGCTAATTTGTTTATTTGTTTCTGTGTTCAATATTATTTGTTATTTTTGGCAAGTTGAAATTTTTCAAAATCATCGAGGTCCGGTGTCCCTGCTACTATCTTGAGAGCTGTGCCTAAAATGTTGATGCTTCTCGCATGGCGAATGGATGTCTATTGATGCTGACAGGGATTTTATAGTATGTCGGATGTCTGAGTCTAGTAATTGTTTCGTATGGGATCGAGGGATATGGTTACGCAAATTTTGCAGTGTCCGTTATTACTTCCGAGTATATTGTCAAGTTAGTCGAGTGTGTTAAGTGTTGGAAGTCTTTCCAAATGATTTCGTCTTAGTCCGAGGATATTGCTTAAGTTCGTGTCTTAAGTCGTCTTTGCTGTCGTAGTTGCCAAGAAAAATAATGTAATCCTTATCCTCAAAGAATAAAAGTGGAATTGTACGTTTTGTCTAAAGCGTGAAGATGAGTCTACGTCCATTGGTTGAACCAGATCCTGTCTAGGTTGCACCCCTTGACTGTTGCTACTTTTTCGTCCCTGTCTTGTTGTTGCTCTGTCTTTTTAGCCCTTTTTCGATACTTCATCTCTTGAAGATCGTTCGGTCATAAAAATAGAAGTTTTTCATAAAACCTAATTTTTGACCGATCGTCCTATGGCAGCTATATGATATAGTAGTCCGTTTTTGACAAAATTTGGTTAGCTTGTTTGAAGCAGTATGCTAGTTTGATTTGATGAATTTGACTATGATATTTTCAAAAACAATACATTTTTTCATGCAACTCACTATTTGACCAATTGGCAGCTATATATTATGTAGCTATATGTTGCCGTATATGTATATAGTTGTCAGATTTTGCTTGAGTTTGATTAAATAAACTGTACAGAAACTCCGATTTAGTCAGTTTGGTCAGGATATCTTGAAAAACTGACAAGTTTTCATACATATATTTTATATATATTTTATAGTGGTTCGATCCGGCTGGTTTCCAAATACATACATTCATACATACATACATATGTACTCTAAAGTTGAGAGACTAGTTTACATAGAAACAGACAGATAGACGGATATCGCTATATCGACACGGCTATTGATGCTGATAAAGAATATATATAGTTTGTGGGGTGGGCAAAGTCTCCTTTTAAGCGTTACAAAATTATAATACCCTCTGCAAGTGGAAAAAAATGCAAATTTATAATAATCATTATATTTGTTGTAAATCAAAGAAAGTTTTGTTGTCAATGCAACCAAGTTGGATATTTGAAAGAAAGAAAACCAATTAGCAAAATTAATAAAATATGATCGATTGGGTTTCGATTGTGCGGCATTCGCGGCGTCGCTTTTCCAACTACGTCGGCTCGCGGTCGCCGGTGCGAATGCGTCGACGTCGACGTCAATTAACTGCGCCGCCGCCGCAGCAGCAGCAGCAGCATCAATCTCGTGCGCAGGAGAAGCGAGATAAGCAGCAGCAGAGCGGCGACCGCGAACGCGAACGCGACTACGACGGCGACGGCGACGACGCCGTTGTTGGTCGTTATGTTTGCTGCTGTTCCAATGTAAGGAACCTGTCAGCACTTAATGTTCTCATACATACATACATATAGTAGTGTTATGCAAACTGTTCCAGCTTCCACTTTCGTCAAGATTTGGCAAGAGTGTTCCAGCTTCAATAAATTCCAATATTCCCATTGAAGTGAATTGAATTCTAGCTCATTGTCATTCAATCTAACCTCTAAGAAATGTGAAATTGGGAGCATTTAAGGGCAAATTCACTTTTTTGTGAAATGTGAAATTGGGAGCATTTAAGGGAAATTCACTTTTGTAAAATGATGCCGAAAGTCTTATGCGGAACAGGACTCAAAGACATTTGCTTAAGCCGACGCTCAAAAAAATAAAAATAATATATAAATAGAAAATCTGTCAAAATTTGTTAAGCTTCTTTGAAAATAAGGCAATAAGGCTCAAAATTAAAATAGTAAATGTTGGTGGACTTATTATTCCTTCGTACAATGTTAGTGACTAGTGCATTAATTTACGAAAGAAATATATAAAAAAAAAGCTTAAGATTAATCCTGTAGAGAAAAGCCTTGTCAGAGATATGTACAATGGCTAAGAATAAGCTAGGTATAGTTTTAAGTAAACTACTATTTAGGGGAATTAATTAGTATGAAATGAATACCATAGGGATGTTCACGACAGCTAGTTCCAGGGCTTAACTGATTAAAGCTAAGAAAAATAAATACCCACGAATGTTACTGAAAGCTATCAAACGTGAGGAACTAGGAGGAACTTTTTTGGTCCCATAATTGCAGTTTTAGAGTGTCACTTTAAGTTTTAGAGTGTCACTTTAAGCAAGTGTCATTGAACCAGTTGGCAAGCAAGCAGTGCGATTAGACAGAGTTTAACAAATTTGCTTCGAATGTGTGTTTATTTCGCAGAACCAACGCATGCGCATTGACTCGGAATGTGAAAACACCAAAGATGCCACAGCCACAGAAGATGCGGCCATTCAACAAGTGCGCAACTCGCGCTCACCCCAACAGCAGCAACAGGTGGTGCAACAATTGCAGCAGCAGCAACAGCAGCAACAGCAGCAGCAACAGCAGCAACAGCAACTCCTTACACAATCACAATCCACGACAGCCAGAACTGGGACTCAGATAGTAAGTGGCTGCAATTGAATGCATTGTGCTTTATTGCTCTTTGCCATAGCTATAACTAAATCATATCACACTAATACTCAAACGGCTTGATATGCGCGATAATGACCAAATAGGCCCACAATGCCTACAGTGCACGCATATTCAGGCACAGTCCTCCTCATCACCAGCCCAACCACAATTACCACCAGAGCCGCACCAGCCGTTGGCCCAAAAGTGTCCACCATTCCAACATGCTTAAGCGAGCCTTTGAGTCAACTTAAGTGCGAAAAATATACTTATAATAATAAACAACCATAAAGACCGGATGTCAATAATTGCACCAAATTGTTTACCTTCATTTGGCGCTTCATTTGAAATGAAATGGCTGCCAATGCTGCTTGTTTCCGTTTCCGCTAAAACTGTTGTTGTTGCTCACACAGTATTTTGAGGCACTGTTATTGTATTTGAACTCTAACCAGTGTATTGCCAGTTTATGTTCATAATTTTACATATTCCTTCAATATCATTATTCACGCTATATTCAATCAATAAATGTATCATTTAAGATAATGAAATCTCATCAACTACATTCTTTATTTGTACATACATTAAGTATAAATACATACTATATCCTATGACTATATCAAATACTTCCCAATTTTTTGTTCGTTAATTCTTTGTTCATATTTAATTTTGATATCATCTTCAATTTCGGCATGTCAATGTTATTATATTGTAATGTTACATAATATGTACTTTTGTATTCAATAAGACATTAAAAACAACAATGAATCAATTTATTTAAAAGTTTTTATTCTGATTGTTTGATTTAAAAATTGTATGGTTTGTATCAATTTTGTTATTTAAAATTCCCAATCGCCTTTATGTGTTAACTTTATTTTTATGTTCTTCTTTCGTTTTATATATACTGTTAAGTGCACATATGGTATATATGGTACTCAAAGAATCAACAAAAACCTTATCATTGGAGGGTTTTCATTGTTACTCTATTATTTAAAAAAAAAAATAGTAAAAAACTGGAGAAAAGAAATTAAAAAAGGAACCTTATGGTTTGGTCACTTATCATCCTTTTGCACACAATATTCGATACGAAATTACATGTAGCTAATGTTATTAACATATAATGTTGTTTTATCGTTTATGTTGTACAAAGATCATTTTGAGTTTTTAGAACTACGCGCTTAGCTTACAATCAACTCTGAGCAATGCTCTGGAGTATTAACCAACACTGGTGATCGCGTTCGATGGATCGCTACAGCAGCACCGATAGGCAGGCTTAAAGCAATCGATATGCAGTTCCGCCTCTAGCAAACTAAGCGCAAGCGTCACTCCCTAGATAAAAATGTAAAAAGTAAACACGTCGTTGCTTGCTAATAGTGCGTGTAAATGTGCAATAGTATTTATTTATAAATAGGTAATCGTGCACTTGTGCCGGCTGTGCCGTTTGAAAAGTGTCATGAAATTCAAAGAGTTGTGAACTACAGATCTACAGAATTGCCAGCCAAGACCGTAAAAACATTAGCGCGAATATAACCGGTTACAAGAACTGTGTCGTTTCGTTCAGAATAAATTCAGTTGAACGGGTAATTTAAATTGAGCACTGAACTTATTCAGTGATTCATTAATAAAAATTATTTGCTTATGGAAATTTCCTTAATTTCCACGAAAAGAAAAGGAAGCGCTGTTGGTGAAACCAAAATATTTGAGCAACTGAACAAAATTGCCTTTATCGTTCGTGAACGACTATTTAATATGACTGAACTTTATTCAGCAAATTGAACTAAAGATCGCAACTCCAATAACCGGTTACGCATACCAAAACATCGAGACGATAGTTTGTTAGCATGCTAGAGATAGCCGATTGAGTGGGCTCGGCAATAATCGATCGCTCGCGCATCTCTAGTCAGTCACTGGCTCGCTAGAAAAATGCCAACAACACAACACGGGAAAAGAACCAGGCAACGCATAATTGCGGCGTAAACGTAAAAAGAAAATATATTAACAGTCTGTAAAAACCTGCGCCACGCAGCCTATTTGCCAAATCAAAGTGATTGACGATTGAAAATGTGCGTGGTTCACATAGAAATGTGCATAAAAGTGATCTGAAAAATACAAGAAATATGAATGAAACATTGTGCATGGATTTTTATTGTTTATATGTATGTACATTCGTAGATGCATATGAGTAAACCAAAACAAAGTGCAATCAAATGCAGCTAGAACAAAAATGTGTTTTAAATTTTTGACTTCGTTTGCGCTACAATTTTTTTTATTACATATTCACATATACGTTCGGAAATACACATACACATATGTACACATGTATGTATGTGGGTTATACACATGCAAAGCGTAGCGCAAAAAATACCAAAATAGTCGGCGTTGACACTAAGAGAGTGAGAGAGAGAGAGAGAGAGAGAGCGTGTATAGCATTTGTTGTTTTTTGTTTTTTTTTTTTGGCTATTTGCTGTGGCAAACAATAAATAAATATGTATGTTTGGATGTAATTCGAAAAGCATAAGCTATACGCGAATGAACATACATACACACACATGTATGTACATATAGCTGTGTGTGATTAGAAGATTCTCTCACGCTCAGGAACAGAAACATTTCAGCAGCGCCCAGCAAGTTTTAGCGATAGTTGTAGTTCGAACTCGCTCACGTCAGTAACGCGCCGCTATAAGTTGTTATTATTTATTTATATTTTTTGTAATTCTTTTTTTGCGTTTTGTGTGGATGACACTTGTTAGTGTCAGTGAGCATCGTGAGTCACGCGGCGCGAATGCAAGTAACTTAATAAACATACATACGTATATACATATGTATATGGCTTGTATGCATGCGTGTGCATACTTACATATATGGTATATGTGTGTTAACTAAAAACTAAAGGCGAAATTTGTAACAATTTGTTTGTTTAGCACGTAGCGAACGATACGTTGAAACGTAACAACAATTAACGTAAACGTTTACACTGACTGCGACGTCTTTTCTCAACCGGCATTTGTGATTGTGTTTGTGTTACGTTACGTGCAACGTCGAACAGCGCCTTAAGAGAGAAAGAGAGCGCATTGTGATAATAATACTATGACCACACGCAAAAAGAAGCGTCAGGATGGCAGCGGCAGCGGCGGCGGCGGTGGTGGCTTCATTAAGAAAGTCTCATCACTATTTAATTTGGATTCGGTAAAGAACTGTTTACCTAGTATTACGTACAAGCATACATATGTATTATTTAGTATATGCATTAGAGGTGGCAAAACATCGAAGTAACACCAATCGATACTATCGACAGTACTGTAGAGTATAAATAAATTTTATAAACAAACCAAAAATGTATTGCGTTTCCATACAAAACGTTACTTAAATTATATAAATTCAAGATGTTTGAAAAATTCGATATTAACAATAGTGCCAAAGATGTTTTGCCAGCTCTAATCAATGCATGAGATTGTCAATGTATCGAAATAATATCAATGAAATTCGATAAATTGTAAATGACGATCAAAGCACAGCAACTTTATATCGATATCGATATAGACACCTTTCTTTTGGCCTGGTTTACAAAACCCATTTATGCAATATTAGTTTTTGGCAGCCAAAAAAATTTCAGCAAAATTCAGCTGTTGGTTGGCGCTTTTTATACACATTCTCAATGATGATTCCATGGTTTATTTATAAATTCCGCCAGACATTCAGACAGCATAAAAAGAACCATAACAACAACAAATACAACAAAATATTCTCTTGCTGTACAATAATTTTACTTTGTATATTAGCTCAATGCGTGTTTGTCATCATTTGCATTTCATGTCAAATTTTAGCGTATAAACTTAAATGTCTTTTTACGCATGCGCAACGCAATTTCTCCCATTGCATATATACATACATATGTAAATACATACATATATACATACATACATATATACAAAAGTATGTGTGTATGTATGTGTGCATAAGTAGACGACACAGTAAATGGGCGTGCATTGAAAAGTTTGCAAAATTGACGGCTGCATCTCTCTCGCATGCCGCCACGCATAATGTCACCTACTAATGTATACATGTATGTATGTATGTGTGTATTGCACGTTCACGTACAGACATATGTATGTATGTACATATGTACGTCGATCTGTGTGTGCCCGTGTGTAAACATTGCTCTTCCGCTCACTGGGCTGATCTGCTAGTCCCTACTCATCTAGCCTCGTATCTTTCGTTCCGTCTCTTGCTCGCTTGTATAGTTTGCTTGAAATAGATTGCGCTCATTGTCCCGTTCGTCCGCTGCCTTGAACACCACCCAAATCATAGTGAAAATATGTTAGGTGGTTTCATGCGAAACAGCGTTGCGTTCTCAAACTATCGAGGATGGGAAAACTATCGAATATGTGGTGAGCTTATTGGTTGTTTTCCGGCCTTATTACGCACATTCATGATACCATTTTACAGTTTCCAGTGCTTTAACCAAACCAACAAAGTAGCTAATAAACAGAAAATGAAATTAAATTTTTATTGAGTACAAATTATTTAAACCAGGCACGTCTTCTAGTTTGTATACATATACATAGTACGTATTCGATCGGCCTTATGTGGCCGCCAGATGGAGGACAAATACTTGGTTAAGTAAATATTGGACCACATTTGGCGTACACCCGTTCACTTTGCATCGGTGCGGTTCGATTCGATTCGATTCGATTTGGTTCGGTTCAGTTTGGTTCGGGTATGCAGGTGTCGATTTATATATCATATATACGTATATATATCTATTCGTGTGTACATAAATACACAATTGACTATTGTGTAAATATGTACACAAAGTTTTGTCATTGTTTATATGCGCATGCAGTTTTGGCTTCACGTCAAACCGTCACAAGAGGGAGATAGAGCTACAAAGAGGGAAGGAGAGCATATAATCCACATACAAACATTCCAACTTATTCACATTTGGTGGCAATTTGCCGAGCCATATTTGGTACGTACATGTGTGCATATGTACACCCCTGGTCAAAATAATAGATACACCATGAACAAATTTCAAACGATTAAAAAAAATCGTACATATTCTTGGGGTGGCAACTCTGGCAGAAAATTTTAATTTCCCAATTAAAACGACAACCCAGCTTTTTATTATTCTGTCATATTTGTGGATAGATGGATGAAGAAACACTTGTAAATCATTCTTCCAAGAATTTCAGCTTGCTCAAAAGATTCGATTGAGATTATGATCTATACGGTAGATTTAAGTTCAAGAATGGGGAGAATCAAAGAAGGAGAATTGAGAAGAATAACCAAAGTGATTTAACTTTTTATGAGCTCCGTTACTCCGTTACCTCAGATTCGTTCATCTGAATAAATTGTAATCCATAAAAATTCAAATTTATTGCGCAATGGATTAAACGCTAGCTAATATTATTATGTAATATTTTGACAAATAAATCTTGTTAGAAAATAAAACAAGTGAATATTAGATAGTGTGAACTTTAAAGTAAGAAAGAAAAATATGAAGTCATCGATGCTATAAATTGCTTTGCAGTTTTTCGATCTTTCGAGTATTTCAAATTGATGACTTCAAGTGCATTTATTGGCCTGATCATGAGTGTATGTTTACTCATGCCACACTAGCAAGTGCCACTTTGTATCTTCTGCTAAATAAAGAACGAAAATTGCCACATTGTGGAACCTGGCAGTGGTCTGAATGCTTACCCGTAGTTCCTATGTGGTAACCCAACCCCAACCCCAACCCAAAACATAGTGAAAAGCTTATGATTCTACTGATAAGATAAGCAGTAGTAGGCAGCTTGGGCTGCAGATATGACTATGTTGCCGATAGCATGTAAGTTTGTACATATATAGTAGTTATGTGGTTACTGTTGTTGCCCATGACTAAAAACAACCACAACAATTCAAAATACCTTTGCGGTTGTTTGCTGTTTGAGAATGAGAAACAAAAATACCGCAGAATTAACAATAAACCGGCCTTCGAGAAAATAGCCTTTATAAAAGTTTTGATTGTTGACTTAATCGTATGATGTAATTGTTTACATAAGACTCCTCCCCTCCCTCAATTGGCTGACAGCATTTTCTTTGAAATGAAATCGAACCTAATGAAATTAATCAAATTCATCGTTCTAATCAGTTGCTTTTGTTTTATCAATTGCATTAACCATTTGACCAAGTTTTATCTGGCACAACTGTTTTCCAGCAAGTCTGGCGATCCAATTCGCACTAAAATTCCCTAGACGCGTTTAATTTGATTTAGAAATGTAATTGAATCCAATCCTAATTACTTTTGATGCAGTAGATTTTTATTGATGACAGAAAGGATAAATACTATCGATAGTAGGGAAATGCCGAAATCGATCAAGATCACACAATCGATACTATCGATATTTCCAACGCTACTCTTGAAGGCATCGATATGGCGTTGGAGTCCGCAGTTATTTACTTATAGGTAGTATATATTGCTTACTACAATTGTCCTATTCAAAACCTATTTAACTTTAACGATAGTTTTACTGTCGATAGTTTTGCAGCTCTAGTTTTGCTCTAGCTGACGGGAGGGAAACTGACCTACCGCTCTCTTTGGCTGGCTGCTTATCTAGGCTGGGGCTGGGGCTGAGTCTGATGCTGATGCTGAGCATTACTCACGTCACGTACTCACAGTTGGCAGGCAAACACTTGCGTGTTGACCCGGCCAGAGCCAGAGACAGAGCCGCAGCCGGAGAAGTCAAGAGGTTAATAAGCAATTTGAGCGCCGCTGCGCACGTGAGCAGCTAAAAGACGCAGCAGCAGCTTTTGCATTCGACTGCAATTTGTTTTGGAGTTGCGGGATATGACAGCTTAATGAATTCATTTACACTTTGCTGCTAATCAATTGAACTCGTTGTGTGTGTGTCATACACACACATATGTACATACATACATATGTAGATCTTTTTGTATTTTCAGATCTTATACACCAAATGCTGAAATTTTCACAATTTCGAAAGTTGTAACTTATTTACGTGGAAATATTTATGTAGCTTACATTCCATTCATTTGGCTTGAAATGCGCATCTGTTGCATAAGTACATACATACATACACACATACATACATAAATATATAGTACTGTTCATGTCGTGTGTACGGCTTGATTTTGGGCGGGGCTCTGACTGTACACACGTAAATTCATACATATGCATATACATACATTCATACATACATCGAAGAAATTGTAGGGTTGGGCGTCCGTTGCGAATTCCGATTCTGTTTAAATCTTATGCATATACATTTGTATATCAAATCTACATATGAAATTGAGCCTTATCCGTAATGTGGAATTAATTAAATAATTTGTATAGTATTTTAAAGTAAAATTGGCCTTGTTCACCAGCATAACTGATACACGATCGATAATTGGATGTTATCGAAAAGTCTGATAATTTCTCTTGAATAATAAAATATTCAAATTGTTATTAATTTATTCGTTAAATGAAAGAGTATTTTCGCAATCCAAGAACCTCTTCGGCAATACACTGGTTACTGGCTTTAATATTATTTTCCTTGTTTACATACAAAATACCGATAATTTTAACACGCATTTCGATAACAGATTGTATCACAATCATTTAAATTGATCGTACTTTTTCCATGATACATTTTTATGGATCTTGATACGACAAATTTGTTATCGATATACAGTATCAGTCGCGTTCCCCAGAAAGACCATAGTTATCAGATCAGGGATCGAGACATGCTGGTGAACACGGCCATTGTTTCCCTGTGCCATACGCAAAGAAAGTTTATATTAAATAAAATTGATAAATCCTTTCGCTCTGTCCCCAAATATAAAAAAAGTAAATAATTGCTAAGGCAACAAAATAATTATTTGAATATAATTTATAGATTTATAAAATGGAAATAAAAAACAATCGATGATGACAACCGAAAGATCTACACCAACGATCTACAAGTGTCATCGATAGTTTAGTTCGATATGTAGAATTTCGATCCAAATTTTGTGGGTATGTGGGTGTAATGTCTAAAGGTCACGTCGTCAAATTCTTTTTTAAAACTTTACGAATAAATTAGATTACTTTAAAAGTGATTAAGATTTTCTATGAAATGCAAATGATTACAAGTAATATGAGGAAATTGCAATATTTAAGAGTATTTCGTTGAAATTAAATAGAATAAAAGTAAAATTAAGTTTTCTTAGAAAATAAATGGAATAAACACAAAACAGATTTTCCTTGAAATAAAAAGTAATACAATTCAAACAAAGCTGGAAATGTGCGACAAAGTTTCCTTGAATTCAAATAAAATCAGTTCTGACATATTTACCCTGATAAAAAGCAGAATAATGTGGAAAAATTATGACAGATTTTCTATGAAATTACAAAGAATTAGATTAGACATATGTATGTTAGAAATATGTGACAGAATAATGTTGAAATTTGTCACAGATTTTCTATGAAATAACATAGAATTAGATTATAAATATGTTAGGAATATGTGACTGGTGTTGATTGAAATAAAATAGAATAAAACGAATAAAATTAATGGGATAGATTTTCAATGAAATGAGAACGAATTAATATATAACTAAGCTCGGAATGTTTGACTCTGCTTAAGCGACATAATCACAATTTCAAGTTTTCTCTTGGCCCAACAATTTTCAGCTACACAAGGCATCCTCGACGAAGGTAAGCAGCGCCGATTGCAGCGAATTGCAACTCTGTGTTTGTTCCTAAAAGGGACTCTAAATGTGTTCTACTCTAATATGTATTTGTGTACGTCCTGTTTTGTCCTAATCGAATTTGTGTCTTATTCACATCCGGTGCGGAATATTCACTTGTGTATTTGAATTACATTTGAAATTATTGCTTATTTCTAAACCAAACATGGGTTGTGCATACTATTATAAGCTGCCTGGCCCCAACAACCTATGCATGCCATACAATAATAATAATCATAATTAAAATCATTGGTAAATCAGCTTGTGTGTGAGTCCTTTGTCCAAATTCGCATACATCGATGCTAATAAAGAGCAAGACATTATGTAAAGTTATGTTCTTAGCTGAACTCGTAGCAAAAGCATATCTAAAGCTTATTTTCTCTTGAACTCTGCAGGTAAATGGCGATGATAGCTGGTATTACGAGGACATACAGCTGGAGCGCGGCAATTCTGGCTTGGGCTTCTCAATTGCCGGCGGCACGGATAATCCCCATATTGGGACCGACACATCGATATATATAACAAAACTGATTCCAGGCGGCGCTGCGGCCGCAGATGGACGCCTAAGCATCAATGATATCATTGTATCGGTGAACGATGTCTCCGTTGTGGATGTGCCTCATGCATCCGCTGTGGATGCACTCAAAAAGGCGGGCAATATGGTCAAGCTGCATGTAAAGCGAAAACGCGTTGCAACTGCAACTGTTGCCGCTGCCACCGCCGCTGCCAACGCCAACGCCAGTGCCACCACCTCCACGGATGTGCATGACAGTGCAAGCGCAACGGGGGCGACGGCGGGACCCAAAGTGATCGAAATTGATTTGGTCAAGGGTGGCAAGGGACTGGGCTTCTCGATTGCCGGTGGCATTGGCAATCAGCACATACCCGGCGACAATGGCATCTACGTGACAAAGCTAATGGATGGCGGCGCGGCTCAAGTGGATGGCCGGCTCTCCATTGGCGACAAGCTGATAGCTGTGCGCACCAATGGGGTAAGCATTTATGATTTAACCAGGCCAAAATGTTAACTAATCGCAATCTTTTACAGAGCGAAAAGAATTTGGAGAATGTCACGCATGAACTAGCTGTGGGCACGCTCAAGTCCATCACCGATAAAGCGACGCTGATTGTGGGCAAAACGCAGCATTTAACCAGCAGTGTATCACAGTCAGGCGCCAGCATCGTTGCCAGCATCGGCGCCAGCACCGGCGGCGGTCAGCTTGGCCAGCAATCGCAGGCGCACTCGCAGTCGCAATCACAGCTGGCAGCCACACGCCAGCAGCCAGTGAACTCGGAATCCACAGGTGCGCTTAACAGTGTTGGGCAGACAGCTGTTGATTTAGCAGCAACAGTGTCAGCATCAGTCTCAGAGTCAGTCACAGCTATCATCACAACTAGCAACTCCACCAATATCAATACCAATACCACTACCACTTCCAATACCAATCTCACCAACAATATCACCAACAACATCACCAACACTACCTTCACCAATTTAACCTCAAACAACAGCCACATACTGCAAAATACTGCAACAGTCAGCAACAGCAGCAGCAACAACATCATCAACAACAGCAACAACAACAATAACAACAACAGCAGCAGCAACAACAGCATCAGCAACAGCAACAACTACAACAGCAGCAGCAATAGTAATAACAACAGCAACTTAGTAGCAGCAACAGCTACCACAACACAACTACCACAACCACAAGCACCCGCCTCAGCCTCCGCCTCCGCCTCCACCTCAGCTTATAATGCTAAGCTTGCAATGCCAATGGCTGCTAGCAGTGCAGAGTTCAACCGTTCCCAATCACCCTTGCCAAGGCGTAAGCAAATCATATTTGAATTTGATCTAATCACACTCGTATTAACATCTGTCTACATTTAAAGAGCCCTACTTTCAGCAGCTAAAAGTCTCGATATAACTCCTAATTCTCACACTACAATGTGCATACGATAGATGAACCTATTCATATTCACAAAATCACAGATCGAATATACTTACATACATACATGAATACATATTATGTATTGTCTATATAAATATAAATTGATATTGTATATATGCATGAGCATATCTGATAGATACTCATTTAGGCTGGCTAAACATTTACAATTTATTTGTACAGATAATTAATTGACTTTCTGAGTGTGTTGAGGCAATTTGTGAACATATACAGGGCTCTTTATACTAACTGCTAACCTATTGCTGCTATCTTTCCCTTTCTTTCTAAAGGCCTGTTCACACTATCTCATATTTACATGCAATATTGCGCTACATCTAGCATTACCAAGTTTGACCACGAACAATTCTCCGACTGTGTCTGTTTCGTGGCAGATTCGAATGAGAATTTTGACCAGTGTTGCAATTCTCTTGCCACTGCTAACACTTAAAGACATTCGTAAAACTTATTGCGCAATAGATTGAACTCAAAGTAATATTTTCATGTAATATTTTGACTGTTCCGCGAGAATGATGGTAGAAATTATTACATCGAAATATTAGATACTGGGAACAGGCCTTAACTTACTAATAAGTATATAAATATCTCATTTCTATCTTAATCGTGAACATTACTCTGCGTTACTTGGATCCTCGATCTCATACTCTCTGAGTTTCTGCAATCTCCAGAGAGCTTGCACGGCTTTTGCTTGCGTGCTTGCTAAGCTGCTCGTTTTAAGTGTTGTTTGTTATCGACCGTTTTGGGAACACTCTCCAGTGCAGTACATTCAATCGAATTTAAACTTTGACCGACTCTCAAATGTATCCGAACATGATGGCATCAACTTATATGCATGAATCACTTTCTTATATTTGTTCTTAGTCCTTGTGTGTCTTATGTATTATAAGATATGTTTTCCTAAGTCAATCACTGTTATGAGCTGAAAAGCAAACCGATAACACTATCCATGACTCTTTGGTTCTTTACTTTTACTTTATTGAAGTTTTAGTTTCTTATAATTAAGACAATGTTTCTGGTAAACAAAATGTACTTTAATCTATACCTAGTTTATAAAAATGATAAGCGTACTTTTGTAAGTTCTGTATTAATTGTTTGTATTTAATTCATCATCAACTGGGGAACATTTCAAATTAATATTTCGTTCCTCTTGTTCCATTGTGATTGTCCTCTTTTTGTTGTTAATAAGCACGCTCGTCATTCTTAACTATACTCAAGTCGTCTTCATAAAATCCAGTAACAGACATTGAGAACAGATATAGTTTTATATATACTATATATTGTAAATATCAATTATGTTGTTCAGGATTTCAGTTTTAAGCCTTTTTTGTATTTTATTACTATGACGGACGTAACATCAAAAGTCGTTAAAACTTTCTTAATTTCAGATTAGTTAACTTAATTTTAATCTCAGTTAAATAACCATGTTCTCTGTCTGTTGCTGGCTTGTGTTCTCTTCTAAGTTCTTAAGTTCTTGAGGAATTTGATTATCTTTTCGGTGGCTTTAACACAATTCACTATCAATATAGTATGTGAACTCGCGACCTCTTCTAATTACCCTTACCCATCTCTTTTTCATGTCTCAAAATGCACGTGTGTGCATAACTTTATTTTGTGTGTGTGTGTAATCGTTACACGCGTTGTGGTTGTTATTGATACAAAATACATTGAAAAAACACTATAAAAAAAATATGTATAAAATTACGGATGAACAATTTGAAAAATAAACAATATGCGGCGCTTTTTAGAGCCCGGCTCAAGATACGCATCTACGAATGTCCTGGCGGCCGTGCCACCAGGCACCCCTCGCGCTGTCAGCACAGAGGACATAACTAGGTGAGTTGCAATCAAGTGCCCTTAAGATTAAATATGAGACACAATTGTTGCATGTATTTGTAATGTCTCAAACCCAACACAAAACCACACTCATCTGGTCAACATAACTAATTGAATTGTTGCATTGCGTTTACCATTGCCACAGAGAACCACGCACCATCACCATACAAAAGGGACCACAAGGTCTGGGCTTCAACATTGTGGGCGGCGAGGACGGCCAGGGTATTTATGTATCATTCATTTTGGCCGGCGGTCCGGCGGATCTTGGCTCCGAGCTGAAGCGCGGTGACCAGCTGCTCAGTGTGAACAACGTCAATTTGACGCATGCCACGCACGAGGAGGCGGCACAGGCACTAAAAGTGAGTTAACCCAACAGAACAAGGTATTGTGGATGTGAATAGTAATAATCGAATAATCATGCGAGGGTTTTTTTTTATAAAACTCTGTGAAATAATCTGTTAACCGATGTTTCTTAAACAAAAAACTGCTTTTCTAGATCAATACAAATACTTAATGAAATATTTTGTTCTGAACTCCCAATCTATCAGATTAGGAACATATTCAAAGTGAATTAAAATACAACACAGTATCTACTGATCTATAGACATATTCAAATTATATCACACTTATTTTCTTGATCAGTTTTCAAGGCATATAGTAAATGTGCAATGTTTTTACTCCCTGTACCCATAAAATGGGTAAAAAGGGGGTATTGGATTTGTGCAAAAGTATGTAACAGGCAGAAGGAGACATCTCCGACCCTATAAAGTATATATATTCTTGATCAGTGTCAAAAGAGATTTCGATTTGGCCATGTCCGTCTGTCTGTCCGTCTGTCCGGATGAACGCGTCGATCTCAGCAACTACAAGAGCTAGAGACACCAAATTTGGAATGTAGGTTCCTGTATACCATACGCAGATCAAGTTTGTTTCATATTTCAGATATCTCCCCCCGTTCCCCGCAAATCGATTAAAACCGTTTTACAGTAACAATTTTCAAGATACAGCTTTAAGATTTGACATGTACAATACTTTAGTGTTTCTTAATCTACTGTCCAAATTTCAAGTCGATCGGATAATAAACACGGAAGTTATTCACGAAAGAAGATTCAGTAATGCAGCGAGAGGGGGAAGAAGAAGCACAGCCACCAATTAAAATGCCTCGCTTGCGCTGTCGTTTTTGCCGCCTGTGTGTGTGCGTCTTTGTGTATGTGTGTGTTTGTATGGGTAAGTGGACTTAGATGTGATTGGATGTTTTAGACCTGGGTACAGGGAGTTTCGTAGTCGGGTATACTCGACTATAGCATTCTTACTTGTTTAATTTGTCAAAAGTATCGAAGGTCGCACAGAACAGTAAACAGCGGTCAGAGATATTTCGTAGTCAGGAAATCGATTATTGATACATCCTTGCAAAGTATTCCTTTACCATTTATCTAATGATTCCATATTGTATCCACGTAGACATCTGGCGGCGTTGTGACTTTGGTCGCACAATATCGGCCCGAGGATTACAATCGGTTCGAGGCGCGCATCCAGGAGCTGAAGCAACAGGCCGCGCTTAGCGCTGGCGGCTCCGGCACCCTACTGCGCACCACACAGAAACGATCGCTATATGTGCGCGCCCTGTTCGACTATGATCCAAATCGCGATGATGGTTTGCCCTCGCGCGGCCTGCCCTTCAAGCATGGTGACATCCTGCATGTGACCAACGCATCCGATGACGAGTGGTGGCAGGCACGCCGCGTCCTTGGCGACAATGAGGACGAGCAAATTGGTATTGTGCCATCGAAGCGGCGCTGGGAGCGTAAAATGCGCGCACGGGATCGCAGCGTCAAGTTCCAAGGCCATGCGGCAGCCAATAATAATCTAGATAAGGTACGTATTGTTGACTTTGAAGTCGTCAATAAATAAATTACTGATGTATCAACTTACGGTACAGTTAGACGATCTTATTGTGTTAATTAGTCAGAAACTATGCTATCCAAATTAAAAATAAATTCTCGACTTTCAAACCAATATTGACCAAGCCTAACTTTAAAAAGAAGACTGTGTATCAAGTTTTGTTAACATGGTTAGAAGAAGATGATGGAGATATGGACAGATTTCGATTTTCATCCTAAATACCTAATGGGATCATTTGCAATACTCTTTTCAGGAATATAGTACCACGTTTGTTTTCTCCAGTTTAAATGACGAGCTAAGTTTATCATAATGATAAGTTTGAAATGTAGATGAATTGTGCATTGCAAATACCATCGAACTTCTCTATAGCTAAGTTAAAGGGGTTCCAAAAATTCTGTTAGGGAGAAAATTTGTAATAAAGAAATTCGGATAAGAGATCAAAATACAAAAAAAAAATTGAATATAAAATATAATATAGTTCGACTAGATTTACAATGTAGATGAACTACAAGTAGATGATACATTTTGAATATACAGATTCTTATTTGACTGTAACATTATTATGAACACGAGAAATGGACTGTAATTAGACCTTTATTTTGAATGTTCCCTTTCTAACTCTCTCTCGTTTCTCCTGTAATTACAGCAATCAACTTTAGATCGCAAGAAGAAGAATTTCACATTCTCACGCAAGTTTCCATTCATGAAGAGTCGCGATGAGAAGAATGAAGATGGCAGCGACCAAGAGCGTAAGTAGCACAGCTCCAGCTTTGTGACGTCAAACAAAGAGCGAAAAGCGAAAAGCGCGCTTCCATCAATATTAACAACAACAACAACTACAAAAAAGAACAACAAAAACAGCAACAAATGACAGCAAACTGTTCGAATTAACTTGAGCAATAGAGCAGCAATTTATTTTGTTAATAATTTGTTAAAAGCGCTCTCTCACTTTCTCAACTTAACTCTACTCTCTCTCTGTCTCGAACTTGGAAAGCTTTTTGTATGCATCTTTCTCTGTATGTGTGTGCGGTGTTTAAGTACATACATACATATAATTACAATAAGTGCCTCTGTGTGTGTGTGTGTGTGTGTGTGTGTGTGTGTGTGTCGTGCGTGGGTGTGTGTGTGCCACTTGTCGGCATTACACGGGTATTTATTTCGTTCAGTGTAACGTGTTTTTATCTTTGATTTTAAATACATATATTTATTTTAGTTATTAAGCTGAATATACTTTTCTAATTACGATTCTGTTTAAAAATGGTTTTATATGGTTCTGTTTAATAAACAATTAAAGAGTGTGTTTTTTCAATTGTATACTCGAAAACTATAATTTCAAACACTACACACTCACACACACCCGCAAAATTTGTTCTCCGCCTTTCCAGTGCTCAGTGCTCCTTAGCACTACTAAAGTCCGTCCAACTATCAATTAATTTACATATTCAATTCATTTTTCCACTTAGTTTAAGAGCTACAAGTAAGTAAGATTCGGTTTAAAATCGAATATTGGGTTTTTAAGTTATATGGTTCTTAACTTTGAATGTTTTATTTAGCTGTTATACAACAATTATTTCATGCATTTTACGTTTTGATTTGTTTCTCTCTCTGTTTATTTTCATATTTTATTTAAACCAAACAACATGTGTTGTCCCACTTGCGATGGTCCTGCGTGTATAATGCCAATCCTTAAAATGATTCATTCACACATACACAACAAACATTATCATGGACTACAACAACAACAACAACAACAACAACACAACCAATTTTATATTGTGTTTTCCTTACTCTGTGTGTGTGTCTGGGTGTGTGGCAAATTGTGCATTTTGTGTGAATACTAGCAAACGGATTTGTAAACAGCAACAGTGAAATCGATGTTAACAATGTTAATAATAACCAAGCAAATGAACCGCAGCGTAAGTGTGTGTGTGTGTTTCCTGCACACATATTGTTATTTTTTTGATTGTCTTTGTTATGTACATATATGTGTGTACATTTGTGGGCCCAAATATAATGCAATATACTATATATATACCTACACATGTAATCTATGTATTCCTGGCTTTTGGTATATGTATGTCTGTTGTACGTGTTGGTTTTCTTTACACATACATAAGTATGCACATGGTTTATGTTTTAGAGTGTTCACCCAAACGAGCTTCTGGGATCGGGTCTCAATAATCTATTACACACGCACAATATATACATACATACATACATACATACATATAATTGGTCATGAAATCATCATCACATGTAAACAATTTGAACTTTACTAACATATATTATTATTAACTATACTTAATCTCTTTATATAAATTAGTGTGAATGTATCAAATACTGGTTTAAGTATTTATTTCAAATGTCAATTGTGAAATGTTCAGCGTTCGCTCCAATCCAAGTACATCCTTTAACAATTCATTTCATCAGTATGCAGCATAGATACATATCTGTGTATATTATGTATGTGCCCCATCAACATATGTATAAGTACATGTATGTTAACTGTTATGCGTGTTTTGGAACAGCTACCATGTAATGCTTCTACTACCTGTTTAGAGCCACTATTGCTATAGCTAAATACTACTTCTATGGCTACTCAACCGACGGCCACATCGATGGCATTCAAACGCTGTGGTACAACAACAATAACAACAAAAATATTAAATGAAAACAAAAATAATACACAACACCATCAATTCAATATTCTACCTCCTGAAAATAAAAAGAAACATGAATCTGTTTCTTTTCATAACTTCATAATTCCATAAACTTACTATAAACTACTACTACCTACTACTATTACTATTACTATTACTACTACATATTTATCTAATTTTTACTGCTATTCTGTTTTTAACTGACCAATACGTATTTCTTTTTCGATTCTCTTTTTGTTTTTCTCTTCATTTTTCTAGCTTTTATGCTTTGCTACACACAAGACGATGCCAACGCTGAAGGAGGTATGTACTTGACTATAAACCTGAAGCTTAACTAGAAGCCATAACACACACACATATATACTTACACAAACACACTCTTACATATATACGTATATGTACATACATACATATACTTATATATATGTATAATATATACACTCACACATTCTTACAATTTAAGCAAACTAATTTATGTTTCTTCCAAATCATACACACACAAATGATTTATTATTACACATACAGACATTTACATAAACAACACTATCCTACACGTATCTCATACTGAGCTAACCCAAAAATCATCACACAATTAACATATAAGCATTAGTATCATATTTCAATTAGTTTGCTACCCGACCTTCAACTCATTCCACACCCACAGACAATCTACTACTTACTGGCATATATATGTTATCTATTCTGTTAGCTACTTATAACATACAATATACATACATATATACATACATACTCGTACATACATACACTTTGCATAAGTCATAATCTAGCTATAAGTAAATTACTATGCTCTTTATTATTTGTGTTTAGTGTTTCGGTTCTATCATCAGTCCACATCATTTCTTGAGTACATTAACTATTTATATTATTAGTAATCTCTTACATACATACATATATACCATACATATAACCCCTACTCACACTTACTTACATATAAATGATTTATGTATATTCCTGAACAGAATTTCGGGTATTTTAACATTGATATTTTAAACGTTTTAAGAACAACTCAAATTGGTGATTATTAGTTCTTAGGAAAGAAAACTTAATATATTTTTATGGAAAATGGTTAGGAATTAATTAATTTATGAACAGACGGAAAAGCAGTATCGAAAGATTTTCGTCTATTTTAAACTCTTAACTAACAAATATATTTTAAGCGTTTTAAGTAAAACTCAATTTGTTGATTTTAGTTCTTAGGAAAAGAAAATTCCTTGATTCTATCTCTTTATTTTCCAAAGCCAAAAACGGATATGTTTCAAGTACACTTAATTCATTAGTTCGATTCTATACGGAATAACGTATCTAATAGTATATCCTCTCAGTCTTTTGCGATTACGCTCTCTCTCTCTCGAGCATTTGGGTTTTCAGTTCCTCTTTATGCGGCATCCTTAATGGTTTTACTATAGTTTTACTTTCAGTGAAAGATACTTTTAGGTACAGTGAAATACTTACATGTCATATGTAAATATTGATATATATTCATATTTGGTAATACCCTCTATTCCGTATTATAATAAGTATATTCAATACTATGTTCAATATAATGTGTATTGTGCATATTTATGAATACATACATAAGTGTTACTGTGAGAAACCTCCTTTAACTTTTCCTTATCATTCTGTGCATTTGTATAAATCTAAATGTAAGTCTCATACTACATCAAAAAACATACTAACGTAATCTGTACCTAGTTAGTATATACAACTTATATAAAACCAAATACTTCTTACTTGTAACTAGCTTCTTGCATACTATTATTATTATTTTGTGGTTCAACTTCATTTGTTTAGTTCTTTGGTATTATTCAGGATTGTATAACTACTCGTACCCAATTGTTATATGTAGTATATGCATACAATACATATGTATGTACTACACACAATCCATAATACATAACTCAAATATTTCGAAAACAACATTCGAAACTATATTCTATTTGTTCAATCTTGCGAGTTTGTCGTGATGTTTTTTTAAAAACTCAAATACTTATTAAAAGAAACCCATAATTGTATATGTTATACGATATTAATTTAGTGTCATAGATACAGCATTTTATTTAAATATGTACAAGCAAACAAACATATGTTTGAATCGTTTTGTAAACACACAAAATGTATAATGTACAGATTTGATAAACAAAATTGATTATCAAAATTGAAAACTGAAGCTGAGCTGGAAAACTGATGAACATGCGAGTATATAAACTATGCATAAATAACATACGAGTATTTCAAAACTGATGAAACAATTGAATGCTCTTTACTCAAAGGATGTCATTTATATTTGGCCTTATAAAGAATACCATATGATATACAAAAGCATTTATATATATCTATGTACATCAATGATACATACAAACACAAATTCTGTACAAACTTATATTCCTGTATGATATTCGTCAGTTGTCGATTTGTCAATTTAAGTTAATTAATAAGTAAGTGTATACTTATTAAGTACTTACATTTACATCTGTGTAGAGACTCTTAGACTCTCGTAGATTTATATACTACATACATACCATTGTAGTATGTGTATTCATTTGCCTTACTGATGCCTTTTTATTCATTCATTCACTTCGAAAGTATTCGGCCTCGATCCCACATTTTCAACATGACATCAAATCGTACAATATGAAATACATGACTTGGGCTTTTGATTTAGAGTACACCATACAATATATTTATGTATATGTTTTTTGGTCATTGAGCATTTATTCATTTAATGACATTTACATTTGTTCGCTTCCACAGACGTTTAGTTCCTCGAGTCAGCGAATCAAATTTAGGCCAGAAAACTATTCACATTTGCGACCTGTAAATATTCACTTTGATTGATTCATGCGCTTTCTTTATACTACATAGTATTCCTGTGCGTCTGAAACAGGAATCAAGCAATTTATTGAACTGATCATGTTAGTTTTTTTGCGAATTGACAATAAAAAATATGAAATATTCTCGTATATTGGTTGCTTTTAGGAAACTATTTATTTCTCACCAAGTAATAGACATACACGTACAGTAAACACACAGATTCACAAATACACAACAGATTGTCTTAAAGATCATTTAAAATTTTGCAGGTTTTATAAATCTATATCGATGATTAATTTTGTTTATCTCTTTCTTTCTTTTTCTTTAAACAATGATTTCTTGTTGACTTAACCCTTGTGTGTGAACTACTTATTTTGAATTTTACGTTCAACAATTACAAATACAAAAAATATATTTACCAACTGCTTCATCTACTTTTGCTGCCTACTGCTATTATTCGACTCTACTACTTCTATCACTACTCAACTACTACTACTACTACTACTACTACTACGACATTGTTATAATTTCGTTACGTTTGATAATTTACGTATATATATTATTACTACTACCTAAAATCATACTATATCGTAATTTGGAAAAAAATACAAACAAATACCACAAACAAATACAAAACCAATGATATTAAAAAAAAAAATACAATGGTAACCCAATGGTACATATATTCTTGTTTTGTTTCAAAATAAAACTTTTTATTTTGTTGTATACAACAATCTTCATTTGAAAATAATCAATTGAATCAAACAAAACTTTTGAACTGATTGATGAAACTGTTATACCTAATATGCATACATCAATACATATATATATATATATATATAATATATATTTGTTACAAACCATGCGCTCGTTCATGTACTGCGACAACAACAACTAAATTAATCTACTACTATCAACCCCGTACATCACTACTACTACTACCAACCAACCAACCAACCAACCAACCAATCGACCAATCGACCAATCGATCGACCTATATTTGATATATGTTCGTATGAATATGATATGCGCGCAGGCGAGATTATCTACAGAGTGGAATTACCCGATATGGAGCAGATAACTTTAATCTACTTGGAGAATAATGATGCTGACTATCGTAAGTCGAGCAAATAAGCAACAATTTTTGTCAAAGAACCAAACAAACCATATAAATGCAACAACAGCTATAAAGGCCTTTAAATATTACAAATAAATTTATTAAAGCTTACGTTTCTTAAAATAGGTTTAAAATCAAAACAATATCAAGAATATATATTTTTTTTCTCATTTTTCTTAATTTTTGTTTGTTAATTCGATATTTTATTTATCAAACAAAACGAAACTGCAAGCAATTTTCCCGGATACTTAGTTAGTTTTCCTATCTCTTGTCCTTTCTCTCTCTCTATATATATCTCTCTCTCTCTCTCTTTGCCTATCTCAGTCTATCACTCATGCTCTCTAGCTCGGACTTTCTCAGTCTTTTGCAAATATATGAATACATATATAAACATAATATCTCTTGAATCGTCCTTCATTATAGCAAGCAACGTTTTTATAATACTATTAGAAGTTTCTTTGCCAAGTAGTATTATCAGCGCATTTTTATACACATTCATTTTATAGAGGAATGGTTTATCTTTTATATTATGGATATTCAACATATTCACCCTTTTGTTTTTGATAATCAATCAATTCAAGTTAAAGTGAATTCTAATGCCAGTCAAACCTGAAAACTCATCAACCTGCTTCTTGGCCCCACCTCGTTGCATTTCCCACGTGCATTTCTGCATTATAGGACTTCATTGTAAGCTCTTGTTATTCAGCCTAACAGGAATGAAGAAAATTCAAATCATCTGGATTTACTGGAGCTTAAACTGATTTAATATTTACTTTTGGTTACCATATGAAATTTTGATGCGATTCTGATGTATTTTGTATACATACTCTGACCGGTCGATAGTATAATTGCGTGATTATCTTAGCACAAGATTCTCAGATTTCCTTATAACTCATAGTGCTGATCACCCTTAGTATCACTTTCGATGACCTTAAGCAAACTCACGATGTATCTGTCAGTGTGCACACATTTAAATAGGCGCCTACTCACATTTGAAGTCGGAACTGTACCCTTAGAACTTCTTTATTAGTCAGCCCATATCATTTTTAATTTCCTTTACAGCTGAAGTTTTATTCTGTAGATTAGAAAGCCCAGGAAAATGCAATAATAGAGTTTAGTTCTAGTTCTAGTTCTAGTTGGGTGCGTTAATGCCTGTTCTCTTGTATATATTCTTTTTACGCTGTCTCTATTTCTTTCTTTTCTTCAAGTATAATGAGTCGTTTTTCAAGCGTTACTTTTATTGTATTTGCTTAGTTTCATGCTGTGCTTTATCCATTTTACATTTATTTTAGAGCAATTTCTGTAGCAATGCAATCCTTAAAGTCAAAAAAACTATCCAACATTGATAGATGTATTGTTATTGTCATTGATCGTTTTCAATATCGTATCACTGCACGCACATTTTCACCATTTTAATTCATTTGTTGGAACACAACCGGAAGCGAACACCTTAAAATCCCCAACTCCCCAATTCAGGAATACCGCCTCCCCTATGCGATTTTATATATGTATATTTGAGTACTCGTAATAATTAATTAAGATAAAACAGGAATGCGTTCAATCGACTGCAACGCAAATAGTTCATTAGTATAATATAACGATGTATTAAATATGATTTGATAAATCTATTTCGAAGTCAATGAATACCAATAAAAGTCTTGTTCGATTTAAGAAGTGTTGTTAATTTACGATATCACGAACATTATTCTCCTCAACTGAATTCTCAATTCCCGGGTGCAGACGTACTTTCCTCCTACCACATTCATATACGGTTGTGACAAAAACGCATTGTATGGTTTTCTTATTTTATTGTTTTGATTTTTATTATAATTTATTTATATATATTTATTTTTGTATTTGCGGGTTTAGTTTACTGCAACTATTGGCATCATTTCATTTAATTTACTAATTAATAGTTATATCTTAACTTGAATTGCAAAAGATATCCCATGAAATGCTGATACAGAGTGAGTAAACTATCATTTCCAAAATTCAATGCGATATCTAAAATGAAATACCCGACCAAACCAACAACAACAACAACAACAACAACAAATACAACAACAACAACAATAGCAACAACAACAGAATGTTTCCTTCAACAGAACGTGGAACCCTCTTCAAGAGTACACAAAAGTCGACCGACCCCAACTATTTATCTAGGCTAAATATATATGTATAGTATAGTGTATAGTGTTTAAGTTAAATAATAAATAACTTGCTACTTTCATATTATATCGTAAATCATCATTTGTAGTACATTTCATTTCGTTCGTTGTTTGTATTGTACTAACTTATCATTTTGATTTCTAGTTAATTCCTTTTGTTTTAATCGTTTAGTTACCGTTGGTTAGTTTTCATTGGTTAGTTGTGTACTGTATGAGTATTATGTAATGTGTATGCATCAATTTAGTTATTACACTAATAGTAACATATTCTTAAGCCGTATCTGAGTAATGAATGCCGCATAAACTCGCAATTGACCAAAGTAAATGGTGAATTGTGTGCGTATTTAGTTGTTGCTTGTCTAGATCGTATGGCACTTTGAGCATAATGAAGCCACCACTATGTATATATGTATGTTATACTACGATATCATTCACATAGAAATCTTAATGATACTCGTATTATTATTTTTAGTTATTCAAGGGCAGTTAATTTATGCTACTTTTTAACCATTCCCCTCTTCCTCACAACATAGAAATGATCAAACAAATATTGGTTGCATTAATTTACTCTTTCATTTTCCTATACAACTTAGTGCAGAGTTTAGTTATGTATGTAGATTACATTTTGTGTTTTTACATTCCGTTGGAAATTACAGAAATACTCTTATTATTTATTATTATCTTGTTTGAGTATAAGCGCTCGTTACACTAAATCTTAGCTGCCTACTTAACTATTCACAGCTACTCGTACTTATTAAAGCTGAGAGCCAACGTAAACCATAAACAATAAAATCTAAAACTATTAATTAAATGCTTACAACCAATTATTAAGGACAAAAAAAAATAGATGACAAATTACCTTTGCGCTCTTTCTGTCTCTCACTTTCTTTCTGTTTCTATGCATATTCTATTCCAAATTGAAAACGATAACTGTAAACCTTATGTGCAAATATAAATCTGTTTGATTTCTTGCCAAGCCAATTTCCGCCCCACCCCACCCAAGGACCTCTTCCACTCATTCTGTACATTTTGATTTTGCACCCGCACAAAACCTAATACCGTTGCCTACTATGCTTACAGCTTCCGAGGAGAACGTGCTGTCCTATGAGGCCGTGCAGCGTTTGTCCATCAGCTACACACGACCCGTTATAATACTTGGACCTTTGAAGGATCGTATCAACGACGACTTGATATCGGAATACCCGGATAAGTTCGGATCATGTGTGCCACGTAAGTAGCATAGGAGTCACCTCAATAGCTGAAACACCATTCCCAATGGCTTCTAGATAAAAATAAGTAACTTTAATCATCTTTTGCCACAGATACCACGCGGCCAAAGCGCGAATATGAGGTTGATGGTCGGGACTATCATTTTGTGTCTTCACGCGAACAAATGGAGCGTGATATTCAGAACCATCTGTTCATCGAAGCTGGCCAGTACAATGATAATTTGTATGGCACCTCTGTGGCCAGCGTTCGGGAGGTGGCTGAAAGAGGCAAGCACTGCATACTGGACGTATCGGGCAATGCAATTAAGCGCCTTCAGGTGGCGCAACTCTATCCGGTTGCCGTTTTCATAAAGCCCAAATCTGTGGACTCCGTGATGTAAGTAGAGTGATTACATTACATTTGACAGCTTATCGATTCATATATATTTTGCTTTGACTGATGAAGGGAAATGAACCGTCGCATGACCGAGGAACAGGCTAAGAAAACGTTTGAGCGCGCTATTAAAATGGAGCAAGAATTTGGCGAATACTTTACGGGTACGTTGAAATGAGAGTTCGCTGTTAATTTCAGTTCTAACCAACTTGGTTTCTTAATTTAGGTGTGGTACAAGGCGATACAATCGAGGAAATTTATAGCAAAGTAAAGTCAATGATTTGGTCGCAGTCTGGACCAACCATTTGGGTACCATCGAAGGAATCTCTATGACCAACAGCCACAACAACATGGACACTGCCGCCTCGAGTACGTTGTCGACCTGTCTCGAGAACAACAACATCAGCAACAACATCAACAACAAATCAGCCGCAACAAAAAACGTCGCACTGATGCAACACAACGACGCCAATGATGACAACAACATCAACAACAGAAACAGCAGCAACAACAATCCGCAGCAGCCGTCTCGATGTTCTTAATGATTAGATGGTTATTGTTTAATTAAGCAAATAACATTTGCTGGCGCAGCATTATGAGAACCCAATAACACACATAAGTACTGAGCAATTGCATTGAGCATTGCTTTGGCCGTGTTGTTCTTGATTTTTGGTTCTTAGCTCTTGGTTCTTGGTGTGAGGACAAGCTGTTCACCTGAAGCGGCGGCTGTTTAGTTTTAGTTAGAACAAAATTGATAAAAAAAAAACAACAAACCGAAGCATATTTATAATAAGATCTAATATGAAGCATACGCAGGTCAGAAAACAGAAGCAGATAGAGAGAGGAAATGGAAATGTTCGTTAAGCGCTAATGTTGTTTGTTTATGTTGATGTTTATACGAGAGTTATAGCGAGTTAGTTATGTTGACGCTAATAATAATATGGTATATTATTATATATATACATAAATCCTATGTATATGCATAATAAGTATATAAATCTTAAGTGCGACTAGCGTCAAATATACTACGTTAATGATAGCAATTGAAGAATACGACTATAGGTATATATGGGTAAATAGACGTTGACAACGTTGACGAAGACGAAGACGACGATGATAAGTTGGTGCATTTGTTGTTTAGATGTATTGTATTTTTTTCCCCACGCGCCTTTGCCTAATGCAACACAAATAAAAACACGATAAGAATCAAGCTGCATGTATACAAACTTTTAGTATATTAACTATATACAACACTCCCACTCATATACACACATCTATACATGTCAGCATCGAGAAAGAGTGAAAAAGAGAGAGAGATAGAGAGGGAGAGGGAAAGATAGAGGAAGAGAGAAAACAAAAAGAAAGAGTAGGATATCCTTTCAATGCAAAAAGTCATTTTACTATTTAACAAATTGTATGTTAGACAGCATTAACAAATTGTGGAAGCGTCGTGTTCATTTAAACGCAAACATAAGCATATTACGATCAATACAACATATACACACACATATACATATACATATATATACTTATATATTTATAAATATATATAATATATATAACACACCGATACGGTTTAATTTTACAATTGAATATGCAACAACTCAAATACCCCACTCGAAAGTGGTATTCAAATTTTTTTATGTATCGAAAGCAAAAGATTAGCTAATGTTCAACAAACAAACAAACAACAAAAAACAAAAAACAAAAAACAAATTTATGAATTGTAGACAACGCACATTACTGCTAATTACCCATTATTTTTTTTTCTATTTTTCTATTTTGTTTCCTAAGAAATTTAGTAAAATTCAAGTTATTCAAGAATATTATTATGTATTATTATTATAATTTTTTTTTTTGTTTTGTGTGTGTCACTTTCCACAATATATACGTTGTGCATTTATGTACATAGCTACAAAAGTATATGACTTATGGAAATGGAAAGTATTTGCGTATTATTTTTGTCTCTGTCCTTTATTTTGTAATATCAATATTTTGTAAATTATAATACCTTCGATCCCGCTTATGAACATTGAACAGTATATGTACGTGCAGACAATGCATACAAAATTCTTTTTCACATTGTACGCTGTACAATGCATTGTTGTATTTAATAAACAAACCTAAGCGAATTATATTAATTTAAATCTAATGAAAGCAGTAAATGTAATAAAATAAAAAACAAAAACATATTTCATCAAAAACCGTACAATTTTTTAATCAATTTCTCCATTCAAGTGAATATACTACTTATAGACTAGACTAAATAAGGATGTGTGTAACAGTGGAAAATACAAAAATGATTTTCTAAATTGATGCAAAATTTGTTAATGAATTTTTAAGCATTTTATTACACACATACTTACATACAGACATTTTGTGAAAATATACCGAGTGAGCCACGACTGCGAAATAGTTTTGAAGTTATTAAAACTGACATAAAAGCAGAGTAAAATTTGGCAAGAGATTGGCGAACCTCAATGGCCATACGAGTATATTCTTGGCATCAGTTGTAAGCCTTAGCAGATATGTATATCGCTCTAAGATAGATAGATAGATAGACTGAGCGATATGCCCATTTCGAACCATTAAAACTTCATAACAGTTTCCAAATTAATGTAATTCTTATGAGACTCTAACTGTGCACCTAGCACTCGCGCTCTTATGTACTTTCATGAATGTCAGTGTCCACTGTCAGTATGCTAAATAGACTCCTAAATTAAGTATGTACGAGTACATATTGTACGAATTTGTCTCTCAATCTATAATTATAATAATAATAACCTATCTCTCTGCCTACCAAACACCCGCCTTGCAATCTCTTAGTAAAGTACCTCGCGCCTGTGTAAACGAAATCAAACGGAAAGCAATTTAAAGTACACAAAACCTGAGTAAAAATCAATGGCAATTTTACACACACATGCATACATACATACATATGTATGTATGGATGTATGTAGTTGCATATGTATGTGCGACATGTTCAAATAGTTAATAGATGATAACAAGAATTATAAGTATATACATAAAACGAAAACGAAAACCAAATGAATATAATTAATTACTTATGTATCAGACATATACTATATAGAAGTTCACATACGATAGTACATACAATACTTATGGGGCTTTTATGCCCAATGCGAAAAGCGTTTTTTTCTAATAGTGTATTTAAAATTAAATGTAACTGTTCCAAAGCCTTAAATGCTATTAATTAACGCATTTACGAGTATATCCGAGTTACATACTTTACTACAAACAATTGCTTACTCATGAAATGCCGTATTTGTAATAACATAACAAAAACACAAGACAATTTTTGATGTAGCCTTAGAAATATATGCAAGAATTTACCAAAAATCATTTATAAATATAAATATAAATATTAATATAAATATAAATATAACATACATATAATAAAATACCGTAACACATGCACATATGTTTGTATGTAAATATATACTATTTACCTGCATACATAATATGCATGTGTATTAAAGCTAATACTGAAAGGCATTTAACGGTCCATTGTTTAAAGTTTAAACTAAACAAATATCGTACATTTGTCAGCGCATTTCTATGCAGATCGTTCTACATGTTTTTGTGGAAGCATTTCATCAAAATGGTGCCTTTATCAGTTATTGTTGTCGGTATACAAAAACAAAAAAATAAGAAACAATATAAGTATATTAAAATATGATACGAAATGAAAGAACAACATTGATTTATACACTTAAGTACGATAGTCGATATCGTAGCACATGCAGCAGTTAAATACCAATCATAGCCAATAGATGAGAATTTAAAATGAATATAGGCAATTACGGGCTGTGATAACTGCTCGGAAATCTTGATTGATCCTCATTGCTTGGCTACTTATTTACATTTGTTAGTTACAATTGACAAATGCTGGCTAATGAAAGCTGCTGCTGTTTTTTGTAGAATTTGGTATTTCACAGTCGTTAACGAAATTGATGATTTATTTTTGCAATGCACGCAATGGATAAGTAAACAGAACATACATACATACATATATCGGAATTATATATAAAATTTGTACATACAAAAATCAAAACATGTGTTTGTTATTGTTACCGTTTTCCCCAAAGAAACAAAAAGATACATAAAAAAGCATTACGTACCTAAGTAAAACTTATTCGATTGCCTTTTAATGTTAAACAATATGTTGTTTATTGGCGAATAAGCGCTTTAAGTATACTAACGAAAAATAACTTATAAGTTGCAATGCATGTTGAATGTTGTTAATTATCCATTAAAAATTCCCAAATCCAGCTAAGATTTCAATGCACAACTTCTCTAAATAATTCAGAGCTGTAATGTAATCATTACTTTTGGCACAATTACAATTACTATCTTGAGGTTATTCATTACTTAATTCCAACTAGCGAGGCTCGATCGCATAGTCCGATAGCCTATGGTAAATGTACTTTTTGTTTGTTTAACTGTTTAATGTCTCTTAAGTTTAATTACCATTGTAATTGCATAAGTATCAGCTGCAAGTAATTAATTACTTCGATCGGTAATTAAATATCATGTAGCGTGTAATGGTATTGATAATTAAAGCTCTGATATACATGCATAAAGGATATGCATATTTGCATAAGGATATTTTCCTGTGCAGCTGCTGAATTATTGAGAAATGATGCAATCGCTCAGCAAGTGGAATAATGCCTATAAGAACATAAGTGCCCTATAAGGGGTACCTTACAAAATTCGCGGTCGTGGCATAATTGCATACAAACATTAATACATAGTACTTATGTACATTCACATAGTACATATGTACATACATACATGCATACTTACGTTTGTATTTACATACATACATACATATAGTACATACTATGTGTGAGATGAGTACTGGATAAAACCAAATACACACAAAATTAGATGTACCGAATTTGTGAACCCAACATTATGTATTATTTAATATTTTATTGTTCATCAAACGATGGAACATTCGAAATAAACAAGAAATTCAATACGTATTTATTTTATATGCCTAAAAGTTAATTGTTCAGTTTTCTCGGCTCAACAGAGTATTGGACTTGAATTTAGATATAAACAATTTTATTTTTCCAGCACCGTCCGTGCCAATTTTAAGCTTTCATCTAGCTAAGGGTCATACGAATCTCTCTCACAATCGAACCAGCTAAGTATACCATAATATGACTGGATCTAATGACAATCAAGAAAAAATTCAGTTAAGACGGCCAGTGGTGAAAGTTAACGACAACATTTCATGAAGTAAACTACCGTCAACAAATTTCTTCGTTAAGATTAGGTTTGTAGGGGAGGGATGAAAAAATACTTCGTGAAGCAAACTTCTTCGACTAAATCGAAGATTGTAGTCAACGTATTATTATGGGCTTTTATATCAGGAACAATACCATAAGGGGTTGTTAATACTTAATAACCTTTAAGCATAAGTATACAATATTTGGGAGTTAGTGGTGAGAAATCAGCATGAAAATATTCCAACTTTATTTGCGGCCCTTCTGTCTAGTTGTAACATATATATGTCTGTCTATGCATTAAATATCTTAAATATCTGATCAATGCGTGCAATGAAAGCAATGTGATACAATATCATGCATACATATATGATCTAATTAGTCTAATTAGTTCAAATGTACATTGTGTGTTCATTAATATGATGGCTCTATTTGCTATACAGACAAGTGTGAACAGGGTCACGAATGCAGAGCACTCATGGGTACTCGTATTCGTATTTCAGATGCGGTACGGTTCTATTTGGCCGTCCGTAGATACGCATCGAACTGAACGAGCGTTATGAAATAGGAGAAGGCTGTCACGGAAATGAGATAAATCAAGTGGCGGTCCAGATGCAGCAGGCCACATAGCATGGGTGGACGATATTGCATCATCTGCAGCGAGAAGTGTTCCAGCTGCAATGAAATGAAGTTAATAAGTAAGTTGGCTATCGTTGCTGATGCTAGCTGGATTGGAGTACCTCTTGGTCAAGACTTGGCGGCCCCTGCATGGGGTAGTCGCAGAATCTACGCATTGTGATGGCCAGGCGCGTCAGTTCGACTTTGATCTGTTCGTTCACCAGCGTTATAATATAGGTGTCCAGGTAAAAGAAAAGAGTATAGAGTACACTGATCACAATTGGATAGGAAATGTCAGCCAGTGATTGTGTGGCCACCAGGTTGAAGATCGTAAAAAAGTTGGTTAGATTGTTAATCAGCGTTGTCAGCATCAGCCCAATAAGCTGCAACTGATGCATCCGGAAGCTACCCACGTATAGCGTATGTATCTCAGCAAAGCGTTCGCGCAGCTTACTAACGCGATCACAGAGGCGACAACAGTTCAGCATCAACATGCCACGTCTCAGCGGATGTGGATGCCTTTGGGTAAGCGAATACACGCCTAGTTCTTGCAACACTTCGTCCAACTGAACATGCAGCAGGCGCAGATACTTGAGCACCGAGCTGTTAATGTAGTAGAAAAAGTCCGCCATATTCTCCGTGTAGTTCCATAGCACAAAGGAGTAAATGGCAAAGTGCATCCGCAGCTGAGCGGCGTATTCAGCCTCGACGTGGACATCAGTGTCAGCATCGAGACCGGCAATGGCAAATATGCCGCACACCTGGATAATCATCATACTGTTGATCAATGTGAACTTGTAGTACATAAAGTTCTCGAACTCCTTCATGGGCCACCTGGGTCCCTTATAGCTGGCCCTAAAGGCCGCCTCCAAGCGGGCCCGCTGCAGCGTACATCGATGGTTGATGGCCTTAAAGTGAAACATGTTGGCCACATAGGTGACAATGACGGTGGCGTACTTGATAAGTGTGTTGGCAAACGTTACGTAGAGCACCAGCTGCATACGCGGGTCATTCGTAGCCGTTAGCGCCTGATAATTGTAGCCAAAATAGCAGGGAATCACCACAACTAGCAGCAGACTGAACACGTGGCTGTAGCCCATGAGGATCCTTTTGAGCGGCTCTGGCATTGGTCGCTGCGGCACATAATCTATAATCACCTGGCCATAGATGTTCGCATAGATATGACCATATCTATAGAACTTGAACTCGTGTCGCTCCCAGAAACTCTGCCCGTCCACAACCGTTTCGGACATGTCGCTCAGCCTGACGCAGCTGCACTGACCAATCGTTGAAAGTGACTTTTGTGGCACTGTGGCAAGGTCGAGTGGTTTTGCGTGGCGTTTGCATGCCGATGCGACGATATGGTTGGTTACACGAGGCACGCACAGGATAACGGAGCAACAGAGCATAAATAATACCACCTCGAAATAAGTTCGGACTTTGGTCAAAGGTATACCTCATATCTGCTATAGGGCAGTGAGACATATAGATTTTGCCGATTTCCAAGGGCGGGGGTGGCTTTTTGGTGTTGTTGATTACAATTCTTTCGATTTGTATACCCTTACAGAGGATATTATAATAATGTCACGAAATGTATTTCGAAAACCCTCCCTCCTTTCAGAAACAAGGTTGTTAAAGAAACATGACATTTTATTGTTAATCGATGGCAAAGTTAGTATATGTATATATTACTTTTTAAGAGTTCATCGCCAGATACATCAAATAACTTACATCAAAATAAATGTTATTAATGTGTTGCTAAATATCTGCCATGTGTTTGCAGGATTACATTATTGAATAGATTTGGCCAGTGCAATAATAGAGCCGGATGTTTGTAGTATCTTGAATAGGGGGGGAAAGCACAATTAAGGAAAATTGCAATTCAAAAAGAAAAATAAAAACGTTGCAGTCGGAAGTTTCCGACTGTATCGTATTCTGTTCCAGTACGGTATATTTTGGTTATTTGGGGTGTCGGAAGGGAAGTGAAAGAAACAGTAGTCTGTATGCCAAATTTGCTGACTCTAACTTTACAGGTGAGGGAGATATAGATATTTCTCATTTGCAGGGGAGGGTGTTTTCGAAGCAGATTCCTCCAGGAAGATGTAGGTTTCCGCCAAATTGCGTGGGGTAAGAGGGGAGGGGGCGGCGATCTCGACACTTCAAAAGCTGAGGGTATATACCGACATATGTGCTAAGTTTGGTTTCTCTAGCCTCAAGGGTGTTGAAAAAATGGCGTTCATACGGATAGACAAACAGACGGACATTGCACAAACCCAATATGCTAATATTTCAAAAAAATTATTGGAAACAGAGTATAATTGCTGATTTTAACGAACCGTGGCAAAGGTGATCAACGAGGGCGAAAAGAACGGTACGGCCATCGAAAGAGCATGTTGTGATCGAAGGATGAAGAGGTACACGAAGAGGCGTTGCTTGGGATGGCACAGGTGCCACGGACAGGCGAACATGCTTATCGCCAGCTCCACACTCTGCAGGATTATAAGAGAATATACGTAATTATACGAGTATGCACACACTGGTATAAGAGCTGCAAAACTGTCGATCATAGCTTCTATTTGTGAGGCTTTCGACTGATTTCCGCTGAGCTGCTAACCGCCGACTGATTTGTATTTTCTGAACGATTCAATGTTCCCTGTACCCAGGGCTGTAATTTCCAATCACATCTTCGTAACACATAAAGTTTCTGAGATCAACTAGGCTTGATTGCCTCGGCTATTGATACTGATCAAGAATATGTATATACTTTATAGGGTCGCAGATGTCTCCGTCTGCCTGTTACATACATTCTCACAGATCTAATGCCCCCGCTTACGGATTTGATGGGTACAGGGTGTAAAAATAAACAGAATTTGCCTAGCGTGCTTTTTTTGACAAATATATACAGGTGATTCACACTCGACTGACTTAAGCAGCATAGTAATTAATGATTAATTCTTGGGGGTCATAAGATAAACAAAAAACAACTTTATTATGTTTGCGGTTAGTTCTGCTGAACGGGCCAACTGATTGAAGTGTTCATCCTTGAGTTGTTACTATGGATCGATTACTACTGAAAGTTTTGCAGCGCTTGTATGCACTGCAGGTCCTGGTATCAACTTACACTCTCCGCAATCAAAGTTCCACCGTAGCAATAGATGAACAACTGGCTAAGCGCAGCCACCGTATAGCCAATATAGAGGAGCCTGCTCAGGCCACTGTTGCCCATGACCAGGATTAGAAATATGCTAAACCCAATTACCATGCTGGCGGACAGAAAGTGCGCCATTGTGATGACCCAATAGCGGTGACGAAAGAAGCTCGTTAGCTGGTAGATCGTGTTCTGTCTTCTGATCAGCCGCACCAGAGCTGCCTCAAGCTGAGCGCTGCGCACTGCGTCCAGCGGTTGAAGTCCTGTCGGTTGGAAGGATGCTACAAGAGACAGATTTAGCGAGGCAGCAGCTTACCCTTGCAAGGCTTAAAGAGCGCCCGCATGTCAACATGCAGAGACTTGAAGAGTGCGGCAATGTGGGCACAGAACTCAAAGTAGAAAGAATCACAGCCGCCAAACATGAATATGGTCACATAGCCGGTATAGGCGATGAAAATATATGTTATCGGATAAAATGGCATCTGAAGTAACCAGCTGGGCATGCTGCATGATTACAAAAGGTTGAAGGGTTAAACAGGTCATAAATCACGCAACTCACGTCATATTGAAGGGCGTTTTCCAGTCAATCTCGTCGCTACGTCCCTGCAGGTACAACAGGGTGGCCATTATCAGCGGTATCATATTATACATGGTGCAGGTGAAGAATCCAGCCGAAAGGGGCCAAAAATTGAACCGAGATGCCATTACGGAATACTTGCGCATTATTTTTTCCTTCTCGGCACATAAGCTGTCAGTCTGGAACAGCAGCTTGCGAAGCTGTACCACCACATAGAACAAATCTTGGCGGTAGTGCAGCATGAAATACATTTTCAACAATGTGACAGCGGAGGTGCCAGCTGGACAGAATGTCTCCAGGGCGAGCGTCAACTGACTATTCCGGGCATACATGAAGCCGGCATGGAACTCGGTCAACACGCCAATGGCCAGCACTGCAAAGTGGACATGCGCTCGTAACTTGTGCGAACTCATCGAGTCGGGCCAGTAGCCCAAAAGGCTAAGACACAGGCGCGGCAGGGCGTAGAAATACAGCTCCAGTCGCTGGTCGCCGTACAAGTATCGGAAGTAAGCTGCCATTCCCTCAACGTTTCTTATGCTTTGGTCAACTGCGCCTCGGCTTATATAGGCTCCTGCGAGACCATTTGCCCTTTAGCCGATTGGTAATTGACTTGTTGTGCAAGCAATTAGATAAGTTTTTCCTAAATGTTTAATTGCTCAAGCTGTGTATTCTCACAGTCTTACAAGGAAATCACAAAGACCTATGTATGTACCTTCGTCCCTGAACAGTAAGTTTTGCGTAAGCATATCTAATTAATTGCATGAATGCACCTGCACAGAATTCAGCGAACATGAGAATATTACCGCATGCAACACGTTGGGCGCCAATTAGTTCAAGTAGAGGCTAAAACTTTTACATTTTGTGCCACTTGCCAACAATTTAATTGAACCCAAGAGAAAATGACACATGGTTAACAAAAAATATAACGTTCTTTTAGTTTGGCTTGATATTTTCTTTTCCATGGCCTTCTTGTGTTAAAGCGAAACTGTCAGATTATGCTTGCGCACTGTCAACTTGGACACCTCATTTACTAACTCATTGATGCGTTCATCGCGAATCGATAGGGCCTGCTCGAGATACTTCATGCGGATATACATAAGTTGAATGACGTCACAATTCTGCTGGCTCTTACGCAGCAACTCCTGATACTTTTGAGATGGTACCATGTTCTCCTGAGGTAGCTGATGGTCCTTTACCTTTGTTTCAATCTCTGCCTGTCCCTCACCAGAAGCATTAGCATCCTGAATATCCTCTTCTTCAGTATCAGATGAATTATTGGCCGCTTCGGCCAACTGTGCGATGCGTGACTGGTCGGCGTTCGTCAATTGAAAGAGTAGAAATTTAATGGCATTCAGGCGACCACAGGCTAGCTTCTCCAATGCTGAGCGGGACAGTGCCATCCCGAGTTTGCGGAGCACCAGTAGATTAAAATGGTTCCAGCTTTGAATCTTCAAAGCCATGCTGCTGTGTGAGACATAAGTGTGTGCATCCACCAGTTTAGGATCTAGCTTTCTAAACATCTTAGCCATGTTCGTTACAAAGGACAAGTCACGACATGTGCGACTGTCTAGCTTGATCTCCTCGGTGGTCAGATATGCATCAAGCACCTTCTCCTCCTCGCTAGTCAATATACGGATGTACGACATTATAGTCTTTTATATATACTATACTAGTACTACCTTTTTATTTTATAAAATAAATCACAAATATTTGAGTCTCCAATTTGGTTGCTATGAAAGCCTACAGTGAAATGACTATAATAAGTAAGAGAACTGATTGGAGAGAATTTCGAAAAACATTGACATTTTCGGTGCCTAGTTGATTAACATTTTTCTCAAAACATTGAAACACAGTGAACGTTAGGGGAAATGCCCCTATCTTATCTTATTATTATTATTATTTATTATTATTAATAGTTAGATTTAAGATATAAACTTAGAACCTAACTTAAATTATAGCATGGCTCCTTCGTGGCCTCCAGGTAGACTCCTCTTATATTATATTAGTGCCTTTGTCTCGAAGTATTTAGATGAATGCTGCACCCCATACTTCCATAAAATTAGTCAAAACTGAACCGATTTTCAGGCGGATTATTTCTCTCATTACATTATTTCCTCTTAAATGATTGATTTTACGGAAAATATATTTTCATAATTTTATTTAATGATTTTTTCTACCTTAAAAGTTACATAAAGTGCAAAATTGGACCGTTTGATGGGCCCGGCTTTGGTTTTCGAGCGATTGCACAGAATTATACGAGTATTTTTCGCAAATTGAATCAACGCTAATTGGAGGGGCACATCATTTTGTTCTATGTACGAGTACTTTGTAGCTATTACTAAATCGCAGCAGGTCGCTGTGGCAGCTGCCGCAAATAGCACGGGCACGGGCACTGGCTTTGGCACTGGGTCTGGTTCTGGCTTTGGCACTGAACCTAGCACCTGAATGTCTCTTCTCGCACTAGCAATATGAACAAGCTCCCGACTGACATATACTCTGTACTCAATTCTGTTTTCCTAACATTTGTACTGTCTTTTGTATCTACGAACATCAATTTCCAATTTAGCTGCTCTAACTTGAGACAAGCTCACACTGCAAGAACCCAATACACTCCTTTTCCTTTGGGAACAAGGTATAATATAGCAACAGTAGTCGCACGCAATCCAATTACAACAAATTGAGGCAAGCCGAGGAGTCAATTGAATACGTCGGATGATGATGATGATGACTGGCATGGGTTTTAATGTGGATTCAAACGGCTTAAGTTTAGCAGGGAGGACTGACTGAAAATGAAAACTGGGACTCTGGCGATCACGAGATGAAGCCTTTCATGATATCCGCCCTTGAATGACTCGTCATGTGTTTTTGGTGTTGTTCATGATGTGGCCGACTCTAGTATACTTAGTTATATATTGTAGAATTGGATGTTCGGTGCTGTCATCATAATGCACATGACCACATATTAGATAAGCTTATTATAGAATAAATACGCGTGCGGGCCCTAACTGTGTGCACTCATAAAGAAGTTAAGCAATTCAGCTGTTTAAAGCATAAATTGCTTAATAGAGTTATATGAGCCAATTGGGGGCATATAAAATGTGTCGCGTTTATTTTTATTTTGCCCATACTGCCACACAATCCTACAGTTATCCAATAGAAGAGTATACTCTGTATGTACGTAGGCGTGCAGTGCCCAGATAAGAACAAATTTTCAACGAATTGACGATGACTCTATTAATAACGGGTGATAGATTTGTAAAAGTACAGACTCGTGCTATCTAGCAGAGGTACACCCTATTGAGTCTACAGTAATAGCTCCCAGTAGCATTTATCCACGGCTCCAGTTCTCCAGTTCTCCTTACAAATTTCCCCCACTGCAATAGATATACCCTATTGAACGTAAAGTAAAAGCTCTATGTAGCGGTTACCCACGGTTTCAGCATTCGTTTTAAGAAGAAGGCTACGGCAAATACCTTGTGTAGGCTTTTAAGGATAGAATAACACATCTTACCCACCTTATTTGCTAAAATTGTCAAAATTGATTTTCATTTTCTGTGTTCATTCAAAAAATTCTGAAAATCGTAGTTTTCTTACAATATTACACTGTAATCTGACACTTCACTGTATCTTGTTTCAGACAATTAAGCCAATCATTCCATAAGGGGTGCCCGATCATGTTGTAAGAGCTACGAGTATATTGCTCGCGACACAAAGGGTCACATACTGTCGCAAAAGAAACACTACCAGACGGTGCTTCAGCTCAAGGGTGCCACCGCATCAACAAGGAATCGATCATGAAATCTATCTGGTGACTATAAAAGTGGAAACCAAGAGCTACGAGACCTGCAAACTGAAACCGTTACAAGTGGACCTCAAACGCTTGGAAGACCTATCCGAATCAATTGTGAATGACTTGGCCATACAGGGACCGAGAAGAGATGCATTATAATATCCAGAAAAAATAGTTCTGTGCCTTCACAGATATTTGAAACCTAGATCAAAAAATAATCAAATCAAATTTGGCACTGGTAGTTAACAAACAAACTTGGAAGTTTGTTATTTTCATTTAATTCCCAAATGCATCAGAAAATTTGCAACCTAACCTTAGCATTGCAGTCAAAGAAGTGGTATTTTGTAAAATAACTTGTGCAATTTATTTGGAAACTGTAATTATAAAATTTCGGGATCGTTTGTGTTATCGTTGGTGTTATTGTCATATGTCGAATTGGCAATTTCCAGATTCTGAATCCTGCGACGCAGTAGTTGAATGGAGACGTCCTTATATCTGTTCTCAAGCAATAATTTCACATACTTTTCAATAGGAACCATGGTTTCCACAGGCCTCTGTTCATCTTCTGCTTGCGACTCAGACTGCGCCTGCTCATCCGAAGTATTAGCCTCCACTTCAGTAATATTTGCATTATAGAGTACAACTGCACTCTCCGCCATGGTATACTGATCCGCGGACATCAGCTGAAAGAGTAGATACTTAATAGCCATCAGGCGACCAAACGATAGTTGCTCCAGTGTTGAGCGGGAAACTGCCATTCCGAACTTGCGGAGAACCATTAGATTAAAATTTTCCCAGTTCTTCAACTGCAGCTCCTGGCTGCTGTGCGAGACGTAAGTGTGTGCATCTACCAGTTTCGGATTGAGCTTTCTAAACATCTTGGACATGTTAATAACGTCTGATAAATCATGGCATGTGCGAGTGTCTAGCTTGATCCCTTCCATACTCAGATAATCAGCCAGATCCTTTTCCTCGTCGTCATTCAATTTGCGGCAGGTCAACATAATTGTAAAATGAAACGGAGTATGAACGTTTTAGTTAAAATAACTATATACCTTAAAATTTCAGAATTGGTTTAAGAAAATTTCGAGAAAACTTTATATTAAATTTGGGCTCTGGTCGATTGAAAATTTATTTTTAAAAAACATGTAAACACACTGAACTTTATATTTAGAATGATGTTCTTACTAGTATGTAGAACTGAACCTAAACAAAACTTTGAAGTTTAAAACAAATAAGAGTTGCTTTTAGAATCTCGCTACAATTTATTTGAAACTTCGCTTGCGTACATGTACATAGTATGTACATCCAAAGTGTGCTTGAGTAAGATACTTATATCAAACATTAAGTTATACTAAATCATGACCGATTTGAGACAGGTGAACACTTCTGGCGACTAGAAAACTCTTGTTACTAAAGATGTTTCTTGCTGATGACGGATAAGAAACTGAGCAATGATCTGTGCTTAGTCAGATAAATTTATGAATTATAATGTTTTGTAATACTAGAATGCATTTCCTGGCATCGCTCAAGCCAAGTCTATATCATAAAATTTGTTCTTGTTATTAATGATTGATTAGGAAACACTTTTGTGTCCTGATTACCGCCAAATAAAGATATTTAAACTTAAACTTTTATGTAGAATACACTTTCGCATATTTATCTAACTTACAGTACAGTTGTGCAGAAGCTATCAGTTTTTCACTTATTTTCAGCCCGTTGGTGTAGATTTTCCAAAATTTATAAGATACTGGTCCACTTATTTGTTATGTAGAGCCTTGAAAGTAAGTTTGACGTCGATCTGATGAATAAAATATCATATAACCCTGTGTGTGCCATTAATCCACATACTTGCTGACATCTTTTGTTAACATTTGGATGCTGATTTTTTACGATTACGTGGATATATCACACTCCCTGTCCTCGATCGATAGAGCAGACTCTATCACTATGCCAACAGTGATTAGAATATGCAACACAGGTGTAGGAGTGAAGAGAGCAGTGAAAAAGGGAAAAATGAGTGAAAAGAGTAATAACAAAAAAAAAAGCAAATAGAGACAGAGTGGGAGACAGAGACTCACAGCGGTGCGTGGTAAGTGACTTCCTGGAGGATCCTGAATGGGAAGATAAGAAGGAAGACAGTTCTGAAGAGAGCACATCAGAAAGATTGTTAGGACACGAAAATCATTTTGTGTACACCTAGGTAACAACAGAGGGATATACTAAACGTGAAACAGGTTAATCTAACATAACTGTTCCCAATAGACCTAACATAGGTTAACCTGTTTTAAACTATTCGAGCATATTTCCTAGACAATTTGACAATATTTGTGTTGGATTAAGCTAGTAAGATATTTGGGTAAATGTGAAATGGGAGGTTCTTGACCTTGTTTGTTTAAACTTGGCAATTGTTAAAGAGTGACCCAAGAATCATGAATGCTGAAGGTTATATCTTTATATCTTTAAAAGTGTTTGCGGTATAGGTTCAGATCGCCTCGACTGTTGATGCTAGTGCAGAATATGTATACATTCTAGGGTTGGAGATTTCTCCTTCCGTCTGTTACATAAATTTGCGCAGTTGTGGTACCCACTTCATAAGTACAGGGTGTTAAAATATGCAAGCCTAGTTTGATCTACAAATTTTCATTTGTCATTGTCAATTGAGCTGGAATTAATAATTAAAACATTTGTTGGGGATTTGAAAAGTACGGAACAGTTTCAATTGCTGTGCGTTTGAAATTCAAAAATCGACCGGCGTTGCCTTATTAAGCATATAGTATGTGTGCAATATACTACTTATATACATATGGATGGGGCCCATAAACATTTTAAATGGCCTACCTCAATTACTCATACGCCGCGTGGGACAACAGTTCGGCTGCCTTCACCTAATTAAATTCGCGTGCTGCCTCCGTGCTCTGCTTATCAGTGACCAGTCCCGACACGCGTCTGTCTGGTTCTACGAATATAGTTTAATAATATCTTTGCGACAGGTTTTCTTTTCGCATTTATAGACTAAACGCTTCCATAGATCAAAGTTTGCGACCAGGTTTATAGCCATCTCGGTCGAAATGCTCAGATTAGAACAACCCAATTCAAACACCTCGTAAAACAAATACGACAAAAATGCCGAGAGACGCATGCACGATTCACGTGAACCGACTGTGAATGTGGGGGGTAGAGAGGAACGTCGAACGTGAGATGTTAACCGGGGAACAGCTGACGGTCGGCGATCGATCAATAGAAAATTTACTTACGATTGCTTATTACAGTATACACGTATTGTGTACACCGAAAAAAACTCTTATATTAAGTCTAATATAAGAGTAAAAAGATTAGTACAATAGCTGGTTTGAAAGTGTGATTTATACCCTTATTTATTTTTACTCCTTGTACCCATAAAATGGGTAAAAAGGGGGTACTAAATCTGTGCAAATGTATGTAACAGGCAGAAGGAGACATCTCCGACCCTATAAAGTATAAATATTCTTGATTAGTATCAAAAGTGATTTCGATTTAGCCATGTCCGTCCGTCCGTATGAATGAACGCGTCGATCTCAGCAACTATAAAAGCTAGAGACACAAGTTTATTTTAGATATAGCTTTGGGACTTGGCATGTACAATACTTCAGTCACTCTTAATCTACTGTCCACATTTGTCCAAAGTTTGATCGGATAATAAACACGGAAGTTATTCACGAAAGACGATTCAGTGCTGCAGCGCGGGGGGGAAGAAACAGCTCAGCCACTACTTATAATGCCTCGCATGCCGAAGGTAAGTATGTAGTACATACATATTATATACCCTAGCAGCAATGGTTTTCGACCGATCGTTTCTATGACAGCTATGTGATATAGCTGTCCGATTTTGATCAAATTTGGTCAGCAGTAAGCTATACAGCAACTGCGATTTGGTGAGTTTGGTGTGCATGATTAAGAAGATTTATAATTTGTGGGGTCGGAAAGGTCTCCTTCAATGTGATACACATTTCGTGATAAAATTATAGTACCATTTGCTGAAGTATAAAATTGGAAGTGCGATTCGTAAGGAAGCAAGTAAGAATGCTATAGCCGACTATACCAGACTGCGAGCCACCCTGTACCCATATTTGAAATTCCCAAACGCCTTTACATACTCCCGTACACACGCAAAAACGCACCAAGCAGTTCAGCGGCAGTGGAAGAAAGCAGAGAATTTCAGCAATTCCCTCTCCTTAGAGGTACGGGAGTAGTTTGCTAAATTACTTTGGTATTTCTTCAAACAAGATACAGATCGCTCTCAACCTCATCTAAAATTATCAATATCATCCACAAAATCTGATAGATGGAATTTGAGAATATAATCTCTTATAATACCCAATCTTCCTAAATAATCTATATATTTATTATAGATCCCTAGATTTATAGCTCAATCAGCTGATTTCGAATAAATATGATATAAGAAACCGGCATTTTCTCTCTGTGTTTACGTTTGTGCAAATGTTCATGTTTATTGCTCATTAAGAGTTCAAATACAATTAAGTATTAATATTCCGAACGATTCGTTTGTCTGGCGGCCTTTATTTGCGTTATTTTTAGACTCGCCGGCGATTCTTGATGTTTGACATTAATTTTAATTTGTAATACAATTTGCACGTGCATGAATCTGATTTATAAACTCTGTGTTAGCTTTTTTGAAACCGTTAAACCCATTATATGTTCTTGATCAGAATCAACAGCTGAGTCGATTTGACCCTGTCCGGCTCTCCATCTATCGTCTGCTATCCCGTCGATCTCAAAAAGTATAAGAGCCAGAAACACCAAATTCGAAATGTAGGTTCCTCTATACCAAACGCAGATCAAGTTTGTTATAAAATTTAGATACTTCCCCTACACCCCCCCGAATCGATATAAGAAAAAAAAACAATTTATAAGGGCATCTTTATGGATGTGGTCTTGATTTTCAACATGCATGACCTCTAGTCGAACAGGCTAGAGCATTCCGTACCTGGGTACCTGTCGCGTAGTCGGGTATACCCGACTAGAGCATTCTTATTTGTGGTACAAACAATAATGATAATAAGTTATTACTTATTAAGAGAGGGTAGCTACTTTATTTGGCGTTCTTCATTAATGATAAATCGAACATTTCCACGGGAGCTGCACTTAAACCAGTTGAGAATTCTTGCGTACACAACAGTTTTTTGAATTACCTTGCATGATTTTAATGATATGCCACATACAGTTTCTGTCTACAAAGATTACAACGTGCTTGGGATGAGTCGGCTTTCATAATTATTTTGCGTACATATGTATTTATAAGTAGTATAGTTTGTAGCATTTATGCACTACACAGGTAAGCAATCAGCGCCGAAGTGGAAGTGTGAGAATCTTGAAAAAGTAATTAGCACATCGCACTTACGTCTTTGTATTATTTCGAAGCCATAGAAACAATCGAGAACCGAAATTCGCACCTCCACATCGGTGTCTCAAAGTAGTATCTCCGAAGTCGGGCAACCTATTCGTATAAAAGCTGATCAAACGCCGCTACAATTGTGCAGTTCGGCAACAATATAGTCAATGTGACTCAATACTCGCTGCTTCTGAGATCGCAACAGTTTCAAGTACTCATATTCTCGGCAATACTTTTGAAAAGTACTCCTAGATTGTCGAGATCACATTCACCGACGGTTCGGTTAACTTTATTCGCTGTGCACGTGCTGCCCAAAATAAAATACATCCTATAAGCTAATCAATGCAGCTCTTAGACTAATTACTGTGTGAAATAAACAACATAATACACATAGTACGTGTCACAAAACCAAAGCTATTGCAACATGCATTCATCGTAAGTTTTTATTGATTTGCTTTTTTAATGGAAAAACCTTGGACATTAAGCATAAAAACAAACCAACAACATATATAGTATATGTATAAGACTTACCTACATAAATACCAGTACTTCCTTAAGATTACAATTGAATTTCAATTCGGATTTCATAAATTTTCAGATGATTAATGGTTATTATTACTTATAAAATTTGTAAATAACATTTTCTTAGTTTTTTCACGGGAGCTATTTGAAAAAGTTCTAAACAAAACGAGTATAAAACAAGAAAGGACGGCTATCTTCGGTGTGCCGAAGCTAAGTATATACTCTAACAGAAATTAAATTTATACAAAACTTAATTTTTGTCTGAAACTATTTGAAGTATAATAAAACTCTCACTTAGTTTGGATGTAATATTTGTATAAGCGAAAAGTTTGATATAGTGATATAGTAGTCCGATTTTGATCAAATATAGCCGCATTGTATATATTCTCTAGAGACTCGGTTTGGGAAAGTTTGGTTAGAAAAACATTTGTAAACAAAAAAGTTGTTCATTAAAAACATATTTGTCGACCGATCATTCCTATGGCAGCTATATATTATAGTGATCCGATCCGGCCGATTCCGACATATGTACTACCTGCAGCAAAATGAAGGGTCTGTGCCAAGTTTCATTACGATAGTTTTAAAACTGAGAGAGTAGTTCGCATAGAAACAGACGGACAGACGGACATCGCTATATCGACTCGGCTATTCATGCTGATTCAGAATATATATACAAAAATAACTCAAAATTCAAAATGGATTATGATATCAAAATATATTGAACGTTGCTGTCGGACGTATCCGAGAGCAGAATACTCTGTTCGCAGACCGGTATAATTTGTGGGTTCGGAAGAGTTCGGAAAACAGTAGTCTGTATGTCAAATTTGACGACTTTATCTGTACAGATGTGGGAGATATAGATTTTGCTCATTTGCGGGGGAGGGGGTGGGCAAGTTATAAATTTTTGGATGCAAATTTGTTTAGGGGGTCAACATTAGTATGTATGCCAAATTTGGTGACTCTACCTGTACAGGTGTGGGAGATATAGAGATATAGGCGATCTCACTTCATAAATTGAGGGTATACACCAACATGTGTACCAAGTTTGGTTGCTCTAGCTTCAAGGGTGTGGAAAAAAATTGCCAGACGGACATTTCGCAAACCCAATATACTCTTTTTCCCTTCGGGAATAGAGTATATTAATGTGGGAACATCTTCCAAGGCAGTACATGTATCACAAATGTTATTGTTTATCACATTAAGTTTGGCTAGGGTGGCTTTGTCAAAGCATGCCCAGTGAGAGTCTATTTGTTTGCTTAATTTCTATAGCTTCAATTTTGCAGTTCTTCTGCTGGAACCAAGGCACTTTGGTGATGAGTGGAAATAGTTCGCAATAGCCTCTTCGTCTGCTCGTCGTGAAACTCCAATATTCGGATTCCCATTGTGAAAGCATCGTACGACGAATCGAATTTATTGCATCCTGTACTGCCCATTTAAGTGTAAGAAATGATCCTTCTGTGGGTGCATTTTTGGCTGCGGTGTCAACTACGATATTTTGTTTAATACTCTTGTGACCTGGAATGTAGTGTATTTCTACTGAGCGTATATGGTTATTGTTGCTTATCTTCTTAATTATGTTAGTGGCAATGTAGTTAGTTTGGATGGATTTTTGTAGAAGCTGGGCTTCACTCTTACTGTCAGTTAGTATGGCTGTGCGTGCAAAATTTTGGCGAGTGGCTTGATCTAGAGCTAGATCTAGAACTATTGCAAGCAATTCTGCTGTAAGAGACGAAGTTATTTGGTTTGTATAAAAGCTATTTATGAAATTGGAGTTTTCGTGCAGAAAGGCTGCGCTGAGCGTCTGTGACCGATCCGTTCGTGTAATTGAGTTCATAATGTCTGCTTTTCAGTTCCTCAGTTTTTTCCTAAACAATTAATTGAATTATCTTAGTGTTCATTTCATTTTTATTTTTGGCAACTCCTTTGAAAAAATCTAAATGAATGTTTAATTTCTTACAGCCAGTAGATGTTGTAGCAAGGCTTTCTAAATGATTTAGGATATGTGCGAATTCATTATAGGTAATTGCGTAATTAGTATTGAGTTGAGACCGGCAGCTCATACGCAAATGCCTTTACTAGTTCTTTGGCGGTAAGGAACTTCATTCTGTATTTTGGGGAAGCTCTTCTGCTAAGTGATATAGTATCTCTACTGATGTGGATCTGATTAACCCCAGTGCTCTTCTTAGGTGGTGGTTGGTATTTGTAGTTATTTTACTGAACGCTGTTTTAGAAATGCTACCGAAGGAGGAGCACGCATATTCCAGCTTGCTACACACGAAGGTTCTATAAAGGGTCAGCGCCTGTCTTGAAAGTTGAAGGATAAGTTTATGACATTGCATTCTGACTCAAATTGGATTATTTTGTCCCTAAGTAAATTTCGGGCAGCGTGGAAATTTTTGTGGAAGCATAGTAGAAAAAAGTCGTCTGCAAATTGAAATATTATACAGTTTGTATTGTTTAGATCGTGCAAATTGCTGGTGTATAGGGCCGGGCTGAGGCAGCTGCCTTGGCAGAAACCTTTTGACACCTCTACACTGCAAGTGCTTAGGACCAGAACTCTTTTTTGTAGGAAACTGGAGTTTCATCAGTTTTAATTTATTTGACAGGATTGAAATGTCAACGGAGTCGAAGGCTTTTTGGAGATCGAGGCATGCACCGACCACCTGATACCCTTTCTGCTTCAGCTCACTGATTTTGTTGGTTAGGTCGTTAATACAAAGAGCCGTTGAATGGTTTCGCCTGAATGCATATGATCTTTCCGGGATTAAGTTGTTATCATTTATCTGTTTGTCAATTAAGTTCTTTACCAGTCCCTCAAGAAGTTTGAAGAGGACACTGAGTAGGCTAATTGGTCTATAATTTAGTACTAAAGTTGTGTCTGTGCCTTTTTTTTTGGAATAGGGACTATCCGAATTTTTCTCCAAGCCTCTGGAAATTCTTCCCTTTGCTATAGATCAGGGGTGCCCAAACGCTGCTTATGGAAGAGCAAACTTCAATACATACATATGCAAGAAAACACTAACACATCTAAAGCAAACAGTTTTTTCACTTCATTATGTGCACTGAAAAAAATAGTATATACTTTTGCTAATACTTGTTTGCAATGCATTGATATTCACACTTAAAATTTTTTCCAAGACAAAAAGCTGTGTCCAGCGAGCCATCTTTCAGCACCACTATATTATTATAACTATTCTTGTTTGCAAATAACGCTCTTACAATGTTTTGCAGAAAAATACGTGTTCAGCGTTCAACTATATAAGCAGTTTTCTTAAGTGCAGGCCTCATCGGAAAGCAACAACAAAATTATATTGAAATTCAGTAGTGCAACAACAAATATAAGAAGGTGTTGTTGCTTTTCTCATGAGCCCAGCCAGCGAAAAGAGATAAGAAAGGGAACACGCAATATTGTTTTTGTATTATGCATTGGTTTATGACTAGAGCCGTGCATGTATACGCGCATTGCTGCCTATGCTAAGAGCAATTACAATAACAAAATGAGCCAGATGAGCAATGGGCTGGGCACCCCTGCTATAGATGGTTAAGGGTGTTGAATAACTCTTTTGCTCAGCCTCTATAAGCCGTCTTGCGTCTGCAAAACTTTTAGAGGCGTAAAATTTTCTTCTGCAAACAATATCTAAGCCTAAACAGCTTATCTGCTTCCGGATTCTACCACAAATTGATTTGAGGGTCTTAAATGGATAGTGTGTTTGCGTGTTAAGCTTTTGATTTCTTTTTGGAGAGTTGTAATATTTGTGAAGTTGAGGTACTGAAAATCATTTTGTATTTTGTTGTAGAGAATTTTTGTTCTTTTTTATTATCGGACCTATGCTGTTTATACTAATCATAATGTGGAAGTGGTTGCATTTTGAAATTTTGGTATTAATTACATACCAGTCAATATTGAAATTATGTCCATTTGTAAAGGTGAGGTCTAAAACCGAAGCTTGGACTGGGCTGTGGGAATCGGTTGGTGAGTCGCTGTTGAGGCAAATAAAACCGTTTTCAAATAATATATTCTCCAATATTCGCCTTTTGCTGTCAATATTATCATTGCCCCATATTAGGGATTTCGCATTGTAGTCACCTTCAATGAGCGAAGGCTATTGTAGGGTGGCACTTTTTAAAAAATTACATTTTAGTCCTTCTTTGAACGTACTGATGTTTGTTGAGGGAGGTGTGTATACACTGAAAAGTTGCTAGCTAGATTAAGAGTTTGAATGCTTATGGCTTCCACAGAGCAATTTAGATCCAGAAGTTTGACGCGTATATGCTTGCGAATGTCAATTCCTACTCCTCCATACCCATCTTTCTCTAGTCTTGCAGAAGAAATTGAAGTTTGTAAGGCTGCTATTTCTGTTGTCGGTAATCCAAATTTCAGAAAGGATGTAAATGGTTATTATTGTTGTTATGGCTTAGGCTTTGTATATTGATTTGTGAGATTGTGAATTATTCGTGTAAATGTGGTTAATTTTATTGGAATCTATTTGTGCATTCGCGAAGTTCAATTGATCTCTTAGTTTTAAAATAAATGTTTTGGCGTTAGCTTCGGGGTTGTTGTTTAAATTTCTGATCAAATCTGCGAGTTGCCTTGACATTCGAGTCAACTGCTCCAGCTATGTTATCAGCATTGCTTTAGTTAGTATTCAACAGTTTTTCTTTCAAATGAAGTGTATTGTCAGAGATTGCCCGCTGCCATTCGTGCAATGTAGCACGCACATTTTGGCCCTCTTTCAATACATTTTTGTTGTTTTTCAGCGTCTTCGCATAAGAAATTACTGAGTGGATTTCTTTGGCTGCCTCCTTTGAATTATCGTATGTACGATGTCAGTGCCCATTTCGGAGCGGGAAACTCGCTCGAGTTTAGCAGATTTGCGGACTCCCTGATAAAAAGTGAAGGGTACTTAATGCGCACCTCTTGCATTGTTAAATTTTCCAATGCCACACATTTCTGTATAGCAAAGGCCTTCTTCCTTGCGGGGCAGTTAATAAAAGCGGAAACGTGCTCCACCTTGCAGTTGCAACAACACTTCTCCACACCTATGACATTTTGCGTCTTTGCACTTGCAGTGCTGCGCGAAATGATCAAATCTGAAACAACGGAAACATTGTGAGAACGGAATAAAAGGTTGAACTTTAACTTTTGTGTACATAAACGTAATATCCTTCGGAATATGATTTCCTAGGAAAATAAGTTTGACACGGTTGGTCGGCACTAACAGCTCTTTGTTGTCCCTGTCTTTGCGCATAACGCGAATTAAATGACGAAATAAATTCTCTGATTTCTTGTTCTGACAACTTACCTGGCATGCCAAAAACTAAACCACTTTTGCATACGAAATGCTTCAGGATCTTAGACTCAAAGCCTGCATCTAAAAGTCCCTTTTGTTTGGAAAGTGCGTTTCCCCTAACAGCTGAACTGCAAATGATTTTGCATCTACCGGAGCCAATTTTGCTTACGTCAACTATACCTTCCAGTTTGAAATCATGCAAGAGTATTGATAGTTCAATTGGGTTTATTGCAGTTTTTTCATTATCGTCTTTGTTTTTTTTTTTTTTTTTTATCCACATAGATAACAAATGGACCCTTGTGTGTTTCATCATAAGTATAATTCTGGTTAAATTTATTGTTGGTGACGTTAGATGGGATCGTCTGTGTTAACTTGCTAATATCATTGACCTCAGAAATTTTCACCTCTTCTGGTAACAGTTTATTGTTCACAGTTGTTGCCTTCATGTTGCTGTTTTCTGTTTCCATTTTGCACACAGATTCGTGCATTTGTGAGGTTATGTTGAGAATTTGCTCTGCTTCTTGCTGACACAGTGCATTCGCCTTGAGTGTTTTATTAAAGACCCTTGTTTTTCCAGCCTTCTTTGAGATGCCCCCTTTTGGGGGCGCTTGTTAGACTTTTTTTTTTAATTTAGGGTAACCCTCGTTTTGAGACGTTTGAAATTTCAAATACTTTGCGCTTTGAGAAAAAACCGTCTTTATGCTGACACTCAACCTTTCTAAAGAACCTTGAAAATGACTTTGAAGCCAATCGCATGAAAATTAAAAATGTCGAATTCCAGAGTTTTCCACCGATTTTCCGACCAGTAGGCTGAATTTCCCAATATCGCTGATACACGTGTCGATTTATTTAATGTGTAGAGCTTTGAAAATGAGTTTGAAGTCAATCGGATGATAATCAAAAAGGTTTCATACAACAGTTTTCAGCGAATTTTCCGACCTTGGGGGTAGATTTTCCAAAATCTTTAGCCACCGCGCTTGTTATGTCTTTGTCTAGAACGTTGAAAATGAGTTTGAAGCCAATCGCATGAAAACTAAAAATGTCGAATGCCAGAGTTTTCCACCGATTTTCCGACCCTGTGCTTGAATTTCCCAAAATCGCTTTGAGAATGAATTTGAAGGTGATCGGACTAAAATTAGGCTTTTGCCCAAACAACCTTGAGATCCCCATTTTCCGCCCAGGGGGGTGGATTTTCCAAAATCTGTGAAATATGTCTCAAACGAATTTATGTGTAGATCTCTGAAAATGAGTTTGAAGCGGATTGGATGGTAAACAAAAAAGTTTCATACAACAGTTTTCCGCGATTTTCCACGCTTGTGGGTGGAATTTTCCAAAATCCCGTCACTTTCATCATAGATGGAACCTACTGTGAAAATTTCAGCATCCTAGCTTTTACGGTTTGGGCTGTGCGATGATTGCCAATCAGTCAGTCAGCATGAACTCTTTTATATATATAGATATCTGGGCTGGTGGCAATATTGCAACGCTTTTCAGCAAATGCGTGTGCACAAAAACACTTACAGGCTCGACGGTTTCTTCCCTTGCAACCGAACACAACGAAAACTTAAGGCAACAAAAAGAACGAAAATCGGAATAAATAATGTCGAATCATTCGAGTGACTTGGGCAATGTCAAATTCATTCTTAACGCTTGAGTATTTCATTCATTCTCACTCATTTTCACAGAATGCCGATACCTGTCAAACTCTACGCCACTCGAACTCACACAAATTAATTTCATTGTGTGCCTTGCACTCACTCAATTCGACAGCATTCTTTTCACTCATAATTTGAGTGAAGTCATGCAGCTGTCTAGTAGATACATTCTATGGTATCTCGATTTCGAGCCCAAAAAGGGGGAAAACGAAACAACGTTCGAAATTCAATCGTTTGTACTTTTTGGAAACGAACGGAATTGGCGGCCATGATAAAAATATTTTTAAATCAAATAATATTTCATCCATATTTATGTGAGAATCATTAAAAAAAGCAATTCTTTTTGATTTTCTTATTAGTTCAGTCTATCGAGCGTGCACTGTAGGCCAATGTTGTTTTTGCAATTATACAATAACTTACTGTATACGGTACGTAGTACGTATCACGTATCGTATACGACATGTGCGCACCTCTAACCGGAACTGCGACTTTGCTGCCGTCGATCATGCAGCAGCTAGAAGAAGAATAAACGTTACAGGCGCATGCGCCGGCGTTGCGCTAACGCTGACAGAAGCAGAGGCGGTGGATTGTGGACTCTAGTCGCATTGGGTACGTCTGTCGCTGGCCTCTGCCTCTGCCTCTGCCTCGGCCTCGGCCTCAGTCGCAGTCGCAGTCGCAGTCGTCGGCTGCGTTGACGGCGTCAACAACATTTGCCTTTGTTTTACAATATTGTTGTTGCTGCGTCCGCCGGCTATCCGCTTAGTTTGTTGTAAGTAGTAGAAATAATAACAATTTGTTGCTGTTGCTCTGCTGCCGCTGCTGCTGCGGCTGTCTGAGTTTTAGTTTGTCGTTATAAATTGAGTTGGAATAACGCATTCCAGCTTAGTCGTGTTCCAGTAACGATTCCGCGCGCTACAAATAATAAACATTCCAATATCTGTGGGCTACGACAACCAAAAATAATTCCTTACGACTAAAAACAATTACCACTAAATACACCAAATAAAAAGCAACAATAACAAACAGGTGTGCAGACAATCGTCCACTCGTGTGCCAACGCTAATTGCTGAATTTTCATTTGATTTTTCACACATTTTCACGCATTTTCCACCCATTCATCGCACAGCATGTCTTCTAGAATCTTGGAGGACTCGCCCAATGCGCACATTAACAAGACCATTCTTAAGCGTTTTCTGACGCTGCCGGTGGAGGAGAACATTGTGCAGGCAACCTATGTGTGGATCGATGGCACTGGCGAAGATCTCCGCTGCAAGGATCGCACACTCGATTTCATACCGTCGAGCCCAAAGGGTGAGTGCCCCAGTACCCTGTAGAAAATGTGTTCCCACGCGCCCTTTAACTTGATCCCGACCTCCTCCCCAACCCTGGAACCCCAGCTAATCTTATCTGCCAAGGCCAAGGCCAGTGGCAGCTGCTTGATTTATATCAGCTGCATTTACATCCATAGCAACGGGATTAAGCATTCCGAAGTATTCTCGTCCTGGTTATTTTAATATATTATATTTATTGGGAATATAAATAACTGGTGACAGGGCTAGTTAGTTATCAGACAGCCTGGAGTAATACTAGGCAACAATTAAGTGATCGTTTGAAGGATATTATTCCAGCCCTGGCCTGCTTATAAATAATTTATGCAGCCTGCTGTCAGTTTGGGTCCCAGGGCACAGATTTCTCTAATTGTTACATGAGATGCATAGATTTCTAATTGAATTCTTACAAAGAAATATATATTTTTGATTTCTTTTAAAAGTATAGTCTTTTATTACCATATCGATAAGCCTATTCTGATTTTAGCTAGTTATTTGTCATATCTTCAGCTATATACTTATGTACGAATAACAAAATATATTTCTCTTAATTCTATTTAAAATAACATACGCTTGAGGGATATAAAAAAAAATTCTTATCCGATTCTATCTGACCCTGAGTTATTCGAATTTCCAATTTTTACACAATTTTTTCCCAATTTTGCGATTATTTATCGTCTCGTCTTATAGAGTGTATACAACTTAATTTTTCGGAAACGTTTCTAATAAAACTGTGCAATCTTGAAAATTTATCCGAAATCGGCACATCAAAAAAAGTATTATTATGGGACCCCGAAATTTTCTTCCCACGGCCCATTTCCAGCCAATATTATCAGAGAATTGAACCCACAACTTTCAAGTGTTTTTAACAATCAATAAATCAAGATATTGTACAAGGGGCAAATATGAATCTGAACTTTGCCTAGGCACGAGCTCATCGTCTAGACGGCATCGGCAAGGAAGTTTGTGAACAAAAGTTTATGATTCTTATAGTTCTAATATAGAACTTTAGTATACGCGTCTGATAATGCGATTCCGTTCATAAAGGCGTTCAACTTAAAAGGGGTTTACTCTGATAATTGATTACCTTTTAATGAGTTTGCCGAGCATTCGCAATTATTTATGTACTCGATTATGGGTCTAATATAACAATGCACGTGTGCGCCGACTAAAGAGTGATAAAGCCAATGAAAGAGCGAGATTATGTTTTGGGGACAACGCGTCGTATGCGTAATATTGCCAGACACAACAATTGTGATTATTGTTGAACAAGGAGCTATAGATGGGTATTGAATGAGCTTATATACATATGTACATATATGTTTGCATTAAGCATACTTACTTACGTTTTGCATCTGTTTGCGTGTTCTAAGAGAGAAATCATTTTTGCAAATCATTTCAACGTGGAAGTGCAGAAGCAAACAGCAACAACTATAATGCATTAGCTATTCGCTTTAGAAATAACTATAATATATAGTAGTTATATAGTATGTTCATTTGTTCGTAAGTATTTACTTATTTACGCTTTTGCCTAATTGTGTTTGTTTCCATGCGTGATGTTGATATGAAGATAATTGCATTGTGTTATTTTTATAATTTTTGTTTTATTTTTTATTGGCATTGTTCATACGCTTGTCATCATTCTCGGCCCAAGCAAGAAGCATGCGTTTGAAAGCTGTTGCCATGACAATGATTTAATGCGCACAGCAACTAATTAAGAATCTTCATCTGATAACTGGACAAGTGCAGTCCAGATCCACAGCAGCTATAGAGGCAGCTACAGATAGAGATGCAGACAGATAGGTGTGAGAAATATGAGCAAAACAAAGCGATTCATACAATTTGCACAGCGACAACAACATCATCAATTATAAACGTGGCGTATGCGTAATATTGTCGCTCATGCACGACACCGGCGCGTGCCATAAATTCTGGGAAAACTGAACTTGAAAACATTTAAGTGACTTGAAAGCGATTTGCGGGGGATTTCCAGGCAATTATCTGGCAATTTCATTGCGCTTAAGTATTCAATGAGCTGCAATTTGCGTAACTAAACTCATTGTTTATACATTTGCATTGGCATTAAGGGCTCGTCGCATTTTCATATTCAATTACAAACACAATTGGTCTCAATTGCGTTTACCATTGATTGGCCAGGCTTCAGGGCCGCTGTTACCATCGAATGCAATCAATATTCTGGCCAACTGCAATTGCTAGTCGTCCTTGACACCCGCCGAGGTTGTCGCAGCTGTTTATCTACCCTGTAGAGTATTGTGGCCCATGCCCTAGACCCGTGCCACTGCAAATAGATACACAGATTGTCGGACTGCGAGATTGCGAGTGTAAACGTCAGATACTAGAACAAACGTGAGTTTGTAAACGGAAACCAGCCCTCAAGGTAACATCTGACGGTGAGCCGCTGCCAATGTTCTCTTGCCACCCCCATTTCCCACCGCTTTCCTCTCTCTCTGTCTCTCTCTCTCTGCCTATTGTTGATGGAAATTAGTAAAAACGATTACAAATGCAAAAGCTTGGCATATAAGTTGTATTGGCGGATAATTTTAAATAAAACTTACATGTAAGATTCATTTTATGTGCAATAAATAAAACTCCAAAAAACAACATACTTATCAGCAATAAACAAAATTACAAATGAAACAAGCGCAATAAATATTAACAAAATATAAAATTGAATACATAAAGCTGTATTTGAAACAGAAACAAATGTGAAAACTTATGTTATTTACTGTTCAATAAATAAAACTAAAATTGTATGTTATAATCAGGCCTGTTCCCATATTCGATGTTTGCTGTTCTGAATTCCGAAAAACAATTGAATATTCTGTTTGAAAAGGTCTTGAGTTGATTGATTGAAAACTTTTCGAGCACAACAACAAAAAGCCAAATCGATTGCGATTTCATTCAAAATCGATCCGAAATGATAAACAAACTTTTGGTATGCTTGAATTCCTGAATAAATGAGGATTTTTGCAGTAAGAATTATTATATTGGTGTAGTCCTTACGCATGTACACTTGCTTTAAAGTATACCTAATTTGATTAGTTAAGAAATTGCATATTAATCATTATTTGCGATCGCTGAAATGTGCTTTAAAGAAATTTTGTTCTATATATTTCAAAGCCAATTGACAGCTAGACAGACTGTCAGCTGCGGAAGTGGAGCAACATGAGCACAGCGGTGTCAAAACCAAGCAAATCTAATAATATATACTACGTAGTACATGGCACATGGTGCATAGTACCTACTTGCATCACCTCCAACCACTTTCAGCTTACATGCTATCTCAGCTTCAAGCTGCTCAGTGATTAAAATGCACCGCAAGTTTCCAGCAGTTGTTTGGCAGGTTCAGAATAGACACGATTGTAATACTCGTATGTATACAGGGTTGGGTCTACAAGTATTTGTTATTGTTGTTTTCGTTGTGAAATTTAATTCATATATGCGCAATAACTAATTTCAGTCATTTGCGAATGCCTATTAAATATTCTCTTCTGTTCTATTATATTTATCATATGATAATCTTTGTTCTTACATGATATATTTATAAATATAGATATTACCGTTAAGACTAAGTTTCAAGATAGATAGCGACATTGCTTATTTTATCTCATTTATTTATTTACGACGGCAAAACAGTGCTGTCTCGAATCAAAAAATATAATATAATACATAGATATATGGGAAAGGTTTAAAAGCCTACACGAAATTACAATTTAAATCTAATAACGACACGAGCACGTTGGGGGAAGTTTATTTGCCAGTCCGGCTGGGTATGCCCCTATATTATTAGAGCCTATAGCAAGATAGTTAGCTATAAGAAAAAACTTATAGAATTTAAGGTTAATTTAGGGCATAAAACTAAAGAAAACGAATAGAGAAAGACAGTAGAAATGAAATTTCCAATCCGGTGGGGGCTGTCTTAGTAGCCAGTCCGACAAGCTGTGCTATACTTATCATCGGCCATTTATACGGATGCACTTATATTATTGTTTTATAAACATAATTATTATAGGTTTAATTGAAAATCCATCTTGCTTAGATTAGAGACATTGACTGATTGGCGAAACGGTAGAAGCTAGAAACCTAAGCATTTTTTCAGTAGCATCCTATTATATCATATGATGGCACTCTGAAATAACTTTGCCGAAAGTCTGTCCGTAAGTGGTTGAAATATGATTTTTAAAAATTTTTGAAAATCTTTATATACAGCGTAATAATGTGAGAGTGCGAAAGAGATAAACGAAATCTCTTTCGTGATTCGTTCTCTTGGCTTATTAAGCATTGTTGAGTGTGATTGAAATAGAGATATTGTTTATGCTTTGCTTTCTTTTGTCGCTAGATAGCGTGCTTACATGTAGAGATATCGATCGTTAGAAAGCGCTGCCGCTGACGTCACATAAATCTTCGCTGAGAGCATTTGTGTATGCGCTAACCACAAACATGTAAATGAGCAAGCATTGCCAGCAAAATAAATACAAGCACTCATACATATAAGCTCAGTTTCCTGAAAAATAATAAAATTGGTTCCCTTTTGGCTTTTTTTCTAAATTTTTGCCCCACCACCAAAATACATATTTTATGCTGTATCTTCGACATTTATTTGTTGCTGTTGCAAAACTCTTGCAATTGAAATTTTTATTGACTTAAAACTCATTGCCAAAGCCCTGCACAACAAATATATAATGCTGATAACTGACCCCGACGAGCTGGATTCAGTGAGGGGATCAAGAACTGATATGTACAATTTATTTTAATTTTTTATTATTCGGCCTCTGAAATTCTGACTAGATTTGGCTCGGGCGAAGCCGGGCAACAACTGCTAGATTTGTATAGTATTAGTAGAACTTTTTATGGCGGAATTCGGAACAGCCATTAATTCTGTTTCCGCAAATGTTGAACGAAATCGGAATATATAAAAGGCCTGAATATTTTGTGGCACTTTGGAATACAAGTTTAAGGTTTAAGAGACAGGAAATGGCACGTACGATCTTTATTTCTTTTTTATTATTTTGTTGGCAGGCGTTAAACTGTTTCAAGTGAAACTGAAAACGGAAACCAATTACCACTAATTAATTAGAGTATCGTATTTCGAGTGCAAATTACCGACTAGTTAGCAGACAAACGAGGGCATATTTTTGACCGCAAGCCAGCGATCACAAATGATTAACAATACACATTATTGATTTTTCTCCACAGAATTGCCAATTTGGAATTACGATGGCTCTTCCACCTATCAAGCGCAGGGCTCCAACTCGGACACCTATCTGTATCCGGTGGCCATCTACAAGGATCCCTTCCGACGCGGCAACAACATCCTGGTCATGTGCGATACCTACAAGTTCGATGGCACACCCACCGCCACCAACAAGCGCAAGACTTGCCTCGAGGTGGCCAACAAGTGTATCGACGAAGAGCCCTGGTTTGGCATTGAACAGGAATACACGTTCCTTGACTTTGATGGCCATCCACTTGGCTGGCCCAAGAACGGTTTCCCAGGTCCCCAGGGACCCTACTACTGCGGCGTGGGTGCCAATAAGGTAGGTGACTTTTACTACTAGAATGGGCGCAAGGATATTAATATCATCGGCACCCCGAAGATGCTATTCTTATCTTCGGAATGCCGAAGATATATGGACATATTCCTGCAGAAAGTTTCTTTTATACAAAAACTCAATTTTCGACCCATTGTTCTTATGGAAGGTATATTAACATTCTCAATGACTTATAATATCTGTGAATATGAGAAGGTTTTTCATACGAATACTCGTTACTCTGTTTCCATGAATATTTGTAGAGAATGAGTACATATTTTGGGGCTTGTAGAATGTTTGTCTCTCTGTCTGACTGTCTGTCCGTATGAACGCAATTCTTTTTGACACCCTTGAAGCTAGAAAAACCTAACTTGGTACGGATGTTAGTCAGTTAATTAAGTGTTAACGACTCTCTGCAACGTTCTCACTTGTTTTTTTATCACTACATCGACTGCTGATCTAGAATATACTCGTATATACTTTGAGGGGTCGGAAACGTCTCCTTCAAAACGCTATATATTTTGTGTGTTATAAAATCAACCATAATACAATCCCGATTTAAACTCTCCACTTTTCACAGGTATACGCCCGTGACATTGTCGATGCCCACTACCGGGCATGCCTTTATGCAGGCATCAAGGTGTCCGGCACGAATGCGGAGGTAATGCCCGCTCAATGGGAGTACCAGGTGGGCCCCTGCCTGGGCATATCGATTGGTGATGACCTGTGGATGTCTCGTTTCCTATTGCATCGCATCTCCGAGGAATTTGGTGTAAGTCAATAACTATTTTGGGCCATAACCTTATGCTTAATGGGTTGGAAATCCACAGATTGTGGCCACCCTGGATCCCAAGCCCGTGCCGGGTGACTGGAACGGAGCTGGCGCTCACACAAATGTTTCAACAAAGGTGATGCGCGAGGATGGCGGCATTCGGGATATTGAACAAGCGGTGGCAAAGCTATCCAAATGCCACGAGCGTCATATTCGCGCCTACGATCCCAAGCAGGGACAGGATAATGCGCGTCGGCTCACGGGCAAGCACGAGACTAGCTCGATCAATGACTTTAGCGCCGGTGTGGCCAATCGTGGATGCAGCATACGTATTCCACGTGGCGTCAACGATGACGGCAAGGGCTACTTTGAGGATCGCCGCCCCAGCTCCAACTGCGATCCCTACTCGGTGGTGGAGGCCATTCTGCGCACCATCTGCTTGGACGAGTAGAGAAGCGTTTGCATCGCAATATCATGTTGTTCAAATGACCCGGACCCGCCTCAATCCCAGGCGGAGTAAGCATTGGCCTAGCCACACACAATCAAAGCATACAATATTGTATACCCAACGTATTTTTTTCGTCGAGTTTAGATTGAACTGCGAGTTAGAGTAACAATTAAATTAGTCTTAAATGTCTTTTTTTTTTTTTTGTTGTTGACCATTGTTTATAGACTAGATACTACATTAACGAAGCACATTGAAGTAGGCTTATAGCTGTGCGTCGAACGTTCGATCCTAGAGTAAGGACCCACAACATTATCAAGAATACCCACCACAACCACCAACCCCACCAAACCGAAGCAAGGGTAGCGAAACTGAAGAGCGAGTTCACCACAAGCTAGCGTCCCATTCACGGGCACCATAACTATTAATGATATTATTTAGTTAAATTTATTCCTAAAATACATATACATAAATACATATATACTCCCTAGTTAAATAAATGCACTGAAAAATTAAACACCTGAATATTTTTATACCATTGCAGCGGTTATTATTGAAGCGAATCAATGCAGATATCCTAACCAAGCTCAACAAAATAAAGTTTTATTATATCTTATACAAGTTGGCCATATTAAATTAAGATCCGACCACTATATCATACAGCTGCCATCGCAACAATCGGATGAAAAATGTGTTTTTGTATGAAAATCTTTTTTGATTTTACAGAAATTTCACCCAAACTCAGCCGTTGAGAGTTCTACTATTATAATTTTATTAGTTTGCTTTAATTTTACCAAAATCGGATCACATTATTAAATAACTCCCATAGGAACTATCGGTCGACACATTGCTGCAAGGTTATTAAAGTTAACTTTTCGTACGTTGAAAAAATACAAAAATATATTTTATATACAAGTTAAAAATATGATGATGGATTGTTATAAAAAAAATGCAAGTTTCCAAATTTAGAACTACCTAGCCTAAAGAAACATTGATTACTTATTAACTAACGCTTCATTCTGCCGCTGTCACCATCGCTGCTCCGCTGCTGGTATTCGCTGCCGTGATTGCTCACTGTGCACAGCGCATGGGTCGTCCCAATCGGTTGTTGTTGTGCCGATCTTCCGCGCGTGTAGTGAAGTGTCCACAGCTCGTGTAACATTGAGCCTTAACTCTTCCCCCTTTAAATGCGCGCGTCTTCGGTCGCTAGTAGTGCAGACTGCTGGGGTATAGTGTTGGTAATGCCTGTTTGGTGCCTTCTAGACAAAATCCGGATGAACACTCCAACTACCAGCAATATCAGAATGGAAAATATAGAGTAGTTGAGGGTAACTTTCAGCGTGGCCTTGTCTCCGAGCGACTCGGAAGATGGAGATTCCGAGTGTTATTGGTGTTCAACTCTTTTATCATTTGTAGCGAGAGCATTTCATCGAATAGAGGGAATAGAGGGGCTTCCGGCTCCGCCATGTAGACTTCCTCGGTTTTTACTCCCTGTACCCATAAAATGGGTAAAAGGGGTATTGGATTTGTGCAAAAGTATGTAACAGGCAGAAGGAGACATCTCCGACCCTATAAAGTATATATATTCTTGATCAGTGTCAAAAGAGATTTCGATTTGGCCATGTCCGTCTGTCTGTCCGTCTGTCCGTCTGTCCGGATGAACGCGTCGATCTCAGCAACTACAAGAGCTAGAGACACCAAATTTGGAATGTAGGTTCCTGTATACCATACGCAGATCAAGTTTGTTTCATATTTCAGATATCTCCCCCGTTCCCCCGCAAATCGATTAAAACCGTTTTACAGTAACAATTTTCAAGATACAGCTTTAAGATTTGACATGTACAATACTTTAGTCTCTCTTAATCTACTGTCCAAATTTCAAGTCGATCGGATAATAAACACGGAAGTTATTCACGAAAGCAGATTCAGTAATGCAGCGAGAGGGGGAAAGAGAAGCACAGCCACCAATTAAAATGCCTCGCTTGCGCTGTCGCTTTTGCCGCCTGTGTGCGTGCGTCTATGTGTATGTGTGTGTGTATGTGTAAGTGGACGTAGATGTGATTGAATGTTTTAGACCTGGGTACAGGAGTTTCGTAGTCGGGTATACTCGACTATAGCATTCTTACTTGTTTTATCTTGTCTTCCCAATCTTCACTGAAGAATTCCGATATTGGATGATAAACGTCCCCTTTAACTTCAAGTCCTTCCCATCAAGTGTTACGTTGCCATTGAAGTCGTTTAAGAATAGGGTACCTGGCAATATTTCTTCATGCTCCGGAATGTGCTTGTTATTTACAGAAGTACACGCTGGCTCCTCCAGCCTTAATAGCGCTGCTATGAAAGTGTTTTTACTTAAGTCTAGGAGATTATCTATGTTGCAATTGTTTTGTCATTATGTGACTTACAAGGTTTTTTAATTGCGAATATTTCCTTACTACATTCTAGCAGTTGTTTATACTCTTTATTTTTTATTGTTTGTCCCTTTTGTACGGCTCTAACTTCTTTTGTTCTACAAGACTCTTCGCTCAGAGTTGGCAAGCCTATAATGAAAAGCAAATCTTCGCCATTCGTGGCAATCTTTATTTCTGCAAATTCTAATAGCTCCTCTATGTTAAAAAAAATTGGGTTCTCCTTTTTAAAGATCTGTTTTAGGATAGTTATCTCTGTCGCCGACAGTATGAATGAAATACTGTATTTGCCTTGGTCCAATTTATGGCATATTAAGTATTCGTTAGTTCTTCTTTTATTAGTTGAATCTTATATTTTAGTATGGCTGCCTCTTGATTATTTACATTATCTGTACTCTGAGTAAATTTTAAAATTGTGTTCATGACATTACTAATCTGATTTACTTTATCATTAATTATTCTATTGATAACGACCTGCCGTTGTTATTCTCTAGCTGCTCGTTTATTTTATCTTGTAGAACCTCATGATCGTGCCGGTCCGGTGTCCCGGCTAGCCATTTCCATGCCGAACCAATCATTTCTATTGCTCTTTTGGCTTTACTCGGGGGCCCAAGCCTACGCAGAAGTTCGAAAGAAAGGAATGGGTGTAAGGGGTGATATGAAGTGAGTGTTTTCAATGAATTGTCCAACGTGTTGTAGGTCTCTTCGTATTTGTTTAAATTAAAAACATGAATTATATTGAACGTCCCGTCCTATCTAGCTGCTGGTCCTGTCCCAATGTTATTAATTGCAAATTTGAATAATCATGTTGGCAGGAATAATCTGAAATTTAGGTTTTTATGTTATTCTTGTGAACTGATTTCCCGGATTGTGTTTTTACTGTGGAGTTCCTATCCTCAGCCACTATTTCTTTTTATACTATGCTAGAGCAACCAAAATTGGTACACATGTTGGTGTATATCCTCAATTTATGAAGTGTCAAGATATACCTGATCTCTCGCCGAGAAAGTCCCTCCAACGCTTCAATATCGCGTTGTGGTTGTTAACACTGTTTAAGAAAGTTAAAGGCTGATGGTCTGTGTATATGATATCTTTTGAAAAACCATACAAATAGTGTCTCAGGCCATACAATAACTAACATCTCCTTCTCATTTGTCGCGGACTTTTCTTCCGTCTTTGAGAGTGTCCGGGAAATAAAAGCTATTGGTCTGTGATTCTGTTCTAAAACTGCGCCGATCGCGAAATCTGACGCATCCATAGTGAGTTGAAAATACTTTCCGAAGTCTGGAAAGGATAGAATAACGTGCCTAGAAACAAGTGTAGTTTTTAATTTGCTGAAGGCGTCTAGTGCTTCCTCGCTTAAATCTATACGCGTCTTGTTCGATATGTGCTTGGACACCCGTCCGCCTTCTCCCCTCAAGAGTATAGTCAAAGGCTTAGCTAATTTCGCGTAGTCCCTAATAAACCGTCTTTTCTATGTATATTTCCTTGAGAGGAATCTGGTGAAACCTGCTTTTCAGGTCTAGCACCGAAAAATATCTGTTTTGCCCTAGTTGGGCTAGAATTTCGCCGATTTCTAGGATGGATCCTTTATTTATATTATTTGAAATTATTATATTATCATTTTCTTCTATACCCACTACCTTATAGGGCCCTGTATATTTAAAATCCAATTTATGTCCAATTTCATTTTTTAATAGAACCTTATCTCCTATTGATAAGTTTATGTTATTAGTTTTTAAATCATATATTTCCTTATGTTTTCTTGTATCTATATAATTAAATAACCGATTTACGTGAGGTTTTTAAAAATAATATTTTATTTAATTATAAACCTTATCACAACCGAATTATTAGCATTTCCAAATCCAACTCAATTAATCTGGGCGCTGATCAAACCTCGGACCGAAGCTTTTAGGAAGCTTTAGGTTGAAAAACGTTTATGTTGAGAGCGAGCTTTTGGCTCTCTTAAAGAGTAGTCTCTTAGGGAGATTACGAGAGAAGTAGCGACGTTGCGTCAGCCGTCTACGACAAGTGGCTTGGGTTCTTAAATTTAGGCTCTTTTGTTTATGTCTGAACGATATCCGCCAGTGTCGAAGTTATCAACAGATTTGTTTACAATAATTCGGGTAGCTTATGACTGTATGTGGTTGCTAAGTGTGTAAGTGACGGGAGATGGATATATAACTCCCCCAACCATTAGAAATTTGCTTGTCCTCAGGCGGCTAATCTTGGATGTTAGGATACAAGTGGGGGTCGAATCTTTAATTACAACTATTTCTTCGTTAATATCTTTGATTTCTTCTTTCTTATTTTCATGATTTGATTTGGTTTTTATGTATTTCATTACAATATTATGTGGTGCTGTTTTGCATTTGATATAAAGATGACCATTAAAACTAAAGTGGCTATGGCTAAAGTTTTATAAATTGTGTTTTGCTTATTATTAAATAAAATCATTTCCTTAATTTCTACGTGTGATAGTGGTTCAAGTTTAGTTACGTTATGTTCAGTAAATTTTAAATTGGTATATTGCTGAATATTGTTTGTAATTGTAATATTGTTCAGCTCTGCAGTACAATTGTATATTTTTATGATTTTATTATTTTCAATCTAAATTTCTTAGTTGTTTTATGTTTTATAATATTAGCAATACAATGATCTTTGACGAGTTCTTTTGTCAAGGTGCTTATTACATTATTGTTGTGTATATAAAATTTACTTGCAATGTTTTCGTTAATAATCTGCCCGTTATTATCTGGGTATGATGTAATCAAGAATGTTGGTGTTTCTATTGTGTTAATGGGGATATGTGAAATCAGAAGTATTTCGTTAGTTGCTGTGCTGTACCAACTGAAAGTTTTTATGTCAATTATATTTTTGTGGTCAATATTTTCAAGTCTGTCGTGTTTCATGATTGCTCGGCTTCCTGTAAATATTAGCTTTTATTAATTTCCTTTTTCTTTTTAAATTTGCTTCTGTAATGTGTAACCTTTCAACCTCTGTTTGTTTCTTCGAAGTGTTTTTCGTCAATTTGTTTTAACTGTCCTGTTTTCTTAAAACGGTTTGTATTTTTTGACTTAACTAGTGGGGCTTGCCTAAATCTGGTATCTACTTCAAAATTATTACGTTTTTTATTATGTGCCTTTATTTGTCTTCTATTTTCCTGGACACCGAATTCTGGGGTTTCTGCATAAATGAATATGTCTGCTGGGGTCCTGTTAGTAGTTTCATGTTTTGTTTTGTGATTATACGTGTATAATATAGTTTCAAACTTAGTCATCTTATTTTCTATGTCTGCTTCATTATTACCTATTCTTAGTTTTTCGTTAACTGTTTTATGGAATCTTTCCACATCTGCAATGCCGTTCTTGCTGGATGTGATGTTTATTATAACGTCTTCAGAGTTCAATCATGGCTGCAATGCTGCGCATATGAAAGCTGAATCTTTGTCGGCTTTTATTTCTTGGGGTTTTCCCATTTCGTTGAATATTTCAATGAGTGCTCTTTTAGTTTCTAGCCAATCTCTGCTTTTTACTTCAATAAGTGCTGCAAATTTTGAATAAATGTCAATGCATGATAGGAATTGTACATTGTCTATCATGTAGAAGTCCATGACATAGTTTTCCCTAATGTTAAAGGTTGCTGGTGTTAATTCAAAGGTAAGTTTAATGTCCTTATGTTCTGTTTTAGCTATGTTGCAGACTGCACATTCGTTCAGAATGTTTTGGATTAGACGTTGGTAGTCTGGATAGTAGTATTTTTCCTTGAACCAATTTATTGTTTTCTCTATGCCTGGATGTAGCAGATCTTTATGAGTTTTTAACGTTAGTTCTTTAAATTCAGCATATGTTTGGTTAGTGATATTGGTCAGTATACTAGTGGATCGCATAACTTTTGTTATTTGATCTGGGCTTATGATTTCTAAATATGCTTTTTGAAATGTAGGAAAGTCTGTTTCGTTATGGAAATAGATTACACTATTTTTTGTACAAAGATATTTTTTAATTATCTCTTTTGCGTAAGCATTATTCATATTGTATGTGATTTTTACAATAGTTTTGCGAAAGTAGTGGATAACTTCCACTTTATTTTCACCCTTTTATGAACTCTAATTGCCTACTATAATAATTGATGGACCTTTCTGTTATTTGGATAAGGCTCAAGTTATCTTCATGTGCGCTGTGTATTGTGGCTACATTACTATCTGCTGATTCTCCTAATAAGTTTTCTTCTAGCTTTACTCTGGAAAGAGCGTCGGCTACCTTATTTTCCTTCCCTGGGAGATATTTGATATGAAAATCAAACTCATTTAGTCTGATCTTCCACCGTTGAAGTTTCATGTTAGGCTCTTTAATATTGTTTAACTAGGCTAATGGTCTGTGATCACTTAAGATCTCAAACTTCCTACCGAAAAGGTAAGATCGAAAATATTTCGTAGCCCAGACAATAGCTGACAACTCTTTTTCAATAGCAGAGTAATTTAACTCATGCTCATTGAGAGTTCTACTTGCAAAACAAATGGGCTTATGTTCTTGTGACAGAACAGCGCCAATTACTATGTTGCTTGCGTCAGTAGTTAAATGAAATGATTTATCGAAATTTGGGTAGACCAATATAGGGTCAGACGTGGTCACAATTTCATCTTTTCGAATGCCGAAATGTATTCTTTTTCTTGAATGTTAATAGTTGCTCCCTTTTTGAGTTTCAATGTCATCGGTTTAACTATACTGGCAAAGTTCGGTATGAACTTTCTATAGAAGCCGCACATGCCTAAGAATGATTTGATTTATTTTGGAGTTTTAGGTATGGGGAATTTTATGATTGCTTCTATCTTATTCGGGTTAGGTTTTATCCCCTTTGTGGTCACAATATGGCCCAAGAATTCGGTTTCCTTTTTCAGAAACTCACATTTGTCAAGTTGAAGCTTTAGGTTGGCTTCCCTCAATTTCCTGAATACCTTTCTGAGTGATGATAGATGCTCTTCCAATGAAGTGGAGTAGATGATGATATCATCAAGGTATACGAGACAATCCTTATAGATTAAATCTTCTAAAAGGTTGTTCATACAACGCTGGAACGTTGCAGGAGCATTTTTAAGTCCAAAAGGCATGCGAGTGTACTCGTAGTGGCCATGTTTGGTACTAAATGCAGTTTTGGAAATCGACTTCGGATTCATTTGGATCTGGTGAAAACCTTTAGCTAGATCGATGGTTGTGAAGTACTGTCACTTTCCTAATTTGTCCAATATTTCGTCCATGATCGGTATTGGGTACTTGTCAACAGTCATTTCGTTGAGTCAGCGATAGTCAATGACTACCCTAAATTTTGGGTTTCCCGAGGCATCGCTCGTTTTTGGCACCATCCAAATCGGGGAGCAATATGGGTTATTGGACTTTCTAATAATCCCTTGCTCAATCATTTCGTTTATTTGTTTGTTTACTTTGACATCGTAAGTCTGAGGGTATTCATAAGGTCTCTTATAGACCGGATCTTCGGGTTTTGTTTGTATTGCGTGTTTTATAGTCCTCGTAAAAGTCAAATGTTCACCTTCTCTGTACTGTATATCACGGAACTCGAACAAAATCTTTTTGAATTTTTCGAATTCTTCATGGTTCAAATGATCTAACCTAAACTAATTGGATTCTCTTCGCTCATTGTTAATGGCAAAGTTAAAGAATTTGTTCTCTGGGGACGGAGGATCGAGGCACTCTGGTGCGTTTGACACGCTGTGAGGAAATTCCTACCTAACAAAGCGTCGTAGTTTTCTGAAAAATTATGAATATAAAATGTTTGGTGTGCTGTACAAATTTTACTGGGTCCTAATTTTATACTTTCGCTTAGTTTTATGGTACCATTAATTGTGTGTACTTTTAATTTATCGATTTTCTTTGGGAATTGTAAGAAGATTTCCTTCATTATATTTATAGTTGAACCTGTATCAATTATACATTTCAACGGCTTGTCATTCATAGTTATTCGTATGAATGAGTTGGCGTTTCTTCGTCCGTCTCTTTCTGATCCGAGGCATGTTGATGAAAATTTTCGGAAGTGTCCATTTTCATATGCCCAGATGTACTTTCTCTCTGTCTCTTTGGGGATGGATTTGGTGCATTGAATGCAAAAGGTTGGTTCTGTTGATAGTTCATCCTATTCTGAGTCCTACCTTGAGTTAGTTTATGTCGGAATTCGTTCTGTAATTGTTGTGGGTCTTCGTAGCTTTGCTGTCTATTTTGTGAATTTGTGAATTTTGTTTATAGTTTATATTTGGCTTACATGAATTTTGATTAGAATTTTGAGAACTATATTCCCCATTCCTACGATTTGAATTATTTTGAGCGTTAGTGTGAGTTTTTACGAAGCTTTCGTATAATCCCTTTCTCTCTGAGCAGTTTGTTTTAATTTTGATATAGTGCTAATATCATATCGGGCAAGCGTCTATCTGGTAATTTCTCGTTAATTACATCTTTGATAGTGTTTTGCATTGCGTTAGTGTATAAGGTGGAATTATTTGGAATATTTTCCAGTGCTAACTTATTTATAATTATGAAGGACTTATGTTCTAATTCCTCGATTAACTTACGTAGACTTCCGTTAAAGTTGGTGTTGAACAGTCGTCTTAGAAGCTCCTCATAGGGCGTCTGTACTTTGAAGGCATCGATGAACGCGTGTTTCAGCTCTTGCCACGTATAAGACTGATTTTGTTGTGATATCCGTTGGGCCTCTCCAGCCACTTGTAGTTCAATAGCTCCAAATAGGACACTGTGCTGGCGAACATTCCTCGTTGGATACAACTGAAGTATGAAGTCGATTCATCTGATGAAAGTTGCCCGGTATTCTGGTGAGGCACCTGTCTCAATTGAGACAATGCCTGGTTTAGGTGCTGCTCTGATAATTCCAGAGTCATTTTGGGTGTGTTGATTGTTGGATTTTTACTGAACCTTTTCGATTTGCCATTTTTTCACTTTTTATACTATGTTCCCGAAGGGAAAATCAAATCAAAAATTTTTGTTTTAATTTCGATTGTAATAATTTTGCACACAAATTTTCGCGCAAATATTGTTGGTTTAATCTTCAGCGTTAGTTTTGCACTCAAATTTTCGTGCAAACGTTGGCGGCACACAAATTTTCGCGTCCCCAATTTGTTGGCTTATGAGTTTATTTGCACATTCAAATTCCTCCCAGTGAAACACGGGTTACAGTGATCAAAAAATTTGATTTGTAACACCCAGACGTGTTCGCTGTTATTGTAGTGCTTAAACACTACCAAGTAATCTCGATTAGCTAAAGACTAATACTAACTGAGAATTACTTGACGATCCTTTGTAGGAACGTATCCAGGATTACTGACAGTGGTTGTGTATTTAACAACTTGAGAGTATCCTACCGGCTGCGCCAATTGACTCGGTCTGAATATGATATTGTCTCTGCATTTTATGGGGATTTTGAACATTTCCTACACTGAGTGGTCTTTTCCTTCCGGCCCAATCATTGTTACCGGGTCTATTCATGTAATTCACATTACGTGTGCGGACTGACTAATCAACTTTCATAGGTTTTTGTTTAGGTTGTGGACGTGTGGAGGTGGCAAGGTTTGCGGCCGGAATTGTGGTACCATAGGTTGAGGCTGTGGCCTAAATGGTTGAGCTGGTCTGACGAAATTTGGAGGAGTGCTTGGGTTGGGTTCATAATAAAGATGAGGTTGGACATTTTGCTTAGACATTTGTGGACGTGGCTGATAGTTCATCTGGAGCTGCCTTGGAGGTGGTGGTCGGTTAACCTGCGGGTTTCTGGGATTTTGGTAGTTTCTAACGTTTTGGTTCTCTATCAAGCTGCATAGGTGTAATGCATGCCCTATGTCGTAGGGCTCTTTTATAGCTAAGATCTGAGATAAATTGCCGTTTAAGTCTCGTACAAACGTATCTTACGTATCTTTATAGAGGGCGGTAAGGGCTTGTATTGTTTCCTGTGAAGCTTCGGGGCTACCTATTTGATTGAGAATCAACGAAACTGGGTGATAAACAGATTTGTTAAATTCTACTATCGAGCTATTTCCCTGTGTGAGCGAATATAATTCGTATTCCAAGGCTTTTAAGTCCCGACGGTCTGCGTAATGCGATGTCAGGCATTTCGAGATCGCCTTCCAATCGAGTGGGGTGTTGTTCGATTTTAGAACTGCGTCCACTTTGTCCCATTACTTTGGGGTTCCTACAAAATCCTCATCGATTTTGAGCACCCTCTCAACAATTTTCTTCCACGAGTTAAATTCGCTTTTATTACCTGAAAAGTCTCTTAGTATGCGTACGATGTCAGGTAACTAGTCCAGTTCGCCTACATTGTGGGCTAACTCCCGCTTCATTGTCTGATCCTGGTGTTCGGATAGATCCTTGTTTGGGCTTAGAACTTCCCTAACTATCTTGCCTATGTTTGCGGTTAGCACTGTCAACACTGTTTCTTCCACGTCTCTTTGAGTCACTAACCGTCCGACTATCATTGGGTTCGTTGATACGCCTGATGGGCCAGAAAGGTTTTCTAACGTATTAAGTAGTTCTTGGCCTGGCATTTGGTTACACTTTATGATTTTGATTTTCGATGAAATGAGCTTATGATTCTAATGGTATAGATTTAGGAACATACGGTAAAGTCAGAGATTGTATGAACTTGGTATCTTGTAATATTTAGCTTCACTGTAACGGCCTTTTTTACTCCCTGTACCCATAAAATGGGTAAAAAGGGGGTACTAAATCTGTGCAAATGGATATAACAGGCAGAAGGAGACATCTCCGACCCTATAAAGTATATATATTCTTGATCAGTATCAGAAGAGATTTCGATTTGGCCATGTTCGTCTGTCTGTCCGTCTGTCCGTCCGTATGTATGAACGCAAGGATCTCAGCAACTATAAGAGCTAGAGACACCAAATTTGGAATGTAGGTTCGTGTATAGCGGGAGCAGGTCAAGTTTATTTTAGATTTGAGATATCTCCCCTCGTTCCCCCGCAATTCGATAAAAACCGTTTTACAGGAACAATTTTTAAGATATAGCTTTAAGATTTGGCATGTGCAATACTTTAGTCACTCCTAATCTACTGTCCAAATTTCAAAGTTCGGATAATAAACACGGAAGTTATTAACGAAAGAAGATTCAGTGCTTCAGCGCACGGAGAAGAAGAAGCACAGCCACCACGTAAAATGCCTCGCTTGCGCTGCGCTCGAACTGTCGCTCGTGTGTGTGCGTCTTTTGTGTATGTGTGTGTGTATATGTGTCTGTATGTGTGTGTATGTGTACGTAGATGCGATTAGAAATTTTTGACCTGGGTACAGGGAGTTTTGTAGTCGGGTTTACTCGACTATAGCATTCTTACTTGTTAAGTCTATAAATTTCTATTTAGTTCCCTTTTTGGGTTCAAAGTTTGGATTTAAATTTGCCAATCGGCTTGGAGAAAATTTTTAATTCTTATTTTAAATTGTAAGTTTTATACTTGATAATTTGTTTAAAATTAAATTTTATCGCTTTCGTTATTGGGTTTGATGTTTAGATTCAAATTTGTTAACTGACAAAAATGTTAAATTTCAAATTCTGAGTTTATATTTGATAATTTGTTAAGTGGTAAGTTCCCTAGTTAAGTCTAAAGATTTTTAAATTCTAGCTTACATTAGAAACATCCTTCGGCGTGTTCTCGCCGACTTGCTATGAGGGTGACTCGAGCGCCGCCTCTACACTTTCCGAAATAGTTCGGTGCGCGTGTCTTCGGAACGGGTCTGAGAGGACTTCACGTAGCAAGTTTCTGTGGCACGTTCCCGTAACTCGTATGTGGCGCTTTTTCTTGGCGGCACTTTCGCGTTACTCGATATCAACGTATTCGCGTTGTTGCACTATTTTTGTGGCACTTAACGGTCGCGTATGTGGCACTTTTTGTTGTGGTACTTTTTACTACGACTCGTCGCGAATTTTTTTATACGTCGCGAACCTTTCAGATCAGGTCCCTGCTCGGGCGCCAAAGAAAGGTATATTGTTGAATTGTAAATTGCTGAGGTTCTGCAGGGGTATCTGCCTGGTATCGTTCCCTTGCCTCGGAATCTGGTTCATATGGAGAATTATTTCTTTTTTCTTTCTTCGTATCCAGTTTAACGTTGTGGTGAGGAGAACTGTCATTGCATAGAGTACCACCCCCTTCCCCGCAAATGAGAAAAATCTATATCTCCCACACCTGTACAGGTAGAGTCACCAAATTTTCATACATACTAATGTTGGCCCCTGGACAAATCTGCATCAAAAACTTTTGGTTTCATGTGTTTTTATGTTTTTTTGTGTTTATTTTGCTCTTAATATATAGTTTTTTATGTTTTTATGTTTTGTTTTTGTGTTTCTTACTAGCCTACGCATTGTTTTTTGTGTTTTGTATTTTTGTGTTTTTGTTTGTCCTTAACCCAGTTAGATTTTTATGTGTATTTTTTTGTTTTTTCCTTTTCTGTGTTTTACCTATTAAACTAAGTGTAATTTTGTATATTTTACTTTACTTTTTTTGTTATTAAATCAAATGTGCTAAAGCAATTAGTGAGTTGGGAAACGCTGCCATTTACTACTTTGCCAAAGAATCGCTTCTTAGATCTGATTTATGAAAAACTTTCCCAGACTTGGTCTTAATTGTGACCCTTCTATCCTCCTGCACCTCCTCTGCCTTATAACGCTGTTTCCCTTGATTTGAATTTGTTTATTGGCAACGTACACTGTGTCGCCCTGGCTATAAGAAATAGGGGCGGATCTACTTTTATTACGTCTGATGTTAGTCATATCCTGCTTATGTTGTAACAACCCCCTAATATCCTCCAAGATCTGTTGTTTGAAATTAGATAACCCTTGATAGTTTATTCTAGCTGACCAATCGAAGAAAAGATCTGAGGGTCTTTTGTTAATAACCGAATGGACAGAGTTGTTATACCTGTCTGCGGTTATCGGAATCAACTCCGTATTCTTGAAAGTTGGGTATTCGTCTTTCAAACAGCTATAAATTTCCAAGAATGTAGAGTGGAATTTCATGATCTGCCCATTGACTTCGCTTTTTGAGTTGGCGTATAGTATAGTTCGATTCCTAAAGTTCGCAAGTAATTGAGAACTGTCAGACACAGAAGACCCCTCTCATTATCAGACACCATTGTTTTGGGTACCGTGAAATAATGAAGTACTTCAAAAACTTTTCCCGAAGGTGAACCGACGATTTCGATTCTAAGGGGAAAAGTTTTGCGAACTTGGTAAATTTGTCTATGCAGTTCAAATATAATTTCTTCTCCAGTGTGAAAACGTCAATGTGAAGTATTTCACATGGGTAGCTAGGGATGGGTGTTGGTTGAAACGATGGTTTGTTACGATGCCTGTCATACTTAAATAACTTGCAACTTTCACAAGAGCATACCTGGTTCCGTATTATGCTGGACATTTTAGGAAAATAAAATTTCTCTAAAATTTGAACACGCATTTCCCTTGGGCCTCTGTGAGCCATGCGGTGTTCCTTTTCGATCGCTTCACAAATCTCTTCTTAATTTGTCAGATCCGCCACTAACCGTTGCGTTATACGAATCATGTATAACTTAAAATTTTCAAAGCAACAAGTCTGGAAGAATTGTAAGTCTTTGTATGTCTCTGGCATTTTGACCCCATTTATTATTGAAGGTTTTAAGTACTTTTGTAAAAAAATCGCCAAGTTTGACATCGTATGGTTACTTATTGGGATTAAATGCCGCACATAACCTATGTGCGGGTGTCCACATAGTTCAGTTGTATTCCTCAATGCGGGACTTCCAACGCTTCAGTTTAGCATTGAAGTTCCTGTTTCCTAACGCAAATTTTAACGGCTGGTGATCAGTATAAATTTTGATTGATCACGCACCGTACAAATAAGACCGCAGATTGTCTAATGCCCTGACTATTGCAAGCATCTCCTTCTCATTGGTGGCATAAATTTCTTCTGCCCTACTCAACGACCTTGAGATGTAAGCAATCGGACGATCCTTGTTTTTCTCGACATGAGAAAGGACGGCCCCAATGGCATATTCGATGCGTCTGTGGTCAAATGAAAATGTTTGGAAAAATTGGGGAATGCTAAAACCTCTGACGAGGAAAGAATGATTTTTAAATCTTCGAAAGCTTTTAAAGCTTGCTCGTCGAGTTCTATGGGAACCTTTTAGATTGTGATGACTTAACACAAGCGAATTCTCCTCGAGTTAAGTTCGTCAATGGTTTTGCGACTTTTGCGTAGTCTTTGATGAATTTCCTGTAGTATGAGGTCATACCCAGGAAACTCTTCAACTCTTTTACATTGGATGGGGGTTTCATTTTAGCTACTGCTTCAACCTTCTTTTCGTCCGGCTTAATACCGTCCGCGGTCACTACGTAACCCAAAAATTCAACATGTGTTGACAAGAAATGTGTTTTCTCCAAATTTATTTGAAGTTTTGCATTTTTTAATTTATTAAAGACGGTGCGGAGGTTCTTCCAATGACTATCATAGTCTTCACTAAAGACTATTATGTCGAAGAAACTCGTATTTCCCATTTAATGTTGAGAATGCGGTTTTGGGGTATCGGATTCCTTCATATAAATCTGATGGAATCTCGATGTCAAGTCAAGGGTGGTAAAGTATTTAGCTTCACCGAGGCTGGTATCCGATCTGATATCTGGTATCGGATAAGTATCCGATATTGATCCCGGGCGATATCACTAAAGGTCGTTTTTTCGATCAATCAGGGTTCTTACTGCCTTGAGGGTATCATCTCCTATAATACCGTTAAAGGAGCGTAGTCCGGGCAGGACAAAAAAAGGTAAAAACAGAATCGTTCCCAATTGGTTTGAAAAATTGACCTACAAGGCGGTGTGTGATTTTGACGCTGCCCGCGGCGGATTGTTCGAAAAAGGGGGTGGGTAATGGGGTGCATCCGGCGGCAATTTTGGGGCTAATAAGGTTCTTATTTGCGCCGGTGTCTATTAAAAACTGTAACATAGCCCCATCCTTGGTTCCATATTCTATGTATGGTACACTTGAGAGGCGTCGGTCATAAAATTTTGTCTCTCGTCGTTAACGCAAACTATCTCTTCGACGGGATTTTGGCTTGCTTCCTCCGATGGATTTTCGTGTTGCCTACTTTCGTCATCGTGACATGACTGGCCGTAGTAGGGCTCGTGAGACTGTCCTTGAGCAAACTCGCTCGAAGTGGAGACGGGGGTAGGAAGAGTCGGCTCCATATGATATAATCTCTGGGCCTTTCAGAAAGGATTCAAAGAAGAGGAAGCACTCGGGCTTCGTTTGACGCTACCACCGTCCTCCTGGCGTGTGTTAAAACCGGACCGATAAGTTTGGCCAGTCTGATTGGACTCAAACTTAATAGCCGGTCTCGGTCCCTGAAATCTTAGAGTGGACTGTGTGCCCATCCCCGGACCAGCGTGGTACCCAGTACCTAGTTGCGCACGGGGATAAGATTGAAACACTGGCGGGAATCTTGGCGCACCTGTGGGACGGTAGTTTGAAGTAAAGGGTGGGAGCCTACCCGCGTAACCCGTTTGACCAAGATTGCCCCTGGAGTTACGTTCTGTAACTCGAAGCAAATAGAATATGCTTCAGGCAAATTCTTAGGTCTGCAGATTACCTATAATAGCCTAGAATTATCACTGCTGAGACCCCTTATAAAAACATCTAAGTTTTTGTCCCTATAAGTCTCAATTAAAGCGCTGACAACCCTTGGCGGGTGAGTCCCGTTCTTTAGACTGGTTAGGATGAGTGAGAAGTGACTGTTCACTTCCATATAAAATTCTTCTTCTTCATCATCTGACTCAGTTGGTACTCCAAGGTGCGGACATCCCTCTTGTCGGTATAATGAAGTGCCAGGACCCGCTTGACCTCCGGCCAGTCGTCATCCTGCACATTGTAAAAGACAAGCGCCAAGTCAGCGTTGCCTCTTATTTTTTGCCTAATATGTACCACGATTGCCCTATAGATGGACTTATCTCTAACGATCTGATAATCGTTTTAAATAGACTGGGCCCTGTTTACCTAAGAGACGTATCTCTCGGCCTGCCCCTCAAACGATTGCAATTCCTTGACACAATCCGGCAAGGTTGAAGTATCCTTCAACTCGAACTCATTGCGTGGACGTGCCAAAGGCAAAGGTTCGTAGACCACTGGATTACGACGTTCGTAATCGGTCTCTAATGTGTCTACTCTATCATTTACCTTCTTGAGTTCATCCTTTACCCCCCCCCCCCCCCCCCCTACCATCTGATTGAACAGCGCACCCAGCGTTGCATCAAATCGGTTTAGGGTTTACTTAATTTCCTCCATATTTTCAAAAATTGTTTGTTCAAAATAAGATCCCAAAAAGGTATAATGTTCGTTAGGTATAATGTTCGTTAACTAGGAAGAATAAGTGCAAGGGGGGGTTCAAGATTTTAGTTCTTGCCTATGTAAAAAAAAATTTTTTGCGAATATGGCAATACAGGAAATAGTAGACGTTTCACTCACCCCTTTTGTAATTTGTAGTGGCGGTGGCCAATTAATTTGTATATAAAAGTTGGTATGACTCCTTACAATGCATAAATTCTAAAAAAGAAAAGACTAGTATTTGTTTCTTTTTTTTTAATGTTTTTTAAATGAGGCTGTGCGTTATGTTCACTTCTATTCCTATATGCGTTTTTGCGTTTTTATGTGTCACTTTTTTTCTGTGCAAGATTTTGTATTGTAACTTCTTAAAACTATATTTATTTCGATACTGGGCGCGGTGGTCCGTATTTGACCCTTTGCAGTGGGTTGTTGTTTCTAGTATTTACACAATTTCTTGCGCCCGCGAATAAACCACTCAATGAGTTGCATGGCGTATCGCCGCGGCGGGTTATTGCTTGATTTGATTCACAACATTGTAGCCCGTGGGGAATGTTAAACTACTACGAGGAGCAGCATCCCCACCGCGGCGGGTGGTTCTATTTTATATAGTTGGAAAACCTTTCTGCACTGCACACACAACGCGCTGCCACCAAGACAAAAAAAAAAAAATCACCACACTTGCCACTCATTTTTCACTTTTGCACCCAATTGGTTGGTCCAACGGGTTCCACTTATGACAGAAGTACAGACTGCTCGGCCGCCAGTTATGGCCGAACTTGGCCAGTGGGGGCTAACTCATCTCGTTACCTAGTCAATGACGAACGCATATTGCGCTTTCCTTTCGTGACTTGATTATGTGTAGTCGGGACTTGTCGTCTTAGTTTAATGCGACCTTCTGTATAACAATATTGAATTGGGGAATAAAATGCATCCGTTTAATGAACGTTACAAAAGTCAATTTATTTAAGACAAAAAGATTCTGTTCGCTTTGCGTATCCAATAAGAATTAATTGTAAGCCACTCGAAAAGTGGCTGCCTAGCCGATGGCTCGTTCATATCTCCAGCGTCAGCGCATTCCGTTGCCGGCACTGTCGCAGCGGATGTTGCGAAACGGCCAACGCCGGTCAATGCTTATTCGGCGACGCTGCAGTTCATAGTGCTACGGTCTGTGCGACTCTTGGATGACGTGCGGGCGAGGTAAGGGGGAATAACGGTACAGCTCATGTTTCGGCGGCCAGCGCAACTGTTGGGTGACATGCGAGGTGAAGTGAGGGGGAGCGCTAGCCGGTGTTAACTTATATTTCCTTATTTTTTCTTTTATCTATATATATATCTGTTTTCTAATTCTGATATATTTATTGGGTTCGTTGAGACGAATTGTTGAATTCTTTCTTTTAAATATCTCTAACATAAACTTCTATTATTACCTCATTTGTGCATGTCATCTTTTTAGATAAAAATGCATACATATCAATGTATACAGACAAAAGTACAGTTTGGTTTATGTTTGGTGTTGACATAAAAGTTCATAAGAATTGATTATATAAGTTAATTTCCACTTTAGTTAAAGAGGGAAAAAAATATAAATTTCGGAACCAAGTCCTCATTTATTGAACGTAAATTTGCAACTAATTAAACTTAAATCAATTCTAGCCCTAGTAAGCTGTGGCCTAGCGGCAGCGGCGTTGGCAGCGTCGTCGTTGCTGATGTTGTTGACCCGTTGGGCAATTCTTCTAGGAATCTTCGGCGGTTGCCGGACGGCGCGTGGAGGAAATGACACAGACACCAATTCAGCACTTTGTTGCACTTCTTATGAATGTTGCAATGCTTCTTATTGGGACTGTGTGAATTTACTTGTTGTTAACTCTTTCCCCTTTGATTTAAGCTTGTCCTCAAGCGATCATTATAAGAAGGATATGTTGTGGAATCTGAGACTGTTGATATCTGTATTTTGTAGCTGGATTTGCGTCGGTTCTTTTCTGGGGCTTTCTCGTTCTTTGTTCAATTGCAATATTATGTTTTTCCTTTTTCTCTTCAGTACGTGCAATGCACAGGTAAGAAGGATGGCAACTGTGAACAGAGTTATAAGGCCGACTCTAATTGTTGTAGAGTGCATCTGAAGTCTTTGCATGCTTTCTATGTTTTTGATATGCAATTCTTCCAACGCTTCCAGAGAAAGAATCCTAATTTTTTCATTTTCTATTGGTGTTAGTTGTATGGTAGGCTTTCCTGGGGTCATGATTGTGACTTCTAGGTTGCTGAATTCTTGTTTGTTAATAAGCAAGGTTTCGTTCCAGAAGTTTATCATGTACGTGCCTATCACGTGTTTCTCCTCGTCTTGCCATTTGATCGTGCCGTTGAAGTCGTTGATCAATATAAGTCCATCATCGATTTCCTCTATCTCAGGAATATGGTCTGCATTGCTAAAGCCGCACAGCGCCTGTTCCCCACTGACTAACTTAGGTATACAGTTATTTGTGTTCAATTTTAAAATTTTTGCCTTATGACAAATTTTAATATTCTGATATCTTTAACAATTGCCGTTTAGGCCATAGATGGTTTTGTTACATTGGAATAGTTCATTGAATTCTAAGTTTATAATATTATTGTGTTTAACTACTGGCTTGATTATTGCATTTTTACAATCTGGTTTTTCTAAATTTGGAATTTTTACAATATAAAACAAAGTTGTTCCATTATGAAAGATGGATACATCTGAAAATTCTAACATTTCTTCGATATTTAAGTTTGGCATATTGCTTTGATCAAAATTGTTATTTATTATTTCTATTTCTTTTTCGCCGAGTAGGAATGTGTTGATTACATTTATTTTCGCCCATTGTATGGCGTACTTAATATTAATTAATTCTTCCTTTATAAGCCTAACTTGATTATGTAAACTGATCGCTATTTCGTCACTTAGGAGAGATTCTTTTCTTATGCTGTTGTTTAGGTCATTTGAAATTTTGGTGAGTTTGTTAATTCGATCTTCTAACTGCCTGTTTATAATAAGTTGCTTATTGTCGTTTTTTATCAGATGGTTTAAATTGTCAGTGATCATTGTCAAGTCATCATTGTCCGGGCTGCCGGCTACATATTTCCATGCTGTACCTAGAATATTTATTGCCTTAGTTTTTCTTGAATGGTTCAATGATAATGTATTGAATATAAACAAGTAAGAATGCTATGGTCGAGTATACCCGACTACAAAACTCCCTGTACCCAGATCAAAAATTTCCGATCGCATCTTTGTACACTTACACATACACACACACATACACAACGACGCACACATACAAGCGACAGCACAAGCGACAGCGCAAGCGATGCATTTAAGTGGTGACTGTGCTGCTTCTTCCCCCCCGTGCTGCAGCACTGAATCTCGTTTTGTGAACAACTTCCGTGTTTATTATCCGATTGAAATTTGAAATTTGAACAGTAGATTAAGAGGCCGAAGTATTATACATGACAAATCCGAAAGCTATATCTTAAAAAATTGTTTTTATCGAATTGCGGGGGTACGGGGGAGATATCTGAAATATGAAACAAACTTGATCTGCGTATGCTATACAGGTACCTACATTTAAAATTTGGTATCTCTAGCTCTTATAGTTGCTGAGATCGACGCGTTCATCCGGACAGACGGACAGACGGACAGACAGACGGACATGGCCAAATCAAAATCTCTTTTGATACTGATCAAGAATATATATACTTTATAGGGTCGGAGATGTCTCCTTCTGCCTGTTACATACTTTTGCACAAATCCAATACCCCTTTTTACCCATTTTATGGGTACAGGGAGTAAAAATAGCTTGCGCTATTCCGTGACGTAGGGTGTCGTATAGAGTGTTGTCCTTTAGGTCCTTTTCGGTATGAAGTAAGAGGTTGTCTAAAGCATGTTTGATCTGTTCTAATTCTATGATTTGGACGATTCGTGTGGTTGATATCTGTAGTTTTCCTATTCCCTTTAAAATGGTGATTGTCTGTGCGTCAGTGTAGAATGTAGAGATTTCCAAGTGCCGGTTGCTTTTGCTGTCATCATTAATAGTAATCTGTAATTTTTATATATTTTTACTCCCTGTACCCATAAAATGGGTAAAAAGGGGGTATTGGATTTGTGCAAAAGTATGTAACAGGCAGAAGGAGACATCTCCGACCCTATAAAGTATATATATTCTTGATCAGTGTCAAAAGAGATTTCGATTTGGCCATGTCCGTCTGTCTGTCCGTCTGTCCGGATGAACGCGTCGATCTCAGCAACTACAAGAGCTAGAGACACCAAATTTGGAATGTAGGTTCCTGTATACCATACGCAGATCAAGTTTGTTTCATATTTCAGATATCTCCCCCGTTCCCCCGCAAATCGATTAAAACCGTTTTACAGTAACAATTTTCAAGATACAGCTTTAAGATTTGACATGTACAATACTTTAGTGTTTCTTAATCTACTGTCCAAATTTCAAGTCGATCGGATAATAAACACGGAAGTTATTCACGAAAGAAGATTCAGTAATGCAGCGAGAGGGGGAAGGAGAAGCACAGCCACCAATTAAAATGCCTCGCTTGCGCTGTCGTTTTTGCCGCCTGTGTGTGTGCGTCCTTGTGTATGTGTGTGTGTATGGGTAAGTGGACTTAGATGTGATTGGATGTTTTAGACCTGGGTACAGGGAGTTTCGTAGTCGGGTATACTCGACTATAGCATTCTTACTTGTTTATATTGCTTTTATGAACTACCTTGTCGGTGGCTGTTAGTACGGCTGTATTTCTGTTGTCTTTAACTATCTCCTTTTTACTCCCTGTACCCATAAAATGGGTAAAAGGGGGTATTGGATTTGTGCAAAAGTATGTAACAGGCAGAAGGAGACATCTCCGACCCTATAAAGTATATATATTCTTGATCAGTATCAAAAGAGATTTTGATTTGGCCATGTCCGTCTGTCTGTCCGTCTGTCCGTCTGTCCGTCCGTCCGTCTGTCCGTCTGTCCGGATGAACGCGTCGATCTCAGCAACTATAAAAGCTAGAGACACCAAATTTGGAATGTAGGTTCCTGTATACCATACGCAGATCAAGTTTGTTTCCAATTTCAAATATCTCCCCGTTCCCCCGCAAATCGATTAAAACCGTTTTACAGTAACAATTTTCAAGATATAGCTTTAAGATTTGGCATGTATAATACTTTAGTCTCTCTTAATCTACTGTCCAAATTTCAAGTCGATCGGATAATAAACACGGAAGTTATTCACGATAGAAGATTCAGTAATGCAGCGAGAGGGGGAAGAAGAAGCACAGCCACTTTTGCCGCCTGTGTGCGTGCGTCTTTGTGTATGTGTGTGTGTATGGGTAAGTGGACTTAGATGTGATTGGATGTTTTAGACCTGGCTACAGGGAGTTTCGTAGTCGGGTATACTCGACTATAGCATTCTTACTTGTTATATCTAGGTGATAGTTTGGTACCTAACCGAGTGTTGATTCTAACGAATATTTCTTGACCTGGTGCGTATGTCGTTGCGTTTTTACTCCCTGTACCCATAAAATGGGTAAAAAGGGGGTATTGGATTTGTGCAAAAGTATGTAACAGGCAGAAGGAGACATCTCCGACCCTATAAAGTATATATATTCTTGATCAGTATCAAAAGAGATTTTGATTTGGCCATGTCCGTCTGTCTGTCCGTCTGTCCGTCCGTCCGTCTGTCCGTCTGTCCGTCCGTCCGTCTGTCCGTCTGTCCGGATGAACGCGTCGATCTCAGCAACTATAAAAGCTAGAGACACCAAATTTGGAATGTAGGTTCCTGTATACCATACGCAGATCAAGTTTGTTTCTAATTTCAAATATCTCCCCCCGTTCCCCCGCAAATCGATTAAAACCGTTTTACAGTAACAATTTTCAAGATATAGCTTTAAGATTTGGCATGTACAATACTTTAGTCTCTCTTAATCTACTGTCCAAATTTCAAGTCGATCGGATAATAAACACGGAAGTTATTCACGAAAGAATATTCAGCAATGCACCGAGAGGGGGAAGGGGAAGCACAGCCACCAATTAAAATGCCTCGCTTGCGCTGTCGCTTTTGCCGCCTGTGTGCGTGCGTCTTTGTGTATGTGTGTGTGTATGTGTAAGTGGACATAGATGTGATTGAATGTTTTAGACCTGGGTACAGGGAGTTTCGTAGTCGGGTATACTCGACTATAGCATTCTTACTTGTTTATTATGACTCTGCATGTCCGTCGATTGTTTCTGTTTAAGTCTGTCAATGTTCTCTTTCCTAGCGTTTTCGTACTGATCTGGGTCTGTGGTCACGTTTCTGCCAAAGAATATGTCTAATGGTCTCTTGTTAGTTGTTGAGTGTATAGTATAGTTATAGTCGTACATTGATTTGTTAAGCAGTTCCTCAAATGTTCTGTGTTCCTGTTTTCGTTTATTGCATCTCATAATATCTGAAAGCGTTGAGTGAAATCTTTCTACTTGACCGTTCACTGCGCTTTTATAGGGTGGTGTCTTGTAAACCTCGATACCTAATTGGTCCTGCATCATAAATGTAATTGAGGCCGAATTAAGGGATTTTTCATTATCTATCACGACAGCTTTCGGTACGCCAAAGGATTTCATGAAGTGGTTTTTTAATGTCTTCTATTGCCCTAGACTTGATTATTCTTCCCTGAGCTAATTTCGAAAATTTATCTACTGTTGTTAGTACTAAGTTCTTTTCTGTCGTGTATATGTCGATATGGATTGTATGTCCTGGGTATTCGGGTATTGGTGTTTCTTTTAATTTTGGGTTAGTTGGATGCCTGTCGTACTTTTCTTCTTTACAAACTTGACATTGTTGGACTAATTCTGTTATTCGTTGCTTCATTTTTCGAAAATACAAACTTTCGGACAATTGCTTTTTGTTCTCTAGTGCGTTAGGGTGCGCTCTGTTGTGTGTAACCAATATTTTCTCATCTTGATCTGTTTCATTTGTTAAATCTGTTACTTGAGACTATGTGAATCTAATTTTGTAGTTTCTAAAATGTTGGTGATATATTTTTTGGATTTGGTTCATTATTTCCTCTGAAGTTATTACCCCGTTAATTACTGATGGGTTTAGGCCATCCTTCAATATCTGTATAAGATCTTGATCTGTGAAATTTGGACGTGTTATGGTGTGTCTGTGAAAGGTTGGGAATGGGATTTGGAACTTGTAATCTGTCTTGTTGGGGGAAATGGGGGATAACATATAAGGCAAAGTGACTGATTGCATTCAACTTGGTGAATGCCAGCACGATCCTTGTCCCTGCTCTCTTCAAGTCGACGCACTACCTCCACGTGGTGTTCCTGGATTGTCATCCAACATCCGTTGGGTGGCAAACCAAAGGGCGCGGCGCGGTTTCCTAAACCTTTAAATTAGGTTTTGGCGTAGGATTTGAGATCCACCTACGTAAAAACCATACTTCAATGAAAGATGCAAGAGGAGCCTCGGATAGGAATCGAACCAACGTTGACGACCATGGCAAATGTAAAAAGGACAATGATTTGAGAGTATGCACCTGGAATGTACGTACCTTGTATAGTCCAGGAGCTGCTCAACAGCTAGCGGATACCCTCACAAAATGTAAGGCTGACATAACCGCGATCCAGGAAATGCGATGGCTAGGACAGGGCTGCATGAAAAAGAACAACTGTGACATATACTACAGCTGCCATCCGGAACGGCATGAGTTTGGCTGTGGCTTTCTTGTTGGCGCTAAATTACGGCGTCGTGTTTCTCACTTCCAACCAATAAACGAGAGACTGGCAACGATCCGGACTAATGCCATATTCTTTAACATCAGCCTGATATGCGTACACGCCCCCACGGAAGAAAAAGATGACGTGTCTAAAGATGTCTTTTATGCGGAGCTTGACCGTGCATACGGCCGCTGCCCAGTCCATGACATTAAAATCCTGCTCGGTGATTTTATTGCCAAGGTAGGGCGAGAAAGAATCTTTGGTGCAACCGCCGGCCGATTTAGCCTCCATGAGACCACATCGAGCAATGGGCTAAGGTTAATCGGCTTTGCTGCAGCGCATAACATGGTAGTAAGTAGTACCAGATTTCATCATCTTGATATACACAAGACATCTTGGCTGTCACCTGATCAACTAACACGAAACCAGATCGATCATGTTGTGATCGATGCAAGGCATGCATCCACCATATTAGATGTACGAACATGTCGGGGACCCAACATCGACTCTGACCATTACCTTGTTGCAGCCAAGGTACGTACGCGGCTATGCGTACCCAAAGTGATACGTCAAAATATGGTGAAAAAGCTGGACATCGGAAAGCTGCAATCGCAACAGACAGAGGATGAATACTCCACCAGACTCTCTGTCTTGCTCAGCCAGCGCTCTCTAATACATTTAAGCATCAGCGATATGTGGACGCACATATCTTACTCACTGCGAGCTTCGGCAAGCAAGATACTTGGATTCCAGCGTCCCGCACCAAGGAACCCATGGTATGACCAGGAGTGTCGCGATGCTACAGCTGCAAAAGACGTCGCGTACCGAAGAACACTGCAAGCTGGTGCGACTCGGGCTGTTGTAGATGTGTATCGTACAAAAAGGCGGGAGGAGAAACACCTTTTCAGACGCAAGAAACAGGAGCAGGAAAGGCAAGAGTGTGAGAGTGTGGAAATTTGCAGAGACAGGAATGACGCCCGAAACTTCTACCAGAGGGTTATGCGTCTGACTCAAGGTTTCAAGAAGGGAACATTTTCCTGCAAAGATGATGACGGGAATCTGGTCACGGATGCAGAGATTGTGCTGAGGTTATGGAGGGAACACTTTTTAAAGCTGTTGACTGATGGCGATGTGCCAAGTGACAGCATCGAAGAAGAGCATCCGCGAACCCCAATCGACGATGATGTGGAAATACCGTCTCCAAGCCATATGGAAGTTAAGGTTGCAATTCAGCGACTGAAGAATAATAAAGCCCCTGGTACTGATGGCCTGCATGCTGAATTGTTCAAAGCTGGCGGCGATGAGCTGATAAGATGCATGTATCAACTCATCTGCGAGATATGGCTCTTGGAAAGCATGCCCGAAGATTGGAATCTCAGCACAATCTGCCCTATTTTAAAGAAGGGTGATGCCACTCTACGCTCCAACTATCGTGGTATTAACCTTCTCCCCATTGCATACAAGGTGCTTTCGAGCGTACTATGTGAAAAAATGAAACCATATGCCGAGGCACTGATTGGACCTTATCAGTGCGGTTTCAGACCTGGCAAGTCCACCATAGACCAGATTTTCACACTGCGCCAAATCCTGGAAAAGACTTACGAAAATCAGATCGATACATACCATCTTTTTGTCGACTACAAGGCTGCATCGCGAGATCGCTAATATGATGCCATGTCTGGTCTTGGTATTCCTGCAAAGATAACTCGGCTTTGCAGAATGACGTTGAGCAACACCATCAGCTCCGTTAAGGTAGGAAAAGACATCTCCGAGACCTTTAATACCAAGCGAGGTTTTAGACAAGGCGACTCGCTCTCTTGTGTGCTCATTAATCTCCTGATGGAGAGCATTATAAGCATTATTAGAAAATCAAAAGAAAATAAAAATAAATATTGCTTCCCATTATCAAAAAAATGGATCAACTGGGGATCGAACCTGCAAAAGCCGCTTTTCAAACAAGCACTCTATCCACACCGCCACCGCATCATGAATTCCAAAGCCGACAAAATCAACCTATGTGCATATAACAGGGCATGTGTTGTGCGCTTGGTCACTTCCATTTCCATTTCTGAATTCAGATTTCATATTGTCATGCGCTGTTGCATTTTTTCATTGCTCACGCATACTAAGAAGCAAGCGCATGTGGGTACTTGAACCCACACATAGAAACGAAAAAAGAGCGCAAGCGACATAAGCCGTGCTCATCGTCCTGGTGTCGATCCAAGACTAAATATTTGTTCGGAGCAGAGGCGTAAGTAGCTCGGCTTTTTTTGGCCGAGCTAGCAACCCGACTGGTGTTGTGGGAGTTCGGCTTTTTTGCCCAAGAGTCTGGGGTTGTGCGGTCAGCAAAACATTTGGCCTCAGAAAAATCGCAGTTTGACACATCTATGTAATTGCTTTGTTAATGGTTATAGTGCGTATGCAGTGGAGTTTGTTTTTTATGATTTTACTGTGTTTGATAAAAAAAATTTTATTTTTATGTTGTTATTTTTGGTTTGATTCCATTAGTTTCTTTGATACTTAATTTCTAATTTCGGTTTGGTTTTGTTGAGTTTCACAATATTTATCTTTAACACTACACTTACATTCATAGTTTGATCATTGGTGATTCCCGCGACGGTGGCTCGGATGTTGTCCTTTTCCTCTAGTCCCACGATGGGGTACTGTTACTCAGGATCCTGTCAGCACACACTTTATTTCGCGGTACCCTACGGACGGACACTAAAGGGTATCAGCAATCGTTTTTATACTATGTTCCCGAAGGGAAAAATAGTATATTGGGTTTGCGAAATGTCCGTATGTCCCTCCCACCCCCTACCCGCAAATGAAAAAAATCTATATCTCCCACACGATCGCGTTTTGAGGCTGGTTATGCAGGCACTTTTTTTCGCGAACTGTAGCTACTTTGTAGGTACACTGTTTTTCGACGCGTGAACTTTTAACTTTCTTTATTTTACCACGGTCCCTGCTCGGGCGCCAATTAGGAAATCTTTAAATTAAAGAACGAAAAAAATATATCCGTTTATTCTTGGTTACAAAATGGAACTACAACTAAAGACAGAATTAACTTAGCTACTGGTGCCGCTGCTTCTGTCGCCGCTGACGTTGTCGCTGTCGCCGCTGCTGCCGTTGTCGCTGTAGCTTTTGGGTGCATTGCCGCTCATGGTGTCAAATGCCCCAAAAGACGGTCCCACGGTGGCGATCGTTACGCAAGATCCCACGGTGGACATCGTAAACTGATGGTTCGGCGCACGTGGCGGATGTGCTGCATGCGCTGCAGACTTGTTAGATTTTGGCCAAGTGCATTTTGGGAATTGTGGGAATATTGTTCTCAACTTATGTATTATTCCGAAATATCTATGTGTTCCTACCTCTGCTAAATAGGTTTCTAGCTCACAATCCACACTCTTTTTCAAAGAACTGAATTCAGTTGGATCGCCTGTGTATTCTCGTAGAGTCTTGACTATATCTGGTACTCTGTTCAGTTAAGTTCCTACGGGGCTCGTCTAATATTCCCTGATCTTCGTAAACATTTTGTTTTGTGCTTATCAAGTTCTGTACCACCTGGAAGTTGTCGGGCTAAGATTGTCGATTACCTCCGCTGATGTCATGGCTCTATTTTGTTGTTGCTCAGGTTGTCGTAACAATTGTCTATGTTGTCTCTGTTGTATTTTTACCTCGCACAGATTTTGACGATTCCATTCACCCATGTTATCTATGTCAAGAATGGGTGGTCTAATCAAATTATTTTCATTTGCCATTTGGGAGAAGAGGAGCCATCACTGTGAACAGTACCGTAATAATATTTAACCAAAATATTGAAAGAATATTGTTGGTGTAGCGTTTAAAAATAGATATATTATATAAATTAATATCCTAATAAAATCAAAACTTTATTCGTTCATAGATGAACTTAAACTTGAATTACAATTGTTATTCTTAATAATACCTCAACTTGCTATCGGCGTCGTGGCTGCGCGTGCTAACGCGCTTATACTGACGCGCTTATGCTGGCACGCTTAAGCTGACGCGTCTGGGCGCAATTGCGCAAGCTTATGCGCGTGTTTCGCTATTTTGGGAATGTTATTTATGTTAACTCCTCACCTTTTACATCCGATCATCGTCGATCGGTGATCTTGTCTGCATTTCCTGTGATCATTGCCAACCCTTTTCTCTTGAACGCGTACCTGGCTATCAGGACAAGAAGACTGAATGCCAATATAGAACTAATTATTAGGTCCATGGTGTTGGAAGTCACTTTCAGCAGGTCTATGGCATGAGTGTTATTCAGGTGCAATTCTCTTACCATTTCCAGGGTAAGCATCTCCTCGATTTTCCGGATAGCCTCGTTGGGTTGGAGGATTGCTGGGTGCGGTCGGTAATCTGTGTTACTTTTGGCGACAAATGTTTGCCCGTTTATTTCTATTGTAGAGTTGAAAAATTTAATAAAAAACGTTCCGTTCAGGTTCGTTGTCTTCTCATCCACGTGTATGGTACCCGTGAATTGGTTCAGGGGTACCATGCCAGGCTGAATGCTCTCTATGCTGGGGATGTGTTGATTATTTATCTTGGTGCAAGTTGTTGGTTTCCCGGTTAGTAGGTGCGGTAAGCAAATTGAGTTACCACTTTTTTACATATTTTAATATTATTAAAAGTTTTACATTTGGAATTCATAGAGAAGATTTTGTTCTTACATCTAATTACATTTTCGTCTTCTATTTTATTAACAAAATGACCCTTTTTACGGGTTTTACAAGGATCTCCTCACAAAGTTCCATATCTGTTATTGGAATTTGTATAATATAAACTAGAGTAGCTCCGCTACTTGCTATGTTCACGTCAGCAATATGCATTGCATTGGTTGCTGTGAGTTATATGGCCGTGATACCTGAGGCACAAGCGCTAAGTGTGGAAAAAATTGCTGCCCAGATGTGTATTGCATTGGCCGCGGTGGATTTCTTCTCTTTGGAAGTAGCGGTGCTTGATGGACAGTAATTCTTCTTGTTTGACTACTACTGAAATTTTGGTTTTCTAATTTTTCGCATAACTGAAGTGCTTCTGGCAGATCTGCTGCACTGCTTTGCGTGCTTCTGGATCGTTCGCCAACAGTTTTTTATTACCAACCACTTTGTGTTTGTTTGTTTTTTTTTAAATGCGGCAACTACTTGGGATTTCTTTGAATATCACTGTATTCGCGAAGTGTTTTTGGATAATAGCGTATTAAGCTAAACGCGACCGAAGGCGAAGGACCTACACGGCGAGACCCCACGTTGGGCGCCAGTTAATATCTTTGCGGATATTTGAGTTTAAAAAAAGTAAAGCTTTATTCGCTCATAGGTGAACTTCAACTAAATTCAATTACAATTGTTATTCTTAATAATACCTCAACTTGCTATCGGCGTCTTGGCAGCGCAGTTGCGCCCGGATGCGTCGAGCTTATGCTGACGAGCTTTTGCAGACTTCCCACGGGAAGTGCAGTAGCCACGGCGTCAGCTACTATTTCGGGTTTTCGACCTCTGAGTGCAATTGTGCAAGCTTTCATATGCGAGTGTTTCGCTTTTTGGGAATATTATTTGTGTTAGCTTACTTTGTTGGGTCGGAAACGTCTCCATCAGTCCATTACACATTTCGAGAGCAAATTTTAATAGCCTGCTAGGGTATAAGAGTAGTAAAATTCATGAAATTATAGTTATAGAGAACATTCCAAATTAAATCCTGCTTCAGGAGAAATTCTATAGCAACAATTTTAGTTTTATTATTTTTTGGTAGATTTTTGTGGGCTGGCGCATTTCTAAACGACGTGGGTTGGCGTATTTCGGTTAGATTTACCACAGATTTTGTTGTGTGTAACAAGTGTAGCAAGTTAATGCTGCGGGCGTGCCTATGGTGGACTTTTAACGTAGCTTTCAGCATATCAATATGTCCGAGGTCAGTGTTTAATAATTTCTTCATATGGTCTTTCAGGGAAAAGTATAAAGTCCTTCTGGTCTCGTCGGCGTAAGTCTCGTACGACGTTATGTTGGTCGTATGTCCTAAGTACCCATGTTCGTCCCAAATAGTCACGTGACCGTTTATTATGGGTATGTAGTCAGCGTGAAAATTGTCGATAAGTCTTGCTGTTGCTGTTGTCAAGGTAGTCGTTGTTAGGGCCAATAAAAGCAAATATCATAACCTATAAAAATAAAAACTCTTTTTATTACATCAAGTCAAGATAAAATTGGAAATCTTAAATTTTAGGTAGGGGGCTATTTTAAGTAGTCCTTAGTCCTTGGACACCCCTCCCTTTTATGAAAAGGTCTGCTTCTACAATTCCTTCGGTGTTGGGGAAGGCAGTTTGTTTCCGAGTCTTTTGTTTGACCTTTCCCAAACCTTTTCCCCTTGAAGACAACTACAAATTATTGACATACCGCGCCGTTAGCACTAGTTACTGTTACTGTTGGGCGCCAATAAAACAAGATCCCAAATTATAGTTAAGTATGTTTTTTATTCAATTTTACTGAGGCACGGGTCTTTCGACCGCTCTTTCGAGTTTTTATATAAAACCTAACTTAAGCTACATTAAGCTGTAGGCTACAGTGCTGGCATGCGGGTGTCAGGTCTGACAGCCCGATCAGTTCAATGGATCTTGCGTATGTTAACTTGTTTTAATAGTCCGCCTATTTAACTAGTCCACCGGTAAGTGAAACGGCAGGTGTAGATGATGATTTGTCCTCTAAAGCCAGCTGGGCCAGCCGACTGCTGTCGAAGCAGCTTGAATTGAAAACACTGAAGGATCTGTACTGAAGGATCCCTACAGCTGAAGCCCATACCTGAAAAACCAATTTTTAGGATAGACTCGCAGAGCAGATGCTTGTTTTGCAGACTGAGCTGAAACTTCTAACTGAGAAGCCAGTACATCTTTCCTGATTTTATATCTTCAACTTAATGTGCTCCTGCCAGTTCAGTTAAATGTGATTACGTAGCATGTGGACAACCCCTTTAAAAAAATTTTGTTATTGAACCGTGTATAATAACTTTAGCAAAGTTAAAGCAGGAGGACCAGGAGATGTATTATTAATACGCAGTTGGACGTATCCGACAGCAGAATACTCTGTTCCCAGTCCGGTATAATTTGCTTATTTGTGAGTTCGGAAAGAGTCGCGAAGACTCTATCTGTACTGGTGTGGGAGATATAGACTTTGCTCATTTGCGGGGGAGAGGGTGGGTGGTCAAATTAATTAATGCAGATTTGAATTAGGTGACTCTACCTATGAGATATACCCCTGTGAAAAACGTGTTTTGGGGATAGCATGTGCCGATTTGCGGGGGAGGTGGTGAGGGTGGCAAGAAATTGTTGATGCAGATCTGTCAGGAATCTCAACATTTAGTGACTATAGCTTAAAAAATGTGGTATATACAGGTTTTTCCCAAATTGTGGTGGAGAGGATGGGGGTGGGTGGCGATCTTGATATTTCGCAAATTGAGGGTATACACCAGCATGTGTATCAAGTTTGGTTGCTCTAGCTTCAAGGGTGTGGAAACAAATCGAGTTCATACGGACAGACGGATGGACGGACAGACGGACAAACCCAATATACTCTTTTCGCTTCGGAAACAGAGTATAATTAAGCCTAAATAAAAGCTAAGCTCTATGCAAATGTTGATGTACGTTCCAAAATAAACATTAGAGCGGAAGGAATCATAAATTTTGATCAGCTATTGAAAAATTCAAAGAAAAAAACATGTTTCTTTAATAAAGCCAGATGAATCCATAATCCACATGGATTTTGACAATGCTAAGAAGATTACTTAACATACATATCTAACCAGATAAATTTAAGCAAAAAGACATTGGTCCTGACTTTCGATATGGAACAACAAATATCAGTCAAGGACCCCGATGAGCACAATCACATAATAAAAACCAGTTTGATTTGATTTTTCTACCATTTTATTTACTCGTATATATATCCTTGTGATTTATACTAAAATGTATACGAATCATCTGCTGTTTGAGTTCAATATTTCAATATTTGTATTTCTATTTGCTGGCCTAGGCCTTGTAAATTGTGATGTGTTATTGGATGTTGTTGTTTTAACAACAATCCACAAAATGTTTGATTAGTTATATACCATAGATTATGTATGCATATAAATTTGTATACGAGTACTACGTGTTTTCAACTTTATTCGGTTTTATAAATTTTGGAACAATTACAACACAATATTTCAATAGTATTTGCTACAAACGTAAGTTTCATCTTCATTTGTATACTTAAACAAACATTTCACTTCTTACATAGGTATTTTTTTGAGTGTGTATATCTGTGTGTATGTGTGTGAACGTGTGTTTCAAGTAACAATTAACAAAACAAATAAATGAAATTACCAAATAAAATAAAAGAAACGAAAACATGAAAACTCAAGTCAATATAAATCAATTTTGGTTAATAATTGTTAGGTCGTATAAATGGAAGCTGATTCGTTTATTAAATTTATTTTATTTTTATATAGTACCATATGTACTCAAATACATATATGTATGTATGCACATATGTGTGTATGTACTCATTTTGGGAACAACAATAAAGTTCTCCACTGCGACGTGATTGACATTTCAAATTGTTAAGTTATTTATGAAAAAGCGCTAACCAAAACGAATTCAACTAGCTCAGTTAATAAGTGGGAAGTCGGTTCAATTCAATTCATTTTAGTTCAGTCTGAGGTTACTCTTTTGAGCCAACTCAAATGCAGTTCGACTAGAAAAAGCATTGTTTAAATGCTTGATTTGTGTGTCTTATTAAAATACATACAGACATGTGTACATACATAAGTGTTTATGGTAAGAATAATAAGTGCTTTACAGATATGTTTGTCCATTATTTATGTATATATTGTTGTGTGTGCTTAGCTTCAATTTCACTTCATGTAAATTCCTTGTGTCAATTCAGTTTCGTGTGAGAGCAAAAACCAAACATCATTTGAATTTGTGCGCAATAACTAATACAAATTTAACTACATAATACGCTATGTTGCTGTCAAGACTTATGCATTTGTTGCTTATGTACATACATACTTTATCATTAATACATTTATTACCATATTGCACTTGAACATCTTATTCAATGACCAACCAAAAATCTGTGGTAATCAATTGAAAGCGCATCCCTTGCCATGTGAGAGAGCAGGAACTGCATATTGAATGTTTGTGGAAATGGGAATGTGAGCTTCGATAGAAGCCAAAAGAATCTTAAAAGGCCAAAATGTTGTTACACTTCCCTTGTGGTAACATACATGGAATTATACAATTTCTTTTTTATTGTTAAAATCATAAGAATCATTAATACTGGCACACTGTACAGCACGCGAAGAGAAACTTTAAACTAGTTCAGTTTCTGCACAATACAAAGGCAACGCAAACCAATTTCCAGTGCTGACAAATGTATCTACATGTACAAAAGGACATTTCAGGATATTCATATTTCTGCTAGTTTTTAATACGTGTTTATTTAGATATATTCAACCAAAATTGGCTGCTCAAATTGAACAATTTTAAGTAGGAATGTTGATATTTATATTTAAAAACAAGTAAGAATGCTATAGTCGAGTATACCCGACTACGAAACTCCCTGTACCCAGATCTAAGACATCCAATCACATCTACGTCCACTTACACATACACACACACATACACAAAGACGCACGCACACAGGCGGCAAAAGCAACAGCGCAAGCTGCATTACTGAAACTTCTTTCGTGAATAACTTCCGTGTTTATTATCCGATCGACTTGAAATTTGGACAGTATATTAAGAGAGAGTAAAGTATTGTACATACCAAATCTAAAAGCTATATCTTGAAAATTGTTACTGTAAAACGGTTTTGATCGATTTGCGGGGGAACGGGGGAGATATCTGAAATATGAAACAAACTTGATCTGCGTATGGTATACAGGAACCTACATTCCAAATTTGGTGTCTCTAGATCTTGTAGTTGCTGAGATCAACGCGTTCATACAGACGGACAGACGGACAGATAGACGGACAGATAGACGGACATGGCCAAATCGAAATCTCTTTTGATACTGATCAAGAATATATATACTTTATAGGGTCGGAGATGTCTCCTTCTGCCTGTTACATACATTTGCACAGATTTAGTACCCCCTTTTTACCCATTTTATGGGTACAGGGAGTAAAAAGGATATTATCAGAAATATAAAACCAATAAGTCGCAATAGGAAATTTAATATTCATAATTCGTCATTAACCATAATCGGGGGAAAAGTTTTGATGTGCTCAACGTTTATCTCCCAGCACGGCTACGCCTATATCCTTCTCACCGTTCGACAAACTGAAATATTCCTGATGTCCTGCTTAGAGGGAGTTTGCTTCGACATTATTACCTCGACATACCAATGTATATTAAATATTGACATATCAAAATATTCAAAGTAATTGAAATAAGCCTTGCGAATATTTTGGAAGCTGAATGTGGATTTTTGTTTGAATAAAATTTGTGGAAAACTGTTGACTAATTTGAAGTGAATTGTTCGAAAATATAATCATATTATCTATGCCCCAGTACAGAGTAAATACAATCGTTAAAACATCCTTATAAATGTAACACTGTTAATGTATGTATGTACTTATATATACACTTGCGTGTTTGCATACTTATCGGGTACAATAATATTTGTGACACATTCGATCTTAGTACTATGTATGTATAAGTATGGTCTGGGTCATGAAGTGCAAATTAAGGGATATTGATTTGTGGAAGCGCTTTGCTGCATAAGAATACATTCGGTAAGTTGCATACTATATATGACTTTCGTTTACAGAGAGTAACAAAATGAGAACATAAAAAGAACTAAAAACAATGCTTAGAAACTAACACAAACAAATTAAATTCAATTGAATTAATTATTGCACTTGTAAAACAGCTCAACCTTGATTACATACATGTACATATGTAGTGTAATTATATTGTTTATAATTTTTGTTTATTGTTGCGTTTAATTTTGGTTTCTTATTGTTGGTTTCTTTAAAGTTTGATAAGCTGCCAAAATTACTAGATTGGAGCCCCAATAAAAAGGCAACTAACTGTCGGTAAGTAATTGATGCGCTGCATACAGATACAGATATCAATGTCAATATCAATTATGTAAATATGTATGGAGGTGTATGCTAGTGCTGCAAGACTATCGATAGTATCGAACGTCTTAATCGTTCTTCTCTTCATGAAATTGCTTAAAATAAGCTTAAAAATGTAATTTTAATTAAAATGTTTAAAAGGAAACACTTCATTTGAATGTAGTACAAACTATCGATAGCATCGACTATCGATTGTATAAATTATCGATAGCTTTGCAGCAATAGTGTATGCATACATGTATGTATATGTCTACTACTTCATTTAGGGGACTAACCGAATATCGTATTTGAATATCGTAAGTTAAGAGAGTTTTGCAAATCATTGCTTATCTCAAGGTTCTGGTTCGTACTATTTGAAATAGTTTAAGAGTTTGTCATTTTTATTTAATTTGGCAACGTTTGTTACATGTTTGAACATTACTAAAAAACAAAAAACATTCGCTTGATTTTCGCACTTCGTTTTGGTAAGCCCTTATCGTAGGGCATATATCCTTGTTGCAGGTAAGTATATGTATGTATTGTATGGTTCTGTAGAATACAGTAAATACGTAGGTATTGTTTGTGTGCATGTACATTATTATGCTTAACTTAGATTACTACACGAGGAGGAGTTACAAATTCGTTTCGGAAATGTGTGACAATGTTTACAAATTATCAGCAATATCAATATCATTCTACTCGTATATAGCTTCAAGAGGTAAACAATATAAATTAAAAGAAAACTAATTCGACAGTTTTGCGAGTACTCATCTAAACAAAAATATTTAAAACTCACATATTTGTTATATAATATTTTTTTGTTTAATTTTCTTGTGTTTTTTTATCATAGAATTTAGTTTCTGAATTTAAAACTTACATTCAAAGTGTTGGGTACATAAAATCCATCAATTTCTTTTGAATATTGTTGCATATATATAGATACAATACTTGCAAGTAAAATACACATGCATCATCGTTTACTATAATTAAGTATGTACTAAGTAAACGTTGTGACAAAAACTATACATATCAATAAATAAATATTAGTGGTATTTTAAAACATAACAGCAATATCAAAAAAAAAAAACATACAATTGGAATAAAAAAAATGTTCAAAACATAGGTAATCCGTTTTATAAATAGGTTAGATTGTAATTGAAATTCAACTACATACACAATTATTTTTATTTTGTTGACACGCCAACGACGCGCCACAACCGAATTGTGACAGGGCACATGTGTACATATATATACTATATAAATATATATATGTAGATACATATACATCAGCAAATACATATGTTAATAGATAGGTATTATGCATTATATACTGTATATAATAGCATGCAATTACTATATCCGTACTGTGTGCCGCCTCCCCCTCTGTATATTATGTGGACAGCTCCGTACTCCCGCGACGCACCATGTTGAGGTCGCTAAAATCGATCTCTGTCGATTCGATGGATTGTATGGACGCGCTCCGGAGTTTTGTGCCCGGAAATTTGCCGCGACTTTTAAGCGCCGTCAACTGCAGCGGAAATGTTGACCAGTTAGTGATGAATTTATGAATTTTTGTGTTCTTTCTTATATGGGGTGCATTACGTTGTGGTTGTGTGTATGGGATTCTTATTACATTTACAACTAATTATACAGATAACAACCATTACCAATTACAAATACAAATATAGATACAGATACAGATACAGATACAGATACTTAAATATATAGCATGCAAGCGTGCAGTTTGTGAATCTTGATAAATACATTGAAATAAATGCGCAATTTTGTTGCATTGTAAGCAAAATGTATTATCTAATTTAAAGCAATGAAAGCACACAAAATATAAATTGCATTTACAACATGAGATTAAACGGAAAATTGCCTTCGCTTTGAATTGTACACACAACAACCAGATTCGTCAGCATATAAACTAATAATCAAATCAATTATTTACAAAAAATACAACAATCTTTAATCTAAAATTGTGTCTTTGTTGTGCGAAGCTATGTTACGATAAACCATTTACGATCAAGTCAAACAAAAACACAAGCAAGCAGTACATTTTGTTTTTCCCAAATTGATAACACAACGTGATAGTAATTACAGTGGAAAACCCTATCCAATTGAGGTTTGTTGGCCCTTTTGCAGCTGTATAGCTTTTGGGGGAAAGTAAATATTTAAGAAGAAACAGAGCTATATAGAGAATTATGTACATTCTCAATACTTTTTACACATAATGAAACAGCACAAATGCTTCGAGTTCGAGCCGGTCTAATTGCATGACTATATAAAGCCGATGTTAAATAATTAAACTTTATACAATCTTTTCTTTATTATGCTTAGAAAATGCATTTTTAGAATGAGTTAATGAGTTCTTTAATGAAATATTTTGATTTTACATATTTAGTGCTGAAAATCAATCGATGGAGTTAACGATTGTTCTCCTATAACAACTATCGAGGTTATTTTCAACTATAAACTCTATCGCAATGCAGGGTTAGTTGATACGAAGCTTGACATTCAATGAATGAATATTTAGAAAAACTAAACAAGTTTTTCTGCTTCCATTAAATTTATATAGTTATTACAAATTTTATCAATAATATCAATAATTTAAGCTGCCTCTCTGGTTTTATTCAAATCATTTGAGCACAGACTATAAAAACTTTCAAATATGTTGAAATAAAAAAAAAGTTCACATCTTATTTTGAAAACATGCAAGTTAAAATAAATACTTAGTGTTCCACTAGCATGCAGTTAGTTATTAATACAACTAATCTAAGTTGTAATAAAATACTTATACAATCTGTATAAGGATATACGAGTGTATATATGTATATAGGTACATATGTATGTAGACACATAGTATGAAGAAAGGTTGCATGCTCTTGTGGACAATCAAGTAAGATATAAGGGGCAGGCAGGGTACATATTGAAATGCTATAGATGATAAATACTGCGTAATATGAATGGAAATATGTATGCTTTAATATAATATGCATACTAGTACTTAGTACACACACATGTGTATGAACGCAGGAACAAAAACAATGGACAACAAAGTCTAAAAAGGATATTGAGCACGAACAGGACTAGAGTTAAACCATACTAAGTACTTAGGTATATACAGCGATACTATCAATACTATCAATGAGGGGCAGAGTTATAGACACCTGATATTTGCTTTTGGTCGTTTGTTGTTAATTGTGTTGAATTTGATTTGATTTTTCTTTTTTTTTTTTTGTAACTGGGATTAAAGGTAGATGTTTTTGGTATGATGATTTTGTTGGTTTGCTTGCTTCTTTCTTTGTTTGCTTTCATATTGTTTTCGATTAGCTTAGCTTATCCATTTCCACGGTTCAGTGTCGGGGCTGGTTATTGGCGTGGGATACTAGAAACGCATCGCGTTTTGTGTATTTAGATGTTGTGAGAAAAAGATTCAAATGAGAAACAGCGAGATTATTATCTTGTACAGTTTCAAAGTACTAAAATCAATATCAATATCAATATCAAAATCAAAATCAAAATCAAAATATTAACAAATACGTATACGAAATGGCGGAAAAGAAAAAGCGTTGCTAAACCAAATTTTGAATGCCACACCAAAGCTCATGGGGCTGAAAGCAGTTAGCACGCACTGTAACATTATTGTTTATGGCCAGCTGCACCATTTGGCCGACTTTCGATTGCGCTCAGGGTGCAAGGATGTGTTGGAGTCGTGTGTGATATGCGTACACAAACAGTATTTACATGGTTAGTATGTTTGTTTGGGAGTGTTGTTTGGCGCACTGAATTGGCATTGTGGGGTGTATGGGTGCGCACAGTATGGACAGCCCGAAACCGAAAATAAGCAGTTAACAGGATCCAAGTAAGCAGTTTGGATAGGACAAAAGCAAATACCTACCTCCGCCTTCATGTCAGCCAACCTGTCCTGCAGGTCACGCACTTTGTCAGAATCATCCAGATTGGCGCGCAGCTCGCCCTCGGCAAGCATTTCCGAGTTCTAAAAGGGACGTTAATTGAATGGTGAGACAAGTAGGGATTGCGGCGTAAAGAAATAACAACGTACCTTTGTCTCCAGTCGCGATATCTCCTGCTTCAGTTCGGCAACAGTTTGGCTCTGTTCGGTAAACTTTATTTTAACATTCATGAGTTCATCCTTCATGCGAGATTCCAGATCCGAGTATCTAAAATGTTTTTCAATATTTGTATAATAATCATACAATCATTGTTATCAAAATAATCACTAACCTATGCTGCTGTTCACGCGCCTTATTGGCCAGCTCCTTTTCGCGTGTGACGGCCATTTCCAGCTCTTCCTTGAGCTTCTTGTGCTCTTCGTCCTGGCGACGTAATTGATTTGTGGATACCTGCACCTGTGTCTCCAGCTCCATTACCTTGAGCCGGAGCTCCTTCAGCTCAGTGAGCGTTTCCATTTCGCGTATGCGCGTCGTCATTAGCTCCTCCTCAAGCTTCTGTGTGTGCTCCGTTGACTTGGAGTTGTCGAAGAAGTTCGTCAGCAACTTCTTGGGCGTGGAGTCAACGGATGCGGCACTGTGCTCATTGCGCTGATTCTCGGCCAACTGGCGCTGCCACTGTGTGCTCAGCTCCTGCACGCGCTGCTTGAGATCCTTAAGGGACAGCGAGGCCTCCGCCTCGCGCAGCTTGCTGGCAATAAGCTCGTCCTGCAGATGTGCCACCGAATTGTCGGGCGTGGTTTCGCGTAGCGTCTTTTTATCCTCCTCCAGCTCTTCCACCTTTGCCTTTAGATTGCGTATCTGATCCTCGCTCTCAGCCGAGCCCTGACGGACCTTGACCAGCTCCTCCAGCAAACAGGAGACCATCTCGTCGCGCTGCTTCAGAGCCTCCTCCTTCATGCAGAGCTCATCGATTGACGACTGTCGCGAGTTATTCTAAATAAGTACAGAACAACCTTAGAACCTTTTTACAACTGCAGAGTTTCACCGTTCGCATGCATATGTATATCGATAAGTGTACAATGCGAGCTTTAAAACAATCGATAATCGAAAATTTTCTATAATGTATCCTGTACATATATGGTGAAATAAAAATGGTATTGGTGTATATCGAAATTAGAATGAAATATATAACGTTCCGAACCGTTCTGATACTTGAATTTCAATATTTTATAAAATATCGGCTTTGATATATTACTATATGTAAATAGGGATTTTATTAGTTTTAAGATTTTTCAGCATGCCGAATAAAGTAATGCATATTACTACGATTTATCGATATATTTGTACAGGATATATGTATATTGTGAAATAAAAATGGTATTGGTGTATATCGAAATTAGAATGAAATATATAACGTTCCGAAGCGTTCTGATACTCTAATTTCAATATTTTATAAAATATCGGCTTTGATATATTACTATATGTATGTAAATAGGGATTTTATTCGTTTTAAGATTTTTCAGCATGCCGAATGAAGTAATTCATATTACTACGATTTATCGATACATACATATATCGCAATTTCTGGCAATATATAGTGCATATATTCAAGTGATTTTTCCGGTACATTATTGCTGCACTATATTGATATATATATACGATAATTGACAATTAAAATACATATGAATGATGCATGGCTTTAGTAAATTTATCGATAGTATGGATAGTTTTAAGCTCTAATATAAATGTATATTTTTGAGCTTAATTTAAGCAGCTAACAATGAAAAATATGCAATTAGATATAAATTGGTATAAATTGGGTTATCATTTTTATGTACGCACACGAAAGGGTTAATATTCAACAATCTACGGCAAATGTATACAATGAAATGATAATAAAAAATGCAAATTAATTCTACGTAGATACAATTGTTGTTCCTATATTAGCAAGCACTGTTTTCAGATTGCATTGTATTCGGAACAATAGAATGTCATGCTCATAACGCGATTGTTTAAAATATAGTAGTATAAAAAAAAGGAAACAAAAGCCATTGAAACTTTAAAGGCCCAATTGCTACATATGTAAAAGAATGTATATAGGTGTTTATATACATTTGTAGAGCAACTTGCCTAGAAATTGAGCAAATTGCGATACTTACGCTATCAATTGAAACGTTCTGCAATGCGTTGAGCAAAAAATAGGTATGTAGTTTTGTGTGTTTGTGTATTGGAGTGTGGTTCAAAGCGAACGTTTAGGGGATTCATTAATTAACGTATTTGAGATATACATATTTGTTTAAAGCACCATAACCATAAGAAATAAACAGAATAGAAAGAAAGACAGAAATGATTAACAACGGATTTCTATTGGTTAAGCACGGTTTTCACCAACTTTTTGTTTTTGTTTTTGTTTTTAGTTACAAACAACCGACAATAGCGGTAAATAGTATTGACAAAAGTTGAGAAAAGTGTTAGAACTAAAGCAAATACTTACATTCTCCTGTAGCCGCAGACTAAGACCACGCACCTCCTCATTGGCATTCTCCAGTTGATGTGAGACCTCCAGATAGGAGCGTCGCAGCTGCATTAGCTCCGTTTGAATGGCATAGCTGAAATAAATAATAAAAAGGGAATTAGCTTTGATAATTGTTAAATATAGATTATTTTAAGCACCTGGTCTCCTCCTCCTCGGCACGAGAGACCTGACCACGCACCAGACGATCAGCCAGCTCGGCGCTCTCGGCCTCGAGCAGCTCATTGCGTTGTTTTAGAAGGCAATTCTCGCGACGCAGTCGCCGCAGCTCAACCATCTCCTCCTGTTCCTTTTTCTTCAAGTCTTGATACTCTTTCTCCATTTTCTTCATGCGCTTCGTATTGAGTTTAAGCGAGTAGGCCAAATTGAAGAAACCCTCCGGATCGGCCTCGACACGACCAGGCAGCTCCTTTTGAAAGAACTTGAGCATGGCCTCCATATCAAGGCACAGCAGCGACTCTTTGCCGGTCAAGAGCAGCGCCAGTGCGACCTTAAATATGAATTCCATGCCCTCGCTGAGGAAGACATCCATGATGCGGCAGCTTAGGTTAACATTCAGTGTCGTAGTGTAGAGTGTAAGGAACCAGCTGGACGCGTACATGGTCGTTTGGAAGCCCTGCTGTTGGAAATGTATGTGCATATCGGGTATTTGCTCCTGCACCAGATTCTCCAGCTGATACATGCACAGTCCCAGCTCCGACATCGATGGCTTAAACATGTGACGCATGCGATGCTGCTGCATTATTTGCACCAGCACCGCAAACGCCTCCTCCTCGGGCATCTGCATGAGCAGCAGGCCAACAATAAAGCCAGATCCCTGACAATAGCCCACCTCGCGATCGTGCAATGAGTATGCCTTGATCACATTGAAAAGCGCCTCCTGGCCGGGCCCGTCCTTCTCTTTGAAAAAGTCCACCTCCGGATAGGTGCGTGCTATGTCGCGCCTGATCACCTTCTCACAGGCGGACGTTGCCTTAATATACTCAGCATACTGTTTCTTATCCGTATCGGCGGCGCCGCTCAGTTGCTGCCAGACGATTGCCCGAAAATGATGCGGTATGCCGCGACGCACTAGCTCACGCACGCAGGGATTCTTGCGCTTGAGTGCACCCTCCCAGTCGTTCAGTATGGACGCCCATGTCGTCCATATATCCTCCTCGGCAACAGAGTTCCCGCCTGTAAAGCAAAATAAAATGTTGTAAAATATATGTATATAACGAGTATTTTATTGTATATTACTTGAAGTTAGGCTAATTTGGCTTGTGTCCGAGTTTTTGCGACTGTGCGTTGAGTGCAGCGAATTGAGACTCTTGGCATCACTCTCAATAAGCTTATTGGCGGCCTCCAGCTTGGCTAGCAGATCCATTTCAGATGTGGGCAGATTCTCTTCGCCTGTTAAAGCCTTCACTTCCATTTTCTTATTGCTCTCCGGTGGCGCCGCAGTTGTGGTCAGTGTCATTTCTATATGACAATGCTGACGCGACAACTCTATTTGTGTTTATTGCTTGCCCTCTACTCGTTCTCGATCTCGTTCTCGTTCTCGTTCTCGTTCTCGATCTCGTTGTCGTTGTTTCTCTCCGTACTCGTTGCTTTCAGCTCGTTCTTGTTAGAATAACCTCGCTAATTTGCTTGACGTTGCCTTTCTTAGCCGTTCTTGTTGGGCTTGCGCTATTATCCCTTTGGGGTGATCTCAATGTTAGCTCCGTGAACACATAGCTAAGCTAAGCCTAGCTCCACATCGCAGCTCTTTCCGCTCTGTAATCAGTTTAAGCAACACATTGATAGTAAGCATTTATTGATATCATTTCGTTGATTAAGTTTTTTGGGGCCCAATCATTTGTGAATATTTGAAATTGACAACTTAAGCGCACTTATCGAAACCCCAGACTGACAGACGTCATGTACTCCTAGAATTGAATTAAATATTCCCATATCTGTTTGACTGATAAAGAAACTTAACGCGAATTGTGAGCCACATTTACACAATATAATGCAAACAATGCTGCTGTATAAACTGAAGTTTAGCTTGTATTGTTTATAAGCCGTGCGCCCCAAAAAGAAATGGATCATAACAAAACAAATGAAAACAAAAACCTGTCTGGGATTTACGTCGCCTTACTCTGCCACTTATGTATATACAATCAACAACTGTCCACACATGTATATACGCGTATGAACATAGATACTTATCCACATAATACAATATATCGACCCTCTGTCTGTTTGTGTATCTGAATACATTCGTACTTCGTATTGAGTGGGCGGTCAGATTGCGTACAAGCCGTGTCCCTGACCGAATTGTTCACTTAATGGCCAGATAAGTGCTAATCATCTGCAATTGGTTACCGAGTAATTACTTGAAATCAGCGTAGTATAAGGAGTTAATGATGTATAATATCACTGGCCCAGAAAGGAGTTTTGCTTATTGAACTGGTGTTCTGTTTATATACTCGAACAGACCTGTTCTGGATTCTACTTTCGACAACATTTCGTGGAGGTGAAAACCACAATTTTGCGGATTGAATTCACTTGACTTTCAGCTACGATTGAATTCGCTTGCCTTCGCGATAGAAGTCAATTCATTTCTTGCAACATTTTGTCAGGAGTGGTAACGGGAACAGATTATCAGATAATAACTCTTCTATGTATCTTGAGTTAATATTCTCAATGTCTGATTATATTTGAATGTTCTCTAAACTTCAGCTGTGTGCAGATCATAATCATACTAAAACAAGTAAGAATGCTATAGTCGAGTATACCCGATTCGAAACTCCCTGTACCCAGGTCAAATATTTCCGATCGCATCTTCGTTAACTTACACATACATACACAGATACGCACACGCACGAGCCACAGCGCAAGCCAGCATTTTAAGTTGTGACTGTGCTTCTTCTTCCCCTTGCTGCAGCACTGAATCTTCTTTCGTGAATAACTTAGGTGTTTATTATCCGATCGACTTGAAATTTGGACAGTAGATTAAGAGGGACTAAAGTATTGTACATGCTAAATCTTAAAGCTATATCTTGAAAATTGTAACTGTAAAACGGTTTTTATCGAATAGCGGGGGAACGGGGAGATATCTCAAATCTAAAATAAACTTGACCTGCTCCGCTATACACGAACCTACATTCCAAATTTGGTGTCTCTAGCTCTTATAGTTGCTGAGATCCTTGCGTTCATACATACGGACAGACAGACGGACAGACGGACAGACGGACAGACGGACAGACAGACGGACATGGCCAAATCGAAATCTCTTTTGATACTGATCAAGAATATATATACTTTATAGGGTCGGAGATGTCTCCTTCTGCCTGTTACATACTTTTGCACAAATCCAATACCCCTTTTTACCCATTTTATGGGTACAGGGAGTAACAAGTAAGAATGCTATAGTCGAGTATACCCGACTACGAAACTCCACCAGGTCAAAAATTTCCAATCGTATCTTCGCTTACACATACACACACATACATACACAAGGGCGCACACACACGAGCCACAGCGCAAGCGAAGTATTTTAAATGGTGGCTGTGCTTCTTCTTCCCCTTGCTGCAGCACTGAATCTTCTTTCGTGAATAACTTCCGTGTTTATTATCCGATCGACTTGAAATTTGGACAGTAGATTAAGAGAGACTAAAGTATTGTACATGCCAAATCTTAAAGCTATATCTTGAAAATTGTTACTGTAAAACGGTTTTAATCGATTTGCGGGGGAACGGGGGAGATATCTGAAATATGAAACAAACTTGATCTGCGTATGGTATACAGGAACCTACATTTCAAATTTGGTGTCTCTAGCTCTTGTAGTTGCTGAGATCGACGCGTTCATACGGACAGACGGACAGACGGACAGACGGACAGACGGACAGACGGACAGACAGACGGACATGGCCGAAATCTCTTTTGATACTGATCAAGAATATATATACTTTATAGGGTCGGAGATGTCTCCTTCTGTCTGTTACATACATTTGCACAGATGTAATACCCCCTTTTTACCCATTTTATGGGTACAGGGAGTAATTAGGATACTATATAAACACTTTTATTCCAATAAAATGACCAGAAAAACAAATCTAGAGATGGGAACAAATATATTTGATTCAATGCTCTTTTAATTCTTTTTAGCAGAGGGTATTAAATTTTGTCTCGAAATGTGTAATGCACTGAAGGAGACGTTTCCGACCCAACAAAGTATATATATTCTGAATCAGCATGAATAGCCGATTTAATACAGCGATGTCCGTCTGTCCGTCTGTTTCTATGCGAACTAGTCTCTCAGCTTTAAAGCTATCGTTATAAAACTTGACACAGACCCTTCTTTTTGCTGCAGGCAGTACATATGTATGTGGGAACCGGCCAGATCGGACTATTATAACATATAGCTGCCATGGGAATGATCGGTCGACAAATATCTTTTTGTATAAAAACTTTTTTGTTTATAGAGGTATCCTTACCAAACTCACTCAAACAGCTTATACAATCTGACTAAATTTGGTCGAAATCGGACCACTGTATCACATAGCTGCCATAGGATCGGGTGAAAAATGAGTTTTTGTATGAAAAACTTTTTGTTTATACACATTTTACATCCAAACCAAGTGAGAGTTTTATTATACTTCAAATAGTTTCCTATAATTTGATCAAAATCGAACCACATAGGAGCAATGTGACGAAAATTGAGATTTGTATAAAAACATTGCTTCGGCACTCCGAAGATAGCAGTCCTTTCTTGTGATTTATAATACAGGACGAGTAATTAAGACAAAACTTAATCTGCATATAGTATAACTATCTATATACCTACAAACCAAATTTAATATCTGTAGCTGTTATAGCCTCTGAGATGAACGCGATTATCTAGAGTCTAGATTCTAGACAGACAAAAGCACAAGTCTGGCTCTATGCTAAGAACATTTATTATTCATAAGGTCGAAGGTACCTTCTTCTGCCAGTTACGTACATTTTTAATGGGCACAGGGTTTAAAAATGGGCTTAGAATACTTCCAGGGTGTAGACGAACCTATAAACTGATAATATCATGTCGCAGACAGAGACAGTTAAGTAAATAACTAAGTACGTAATTGGAGCAGCTAAGGGCAACGCTGATTCATGAAAGTGGCATATGAAAACTGAACCGTTTCCTCTGTTCGATTTCAATTCATAAAAATAATAATTGCTCAGCGGTTTCTTATCAGCATAAATAATGAAAAACAAACAAAAATAAATAAAAATAAAGAAAATGAAAATGAAGAAGATATAACGATATCAATTTACACGTAGTTAACTAACTAAAAGTGTTGCTTATCTTAACAGATATGTGAAAATAAAAGTAACAATATATGTAGTAGAAATAAGTTCACACATACTTTTATGTGGGTGATCGATAGACCGTATGACCCAAAGTCCCCAACGCGACGTCGCGTATACGTAATATCGTTGAAAACGATCTTGAACACTTGCCGCTTCCCACACAATGGGAGGGTATGTGGGACTTTAAAGGGTTAATAGACGCATTGGGTTCAACAATCGAGGGGCGGGGGCAGCTTGAATGCGCCGTTTTCTAAGCACCCAAAACGGACATTGAACCAGACACACGAATTTAACCGCCCCCCACTCTATAACGAAACATTTCCGTGAGTTCAGCCAAGTGGAAACAGTTCGCACACAATATTGTACAAAAAAAGAAAAAACAATAAATATAACCATGATGATGTTGATAATAACATGGATCATGACAATGATGACTGCCCGCTGTTTCATATATAGATCGTTAAAGCCGCCGACGGAATAGTAGGGTAGGGGAGATAGTGGCTCATATAAATGCATTTGCAAAAATTCAAAGTCGAAATCGTTTTGCAAATGCGGTTCAATGCCATCAGCTTAGAGCCGGAGCGCAATAAACTCAATTTACATGCACGAGGAGAGCAATATTAGCTATTAGCTATTAACAGTGCTGCCAGTTACGTTTTTTTCTCGCCAAAACTGGCTATTTTGATCCAGCTGTTCACACTACGTATAATTTCCAGCAACTGTTCAAATATTACATGAAAATATTAATTTGTGTTCAATCTATGGCGCAATAAGCTTAAGAAATTTATTGTTTTTGTTAATATTATTAACAGTGATAAAAGATTTGCGTTTACAGCGTTATTTAGCTTAAAGTGACTGAGTTAATTGGAAAAAATTTAAGACACAACATTTGCCACACTTTCTCATATTGCCCAGCTTCTGACGTCACAGAATCTAACTCTTTCGTGTCGAACTTGCAGGTGATTTTTGACCAGTATTTTAAAATATTTTCTCATGAACACCAAAAAGAAACTTGCGTCTAATTTATTGTGCAATAGTTTGAATGCAAAATAATATTTTCATGTAATATTTGACAGAACAATGTTGGAACTTATAGCATGTAAATAACATATAATGGAAGCAGTCCTTTGAAGTGAACTTTTCTCCATTTGCCGCTTCTCATCACTGAGAGCTATATAGCTATATATACATGAACTAAATCTATATGTGCGTACATGTGTCTTGGACGACGACAATACAGTTATGAGCCCACCCTAATACACACAACATCGATACGATACGATACGATACGATACGTGTTGATTAGATTTCGAAACACTAAACACAACAACGTCTGGCTGTGTGTGTGAGTGTGTGTGTGTGAGTGTGTGAGACAAGTGAAACTAAATCGCAAAAAAAAAGCCAATCTCCGTGCCGTTCCATTCGAAATATGGTTAGCTGGCTCAGTACGTGAAGATACGTGGAGTGGAGCGCACAGGAGCGACGACTAACAAACAGAAACAACACGAAAAAATAAAGGTAAAATGAAATGGTTAAAATAAATAAATTAAAGTAAAAACAAGTAAGAATGCTATAGTCGAGTATACCCGACTACGAAACTCCCTGTACCCAGGTCAAAAATTTCCGATCGCATCTTCGTTAACTTACACATACATACACAGACGCACATACACGCACGAGCCACAGCGCAAGCCAGGCATTTTAAGGTGTGACTGTGCTTCTTCTTCCCTTGCTGCAGCACTGAATCTTCTTTCGTGAATAACTTAGGTGTTTATTATCCGATCGACTTGAAATTTGGACAGTAGATTAAGAGGGACTAAAGTACTGGACATGCCAAATCTTAAAGCTATATCTTGAAAATTGTAACTGTAAAACGGTTTTTATCGAATAGCGGGGGAACGGGGGAGATATCTCAAATCTAAAATAAACTTGACCTGCTCCCGCTATACACGAACCTACATTCCAAATTTGGTGTCTCTAGCTCTTATAGTTGCTGAGATCCTTGCGTTCATACATACGGACAGACAGACGGACAGACGGACAGACGGACAGACGGACAGACAGACGGACATGGCCAAATCGAAATCTCTTTTGATACTGATCAAGAATATATATACTTTATAGGGTCGGAGATGTCTCCTTCTGCCTGTTACATACTTTTGCAAAATCCAATACCCCCTTTTTACCCATTTTATGGGTACAGGGAATAAAAAGACGAAACAAAACAAAACAAAAGCAAGGCAAAGCCAAGGCTGCAGTGTGCGTGTGTGTGTGTGTGTGTGTGTGTGTGTGTGTGTGTTTGATTTAAATTGGTTATTTTTATTGCTGCTGCTGCATGTGTCATCCAACAGGTTAAAAGCTCAATTAACACAAACAGCGGACAGCTGCGAGCCGAGGAGGGCAGGTGAGAGCCAAAATGACAGCCACGGCAGTTCAGCAACCGCCGCAGCAAAAACAAACAGAGCTGGAGCCCGAAATGGAGCCGGAGGTGGACGTGGAGCTGGAGTCGCAACTGGAACTGGAGCCGCAGCTGCAGCTGCAAGCGCAGGCGGAGTTGAGCGAGATATTTTATGTGGAAAACCGACGACGCAAGCAGAATATTAAAATCCAGGTGAAACTATGCACGGATGGGGTCTATTTGCGGCGCGAGACCACACAGAATGATCATATTAATGAGCAGCTAATACGGATTGAGGATATCATCGGCTCCAGTTGCGGCCAAAGGGTGAAGAAACGCGCACGCGGCGGCCTCAACTCCTGCAAGAATCCCGCCAATGAGACGCCGGAGGAAGCGGCCGGGGAGGAGCAGCCGACCTCCCAACAGGACAACAGCGCCTATCTATATATCTATGCGTATCTGAAGAAGGAGAAACCGCTGCGGCGTGTACAAACATTGCGCATTTTACGCTTTCGCTCCAGCAATGATTACGCCGTAAACTTGAATACCGCACGTCTCTGGCATCGCACCATACGTGAGCACAAGCAGCGGTCGGGTGCGGCGGGTGAGGCGGCCAGAACACCGGGCAAAAAGCTACTCATACTGCTCAATCCCAAGTCGGGGTCGGGCAAGGGACGCGAGCTGTTCCAGAAGCAGGTGGCGCCACTGTTACGCGAAGCGGAGGCCCAATACGATCTACAGATAACAACACACTCACAGTACGCCCAGGAGTTTGTGCGGTCGCGCAAGGATCTGCTGGAACGCTATGCGGGCATTGTGGTCGCCTCCGGCGATGGCCTCTTCTATGAGGTGCTCAACGGTCTGATGGAGCGCCTGGATTGGCGTCGCGCCTGCCGCGAACTATCGCTTGGCATTATACCCTGTGGCTCTGGCAATGGCCTGGCCAAAAGCATTGCCCATCACTGCAACGAGCCGTATGAGCCCAAGCCCATACTCCATGCCACGCTGATCTGCATGGCCGGACGTGCCACGCCCATGGATGTGATGCGCGTGGAGCTTAACCATCGGGATAAGCACTTTGTGATGTACTCGTTCCTATCGGTCGGCTGGGGCCTCATTGCCGACATTGATATTGAGAGCGAGCGCCTGCGCTCGATTGGCGCCCAGCGTTTCACCCTGTGGGCCATCAAGCGACTGATCACACTGCGCAGCTACCGTGGTAAGCTATACTATTTGCCGGGCAAGGACTCAACAAATCCCACAGCATCTTCAGCAGCAGCACAATCCAAGACTGAAACGGGAACGAAAACGGAAACGGAAACTGCTGTCGACCATAACAATCGAGGTGCCCCTCGTTACTCGTTGCCCACTGCCGCATCAGCGAGTAGCGAGTTCAAGGATCTGCCCGACGATTTTGATGTACAGCTGCGCGAGGATCAATCCATGCTTGATCAGTTTGCCGATGCCCAGTCGCTGGATCGTTCCGTCTATCGACAGAATGCGGACAGCTGGCACTCGGCGATGTCCCGACGCACCGCCTACTATTCGGTGGGTGGCCAGAGCACTCGCTCCAATCGCAGTCGCCTGAGTGTGGCGCAGAAAATTGAGGACGCCAATGCGGAGTTCAATCAGCTGGTGCCCATGGGCACCATGCCCGGCCTGCAGCTGCCCCTGCCCGCCGACCAGGGCTGGATAGTTGAGGAGGGTGAGTTTGTCATGGTGCATGCAGCCAGTACCACGCATCTGGCATCCGATTGCTTCTTTGCCCCGGAGTCGCGCCTGAATGATGGTCTCATCTATCTGGTGATTATACGCGCCGGCGTCGGTCGCTCCCAGCTGCTCAATTTTCTGCTCAGCATGAACAGCGGCACACACCTGCCCACTGGGGAGGATCCCCACATCCTGGTGGTGCCGGTGCGAGCTTTTCGCATTGAGCCAAGCGGCAACAACGGCATTCTCACCCTCGATGGCGAGCGTGTGGACTACGGACCCATCCAGGCGGAGGTATTTCCGGGCCTGATCAATGTTATGACCACCACGGGCTAATGAATCAATCTTCTTTGTGAGTTCCACGTGTATTTGTATTTCTATTTAGTTTGATAATGCACTTGACTAATCAATTAAGACTGTTGTATTTTTTTTTTTTTTTGTTACTTATATCATAGAAACAAACTAAAATACCACAAACAGAGTGCTGCAACATCAACATTAGCATATACACGATTGTATTGTATTGTTTATTCAATAGTTGTATTTTGATTATACGATTTTACATACTTTAATCTAAATAAACATGGTCTTTTATTTGCAGAACAGTTGTGCGCATTTACATATGTTATGCTTAACAGCTGTTAACCGGTTAACAGAGAAAACAAAGTGCAAGTAGCGCGATAAAAGCGCGATAGTAATAATTAATGTGTAACAACTTCCTGCGCCTGATAAAGAATACGCCCATAAAAAGTTGGATAATCTTTGAAAGAAGTGCAAGAAATTATGATTTGATTGATTGAAATTGATTGATAATGGGAACAATCAATAGAATCAAAATATCAGAATATAATAAATATACAATTGTATTAGACTTTCGGTCATTCCAAAACATTTAGACGCTATCAAAAGATACCCATTTATGTTGGTTATTTGTTGAATAACCCTGATAATGTTATTCAAGGCAGCCCTACTAACATCAGCTGCAATTTCGATTAGATTGGCCTTTATATGGCCCAGATTGGAGCTTAAGAGCCACATAAAACACGTGAAAAACAATGGGATTTGCTACCAATCCAAGTACTGGACTGGACTGCAGGCTATCTTTATAATCATTACACAAAAATACACACATATCTCCCACACACACATATACTCATAATATATATATATATACATATACTTAAATTCTATTGAAAATTCAGCACATATCAGAGCTGGGGCAATGTTCGAGTGCTCTTCATAACTTGACTTTTTGTATTAGCTAGCAACTAGTATTTAAATTCCATTGATAACCAAAATTATCAAACTGCAAGAAGAAAACCTAAAGATTACTGCCCTCATGTTATTTAATGAAATTAAATCAGAAATGTTCACTCACAAACTTATCAAATCTTTGTATGAAACTTTACAAGCTGGGGACTCTAAAATAGGGATGTATCACAGCTGTTTCCATTGGTTACAGGGTATAGTAGTATCAATGTTTAAAGTGGTCACCATTAGTTAATATTTTCAACTCATATATAACTAATTAAATCAGCAATTCTATTTTGGCAAAAATTGATTTTCAACATGACCAGATAAGATATCAAGTAGTATAATATTAAAAGACATATGTACAAATCAGTCATATATAGACATATGAATATAATACACATATCTTAGCCGGAGACGCTTCTGCAGTATTTGTCATTTCCTTCACTTTGATTTTTGTTTTGTTCGCCACTTTCGCTATAAACACTGCGGCTACACTTATCTCTAGGCATGTGCTCATCATGTGTACAGTTGCGCTCAAAATAATAGTGGGGCCAGCTGAAATTTTGAAAACTAACAAATAAGGTATAGTATATAACTTGGTCTTTAAATTGGTCTCAAGTTTTGCATATGATCCTCTTTTTAATTGTAATAACTTCTATAACTGTCTTGAACTACTGATGTTCAACTACCGATAGTACATACCACTTTCGATTATTTGAATAATTAAAAAAAAAATGTATAACTTCAATGGGTATTGATGGTAAAAGTATAAACCATCGATACTAACGATAGTGCCCTCGAAGTACTACCTTGAAATAACAATTAATGAATTTGTTGTTCACTTTTAATTAACTTAGCTGTATGTATATTTTGGACAGCACTGTAACTAGCTTAGCTTTTAAAAGTGTAGCATACTATTAGGGTAAGGCAATAAAAATACGAGCAAGCTTTTGTGTTGGCGATTCATAGATATATGCATATATGTATATATGGATATATATGTATGTATGTCTCAATAGTTTCTAATTAATGAGACCATACAATTGTGGACAGTAATTAACTTGTTGCATAGGGCAGTATGGTTTTGAATACATAAATACACACGCAGTAGGACAAAAAACTAGTCTTATTCTTTGTACTTTAACAAAACTTTCAAAATAATAATTCCCAAGGTCAACATTTTTAGCTTTAACAAGTCATTAGTTAATATGATTTTAGATGCAAATTAAGATAGTCTCTTTGTTTAAGTTGTGCAACTTGTTTAAAATTGTTAAAGCTCAAGTTTGTAGAGATATTCCGGCTATATTTTAATTCTTTTGAATGACTATTTAAAAGAGATAATAGGTTTCATATTTCTAATAACAGAGTTATTGCAAAGTTGTCTGCTATCCCAAAATTGTTGCAGAAAATGATTATACTGTTGCTCTAAACCATGATCTTTTACTTTTAGATTATATAATTGTATTGGGTTTCCTACCTCTTTTCTGTCCTGGATTTATTCTTATTTAAATAGATGCAATCCAACAAGTTATAATCAGATCTACAAGTTCGGTTGCTAATCTTAGGACAACTTTTGGTGTTGTTTCCTTGTCCCTTGTAGATCTTCAGGAAACTTTATTCCCTTTTCTCATCCCTCATGACCATGGCTTACACAATCCTTTTAGTGTGTTATCTTCTCTTTTTATATGTTCTTTTTAAGCACTCTTTCTCGTCTATTAAGTTTTCTCTTTTGGTTCACAGTTGGCAAATTTCTGGCAGATCCTAGCTGTTTGCCGGGGCAAATAATCCTCCCTCATCGGTACAGTGCCGTGAATTGGGAAATAGCTTGCCGAACCAGCTACTAAAACTGCCCCATTGGTTTGAACATTTCATTATTTTTTCTTTGAATTACAGATTTATAATTAACTTAATTCTTAATTAACCTCAAACTATAAGTTTTTCTTTACTATCAACTCTTTCCTATCTAGCAATAGGCACAAATGTAGGCTTTAAATGTAATTCCGTCTAGGCCTTTTAATCAATATACTCGTATATGAACCTATGTGTTAAATTATTTATACCCTTGCAGAGGGTTTTAAAATTTTGTCACGAAATGTGTAACGCATTGAAGGAGACGATTCCGACCCCACAAAGTATATATACTCTTGATCAGCATCAATCGATATAGCGATGTCCGTCTGTTTCAATGCAACCATAGCTACCATAGGAACAGTCGGTAAAAAACCGCGTTGTATTCAAAATTGTTTGTTTGTTAAGATAACGACTATATCTTATAGGAGCAATCGGATGAAAAATTAATTATTGTATGAAAAACATTTTTGTTTAAACAGATATTACATCCTAATTCAGCAGTTGCAAGTTTTATTATACTTTATATGGTTTGAGGAATTGGTTCTATGGCGACTATATAATCATGAGTTTCGATTTTTATATTAATTTTATTGTATTTTGGATAAAATTTAACAAGAAAGTACAGCAATGCTTTTTTTATAAAAACTCAATTTTTTGGAACAATTGGTCCTTCTGCGACTATATAATGCGGTCAGATTTTTACAAAATTTATATAAAAATCGAACCTCATTATTATATAGACGCCATTGTTAAAAAAATTGAGTTTTTATATAAAAAGCATTGCAGAAAAGACTTTCTTGTTAAGTTTTATCCAAAATTTCTTAAGTACACATGTCCTAAGTATCGATAGCTTAAACAACCGCTATCGAAACTATCGAGTAACGACACTATCGATGCTTTTACAGCTCCACCTCGTACATACATACATACATACATATGTACATACATACAGCTGCGTGTATGTAAATATGTGCTAGTATACTTATTTCCAGTCTGATTCATTCATAAAATATACACATACATATGTATGTACGAGTATGCATGTGGGCATGTATGAAGCTCTCATGTGCGCCACATGTGTGCCAATGTGCGACTCTGTCTGCTGCCCGTTTCCCCCTCGTCCACTTACCCAAGCTAGCGGCCGCCTTAGCAGCAGCTAAGAATCAAACCAACCAAAAAATAAAAATGAAAGAAAAAAAAGAAGGCTAACACGACTTGAATTCATTTCGGATGCGGTTTCAAGTGGCCACTTTCGAGTCAGCCAAGTAAATGCACATGTGTGAGTCTACCTACCGTTAGGCGGCAAGGCACACACACACGCCCACACACACACATATGTACATACATACATACATAGTATATATATTTATAGATAGAAATATGTTTGTAACCGTATTGGCCTTTATTATTGCTTATACTATGTATTGTTTATACAAATTGCATTTTATATCTTGGCTGCTTCTTTCTAAAAATAATAATAATAATAATAAAAAAGATGTCGGCCTTATTCGTCACCCTCCCTGCCCCTACGAGCACCTCTATTCTTTCGCCATCGTCACCCAGTTGAAGCTGCAGGCTGATTGTGTGGGAATTAGTCAGAAACCTGCTGGTTAGTGCTCGGCCCGAAGCCCAAGCTGAAGCTTAACAATTTGTTCAGTAAGCTTTTTTTTGCCGATGCCAATACCACGCATTCGCGCGTCAGCAAGGGTATATCGATATATCTAGATACCCTGTTCCCAGCCCAAATTTATTATTAGCACTCGTAAATTCGAGACAACTACCAATTTGGATTCACATTTGTCTTGAAATGGGAGCATATACGATTCTATAAAGTATATTTTGTATTCTTTTTTAGTAACTATGCATTTAAGAAACGTTTCCACAAAGTGAAAAACAAACAAGCAGTGCACTGCTTGCACACTAGAGCCAAGCAAAGCATCGACGCTGCTATCATAATATCGATTGTTTTAAATTACCGTCACTTTCCATCCTTCTATTCGATATATGGACTTAGTCATATGCACATATCATATATATATTTGGGAAATATCTTCCCAAACAGAGAGAGGTGTGAAATTTAACTTTAGTTATATCATTATTTTATGTGAAAAATGTTGTTCATAAACCAAATTCTTGAATTTGTTTAGATAATCGATATCTGATTAAAGGGTAGCTTGAATTGACATACCGTTGATAATCGGATTTGGTTTTTTCTTGAAAGTTGAGCTGAATAATACGTTCGTGAAGTCTCGTCATATACATATATCAGAGATTTTAATTTCACGTTGGCATTTTGTTTAATTTCATATTGTTCAAAAGGCCATTACAAATTTGTGCAAACATGTTATATTTTACTATGTATAAGGTATGACAAATATCCATTAAACGATGTATTTTCTTACATTCCTAGTGAATTTTATTGCATTACATTCTCGGGTTTTCATTAGTTCACTCTGTTGAGTGTGCACTGTATGAAGTCTAAACTGGAAATTAGTTAAGAGAGAAAGAAGAGCAATAAAATGATTAGAAAACCAGTCGGCATGTAAATCATTTTAGTTTTGACACAGTTATGAGCTTTATGAAGCCCATCAAGTTTATAGTTGTCTAACATTTTATTGTATTTGCAAAATATTAAAAGTTCTTATCAAGCATTCAAAATCCTGTCAAGTTTAAAAGCCGTCACTCTCTGCATGTATATATGTACATATGTGCATGTCCCTGGTGACTATATTTAGTATTTAACCTAATTAAAAGCGAACTAATGGAGGTCCATGTGAAAGGGGAGGTACTGAAGCGACGTCAGCTCACCTGCCACGTGTGCATGCCACGCCCGAAGTGCCCACAGGTTGACTAGCTCATACGTACATTGTCATATTATGCAAACCCAATTTCATTTTATTTGCCATCCTCCCTACCAACCACCCTCCCTCCCTCCCGCTCGCTCGCTCGCTCTTTCTATTATGTTAGGTCCCCAGCTGAGCGAACTGAAGCCAAGCCCCGAACGTCCAATTTGTAACTGTATCTGCTATTAGAGATTTGTGCGTCATTTGATTATGTATTGCAATGCCAAGATACTATTTACATAACGATTCATGTAAGTGCTCCGGCCACGTGTATGCCAAGGAGGAGTAATGCACAAAAGCACTTGACGTGGGTGCTTTCATAACGCTGAACCCTTAAGAATTAGATCATTCATCTGTGCTTGTGCAGCTGACACCTTTTATATAATATTTATTGCCAATTATGTTACGTTTTATAATAATAGACAGCTACAATTCAATATGAATAAGGCTCCATTTGCTTAAGGTATATTTTGGGAGAGAAAAAAACACCAATGTATTTGTATTTTTTTCTATTTTGAAAACTCGTTTTTAATTATGGTCATCAAAGCTCCCCAAACCATTTCAAAATAGCCATTTAATTTATAAATTTCACAAAAGAAAAAAATACGTTCTTAAAATGTAAAATCAAACTTAGTAGTAAAAACAACTTGATCTAAAAACTTACTCTGAGCTAGTTCAATATTTAGTCTATTTGCCAAGCGGATTGTACCTTTACTCATATACATATGATGTACAAACATATATACATATGTACATTCCCCCAAGCAAGTAAGAACGTTGCAGTCGGACGTACCCGACAGCAGAATACTCGTTTTCAAGTCCGGTATAATTTTTTTGCCTAATTGTTCAGGGCGTTTACAGAAGTATGTACATATGTCAAATTTGGTGACTCTAGCTGTGAAACTGTAGAAGATATACCTCTGTGAAAAACGTGTTTTGGAGAAAGCTCTGCCGATTTGCGGAGAAGGGCGTGGGGGTAGCAAAAAAATGTTGATGCTGATTTTTCAAGGAAGTCAACATTAGTGTGAATGACTAATTTGGTGAATCTAGCTCAAAAATATATGATTAAGATTTAGGTTTCCGCCAAATTGCGGGGGAGGGGGTGGTGGTAGGGGGTCGATCTTGACACTTTAAAAACTGAGGGTCTACACCACCATGTGTACCAAGTTTGGTTGCTCTAGCTTCAAGGGTGTGGAAAAAATTGCGTTTATACAGGCAGTCCGTCATTTAACAAACTCTCTTTCAAAAAACTAAAAAACTAAAAAACTTGAAAACTAAAAGTTACCGAAATACATACATACATACATATGTATATACATACATATGTATATACATACGTATGTTCATTGTAGGAGATTGCTCATTTAAGGGTTAAAATTGGTGTCCGCTAATTAGTTGCGTATCGGGAACAGAATGGGGAAGTGAAAAGCAGTACACCGATATACTTATATACTTATATACAAACATTTGATAATTTGTATGTACATACCCAAGGGGAAGTTGATAATGTACATATGTATGTATGTACATACATACATATGTATGTTTGTATTCAAGACAGACGATTGCAGCGCTCGTTTAATCGTCAATCAAAAGCAAAAGCACGCGCTGATTTGTTCTATTTGAATACAATAATATTTTATCGCTCTAAGTGCAGATGAAGAGAAGTTAAGAGACGGAGAGAGAGAGATGGAGCGAGAGAGCTATAGAAAGCTTCTAACACAAAACATGTACAATTGTGTGTACATACATAGTACATATGTCTATACATACATACATATGTACATACTTACTATATACATACATGTGTATATAAGTCTTATCTATTGACGACGAACAACGCAAAAATGAGCCTAGACCCTTGAAGTACTATAATTTCTTCACAAAAAGTGTAACGCATTGAAAGAAACGTTTTCGACCACCTACACTGTTGCCAATTCAGCTTTTTTCCCGTCAAATCTGGCTTTTTCAAGGCCCAATTGCGGGAAAAATACGAAAACAGCGGGAATCCTGGCCTTTTACGAAATATTTTCATTTTTTCCCAGGACTCGAGTGTTCTGCAACAAATTTCCGAAAACTCAGTAATCAAAGAAACATCAAAATGCTGAAGGAGGCTTCCGACAATAACTTATTTTATTTACAGATACGGATTGCGCAGATCAAATAAATGTTGCTACCAACTGCCCCAAAAATATCTAAAATGTAAGCTTTGGTGACATTTGAAAAATAGACCAAATTTATTGAAGTAGACGAAAATATTGAACATTTGCAAAACGAATGTTAATAAAAAACATGATAGAAAACAACAGCTTTTTATTCAGCTTTATTTGTCCGAACTTTTAGCCTTTTTTCGGCATTGTTCCACCAAAAACAGCTTTTTTGCTTCTAAAAAGTTGGCAACGCCGGCTACCTACAGTACTTTATCTACATATGCTTGATCAGCATCAATAGTCGAGTCGATTTTGCCACGTTCATCCGATTTGGCCTGTCCGTCTATCAGTTATGAAATCATACTTGGCATTTATGTATGCGTACATACATATGTACGTATGTATGTATGTCGGTACTGAACTGATCATATGTACATACATATGTATGTATATCATAGTGGAACAATCTGAAGTGAATTGGGTTTTTGTACAGTTATTTTTGTTTAGTTTAGTTTGTCATGCGAACAATTGTATGCATGAGCATCTCTGGAAGGGTATTAAATCTTCGGCGCGCGAAGATGTCTAACTTTCTTCTGTTTTTCTGTAACAGAAACAAGAACGAGAAATTGCAATACAAATATTATATGTATTTATGTACATACATATGTATATATGGATGTATGTATGTATGTATGTATGCATGTATGTATGTATGTAGAATATTGCGACAACTTTGTACAGTAAAAAAGCAAACAAACTGAAACAACAGCGAAAGCAATTAGGAAATAAGCCACGCAGCTGTTAAATGGCCCCACTCAGCTTCCCCTTCCCCCCTCACACAATATCTCTTCCTATTAGCCCCCCTCCCCTCCACCTTCGCAAGCATTGCCTGAGAGAGGAAAGCTTTTGCTGTTAAATGTAAAGAAACAACAACAAAAATTGATCATCAAAATGAGGCCAACAAATTGTAACGGTGTTACGACAACGACAACAACAACAACACCAAATAGCGTAAAAGCCAGAAACGCCGAAAACGCAAAAAAAAAAAAAAAAAAAAAAAGGAACTGCTTGAATATTGCAATTCATCAAAAGCAAACTTCAAAATGCCGGTACAAAATGAAACAGATTGACACACATACAAGCAAATGTATGTTTGCATGTTAATATGTACTTATGTACTTACATATGTATGTATGTATGCACATACATATGCTGCATTGCAAGCGTTGCAGGCTGTCAAAACAGTAAACAACATTTTGGAAATGATTGGCAACAAACGAAACAAAAACAACAGCAGAGTGGAGCAGGGGTTGCGGGACGGGTTTTTTTTGCGCAACTCTTTTTGCCATTGTATTGTGATGTTTTTGTGTTGTTGTTTATTTTACATAACGGTTTTAGCAACGGACACTGGGGCAATGAAGGAAGGCAATATGTACAAACATACATACATATGTATGTATGTATGTATGTATGTATGTATGTATGTATGTATGTATGTATGTATGTATGTATGTATGTGAACTAGTAATGTAAAAACATCGTAAAATCGTCGATGTTCATTTAACGCGATTTTCGATGATTTAAAATTTATGTTTGAACAAAAATATTCGCCTAAAGTTGTTTTTTGGGAATTCATTTATTGCATTTACACAACAATATGAAAATAACCAAATTATAATGTAGAAGTAGATTTTAAATTAGGATTAAAGAGAAAATAAATATAAATGTGATAACTTACAATAATTATTTACATTATCCATTTTAATAGTATGCATAACAGAAATATCTTGTCTTAGTAAAATGTATATATTTATGTACATACATATGTATATGCATATGTATGTACATACATATGTATATGCATATGTATGTACATACATATGAACATAGTTCTCTCTTAGCTTTGATGTTTGTTTTGTTCTTATAATGTATCGATGTAGTTTTCCGAAGATCGATGTTCATTTGAGATTTACTTTGCTAATATGAGCACCCGCGCTTGTGTACACATGTACAAATGTATCTATGCATGTACAAATGTCTAATTTCTGTTTGTTTTCAAGTTGCCGTTACTACTTTTCGGTTAAATAAATATGTATGTATGTATTTACAACTGCTTTTTGTTGTGCTACTTTATGTTGTTTGCCCCACACAAATACACACGCACACACACACACGTATGTATGTATATATGTGTGTACGTAGCTCATTTCTCAAGTGCAAATCATTTTTAACATATTTTCGCGGCTTGTTGAGAAGGTCAAAAGGCTTCAAAAAGCAGCTTCGACACCAACTAAAATGATATAAAAAAAAAAAAAAAAAAAAAACTTAGACAAATACACCCACACTAACGTTTCTATTGCGTATGTATGTTTTTCTGTGTGCATGTATGCACAACAGGCAAAAACACTTGTGCAGATAACTGAAAAAAAGCAAAACAAAGATCAGCTAACATACATACATACATGTGTGTACATACATACATGTATGCATGTATGCATGTATGTATTTGCTCTGTTATGTGCTGTACATTTGTCCAACATGAGCATAAATATATAAACAGAAGAATATCAAAACGCACGCGAGCCGTATGAATGTACATATGCATACATACATATATGAACATATATACATATGTATGTACATATGACCATACACCCATGCAAGGTGGTAGCGCTGCGCACAGAGAGAGAGCGAGAGAGAGTGAGTGCAAGAGCAGACGATGAAGTTGAATTGGAAGATACAAGGTTACAACAACAAGACAACAACAAAGCAGCTGATGTGGTCAGTGTTGCCAATTTGGCAATTTTCACGTCAAATTTGGCTATTTTAAAAAGTCGAATAAGGGAAACCATCAAATTTGACAGGTGCCTGCATATCTGGCTATTTATCATACTAATCAGTTTATAAAGCTGTTTATAAATAAATGATACGTTGTTTGTGTGAAATGTTTTATGTACAATGCTTTATTGCGGATCTATAAACATGGATCTCTTCTTTATCGAAGATTATTTAGTAATACTTAAATTAGGGAACGGACATATTTCTGAAATTTTGGAGTATTAAATACAAATGTATATTTTATCCGACTCGTATAACGCACAGTTAAATCAAATTAGTTCTGACGCTTAATTGATACTTTGTTATTTATTTGACATTTTTAATCATAATTTTAGCTATATTTCCTAATCGATTGTTGGCAACACTAGTTATGGTAGCAAATGTGTACGAAAGCACAAGAAAAACAGAGTATTTTCTCCAATTGGAATTTGGGAGGCTGGCACTTGTTGTTGTTGTTGCTTGATGATAATAAAAACGAAGCAAGTAAAACAGATTTGAAGAATGCGCGCAAAAGATCAAGAAATGCAATCGATGTTTAAAAGGCAACAAAAAAGAGGAAAGTATCAAAAACAACCACAGCTATGGCAGAAAATTCGTATAACTAGAAAGTTTTCTTGTTTGCCTTTTGATGACGTTTTCAAAATGTATGTATGAATCTCTCTGGGCTCCATATTAGTTGTATGTCTGCCTGTGTTCCCGCACATGCAGTATATAAATATGTAAATAGTAAACACACCTGCTTCAGCACTCACCGTGTTCTTATTGGTATTCTGAGCGAAGATGGCGAATTTGCAGAGATGACGACGAGCGAAGCGACGTCGTCGTTTCAATCATATATACATCCAACTGCCATGGAGAAAATATGTCTAGATGGACTACGGCGTGTTTTATTTAATTTCACTACAAAATTTTGACGAGACCGACTTTTTTTGCTGTAAACGTCACTTCTTCGGGCTGCCCGCACACACAAACACACAGTCACATACATACACACACACTGTCTGTATTCTTATTGGAGTTAGTCTTTAATTGTAACTTTGAATTTAATGCACTTAAACGAGTGACAGCGTTTGCGGCTGCGGAAAAAATAAAAAAAAACAATATCATTCGCAGTCTGCAATAAATACTTCTTTGGCGTTTCGAGTTCTCAATGTTTGCTGAATTTATAAACTGAGCTTCCAGTGTGACTGCACTTGGCAAACAGTCTGGCCAAAGACAACACCCGCTAAAATACCCTAAACTCTGCATAAAAATACGAACACTATCGACAAGAGAAATCGATATAAAAACGCCCGATTAACGAATGCTTCTCCATTTCACAGAATATTCTTTCGAGTACTCCTGCGAGTTATCGATGGGGATGAAAATATTTGCGATTTTAGCGAAATTATGGATTATGAATTTTATTTACTTATGCCTTTATCAAACTGGTGAAAGTTTTCTAGAATGGCCTCTTCTATATTGAAGGCTTTATAAATGACGAAATGTATGGCGCTGAATTAATATAGAATTATATACTGCTTGGTGCACGACGGAAGATTGTCCGTTAATAAATAAAGAATGAGCCGTCTAGTCTCTCTTAGAAAAAATTATAATAATGTTGCATATACACATATCAGACGTATCCACAATTGATAACCAAGAAGCCTCTCTCAAGCCTAGTGTAAGCAAACACAATTGAAATGGATTGTAATCTTTCTGTTGCGGTATAGTCACACAAACTTCCGGCCAATATATTCAGCTTCGACTTAATTTTGAGTCCTCAAAAATGTTTCTATGCGTTAACTCTCCACCCTGGGAGCTTGTTCGCCCACAAGTTAATAAGGATGTTCTTCGTATGGGCTGACCTTTGCGGTGCATTTATTATCGAATTTACATTTTTGAACTCGCGCCGATACTATCGTAGATAAATTTGTCATAAAATACTCGCTATCGATTGGAAAAACAAGTGATATTTTACAGCACTTTCAATACTAATATCGAAATAATTTTATTGCCAAATATTCGTCCACATGTATTTCTTATGTGAACAAATCATAAATTTTGCTCAATAATGCGATATTATGGCTATGATATTAACAGTCTATATAACCAAAAACAATTAATCGTATGTCATTATTACGATAGTCTACATCGGCTTCAGCTCTCAAGTATCGATATGATATAATCATCCCTGGCACACTTAATATATATCGAAAAATAGACTTGCCGAGTCATAATTTGACTTGACAACTTCGAAGCCATTGTACAAAATTCTAATCGAAAGTTGTGTGCTGAGAGCCTGAACAGGCAATTTTGTTTAAAAAGAAAGAAATTAATAAAATCGCAAAGAGCACGATGACAGTCACAAACCGGGTAAGTGCATAAAATAAATGATTGCCACAACAAACAATGCAATAATTGCACATTCCGTACAGCTGGATACGGAGTCGGCCTACCAAAAAGGTGAGGGCTTCCGTTCCTATTACATACAAAAAATTGAGGAACTGCAGTTGATTGTGGCCGAGAAGAGCCAAAATCTGCGCCGTCTACAGGCACAGCGCAATGAACTTAACGCCAAAGGTAAAAAACACAAAAAAAAACATACTTCGGTTGCCGAAGATTATATACTCTTGCAGATACATAGGTATCCTTGGCATAAAATATATGTACATAGTTCGATTCTGATCAACAACAAATATCCCGCAAGTACGCTCGCTTTGGTGCATGCCTCAATCCACTACAAAGACGTCACGAAAATTGTGCGTCGGCAACAGAAAAACGTCGTTAGCAAATTCCTGCAATTTTTTTTAGTGCGGCTCTATTTCTTGTCCTGTGACAGCCGAACGTGTATGTATGTGTGTATGGGAATGTCATCCCAGCGGAACGAGGCCCGGATTGAGTAAAATTGGAGGCTTCGTATGATATGCGTGCCTTCGAATACAGTGTTTTGTTGTTGCTGTCATTGTTTACGCGAAGTATGTATGTGCATACGATTGCCAAGCGAGTGACTTGACATTGATGCATGCATATGTATGTATGTGTGTACTGCGTGCAACAAAAAAAAAAGAGTATTTCTGTCAACTTGTGTACATAAAGTTAGCTTGCAAGCAGAGAGCCTCTCTTGCATAGAAACAGACGGACAAAAAGACAGTCGAATGGACATACATACATACACATGTACAATTTGTTGCTGCATTGAGATATTTGACATTGAAATATTTAAAGGAAACTTTGAAGAAGTTGGGCTGATGGTAGAGCTCACAAGAAAGGTCTTATAGGTTATAGGCTCCAACTATAATAATAATATGTCAAGCTCATTTAAGTGAAAACATATTTACAGAAGGAGACATCTACGACCCTATAAAGTATATATATTCTTGATCACTATCAGAAGAAAATCGATTTGGCCACGTCTGTATGAACGCGTAGATCTCAGCAACTATAAGAGCTTAAAGACACCAAATTTAAAATAAATAGGTCTCTCAATACCATACGCAGATCTAGTTCTTTTCCGATTGCAGATATCTCCCCCCGCACCCCCGTAATTTTATAAAAACGTTTTTCAGCCACAATTTCAAATATATGACCCTGGGATTTGGCATGTATTCTGCTTGGGTCTTTCTTAAACTACTACTTAAGTTTCAAAATGATCGGATCATAAACATGGAAGTTATTCACGAAAGCAGATTCAGTGCTGATTTAAAGTGCCTCGCTTGCGCTGTCGCTTGTATGTGTGCGTCTTTGGGTACGAAGATACGATTGGTAGTTTTAGATCTGGGTACAGGGAGTTTCGTAGTGTAATGAAACAACTTTTTGTTTCAATTATGGATTTAAAAACCCTAAAATATTATAATACCATCTGCAAGGGCATAAAAGCGTTAAACATAACAAATTTATATATGTTTATGCATTAAATGAATAATTTGAATACTTGTAGTGCGCATGCTACGCGAGGAACTGCAGCTACTGCAGGAACAAGGTAGCTATGTCGGCGAGGTTGTCAAGCCAATGGACAAGAAGAAGGTGCTCGTTAAGGTCCATCCAGAAGGCAAGTTTGTTGTGGACCTGGACAAGAACATTGATATAAATGACATAACACCAAATTGTCGTGTTGCATTGCGCAACGAGAGCTACACTTTGCATAAGATATTGCCAAACAAGGTGGACCCTCTTGTGTCCCTGATGATGGTTGAGAAGGTGCCGGATTCGACATACGAGATGGTTGGTGGCTTGGATAAACAGATCAAGGAGATTAAGGAGGTTATCGAGCTGCCCGTTAAGCATCCCGAGCTGTTCGATGCCTTGGGCATTGCTCAGCCGAAGGGCGTGCTACTTTATGGGCCACCCGGCACGGGCAAAACATTGCTGGCCCGTGCTGTGGCCCATCATACCGAATGCACATTCATACGCGTCTCGGGCTCCGAGCTGGTCCAGAAATTCATCGGCGAGGGATCGCGCATGGTGCGTGAGCTGTTTGTGATGGCTCGCGAGCATGCTCCCTCGATTATATTTATGGATGAAATTGACTCGATTGGTTCGTCACGCATTGAATCCGGCTCGGGCGGCGACTCTGAGGTGCAGCGCACCATGTTGGAGTTGCTTAATCAGCTGGATGGCTTTGAGGCCACCAAGAACATAAAGGTCATCATGGCCACCAATCGTATTGATATACTTGATCCAGCTTTGTTGCGTCCCGGACGCATTGATCGCAAGATTGAGTTCCCACCACCAAATGAGGAGGCGCGTCTGGACATCTTGAAGATACACTCGCGCAAAATGAATCTAACGCGCGGCATTAATCTGCGCAAGATTGCCGAACTGATGCCGGGCGCATCTGGTGCCGAGGTCAAGGGTGTTTGCACCGAGGCCGGCATGTATGCACTGCGTGAGCGTCGTGTTCATGTTACTCAGGAGGACTTCGAAATGGCCGTGGCCAAGGTGATGCAGAAGGACTCTGAGAAGAACATGTCCATCAAGAAGCTGTGGAAGTAAACCTCACATACAAAACACATACGATTAAACAACTACAACTAACATTTAATTTCACACACTACACAATATAATTAAAAGAAAAAAATAGAAAAAAATGAAATGACAAAAACAATTGTGTATTTTTCTACATATGTATATTTTGTATGCTTGTTCAATTTGCTGTCGAGTCCTGGCGCTGCTGCAGCTCTGCTTGGAGCAGCGCTGTAATTTGCTGATCGTCCGCAACATCCAGGCAGGTTTGACCAGCCGCATCGCGTAGCTCCAGATTGGGCTTCAGAGATAGCAAACAACGCAGGGCCTCCACATGGCCACAACTGGCCGCATAGTGCAACGGCGTCTGCTGCTCCCCATCAATCTGGTTCACATTGGCGCCACGCTTGACCAGATACTCAATAATTTCAGTTGCATTGCGATCGGTTGCCCAGTGTAACAATGCCATGCCCTGGTCATCCAACGATGTCAGATCCTTGGCCTGCAATTGCTCGCGCAAACGCTGCAAATTGTTCTCCTTGACATGATCGAATAACGTTTTCAGATGCTCGGGCGTGCTGTGCTCCTCTTCGGGCATCGATTCAATCGAGTGCACCACCCAACCAGTTGGCCTACCGCCGCCGCCGCTGCCACCGCCACCACCACCAACGCCTGAGCTGCCCACCTTGTTGTCCAGCCAATTGGGCTCCAATTTGTGCAATTTCGCCACATAGGCTTGCTGTGCAGCCGCAGTGCTCATATCGCCCAGTTGGTACCAGGCGTTCCACTTGCTGCGCGCCTTCATTTGCAACATTGAGGGGCGGGGCGTGCGGCAAACGCCATCGGTTGCCTGCTTGTACAGAGCATAGAACTCGAGCAAGTCACTGGCATCAAGGACATTCGCTTTACGCACCACATGCGCCGTGGCCAGCGAAAAGTGCTGGTCATCGTCATCAATATCCAAGTCACTATCAGACATTACTTAACTAAATGCAGCTGCTGCAATAACTTGATAGAAAATACTAAACTTATAACTGTTTTACTTTTGTCTTCTGTGTGTACGTGTAGGTGTAGGTGTGTGTGCGTATGTGTATGTGTTTGTCAAATCGTATTGCATTTATGACTTTTGTATGTTTAAATAGTTGCCCTCCAGTATGTGCTTCTGTTCGTTTTCAATCTTCTCCAGCGCCTGCAAACTGTTGAAGCTCACAAAACCGTAGCCCTTGGAGCAGCCAGTTTTCTTGTCAAAGATAACGTTTGCGTTGAGTACACGTCCGAACTCTTTGAAGTAGCCACGCAACTCCTGATGACCCACCGTCCAAGGTAAATTGCCCACAAATATGCGGTGAACTGATTTTCCAACTTTTGCCACTGCGGTTGCCATGTGTACGAACTTGCCTCTCACTCTCGCTCCCTATAGCCTTCGCTTTCGCTCGTCTGCAAATGGCAAAGTTCTCACATCAAATAAATAATACATTTAATTAAACGACGTCTTACTTGCTTTGGCACAAACGTTGCGTAAATTTATGTATGTATGTGGTATAACTTTGTAGTGCAACGGCGGTCGCACTTGTAGTTGTTGTTCACTATGAAATTAACCTCAAAGGAAAGAAAACATCGGAGTCGAAATGTTGCATTTGACGATTTCTTATCGATTCTGAATCGATTTTTTTTTTGCCTGGCACGAGTTGATGACGGAGTATAAACTAATGACACTTGTAGCTTACGCTTCAAAATTTTAGGTACATTTTGTGAACTTTAGATGTGGAAATTTTCATGTGACAAAAAGATATATTACTAAGCCCTGACCACGAAATATTCAACCAAAATTTTGTTGTTTATATATATGATTAAATCATTTTAATTAATAACTAACTAACATAGAGAGACATGTGGGGAAAAACTACCGCAAAGAAAGAAAAAAATGGCATATTTCCCAACTAAAAATGAACTTGATAATGACGGAACTCAAAGCCCAATTCTGTTTAAAAATTAATTCTGCGATTAGTGTGGGGACAGAAAATAAATAAAAGGATACCCCTACCTCTAAATGGGAAAAACAGGTGTTATGGCAAAAGTGTCTGATACAAAAGAAATGTATAATAAGCAAGTAAGAATGCTCTAGTGGAATATGTCCGACTAAGAGTCACCCTGTACCCAGGTTTAAAATTCCTTAGCACATCTTCGTTGTTGCCTATGCTCGACAGCATGGAAATACTTTCTTGAATAACTGTGGCTCTTATTATCCGGTTGGCTTGACACTTTCAAAGCAGAGTAATTAAAGAATCATGCACGTTAATAAGTATGGCAGACAGACAAACGGACATGGCTATATCAATTAACTATTCATGCCTGCTCGACTTCGATACTTTTTTCCATCAACAATGTAATTGAGCGTAAACTGCTGTTGCGGACGTTACAACAAACAGATGTTGTTGTCGTGGTCAATGTTCGTTCATCTTTAATATTTTCAGAAAGTTTTGAAGTATATTCGCATATATCGCAAATCATATAATATGAAAGAAAGAATAAGATTTGGCAATATTACAAAGGGTACCAAATAGTAATGTATACTACAGCGTTTCCCAAACAATTTTGACCGCGACCCGGTATGAGCTTTGAATATTTTTCGCGACCCACCTAATGAAAAAATACCGAACGAAATGGAAGCTGACCTTATGCCATTATTTTTTAATGCGTTGCCCATCTTGTAGTATTGTAGTCTTTAGTTTATCCGATGTAAAAATATACTATTTCAAATTTGTTTACCTTTATTACAATTTTTTCTACGACCCAGTACCGGGTCGTGACCCGAACTTTGGGAAACGCTGGTATGATATACATATACATATGTATGTATATGAACTAGTTCTGCGTAAATTTTTAAAGTTTGTTACCCTCGATGGTTGCGAATGTTACATATGTACATATATTAAAACCAACTTCGTTTTAAACTAACCAAATACGTAACTACAATATTTATCTTCAGACTGCAGAATATTGCAGACAAAAAGAATCTTGAAGAACGGTTTACCTGAGTTGTGTATTAGGTTGAAAACGCGCATATGTTGATAAGAAAAAACAAATATCTTACAAGGATTATCGTAAAACATCTTATTGCTGATATTTTTAAGAGTACACACATCATAGTTTATTCTTCCATTGACAAAAATCAGTCACTAAAGTTTCATTTGGAGAAATTACGCTATTCCTTCCGCAAGTCTCGCCAATAAATGTTTTAGGCATCAGATCCATCTAAATTTTGGTATCATAAAAAATAGTCTGCAATAAAGGTATATTCACAGTATCCAAAATTTTAAAAAATTTAACATTTTCTAACATGATTCCCGCACAGGTCAAAATATTACATGAGAATATTACTTTGGATTCAGTCTATTTTACAAATGTTTTGTTACAGCATTGGTCAAAAATCACAAGAAGTCTGCCATAAAATGAAACAGAGCTACCTCGTACAAGAAAAAAAGGACTTCGAACAATGTTTTTTATACAGAAACTCAATTTTTGACCGATCGTACCTACTATATGACAGCTATATGATTTAGTGGCTCGACTTAAATCAAATTTGTATAAGCTTTATACTCCGATTTGGTGAGCTTGGTGAGGATATCTTGAAAAACATAATAGTCTTTACACAAAACCTTAATTGTCAACCGATCGTTCCTATGATAGCTATATGTTATAATGTTCCGATTTGTCCGGTGCCGACATATGTACTTTCTGCAACAAAAAGAAGCATCTGTTCCAAGTTTCATGATGATAGCCTAGAACGGAGCCTAGTTTCTATAGAAACAGACGGATCGACGGTCTTCGCTATATCGACTCGGCTAAATATGCTGATGAAGAATATATATACTTTGTGGGTTCGGAATCAGACTTCAATGCGTTGCACATATCGTGACAATTTTATAATACTCTCTGCAAGGTACAAATAATGCTGTGTCATCTAACTGACATTACAAAATTTGTAGTATTACATTGACAAATTTATAATACCCTCTGCAATGGAAAAAAATAATGCTTCGTCACTTCACTGACATTAGAATATTTGTAGTATTCACAGGCATTTAGAGTAAGGCTTTAAGCCGTGACCAGATATATTAAATTTGTCTACTGATAGTCCTTTTTCTCGCCAATTCAAGACGAGCGACTTTATGACGTTGCAGTGACTTTGGTCCAGTCTTAAGGCTTAGCTTGGGGATGAATCCTGACAGTCTTTGACATTTTGGTTGACAATCTTCATGGAGTTCCTTGGCAAGCGCTTAACCCGTTCAGTAAATTTAGTTTTTACTCCCCATATCATATATTATCCAGTTAGGATTTGCTTTTATTAAAAGATTCATCCTTTGCATCAGAAAGGCCAATTCATCTAACTTTTTCTCATTTCCCGACGCATTTTCTTATGAAAGCAAGCAAGTAGTTGACCCTTTTCGACTTCAGCAACGTATGGCCTTAGTTGTTGTAGTTTTTTAAAGTTTTAACAACGTAACATTCCCACAGAAAACAGAAAAATGACAAAGCGAGCTAGTTGTATTAAACATGACATCATTCTGACGCTTTGCTGAGGCAGCGAATTTATTGTAACTAAGCATAAATAAGTTATTAATTGTCAATTCAATATATATGTATAAAAATAAGTTCTATAAAAAATATTATCAAACCAGCAAATTTCAAAGTAAAACATCTTTTTGTTTGCAATTTTGCTTTGCCATTTTGTTTTGTGTTCCCTTTTCTTTTTATTTAATTTATGATTTTATACTTTTTTTAACAAATTTCTTTTAAGCTACAAACTACTTAAAATTAACAACATCGCATACATATTTAATAAATAAACAAATAATTTTCCGTACATTTACAATACAATACAGTACAAAACACAATTCAATTGGCGCAAGCTTGGGATGTTGCGGTTTGTTTGTTGGTAAGCATTTGAAACAGTGTCAATAAATAACTATGGAAGCGATTTGTTTCATTCTTTTCATTTAAATTTTAGTCAGCCAATGAATGATGCATTGCAAACAGTTTACTTGAATGTTTGGGATAAAATGTGCTACGATTTGTCATATAGAATCTTCATCATCCTTATATCAATTATAAATAGGTTTAGCTATATATATTTAGTGATTTGGCGCTCTTTCTCCCTATTCATATTTTAGTTTTTTAATGGTATCGGTGTTTCAGGGATCTAAGGAACCAAAGAGTGTTTGTGGTACGGCTCAGCCGTAGCTCGTTGATGTCTACTTGGCTTGCCCTAAAAATAGTACATGTCTATTGAATTTGTTTAATGCTTTAATAGTTCTCATCATCGTTTTTTTTAATTTAAATACAAATATAGTACGTCTTCAATGCCTAGGCCTGCATGCAGGCATATCTTAAGAGTTAACATAATCATTTTCATTTACTTAGTCCATTGAAAACTAGTTTGTTTGGTTGCATTTTGTTTTCATCATTTTCTTGACAAGTTTTCAAATAAAAAACTATAGAGGTTTGAAAGTTATTTGCCTGATTTGTACAAAAACTATACAAAAAGTTGTTTCATTATTATATGTATATGTGTATGTGTATATGTATACATAATATGCATTTTGCTCTGTTTTTTTCTCAGTTAAAGTGCATAAAAACTAATTGTAAAAGTAAGGTTTGTAAATATAGAAAACAATTTCATTTTTCTTCATTCACTTTTTTTTTTAATAATATTAATTATAATGTAATTACAACAAACTATGCCTAACATAATAAATATACATAATGTATATATATAAATATATATATTAGTTATATATATATATATATAAATGTATATATGTATGTGTTGTATTTTTCACTTAGCTTAAATGTTTATGATATATATGTGAATTTTGCTCTTAACATTTTATTTGCCTGTTACACTTTATTTTTAACTTGATCATACTGTGTTTTAGAGACTGATTGCTCTTTTATAGTACAAAATAACGCAATAGATTGTATAACTTTCTAGCACACGTACACGACAAAAAAATATTGTAATAATAATTGGGAAAATATTGGGTTTACATTAGTTACAAAATATTGCATAGTTGAAATTTAATACAATATAGAAAAAGGCTCTATTACTTTCATTCTGTATATTAATTAAACATAATCGTATTGAAAAAAATTCGTTTATGTGTCACAGCACCACCATTAATTTTGTTGTTCTTGTTTATGAAATTGTTGTAAACTGTAATTGTAAAGTTGTTATGTAATTTACGAACGCATTTATTTATTGCATGAGCTACGCTTGGTGGCCGCACACCTGCTACCAAAGGCGATGCAGGTGAAGATTTCGTGATAACACCGAGCGCACATCGTTGGTAAACCGAAGCGCGTCCAGCATGGGAAGCAATGATAACAGCGCGGTATCCATTGGATCGGAGAACCAACTTTTAATGGGTATTGCATTGTTTGGAAAACAACGATATGCTCCGGGCGAATTGTCAATTATAAATATCTGTAATACAACGATATATACAAATTAGGCGATTATTTCTTGATTAGCTTTTAATTGATATTGCTTACCCTATTCAAATCACTGCATATGGCTGACAAATCTTTGGTATATGAGCCATAGTCGGGCGTACAGTGTTGTCTGTAATAGCGTCTCCGCAGTATATTGCGGCCATTGTCCAATTTGTCCGCCACAGCAGCGCCATAGATTTCCATGCTCGCTGTAAACACAACCAGATCGTACCACTGCGATACCTGCCAATACATAACAATACAAACATATATATTACAAATATGCATAGTTTCAAATGGAATACAGCTACAAGAAACCAATTGGAAACCAATTAGTGAACCAATCTTTAAATTATATACTGTTTATATGGTCATAGCGACGTGAATATGTTAAGAGTAACAGCATTTTTATGTAATAACAGCTGTTAAGCTTAACAGAACTGTTATGAACATAGAATGCAGCAGTTTGTAAAAGCACAAGCTGCTTTAAATAACATCAAGAAAATGTAAAGTTTAATGAACTTAAAGCGTTATATACAAGTGGAAACAACAACGAATCGATCTCTTTTGTGTTCCCGCGCTTATCTTGAGAAACCCTCAACAAAATGCGTTTTCTTTTTGTCATAATGTACATTATTTTTGGGAATGTTTTTGTATGTATACAAATTTACAAATGTACAAGGAAGAATGACGTATATAGAACAATTGCATGATTAAATATTCTCAAAGAAGTAAGAATGCTCTAGTCGAGTAGACCCGACTACAAGAAACCCCGTACCCGCTCCCCCTCTTGCATAAGTTCTGTGTTTATTATCCGATCGACAAATAACGAAATTTTAAACAAATTCTCGAAATAGATAGATATATAGATAGATAGATGACTCAAACCAAATATCAAAGCTGTATCTTTAAAAATGTTTGTGTAAAACATTTTTATTAAGATCTGAAAGTTTGTTTCAGATTCGTTTGTTGATTTGAGCATAGTATACAGGAACCTACATTCCCAATTTGGTCTCTAGCTCTTAGTCCCTGAAGCCGATAGACAGACAGGGCCTAATCGATTCGACTATTGATACTGATCGAGAATATATACACTTTATAGGGGCGGAGATGTCTCCTTCTGTTTGTTACATACATTTGTACAGTTTCAGTACAACTTAATGCAGAGCAGTTATATAATACGTGAGTATAATTATAGGCTAACAGGCTCTAGTTACCAATTCCAAACACGTTTCATCCAGCATCTGAAATGAGAACCATGAAAACTTATATGTTTTTCAAGTTATCCTGACCAAACTCTCTATATCAAACTGCCATTATGTTTTATACAAGCTGACCAATTTCGGTCAGAATTACAACACTATATCATTCAACTACCATTGAAACGGAACTTTGTTTTGATTTTCAAGATAAACTAATAAATTCCAAGATTCGCTGTGCATTTTTCATGTTGACCAAGTTTTATACAAATCGGATTACGGTCTTGTCTTTGAAAACAATCGGATGAAAAGTGAGCTTTCGTATTAAACATTTTCTGATATTTACAGATATTTCAATCAAACTTAGTATCGGATGAAAAGTGAGCTTTCGTATTAAACATTTCCTGATATTTACAGATATTTCCATCAATCTTAGCAATTGTGAATCTTATTATACATTATATCAACGTTTCTCAAAGTGTGGGTAAAAAAAGAGAACAAAAAAATGGTTAAATAGTATATTTTTACATCACATAAACCAAGGACTACAATACTGCAAGGTGGGCAACGCAACGGCATTATGTAATTTGTCCAGTTTTGATCAAAATCGAATGATTATACCATATAGCTGCCAAAGGAACGATCGGAATTGAGAATTGAGTGCTCGGATTGGGAAATGAGAGTGGGCCTGTATGTAGTTGATCTTTACAAGGTATTGTAGGGTAATTTGTTTGCATACGATTCGATTCGCTTGTTTTTTTTTTCTTTTGTTGCACTCACCACATCCAAAAAGTAATCGACATGCGGCCGTTTGTGTACAAAGAATCGCACCGGATGCCTATCAATGGTCACCTTGACGGTGAAATCATGCGGCGTGCCGGGCTTTACCGTATTCCTGGGCATGGCATTGTGATGTGAGTGTATTAGCGTCTCATCCAGATCCAGGACCAACGTTTTTCGCTGCACCAGGCTTAAGCGATGCCGCGATACAGGTGACAGCGGGAACTGTTCATATTTAACCGGTTGATACTGGATAAACTAAGAGAGTTAATTTATACATTCAAAATGTTGTATATACACAATTGTTTTTGCACAGCTGATTAAATGTAATAAAAAATAATTAATTACAAGTACTAGTAAGAGTATGAGTAAATGTGACAGTATAAAAGTAGGGCATACGTAGCACCTGTATAAGAGTAGGTACGGGCCACTCGTATAAGAGTAAGTACGAAGTACTAGAGAGAGTACTAAAACATGAATCTTCTATTGCAGCGTCATGCTGTTCAAGCATAATTCACGAAGAGGGTGAGCAAAAAAAAAACAAAAAAATTACAAAACTAAGCACAAAACGAAGCACATGATAAGACGCTGAACTGCAGTTTGCAAGTCAATTGGAAGTGTCAATTTGATAAAGGATTGAATGCTGATCTTGGCGAACGGACGGGGTGGGTAGGGTGCCATGGTGGTAGGGTGTAGCTGTTACTTATCGCAGCCTTGACCACTGGGCGTCGTTAATGTTATTTAATCGGTGTTTCTGTGATAACAAGCGATCCGAAAAGTGTTTAGGTCTAACTGTGGGGCGTGGAACGATGGTTATGAAGAGAATAGTTTTGATTAATTTTGCTTTTTTTTAGGTACTTACAGCGCGCACTTGGCGATTGAACATGAAACAAATGCATGTCCAGACCTTTGACAGCAGCAGCAGCAGCGCATGGCATTTCATTTGCAGCACCGAAATCATTGGTAAGAAGTTCTCTTCTTACCAAATTACTAATGGCTTTCAGTTAAGTTATGGCTGCTGCGTTGTCGTTGTCGTTGTCAACGTAGTGCTCTTCACTAGTGTTGTTGTAGCTACGCTTGACGTTGGTTAGGCAAAAAAAAAAAAAAACTTCCAAAAAAAAAAACAAAAAAAACTAAAAACAAAAAGCTCCCGCACACTCACGCAAAACCAAAAAACAAGCGCCGGCTGTCGAGCTGTTGTTGCCAAGTTGTTGTTGCTCTGGTGCTTTTGATAACGCGCTCAAATTGTTTTGTTTGTGTTTGTTTCGCGTTGTAGTTTGCGGTATCGTTATCGATATCGATATCACAATTATTGCTTTTTTGGATTTTTCTTCACACACATGCACACATACATATGCAATACGCGAGAGAGGCGCGCAGGGCATAAAATCAATACTTAATACAAGCGTGCAGCCGGATCCTGCAATAGGATATCATTTATCCTGTTTATGTTTATGTTTGCTTGTATGTACATGCATATGTATGCATGTATTTAATGTGATTTATTTACTTTTTTACACTTTTGATTGCCTTATATGTTTCATCACTTCTCTCATTTTTCAGTTTCATGCTGTGTTGTTGTTGTTGCTGATGCCTAAGTCTTCTGCCGCTACGGCCGCAATTGTTGTTATTTTTCGTCGTTTCGATTGTCGCTGTTTCTGGCGCTGCTGGCAGAGTTTAGAGATGCGTTCGCAAATGTTAATTTAGTAAGCCAGCGCCAGCACCAAGGGTGAAATCACAAATTGTAGAACACGTATGATTTCCTATATTTATATGTCTATTTAAGAATTATAAACGCGTATGGCGCGGCAAATAAATATTGCACTTTGATATTGAATAATCTAGTTCTGGCTTTTTGTTTAATAAATCGGACACTCACACATGCATACACACTCACACACACACTCCTTTAATCAATTTGGCCAAAAGCCAGTCCAAAAATTAATTGTGAAAAATAAAAGAGATTGTCGCCGAGAGCGTGCTATTGTTATCGCTGGCATATATCGATATGTGCGATGTTGCCCTGTTTGTTGCCGGTTGGCAATAATATCAGCGGGCAATTTGTAATTTAACTATCACAGAGCAAATACTTAGATATTTAACAACAAAAATTGCATACAATTTGTCAATTTTTTCTATATTATGCAATATAATTTAGGCAATCATATTTTGTTGGGGCAGCCGAAATTCACGTGCTTATCATGTTAGCATACAACCAACTGATCATGCACATGCTAGAAAATATTTTAAATAGTAAAACACTTTATGGCATTCTTTAATGACATATGAAAACATGAATGCATTTATTATATAAATCCACTGCATTAGTGCTACCTTGAACACCCTAAAAATAAATAAATAATAAATAGTTGACCACGCGGCTTCATGCACGGTCTGACCGTGTAAGCACCTTTGGACGCATCGATAAATTGTAATCGCCCGGCCGCTGTAATCGTTTAAAGCGTCGTTGACGTTCTTTGCAATTTGCAAAAGTGGAAAGAAAAAGAAAAATTATGTAGACTTTTTGGCAAAAGCATATCAATTGTAAAAGTGAGGCAAAAAACTAAGTGTTAGGGCATACAGTGGGAACACGTGCTAATTGCGCTTGGCAGCTAAGACGATTAGGCAGTTTTCAATTTTCCAGTTCATATATATGTACACATATATATAAATTTATATATAAATGTATGTGCGTGCGTGTGTGTATGTGTTTTAATGCGGCGAATGCGAATGTGAAAAAAGCCGCACTCTGCAAACCCGAGGCGTAGACTTTATTATTATTGTTGTTGTTGTTATTTTTTTTTTGTTTTTTGTTAAAGACAAGTCCACATCAGTTGGCAACGTGAGCCAGCAGCAGGCGAGGCAGCGGCGACATTGAATTAGATTTTTTTCACCAACCGTTTTATAATAACCGCTAAAATTGTGGAAAAACAGGAGAAAACTCCCAAGCGGAAGAAGAAGGCTGCAGCCAGTAAAATGTCTGCAGTTTACTCACCGCAACCGCCGCCGCAGCAGCAGCCGCCCCCGGTTCAGCATCCGCCGGGATCTGTGCAGCTGCCGCCGCCACAGGCGCCGCCGCAGCAACAGCAGCAGCAACAACAACAACAGCCGCCTGGCAGTGGACAAGGGCCGCCAGGTGGCGTAGGTGTTGGGCCGATGGGACCCATGGGCCCGATGCAGCAGCGTGTGGGTCCCGGCCCAGTTGGAAATCCGATTGGTGGCGTTGGCGTTATGATGGGCACACCGCCCAATCCGAATGCACAGCGTGGCGGTGTCCCCGCTCCACAGGTCAACTCCGCCCAGATACAAAAGATGCTGGACGATAATTGTGGTCTTATTCAGACCATACAAGATTTTCAAAATATGGGCAAATCGCAGGAATGCATGAGCTATCATGTGGCATTGCACAGGAATCTGGTCTACTTGGCACAGCTGGCCGATCCCCAAATGAACATTTCCCAAATATTGCCGGTAAGCGTAATGCAATCAATTCATCCCATTGAGTTTTCTAACGCTCAATTGTCATACAGCCGCCGCATATTCTGCAAACGCAGGCCATGCAACAGGGCAACCAGCCACCAACGCCGCACGGCATGATGGGCGTCGGCGTTGGCGTCGGCGTGGGCGTGGGCGTTCCACCGCCTGGACAGCAACAACAGATTCAGGGCCAACCGGGCGCACCGGTACCACCGCTGCCGGCCAGCGTCATACAGTCACAGATGATGCAGCATGCCAGCGAAGCGGGTGTTGGCCCCGTACAAATGCCGCAGTATCCCGGCCAGCAGCAGCAGACAACTCATCCCGGCATGCCGCCCGGCGCTCAACAGCAATCTCAACAGCAACAACAACAACAACAGCAGCAGCAGCAACAACAACAACAACAGCAGCAACAACAACAACAACAGCAACCCGGCCAAGTGCAGCAGTCGCCACAAGTTAGCCAAGCTGGCGCCCAGCCCCAGGCCGCCTATCGGAATATACAGGCCGGCGCTGGCCAGGCTCAGGTCGTGGCCAATGCAACGCCCAGTAAGTGTAAAGTAGAGAGCGTACAATTAATAACAATCTTTTTATTTTTGGTTTCCACTAGAGATGGTATCGGGATCCCGCCCCAATCAAAGATTACTTTCGGGAACGGCGGCATTGCAGTTTCGATCCCATCTCTAATTTTTAAACACTGTGAATTCAATTCGCCATTCTTCAAAACTATTAGCCTGTTTCCATTTCCGTGACTGATCAAATCATTCGGCATCGAAATTCTAAATGCCGAATACCTATTGAATATTCAGTTCGAACATAACCCAAAAGGGGGAAAACTTTAGTTCGAATAATGGGAGCACACATTCGAAAACTATTCGGAATAAAAAGTACTCGAAAATGGAAGCAGGTCTACATACCTTTCTTATTTCCTTACATATCAGTTGAGAATTCAGTATTGTTTTTATGAAAAGCTTTATAGTTTTGTATAGTTGTTAGGTTAGCCAGCATATCTGTACTCGTTCTTTTCCAAACTTAGCAGCTTTTAATTTCAATTGAAATTCGTTTGAAATTAAAGTTATTCATTTTCTAAAAACTTAAAAGCGAACGGATTATGATAGTGAAATAAAAAGAAAATATCAATGTTCACAAATAATTCGACAAATATTTCCTATTGATCATGTAATTTAACATTATTTGAGAGTAAAATTAGTTAGTACACATTAATTTCTCAGAGTCCATAAAATACGTAAAGTAAAATGTTTTAAATGTTATAGTTGTGCAATGTTTTCAAAACTTTGCTAAATTAGCGAGCTATTTTCTTGTAAGCAATATTTTAAAACTATATGAAGAATTTAAAAAAAAATTCCAATAGTTCGACTAAAGTAATATTGAACGATATTCTCTCGAAATTTAGAGCCCGGTAATGAAAATGCTTTTTGAATGTCTTGGAATTAGATTTTGAAAAACCAGACTTATTTAATTAAACATTCAATTTTTATTATCTTTGAAATCCGCAAAAAAAATTCTTTGACTATCCCAATCAGACGTAAACTTTTTGATTTATATTGACTTTAAAAAATGCCTTATTAATTTGTAAATTAAAGATCACATGTTAAGAATTTACTGAGCTTGAATATAAATAGAATTGAATAGGTGAAATTATGTATGTATTTTAACACACTTATTATGACTCTTTTTAGTTTACACATGCCACAAGAATATTTATAATATTTACAAAGAGTTTTGAAACATACAAAATTTTTTTATATTCAGGTCTGTTTCCGCTACCGATTGCGTTTAAAATGTACAAATTCGAAACTGGTAGGTATTACGGTTTCCGAAACACGATTACATTTTTCTGTTTCCAAAGTTTTGCCTTTGAGCCAAAAAAATAGTAATAATTTAAAACAAATTGAAAAATAAATGATATTTCGTTCGAAAACGTGCACGGCAAACCATAAACGATTCGGAATTAGAATCGATTTACTTCTGAAAAGTATTTTAAATTGAACACAGGCCCAATTATAATTATTCTATTCATAATAGAGAATGGAAAAAAATCGATTTTTTGTATAGAAAACATCAATGTTTTTCATACAATTTATCGATTTCTTACGTCACAAACTCATAAGTAATCGAATCTCGATTCACCGAAATCGTGCGAATTCAAATTCGTTTTATTAAGTAGCGAAACAAATGAAATCAAACCGCATTCAGTGTGCTAAAGAAATATTCTGTAATTATATTTGGTGGCTAGTGCGAATTTGAATTCGTTAGAACCCATATCAGTTTCCAGTAGGAAACTGGAATGCAAGAATTCGTGAAACTACGAATTTGAACTCGCGATACTATATCGCTTAAATGGATCTGTATAAACGCTGCTAAAATGTACTACTTATTATCAGCGTTTGGTTCAGATCATTTCAAAAACAAAAAAGTTTTCCGTTGAACTCATTTTCCGATTGTTTCCATGGCTGCTATAAAATAAAGTGGTTCGATTTCAATGAATACTACGGGGTCTGTTCAAAAAAATAGAGGAGACTAACTTATTTCTTCGATACAAAAACTGAAGAGATCCTTGATAGGACGGAGGTGTGTCCCCATTAAGAAGATAGCAGGAAATCGCCAAGCACACAAAAGACGTCTAACCTTTATAAATATCTGTCAAGAACAAAGTAATAATTCAAACTGGCTGATGTCAACATATGTTGATAACATAATAAAACAACTAAATCTTAAATTTGAAAAGTCATTTCTTTTGAACAGACCTCGTTTAATAGAACATCCAGTTATGTTCGATTGAGATATCTCTTGATATCTCCCTATGGCTACCATATAACATAGTGATATATGATATATCGACTCGGCTGTTGATGCTGTTCTATATATACTTTATACTATATCTAAGAACGACTTCTGTGATAAATGCAAATGACTTTTATTTTAGTTCTGTGAAATAATCGTTATTAGAAGCCTTTATTTTGCCTGAAAAATATCTGTCATGTCGTCTTATTTAAAAAACAATTTAAAACAATAAAACCAATAAATATATTATCAAAATTAATAGCTTTATTTTGAGTGAAAACTATTTCTATTTTCAAAGTAATGCAATTCTTCAAAATTGGTATTTTAATTGAAACTTTTCCCCTCTGAAAACCCTTTGCTAACACTCAGCTCGTTTTACAGACCAACAGCAGCGACCCAACAATGGACCCCTGCCGCCCGGGCAGAGTCAGCCGCCGCCGCAGCAGCAGCAACAGCAGCAGCCACCCAACCAGCAACAGCAGCCACAGCAGGGCCCGGGTCCAGTACCGCCGCCTCAGGCACAGTACCGGGTCAGCTATCAGCAGCAACAGCAGCAACAGCAGCAACAACAACAGCAGCAGCACGGCCACTATCCGGGCTATCCGCCGCAGTCGCAGCCGCAGTACCAGCCTCAGAATGCCTATGGGCCGTATGGGCCGCCCGGTCAGGGCTATGGGCCGCCACCACCGCCGCCAAATGCTCAGGCTGCTTACCATCATGCCGGTATGCCGCCGAATGCGGCGACAGCTGGTGCACAGGGCGTGGTGCATGCCTATCAGCCGAATCCGAATGCTGGCGGTGCCACTGCCGGTGGTCAGCAGCAGCAGGCGCCGCCACCGGGCGCATATGCGCCACCACCCACTCAACAGGTGGCACCCGGCCAGCAACCGCCGCCGCCAGCGCAAATGTATGGTCCGCCGCCAACGGCTGGCGGTCAGGCCGGACCACCCCCGCCCGGCCCGCCGCAGAGTGTGCTGGGTAATCAGTATGGGCCACCGCCGCCGCAAAATGCTGGTGCGGTGGCGCCCGGACCGCCACCAATGGGCTATGCGGGCTATCCGCCCAATCAGTACGGCCAGGGCGGTGCGCCCGGTGCACCGCCTGGCAGTTATGGACCGCCGCCCAGTAGCCAAGCTCAGTCACCATACCAGGCGTACCAGCAGGCGGGCGGCGGGCCACCTGGCAGTTATCCCGGACAACCGGTGCCCGGTCCACCAAATGCTCAGCAGGCTAGTGTTGCGGGCACAAATGCCGGACCGCCGCCACCGCAAGCCAGCTACAGCACAGCGCCCAGCCAGACACCGCCGCCGCCACAGCAACAGCAGCAACAATCGGCGCCCAATCAGCAGCAGACAGGCAACCCGAATGGACCCAATACGCCGCAATCAACGCCGCCGCCGCCCTCATCGGTGACGGGTGTGCCACAAAATCAGCAGGCGCCCGGCGCGGGCGGTGCCCAGCAGCAGCCCCAGTATGCGCCACAACAACAGCAGCAACAACAGCAGCAGGTATGCCACACATTTGATTGTAATCCTGAAAGTGGATGCATGTATTCACCTACTACTTCATTAACTGACTCATTTGCTCACTTACACTCAGTGTCCCAACGGGTAATAAGAGTTGGGAGATATATCATGTCACAGATATTTCAAAATAGCAAAAATATCTGTGGCAAAATCAATTACTGTGACAAAATCTTTGCTGTGAAAAATAGTATGCTTGCCACTTGGCAACGCGAGATGATCTCGATAATTTGTATTAATGTCTAAGCCAGCGTTTTCAAAACGTTTATGGCCGCGACCCGGTATGACCTTTAAAACCCAACCAAAAAATACCGAATAGCCCATTTAGAGCGCTATCCATTTTACGAAATGGAAGCTGCCCCTATGCCATTATTTTTTACTGCGTTGCCCATCTTGTAGTATTGAAGTCTTTGGTTTTTTACTCGCTGTACCCATAAAATGGGTAAAATGGGGTACTAAATCTGTGCAAATGTATGTAACAGGCAGAAGGAGATATCTTCGACCCTATAAAGCATATATACTCGTATTCTTGCTTAGTATCAAAAGAGAATTCGATTTTTCCATGTCCGTTTGTCTGTCCGTCTGTCCGTCCGTCTATATGAACGCAAGGATCTCAGCAACTATAAGAGCTAGAGACACCAAATTTGGAATGTAGGTTCGTGTATAGCGGGCGCAGGTTTATTTTGGGTCCGATATATCCCCCCCCCCCCACCACCAATTCGCCCGCTATTTGATAAAAACCGATTTACACTGACAATTTTCAAGATGTAGCTTCGGGACTTAACATGTACAATACTATAGTCACTCCTAATCTACTGTTCAAATTTCAAGTCGATCACATAATAAACACGGGAGTTATTTAACAACAAGATTCAGTACTACAGCGCGGTGGGAAGAAGCAGCACAGCCACCACTTAAAAAGCCCCGCTTGCGCTGTCGCTTGTGTGTGTGTATGTGTATGTGTTACCTGGGTACAGGAAGTTTTGTAGTTGGCTAAACTCAATTATAGCAGTCTTATTTGTTTTTTTTTTCCTTTTTATATTTTTTCGCGACCCGGCAAAAGTTTTCTACGGCCGGGTACTGGGTCGCGGCCCACACTTTGGGACACGCTGGTCTAAACGTTTAATGACCTCAAAAAGTCTTGGGGCTTAAAAAAAAGATTGATGATCATTACGCAGCTTGCAATTAATGGAACGTCAAGCTGTCGCACCGTACATCTATCACTAACTCAAGCAAACACATGCAGATACTGCAAAGAAGCGTATTTACAGGGTTCCTTTAACCATATATTTTGAATTTGCCCAAAATTGTCTTTAATAATAGAATAGATCAGGTCAAAATAAAAGCTGTGCACCATTGCCCATCTCTACTAACTATTAGAGCTGGAAAACAATCGATGATGCTATCGGTGTTTTTTGTATCATTATCGAGGTTTTTGCACTATCGGTACAATCGAAATGCATTACCTATGCCATTTCGTTTATGAACTGATTTAAAGCCATATATTCTTGATCCCAATCAATAGGCGAGTCGATCAAGCGACTGTCTGTCTTCATCTGTCTGTCTCTATGCCAACGTTGCTCACAGTTTTAGAGCTATCGTGATAAAACTTGGGCTCGTCTGGATCGGAACACTATATCATATATGTAAATCCCATAGGAACGATCGGTATACAATTATCTGTTTGCATGAAAACTCGAAAAATTGTATCAGAATTGGACCACTATAACATATAGCTGCTATAGGAACAATCGGCTAAATAATGAGTTGTATGAAAAACCTTTATGCTTCTTCATGTATCACAACCAAATTTAGCATTTTTAGCAGGGGACTAAATTAGATTAAAATCGGGCAACTGTATTTTATAGCTGCCATAGGAAAACTAGTCAAAAATGAAGGTTTTGAATTTGCCATTGTACCGTAGGCTTCCATAAAAGTTAAGGCAATTAAGGTTAGTTTATTGCTAGCTATAAGAAGCTCCTAGTAGCACTAGAACTGTTTTGTGGCATAGGAGCTTAGAGCAGGACAGTATAAGGCAGTCACGCTGTAAAATAATGCACCAGATCCTAGGAAACTATAAATAACAGCAATGGGGAAGACAGAGAACCAACTAAGTAATCTAGAAATTGTCAGCAGTGGAATACGCAGATTCTGCAAGCTTTAGAATGAGTCCTTATTGCATATAGTACTAAGAGAAGGCACTGCCCTGGCTAGGAAACAGGATACATAGGAACTCTCAACCCGACGAATCCTTGTATTCATGCTGGCGATAGGGTTGATGGGCGAGCTTTTGGCTCAGAAGGGGGAACAATAGAACTTAAAGATCACAGTACACATGCTTTCCTATAAGTGATGATGAAACTAATTGCTTTCTCTTTACTTTCAAGCCGCTGCAACAACAGCAGCCGGGACAGCCGGGTCAGCAGCTGAGCGCCGTGGTGTCTGGCGTATCGCCGCTGCCCACACAGCAGCAGCCCACATACTCGACGCCACCCACAAGCGTCACTGGCTATGGAGGACCACAGCAGCAGCAACAACAACAGCAGCAGCAACAACAGCAGCCGCAGGGCGGTCCACCGCCGCAGCAGCAACCGCAGCCCGGCGGACCACCCAATGCGAATGCGCCACCTCCACCAAATGGGGCAACGCCGCCAATGGGGCCAAATCAATATCAGCCAGCGCCGGGTGCACAGCCATATGGAGGACCGCCGCCGCAGGGCTATGGGCCGCCGCCGCCGGGTAGCGCCTATCCAGGCCATGGTTATCATCAGCCGCCGCAGGCAGGTGGCTATGCGCAGTATCCGCCGACGCAGGGCTATCAGGGCTACAGGCCCGCGCCGGGTGGTGCACAGATGCCACCACCGGGCGCACCACAGGGACCGCCGCCGGCGGGCGCCTATGGGTACTATAATCAACCGCCGCAGTGAACGGCCCGTGAAATAAGGTGGCGATTAATGATTAATAGGATTGACGATAAACGATAACAAGACCAGCACACACGCGCGTTCCTTCTCACTCACTCCCACTCTCCACCTATCTCTAACTTTCTCAATCCTATCGTATTGCGCTCTCTCTCTCTAGCAATGCAAGTTGTCCTTCTGATTTTGCGAGTGATGCGCGCGTGTGTGTGGCAGGAATTCTGAAGCATATTAATACTTCTAAACATTTAGCATTAGTTTGTATTTGTAGTAATTGTAATTGAGCCGAGCGTCGAGACGCGTCCATTATGCATATAACTCTACCATACACATACATATAATTAATACGTTTTACAACTAACTACACATACGATTTAAATTCTATGCTTGTTTTAAATGTGTTTACACCGTTCTATAATTGTAACTTTAATTTTTAATTATTATTTTTTTTACCAACGTTTTGTCATTCGATTTTTAAATGTAGCGCACAGCAGACACTAAGTAGATTTTTTTTTAAATACAACTTTACAATTTACCATTTACATACATCTGAAACAGAAGCATGAGAATAAACAAGATTTAAGTAGTATATAATTATCAAATATTCCATTAACGACACAACTACAACTATTTTACAATACAGACAACGCAGCCAAGGCTTTATGTGTGTGTGTGTGAGTGTATGCGGCTGCTGTTGCTGCTGCTGTCTTGCTCTAACGCATAGCGGCGCGCACTTTAATCTAATTGTAACTGTAAGCTGAAAGGGATAACTGATGATCGATATACATTGCATGTATCGTCATCGATAGCATTTACATAAATTGAAACTGTATTTTAGAAATGGCAAATGCTAATGCTAAAAAAACAAACAGATACTATTATTATTTAAAATACTTACATATAAATGAAGAACAAAACAAAAGCGAAATGCATTCAATAAAAGCAACGAGCTGTTTAATTAATTGTGTTTCAACTATGGGGGAAAAATGGCTGTACACTTTTGAAGTCTTGGAAGTCTTGCATGCCTTGCAGTCGCTTAACTGTCTCTCGTGATTAATTAACTTAATAGAAACGAGAAAGATCGGCTATTTACCCCTGCAGCAATGTTTTTAATATAAGAACTCAATTTCCGTCTGATTGTACATAATAATGTGGTCAATCTTTTAAAAATTATAGAAAGCTATAAAGTATAATGAAACTCAATTGTTGAGTTTGGATGTAATATTTGTATAAGCAAAACAGATTTTCATACAAAAACTCATTGTATTTGATATATGTACATACATATGTATGGGATTATGTGGAACTAATGTCAATAGCATATGCATCTCGAGACTCCACGAAGGATTAAAGCAATAATAGAACAAGAACTTTCTGCAATTAACTGGGCCATCACACAATTCAGACCATACATATACTGTAAAAAAAACTTCTAGTACGAAGCGACCTACATTCTTATAAACTAACCAGAATGGAATTGGATCTCAAAGAGTACGACGAGTATCTTAGGAGTAAACCAAAATACAGCCGACGCATCATCCAGAACTGACTTCAATGACATAAAGTCAATTTGTAAAGTTACAACCAGACTTCGAGCTAAATAATATAATTGCCATCAGTCAAGTCTGATAAAGAAATTCCACCAAGAGAAATTATAGCTATTTACATATATTAACAAGGAGAGCTCTCAAAGCTCTCAAATTTAAAAAAAAATTGTATGACCTAATCTGTGGATACTTTGGACTTTGAAGGACTTTGAATTCAACAACATTATCATTGGAACAATAGGAGAAAATACATTACGAAAATAGTTTCGTAATGAATGTGAGCGCAACAAAATGATAAGACACAAACAACATCCGATTCCTATAAAGGTATTTAGCATTGTACTTATAGAAACATCTGTACCATTACCAGTCATACGTGACCTAACGAAATATTTAATAAGAACTCCTGTTCGCGGAAAAACCGCCAAACAGAATTTACTAAAGCAATATTCGAAAACACCGTTCTTATGTAAGGTCCGGTCCCGAAGATTGGGCACCGAACATAAAAACTGAACTTCAACAGAACTGTTAAAATTTATAGGTATTATATCATAGCTTATCATTACCAAACCTTCGGCACTATTGAGCCAAATCATAGAACGTTTAATGAATATCTTTGTTTGTACATCTCAACCAATAAAGATGATTGACATAAACGGTTAAAGTCTTACACGTATTGTCACAATGGAATACCATCTACAGTAGATGAATATTGTCCTTTCAAACTTATTTTCGGAAAACTTTCAAGACCATATAACTTGTTATCAAATAATGAGATAGATCCCGTCTATAATAAAGATAGACGGTAGACGTGACAAAGTAAAGTACAGGTTGGGGAGTTGACCTTGAAACTTTATAAGCTGAGGGTACCCACCAAGCTTGGTTTGGCCTAGCTTCAAGGGTGCGAACGAACAGACATACAAATGGACAGACCGACGGATGGAAATTGCAAAAAATTTTAAACAACATTTTTGAAGCGAGTATAAATAGGGGATTTAGTTTTAGTCAAAAATGAAGGACATAAGTTAGAAAGTATAAATAAAGGATCATTAAAAGTCATTAGCCTACAGTCATCGAGGTTCATTAACTAGTTATGAATAATATAATAAATTTACTATATAAATTCATTCTTTGAAAAAGTGAGGTGTAGCGAGTCTCCACTGTACCTAATACAATGTATAACTATCAAGTGTCTATGCAGCACAGTCTTTGTTATAAGTTAAGAGTGCATTCTATCAGTAAGTGGCGGTGTGGTAACAGGACACGCACCCAAATATCTGACGCCTCTGGCACAGGTCATTAGCCCCCGCAGCCTAATTCTGACGCCTCTGGCGCTGGGCACTTTGAACAGCTTACATTGTATGCACTCTGCGCTGTCCTCAGGACTAGCTATAGTATAAGGGCAGTCTGCCGGCCACACAGGCACAACCATAGCAATATCTTGTTCTGCCATACAGACACATGATCCCCAAAAACCAAAGTATTTTTTTACGACTTACAATACACATAAATCTTGGAGGAAAGAACTTCTCACGTTTCGTCTTGGGTCTAATCCTACGAAGCGTTCGTTGCTTTGGGGCGTTTCAGTATTTTCAACTTACATACACTGGAAAATAGTTTTAAGAATATTTCTTAACTTTTTTCATAATTGATATAACTAAGCATGACGTACCCTTAGGGACGTTACAAAAAAATAATAACTAAAGTCGTTTGTATATATGAAACAAAAAATTCAGCAATCATTAGTGTGTCCTTAGATTGTAAGCATAATCACATTTTATGAGTTTCTATGTCAATCTGCATTCTTCAGGATTCATATCAGTTACACATGAAAAAGATTAGATTATTTTGGATTGTTTTTGCAACAGCAATACTCTAGGTAGTACGTGAAAAATTGTGAAAAGTTGCAACCCAAAATCTTTAAATCACCTAATCATTATTTATACAGAATCTCTGCCAAGTATTATCAAGACATCTGTAAAACTGAGCGACGAGTTTGCATAAAAGCAGACAGAGACAGGCGGACATGGCTGGATATACTCGTCTGTTTATCAAGAATACATACTTTATAGGGATGGAGATGACTCCGCTTAGGGTTTTCATTTGTACAACTTTGTAAAAAATGTTAAAAATAACAATAATATGTGTAGACATGAACATGGAGCGTTTTATTTGTGAAACTAGTAATCAAAAACATGCCAAGCAAGGATCTTTAACATATGTATCAAAATGACTGGCGACCTTTGGAATATGTTTGTAATAGCAGCCAAAATAGAAGCTGCTTACGAGTATCTCTCTTCCTCTTCCTCTTCTCCCTCCCTCTGTATTCCTCTATTGTTTGCTGTCTCTCTCTTATCACATGTGCGCCTGCTTATCATAATCTGGCTGCTTATCCGTCTGCAGATGCTCCTCCTGCTCGTCCTGGCTCTGCTCCTGCAGCTGGTCAACAACAGCAGCTACAGTTTGCTTGCGTGTAAAGCGACTAGTCAGCTTATGGAAGAGCTTGCGCAGCAGTTGCGGGGAATTGTCGTTTGGCGTTCCACAATGATCAGCTTGGTGGCGACACTGTGTATGGGCCCAAAGGCCAGAGCCACCACTGTGCAGGCCAAACAGATGACATTGTACGGCATGCTGAAGTCCGGCGTTGGAAGTGACACAATTAGCGCCTCGGTGCGCAATGTCAGCGTATATGTGGGACGCGTAGCATTGAAAGAGTCCTTAAATAGATGACCCTCCAGCGGCAGAGCCGTATAATTACGTGCCATGGGCAGCTGGCTGCTAATGACAGCGGCGCCAATATAATGCCCATGATTCGCATCCGGTGGATACTCGAGCCATTTAAGCAGCAAATAGTCCACCTCAATGGTAATCAGAGCGCTGCTCTGGGCTGGCAGCACAAAGCCAATCTCCAGATGTGAAGGCAGCTCGCGCTGCTTACCCGGCGCATAATGCAGTAGCTTAAACTCCAGCTCCTTATCACCATACTCGTGCAGTCGCTGCGGCTTGTTGCGTATGCGTAATGTGTGCAAATAGGCATGGACATACCAGGGCACCAACTCCAGCAGTACAATGGGCAGTGGCTCATAATGCGTATTGGTCACCTCAGTGGCAATGCGTCCGCGCTTCTGGCCATTGCCCAGCAGATGTCGATGTGCATAGAGCGGTGGCAAAGCTATTTGATAATGCTTGTTGCTGTTGCCCTTCGGGCCCAGCCAGGCAATGTTAAAGAGTCGCGCACCTTGACCATCAAATTGCTGCTGCATATCGTAGACGCCATAGACGTGAGTGTAGCCGCCACGTGTGCTGGTCACCTCCCGCTGCGGCGGCGGCACCAATTGAAAGCGTTCACCCTGCTCATTACGCTGCACATAAATCGCACTGCTGCTGGCCAACTCACAGTAACCATTGAGGCCCATGCCGAACAGGCGGCGCAGAGAAAAATCTGTGCTGCTCTGCTCCAGCAGCTTTAGATCGTACACCAAATTCGCCGTTTGGGTAAGTTCCACAATGCAATTGTTGGGATCGTCGGTGTCGCACAGTGTGCGCACTTTTAGGCCCAATGAATGGTATTTGGTATTGTGCACGTAGCCGGAATTGAGCAGCGTGGCCAGACCTGAGGCACTGCCGCAGGGCAAGAGCTTCTTCCATGGCGTCAAGTTCTCCGTGCAGACAATTTCACGCGGCAGCGTCGCATATCGTACAAATTGTTGACTCTGATTGCCCGATTGCATAAACTGTGGACGGAACATATGCTTGGGTGCAATACTATTGGTATTATCAACGAAATTAAGAGATGCGCAGAGCACGCCGGAGAAGACATTCGCTAACTGCATCCATTGCTTGTTGACATTCTCACTCGTCAAATTTGGTGCACTAAACCAGGCCCAAAGCTCGGCGCCTCCAGTTGCTTCCACAATGGGATAGCCCCAGTTCTCGTAGCGCCATAAGCCCTGAGTAAGGCTAATGTGCAACTCCTTTACATCGTACGTTTGCAGGATTTCGGCAATGACGCGCGGCGTCAGCTGTGTGTGATAAACTAAAGAGGCAGCCGCGTTCAGTGTGTGCGCGTAATTGGAAACTACATAAACTTAGTTACTTACGATTGTTGCGGTTGCCGTAGTGCCACCGTGTTGTGAATTGAAAATATGTGTTGACATGGTCGCCGGCAAGCGGTCGCACCACCAGCTCCTCATGGAATTGCTCATCGGCTGTGTATTGGTTTTGGTGGACCTGGGCTAGCGTCAAAAGCGGCGAAAGCAGTGTGCACAGCAGCAACAAGAAAAATGCCAATGCAGTGGTCATTTAGATGCAGCGGCAATAAATGCTCCTTAATACTACAATGTAATTACGGTACAAATTAGAGTTGTGTCGTATCGTTCAGAATAAGTTCAATTGAATGACTGAACCTATTCAGTGATTCATAAATTAAACTGTTCATCAGTCGTTCATAGGCAAATTAGTGGGACTCCTAGTGTTGAGTATAATTGAATTATGATTATTTATTGTCATTTTTTATACACAGTCAGCTGTTCAATTCGAAATTATAAGAAATTTAGTATAAAATAATTTAATAAAATTGTCGCATATATACTCAAAGTACAATCAGCTCCGAGGCTGGATTGATTATTTCCTTCATATTTTAGAATATCAACTGGTCACTTTATGATATTGTTTAAATTGATGAATCTAATATGGTGCCATTTTTATCTGTATACGAATGTATATTTGTTATTATTTATTTAAGGAGAACTAAAGAGCAATATAAAGAGTACTGAAGCATATATATTACATGTTTTGAATACCGTATATATTTCGGTATGTATTTACGTTTCTAACACAAATTCAAATCACAAACGGCTGTTTGTCTTTCATCTTTCAAGCCAATCAAATGTTCACATACTCAAAATTAAAGCAAAGGAGAAATAGGTTGTGCGCAATGTTGTGAGAAATTTTAGAATAACTTAATCATAAGGAACATCCGGAGTCCCACCTATATCTAATTTATGGTTTAATGACAACGAAACGGATACATAATGACGCTGGAACCACGTCACTGCAAGTGGTCATAGTAAATCAGTTGCCTGTGTATGTATGTGTATATTACCTAGGCTCTTGAAGTAGTATTTTTGGCAATTGACCCCTTTATAAATACCTAAACAACTACATGTACATGTACATGTGTATAACGTTTATCATTTATGGTCCACTGTATGAAATGACTGATAGAGTTTAAGAGTCAATAATGAACGACTGAACTCATTCATTAAATTGAACAAGAAATCGCATCTCTAAGATTTAGAGATGGCCGATACGGCTATTTTGCTTTTACAGTAACAATGAAATATCAGTGACACATACATATGTAACCTTAATATTACGTGCATTGGAATTAATAAGGTATATTTGCTATAACGAATTTAACTTCTTTTTTTAACCTTGTAATGTAGAGCAAGAACTGATAAAACTAAAAATATTCCTACTTGTGCTTAAAAAGCGTAAGGTGTTTTGAAACAGATCGGCTTTTGACCGGCACAAAGAATCTAAGGCAACGCAACTTCTTCCGTGCCAGACCTTTCAAATTTGGAATTCTATTCTTCATCTTCTTGGCGTTGAATTAGCTTTAAAATTGGCCAGGCATGTATATCTTTGAGGTTTTGACCGTGCTGGATTGGTTCAAGAATTTAGAGTTAGAGTCCAAAAATGTTGGCGTTAATGACATGCTATTTTCAATATTTCATTCTACGTATGAAATTTTCAATTGTCCTTTAATGACACAGTAAAACAATTGATAAGCATAATATTTGTCACAATGATTTCTTCATAGATGTGATTTTGTCATATGACTTTGAAAATGATTTTGTCATATGACTGCAAGCATTTTGTCATATATATTTTTGATATTTTGTCACAGATATTTTTGCTATTTTGTGAAAAATATCTATGTTTATATATATCATGGCGCCCATCGCTAATTCACATTATCGGGTTCATATTGATATATCGATGATTGTATGACTCAAACATCCTTAATAGACATATTTGTACTCGATTAGTAATAACTCCTATTTGAACATCCCTATTGGTATCGATATTTTGTTAAGTAAGTGCATTACCGATACATGTCAATTTTTATCAATATTTTAAAATTACGTCCTATTTTTATTTGCATTTTGTGAATACTTTCTAGAAGTTCATATGTATTTATTAAAAAAAATTTTTTTATTTACCCACCATAAATGAAAGGAATTTCGATGAGCTGCACGATTTCATAAATAAAACAAATTGCAACAAATTCCTTCCGTCAAGGTTGCTTTCGGCTTCTCCATAGACATCGAAATAGCATATTATATCGATATAAGCAGCTACAACCCCAGGCTTGCTTTGATAATGCGGGCACACTGAATTCATTAACCAGTTATGCCAGTGTACCCGTGTGTTTTGCAAAACGTGAGCATATGCAGTTTGTAAACATACTAAAAGGGGCAATAAAAACACGATTCGAGCCGTTTGATTTTGTTTGTTTATTTAAAATGTTGCTTACAGTAAATGACATTATTACGCTGTTTTACATGCAAAGGACAAAGGAAGCTTTTTTTTATAATATTACTTGTATTTAATTTAATTAAAAGCATATGACAAATCATGTATGTAAATTACATTTTAGTCTAAGTATGTAATAGTATCGGCCAGTGTATATGGTTTTTACTTCAATTCAGTGAAATGTACATGACATAGTGCGGCCAAGTGTGCAGAAGTGCTTCGGTTAAGCTTTTAAACCAGCAAATTTAAATTGTTGTTTGCTATTTGTTGAGAATTGTTAGAATTATGTAATATTGGTAGAGTTTCGACATGCCGATTTGTAATTGGAATTGAATTCGATTTTTTGCGCGTCGATGCTTTGGTCACACAGAAGTGGGGCAGTGTGACCGCTCGCAACATTTATGGCCTGCCACATTCGGTCACACTGCTGACTCAGGGCTGTCAGTTGTTAGAGAGCCGAGCGACTGTGAAGACGTACGTGTGTGCTCATACAGTGCTCTCGGAATTTATTTTTGGTAATTTTTTGCTTCTGGTATAAACTAAAAAATATATTTTAAACAACAAAATCACGATAATAAAACAAACTACCGCCGCAATAAACAAACAAGTAGTTTAATAGCGAAACAATTTATGCACATTTCAGGCAGTTTTTTCATCTACTGGCAGAGCAGCAAGCAAAAAATATAACAAAAAAAAAAGCAAAATGCAATTACACATTGCCGCGCGCACACTACAACAGCCACACTAACAACAACAACAATGGAATGCTTGTTGTTAGTTGTTAGTACAATATCAAATGCATGAATTTCAATGAAACAAAAACAAAAAGCGACACATTTATTTGTATTTGTAAATTGAACGTGCATATACATATGTATATACAAAAATTATACATATATGGGAGCAATTAAACATTTAAATATTTATGTTGAAAAATTCACTATTTTTGCCTAGACATTGCCACGAATATTAACAAAAATATTTATACATATCTACCAAAAAAGAAAAAGCGTTAGCGTTTCTTGATTCAATTGAAAAAGAAATTGAAATTCGCGGAAGACGACACGACGACGACGACGTTGAAGAAAGATTTTTACTCGCGCCGCGGTATACTTCAACTGTTTTTGAACTTTTATTGCGTTGCCGCTGAGCAAGAGCGCCAACTACAAAAGTCGCGGCGCAGCGTCCAACAACAACAAGTCGCTTCAAACGAAAGAAAAAAATTCAACGAAACAAAAACGTGTGTGCGAGTGCAAAGTGTTGAGAGAGAGAGTGAGATCGAGCATGCGCTCAGAGGCAATATGCCTCTGTTGTATGTATGCGTGTGTGTGTCATTTTCGCCTTCGCCGTACTACGCGATGCGCGTTACATTTCGTTTATCGCCGCCGCCGTAAACTCGCACACTGATTTTGCCATTTGCCATTGTTGTGTTCTCAGCGAGTCGCTGTCGTCGGCTCGGCTGCTGCTGCCTTGTGGCTGTCGTTGTTGTTGTCGTATAGTTTGCTTGCTGTTTTGCCAGAGTGCAAAGTTTGTAAACTAGCACACTACTGTTAATTATCAATTGCCTCAGTTATTTTAATGCATATTCTATTAATTATGCCAATTTAGCGAGAGGATAGAAGTTCTAGCAAAACAACAAAAAAAAGTTTCATACATATACAGTTAGTCAGCGTTGTTTGTACAAACTGAAAAACGTAAAATACAACAATCATACAAAGCATATACGTAGTATGTACATGTAAGAATCGGCGTCCACAAACACAAAAGCAAAAAATAAAGTGTACATATACAAAAGGAAGCAAAAGTAACGGAAAGTTCGTAAACGACATTCTTTGCTCGCGCTTGTGGTCGACATTGTCGTTGTCGGCCCAGCTATCGCCGCAGAGCAAGCAAGAAGGCAAACAACGGCAACAAAGCTGCCCTCAGTAGCAACGAGCTTTTGAGAGCAGTGCTCAAACCAGAGAGTAGCGAGAGCACATTGAAACGACGCGACCTACTCTAAAAAAAGGTGATTTTTTGTTCAATTTGTATTATTTGTTTCTTTTTATTTTCGTTTTAGTTTTCGCATAGTTGTAAATTCTCTGTAGGCTAACAAACTTGTAAATTAGCTTGTAAGTTTAGCACCAACAACAACAACAGCTACGACAACAACTAGTATAAGCAGCAACAAAGTGTCTTGACAAAGAAATAACTACATACATATAAGAAAACAAAAAAAAAAGTAAGAGATTACTTACTAATACAATACAATAAACAATGATTTGTAGCAACAAAAAATTTTTGGTGTAACGCAAAAACACGATCAACAAAAATATGAAACAAAAAAAGAATGAGAAACTCAAGTTAAATAAACGTAATTTTCATTGCCTTTGCCAAACGAAAAACAAAAACAATTACACTTTTTCTTCGCTCTCTCTACTTCCTCTCTCTCTCTCGATAGCAGCTAGTCGCCGTCGTAGGCTCTTAATTTTATAACTAGTTTGTGGTTAAACATCATCACATGGTATACGCAAATATGCGTGTACATAAATTATGTTTGGGCATAATATCTATTTAAGCAGGAATAACTGAAATTAATAAATGGCTCAATTCACATCATTTGCATTCAGGACAAAGCCCAAAAAACTAAATGCGCCATTGCGTTTACCACTCAGAAATGTGAGCGCGTCATTCTGTGCTCATTTGTAGCTTTGTAGCGTGCGCGCACAGCGCTCACTTTCGTTCAATTGCAAAAATATAAACGAGCGCTCTCACTGCCAGTGTTGCCACACGTGCGCCGCCCTCCTTTTCTTTGCCTTGAACACACACAATTATGTCCACAAATGCATATGTATGTATATATATGTGTAAATATGTAATTTCCTGCCAGGCTGTCCTTAAGCAGGTGATGAATATATTACACTTGGAAGTTATATTCATATGCGGCGAAATTACGTACACAAGTGATTGCGATGACTGCTTTGAGATTGAGAGAGTGTTAGGCTGTTGGCCAATCACTGCATTTCCCTTTGGATCTGCATGTGTATTGTGGGTTTTAATTTTTTGGGTTGATTGATGGGGAGGCGTGTTCTTTCTTTCTTTAGGTTCTGTCAAGGGCATTCAACCTCCTACAGCTGTGGAGCTTTCGCTTAAGATTATACCTACGTTTGCCGATTCATCCTTGCTAGATGACGTCAGACCCACTTCTTGCCTGCCTGCCTGATGGTCCGCCCGCCCGCCTCGAGCATGTCGGCTATTTTTATAAAAAGCAGCCCCAGCTACAGTGCGTTCAGCATTAGTATCTTCCTACGTGAGTGTGTGTGTGTCTCGCTGTTGCCATCGCCGCATTCGCATTCCTCAAATAATTTCGTATTTTATAATGGGGGAAAAAAAATAGCCAAATGCTATATACAGCAGAGCACAGCGCATTGTCGCGCGCACACACACACACGCATACCCTCAGTCGTAGAGGCAAACAGACACCCATACGACAACGCTCTGCTCTTGCTCTGCCGCCACCGCCACCTTGTTGACCCAGCTAATTTTTCGCTGGGCCCTCTGCCGCGTTTTCGAGCTAAACGCTCGGGCCCGCGCTGGCGGCAGACTGAACGTTTTCATACATTCGAAATTTCAACGAACTTCGGTTTGTGGCCGTCAACTACCGCTGCCGCTGTCGTCGTCGACGTTTATTTTGAATTCGCCGTAGTTCTCTTTTGTAGCTTTGTAGCTGACGAGCGTAGCGGCACCATCATACACCACACATGCTAACAAGTTTTTCGCCACAACTCGCTCAATTCATTGCTTCCTTTATTTACTTCTCATATTTTTTTTTAGCGTGGTGGTCAGACTGACGACGTTATCGTTGGCTTTGTTGTTGCTTCTCATTACGAAGTAGTTGTAGTTGGCTGCAGCTACTGTTGCTGCTTTTAATTTATTATATTAAATTATGCTTTCTGTTTAATCTCAAACACCAACATCTGAATACAACCATAGATGTGTAAACATATACATACATACATACATATGTATGTATGTATGTACATCTACGCTCAATTTGCAAACAGATACATACATATGTATGTACATACATACATATCTTTGTATGTATGAGCATACTGTGTTTGCGCGAGTTTGCGTTTGCTTCCGTTATTCGTGCAGATGTATATGAATGTACATACATATGTACATGCTTGTACATGTGTGTCAATTTTCATAGTGATGTAATAGTTCTAAAAGGTGCGGCTGCGACTGCGGCTTCTTTTTCAGTTTGTTATGCTCCTCTTTTTGTTTGCTATTCATATCTACATATGTATGTACATATGTACATGCATGTAAATATGACCTCGTTTGGAAAATTTAATACATACATGAATATGTACGTACATACATACATACATATGTATGTATTGGTGTGTGTATGTACATATGTATGTATATAGTGTATATGTATGTACATATGTACAATCTTGACGTACACCCTGGGCAGACCAGTCAAAACTAATTATAATGTACTTACATATGTATCCACATACCTATGTATGTATATATGTATTATGTATGTATAGAGGTGGCAAAACATAGGTTTCACTATCGATAAAAGTTATCGTTTTGAATTCTCTTTACTTATATTATTTTGTTCGATATCTTTATAGTATCCTTAACATTAGTTTGTTTCAAAACTAGTCTTTAACTTCACTTTTTTAATTTACTGTTTTATACGGAAAATGTTTATAACACAAATATTTTGAACTCATTTGGTTTTGACTACTATTATGTACATATGTGAATGTCATATCTGCCTTAATGAATATTTGAACGTTCAACCAATTTTTTAGCCAGTCCTATCGATTGTTTTTTTAAACTAACACTATCGAAAATATCGACCGGAGCCACATTAATATTTTCCCACCTCTGGTATGTATACATATGTATATGTACGCTATGTATGATACATATGTATGTATGTATGTATGGTTATAATATCTCTTGAATAAAATTGACGTCAAAGAAATTTGGAAATCAATAAAAAGCCACAAATGAGTCTCATATTGAAAACCAAATGATCGCCAAGTTAACAAAATAACCAACAATAAGATTAATCAGATAAGAAATAGTGTATCAAAATTTTTTACCTGATATACATACTTACACATGTATGAACCTTTGTTCATTTGATCCTGTTCTTTCTAGTCCAACAATTTTTAGAAAATCAAAGGTATTCGATAACATTTGGTGTCTTTATTTTAATTGTTTTCCAAACGTATTAATACTAACATACCTATGTACATATGTATATGTACATATGTACATTCATATCTGTATATATGTACACCCTAAATAAATCTGAACGGCGTTTGTCGTTTACGTTTACCTGTTTGTTTCGTTTATGGTCTGCATAAACGTCTATTCTCGCCGACTAGACGTCTGTGTTCCACATCGCTACCTGTCATCGTTGCAGTTTTTTTTGCACATCGTCTGCCCGTTGGATTGCAATGTAGCCTCTCTCTATTAGCATCCATCTCCTTTCACACACGCATGTGCATGTGTGTGTATGCGTATTAAAGGTGACAAAATCTCGATGTGCCAGCAATCGATAGTGATAGTTGGAAACATCGCTACTATCATACACACAATGTATACTATGTACTACATACATACATACATCTCAAAATGTATGCATTAGAATATATTCGTCAAACTAAATTTGGGAATATATTTTAAGATAGTGAAATATCAAATGGCATTCAGATGTCTGTTCAGATATTTAATGTTCCATATGAGGTAATGTAAATAACACTTTCGATATATTCATAATTTAAAATCATCGATATTATCGATAGTATAATTTATGGTTTATCGTCAGTAGTATGTACTTACCTACATATATACATTTGTATGTATGTACGTATGTCTGTGTAAATGTAATTTCCTCTTGTCAAATCTGCATAAAACAAATAAAATTTGTGATGCCCGCACGGTGTTTATGTATGTATGTATGTATGTACATCCATACATATGCGTTCGTGTGGATGTTTGTCAAAGTCACACTTATCGCTTACGTCTCTGTGTATTATAAAATGATGTGTGTATGTATTACGTGCATACATACATACATACATACATGTAATCGGATGTTCTGCTTTGTTCTTTGTTTTATCATCTCTTACAAACATACACACATACATATGTATGTATATCTGTATGAATTGCACTTTTATACGTATGTATGTACATACATACATACATATAAATGTACATATGTACATACATATGTATGTATGTGTATGTTGCTAGTTTTTCAACAAATTAAGCCCATTCAAATTATTTAAGGTTTTGACCTGCATACATATGTATGTTTGTATGTATGTATGTATGTATGTATATATATTTTGCTTCGTCGTTAATTTAAATTGAAATGATATTGCGGTGCTTGCAATAAAAAGTTAATGCAGTTATGTTCATACATACATACATATGTACATGTATACATATGTATGTATGTATGTATGTATGTATCCATACAAAAATAAAATATTTAAAATCAGTGCAAATACGTACTAGTATGTATGTATGTATGTACATACATATGTACATATGTATGTTTGTATGAACTTCCACCAAATTGAAATATTTTAACTAGAGCATGCCAAAGAGACGTCATAGTTACTCACACACAAGCTTACGAAGAACAAGCGCGTGTGAGAGCGACAAAAATTGATCGATGGCGTCGTTTCTCTTCTGAGAGGCGCTCAGTTACCTGCCAATGAGTGTAATGAGAACTCTCTATGCTGTTCTCATGACACATTACACAGAAGATAGCGGTGCTCGTGCATGTGCTCATGCCCGCATAATCAATTGATTTTCAAGTTTATTAGCTAACGTCGTCATTACAGCTGTTGTACAGCTGGAATTTGTACTCTTTTTTGGTAAAAGATCGAGAGTCATATGTACATTTATAAAATGGGTGTGCGAGTGTAACAGCGACAAGTCCGCCTTATCTCTAGCAAATAGCTCGTAATTGATTTTTCATACATCCATACATTCATAATACACATACATACATACATACATATTTGGTCGTTTTTGGACGTTGTTTACTGGTAGGCATTGTCAATTTTTGACTCCGGAGCTTATAAAATTTTAATATTTTGTATGTGTGCGTGTGTGTGTTTGCGCGTGCGTGTGTGACCGTGGACCGTGGGAGCTGCACTTCATTACCGTTTTGTTTGATACTCACTCTCCCTTTTTTTACACTCTGTGCCCATGAAATGAGTAAAATGAGGATAAGCAGAAGAGCAGACGCCATTTAAAATGCGCTGCTTGCTCGCACTGCCCCAGAGTTGCGAGTGTGTGAGGGAAATTATTCAAAATTTGAAATAAATTACCTCCGAGATCCTTGCGTTCATTCATACGGAAAGAGGTGCAGTAAGATGGACAGGGCCAGACCGATTTGGCTCTTGATTCCGATCAAGAATGTATGTATATACTTTATACTATAAAGTTTTTAGTACCCACGATTACTGATTTTATGGGTATGTGGATTAAAACAGCTGAAATATTTGAATTAATCATATCAAGGACATGATGCTCGTGAATGAAGTGAAGAAATTTATGCCAAATGAATCCCTAGACAAGAAAGAACGGCTGTCTTTGGCGTGCCAACGCTATATGCCCTTGCAGCAATGCGTTTCATACAAAAACTCAGTTTTCGTCCGACTGTTCCTATGGCAGCTATATGATATAGTGGTCCGATCAAACACTCCAGAGACTAGGCCGGCGTTGGAAACTTGGAATTCTTTGAGACGACAATGTACAAGACCCATTATCTCCAAATTTTGATGTCCAACTGCTGCAAAGTTTGGTTAAATTGGGAATGCGTGACGTTTTCCGATATCACCAGAACAATGATCCGAAACATAAGTTGGGTATAGTTCAAACAAGGCTGATCTGGAACTGTCCGCATATAATGCAACCATCGGCATAGTCGCCCGACATGAATGTGATTGATAATTTGTGGGTCATTCTCGTTTCAAGTATCCGGAAATGGCAAATAAGCAACAAAAATGATCTGAAAAATGCACTTGTTGAGGAGAGGGCCAAAATCACACCACATGTGACCCAAAAGCTGGTCGAATCCATGTCAAAACGGCTAAAAATAGTAAAATCATATTTTGTTTTTATTAAGCTAGTTTTAGAATTGAATTTGATAGGTGGTTGAAATAAGCTGTGACATTGTTTTTGGTTGATTTTTTAGTTATTAAATGTTAAAAATATTAAAAAAATACAGAAAAAATAAATGAAAATACATATATTTGATTAGTTAAAACATAGGGCTAACAACCCATTTTAGTTTTGCCATTAGATCTTATATAAGAGTTTTTGAGTTCCTGGTTGAAATAAGCTGTGAGCCATTGTACTTCTGATCTACATGAATATATATGTATATATGTATGTATGTATATAGCGTTTTCGTATTCTCATTTAAATATAATTTAAATTTTGTTCGACAATTAAACCCAACTGCGAAATAAGTTAAGAGTTTAAGACTCTATTTGACAAATGCTTTGTTGCTAAATGTATGCAAATGGAAAAGGCTTTAAGTGCTTGTTTTATTTAAAAAAAAAAAATTAAAAACACACTTTTTAATCGAAAGTAATATTTTTGATTTAAGATGAGGTATAAATTAATTTTCTTAAGTGGCGACCGTGCGTTCACGGTCGACTTTGTCATCGTCATCGTCATCGTTAGTGATGGCAAGCAATTAATTCCGCACTGTGAAACTTACGCATACAAATGCAAAAATGTATACAATACAAACATGCATGTTTGGGCGTATTTGTATATATATACATATTTTGGTTACAGTGCGGCCGTCAAAAACGAACGGTTAATGTGCAAAAGGCAGAGAATGCGAGAGAGAGAGAGAGGTTCATACATAGCAGCAGCAAGTCAGTGGAAACTGTCAATGTGAAAAGATTTTAACTAGCCATCAGCAGCATCAAAACGCGCAGGCTACGCGTGCGTCGACAGCTTGCGGTGGTTTAGGCAATGTTACAAGTATAATCTTAGCTTTTATTACAAAAACTTACATACATACAGGAACTCACATACCTACATACATACATACCTATGTATGTCTATACATACATACATACATACATATGTATGTATATCAAGATGTGTGAATAAACAAGCAGAAAATACAAATTTATTTATTTCGACTCTTACTTTCTGTTAAGTTCGTCTAGTAAAATCTTCTCTTTGGTGCTTTTGCCCACTTTCTTTGTTTTGTTTATGCTGTTCATCGTTTTTACTACATACACATGTATGTTTGTATGTGTGTTATACTGTTGAGACGCTCTCATCGCTTTACCTTCTTTTCGTTTTACGCATGTATGAATTTGTATTATTGTCGTATTACCGCGAAATATGTATCTCATTGAATAACAGCATATAGTATATACATACACATACATACATATGTATGTATGTACATGTAGTCCTAGTCAAAAGTATTTACACAACGAACATTTTTATACGAATTCCACTAAATAATCATTTTTTGATGTTATTGGAAATAAGTTGCAAACAAATTGTAATCGCATAGTTTGATCTATGCCGAAGAAATTGAAAATAAAGTTGGAAACAATAATGTATCAAACTACAAAAATATAAGCAACTGAACTGATGTCAGCGTCAAAAGTATTTACATAATGCAAATTAGCATTTATTTTGGTCGCAGTCTCAATAAATTAAGAGGTATTTAATTTTCAGAAAATTTATATTTGCGGATGTCTATTATATTGGAACTGGAAATTTTATAACGATAGATACATAAATCAGTCCGGTTATACATATTTGTCCTTTACGTCAGAAAAAAGACTCTTCAACTACTGACTGGATTCTACAACACGACACTGTTATAAAGGATGGACATACTACCAACCAAATCTTGTAAAGATTTTAGTCGGGCTGTTTTCCCCTGGCCTCTCAGACCCTTAACCTTAAATCATTGAAAATTCTTAAGCGTTCATGAGGACCATTGATAAGGATCGAAAACGCAATGATTGAAATAAGAGAAATTTGGTCTAAATTGATTCTCGAACTCGCCCTCAACTGGATGGAGTCAATTAGCCAGGTTGCAGGCAATTATTGATGCCACAGGCGCAGTTACTCAATATTAGTTACATTAATTAAGTGAGCAAAAAATTGTAAAAAATTCGTTAAATAATAAGATGAAAATTAAGTTAAAGTTTTGTGCAAATGCTTTTGACAACTGATAAGCATCAGTTAATTTGCTTATATTTTTGTCGTATGATACATTATCTTTTGAAATTTGTTTTTCATTTGCTTCTGCATAAATTAAGCTATGCGACAACTAAAATTTGTTTGCAACTTATTTCCAAGAACAACAAAAATGACTTCTTTAGTGAAATATGTTCATACATACATACATACATACGTATACAAATGTTCGTTGTGTAAATACTTTTGACTAGGGCTGTATATTGTTGATTCTGTCTGTTTCTATGCAAACTAGAGTCAGCTTTATAGCTATCTTAATGAAACTTATCACAGATGTTTCTTTTTGCTGCAGTCATTCCATACATACTTATGTATGTATGTACATATGTCCGTATAGGCCGGATCTGATCACTATATCATATAGCAACCGTTTGAAAGATGAGTTGTCTGAAAAGCTTTACTGCAAGGGCTTATGTTGTACATACATACATATGTATGTATGTATGTATATCTCCTGCACCCAGAAGATACATACATACAGATGTATGTACATATGTACATAGCTGTTCTTTCTTTGTTAATGTTATAGCTTACCGTTTCCATCACGGAAGTGTGTCATGTCATGTTAAATCAAGGAAGGCAAATGCAGTGACTATGTACATAATATTTACATAAATATGTATGCATGTATTTGCATACACAAAGGCATAAGCCATTGAAATTGGCACGCCCCTTGCTGTCAGCTAGTTATGTACTTACATATGTATGTGTGCGAACAGTGTGTACACATTGCAAATCACATGTGATATTCTGATTGGAATGCTCCAAATTAGACGCATGAATATACATACGTATATACATGTACATGTACATAAATACAGTTGTATATGAACATACAGGTATCTATGCTTAACTGTTTTGTTCGTCATTGACGCTGATGTATCGGATATTGTTGATAAAATTTTTACAGTCGACATAATTGTGTGCTTTGCTGTATCTATGTGTGTACATATGTACATATTAAATTATCATGTCAGATTATTGCGTATATTTACATACAGTATGAATGTATAGTGTAAATAATGATCAAGATAATAAATAATCCAAGTGATTATTTATAATCCCATTGCTTTTTAGCATAAACTGTAAAGTGCATCAAACGCACAGTAACTGCGTCCAAGGTCAGCGTCTTAACTTGGGGGTAACCAACGTCTAATTTATTTTGTCTGTCTTTCGGTGTCTCTTCTGTCTGCACTCACACTGCGCTCTTTATGTGTGCGTGTGTGTGTGTCGGTGGTCTGCCAGACGAGAATTTTCGCTGGTGTTGCCAGCATTTGTGAAACAAAAAAAGCTAAAAATTACTTTTATGACCAGAAAAGCACAAACAATATGAAAATTACTCACTATTTTAGATAATTGATTTATTCGAATTTAAGAAGCTACGATTTTCCCAGCTTGGGATAATAGCCTCGAAGGTTTCTTACACATTTACGGTCAAATTAAAAACCTGGCTTCCCAGGCTTCTTAAATTATATTCTGCCATTAAACTTCAAGCCAAATTTGACGGGACAAAGCTTAATTTGCAACACTTATGGCGTCGCTTCAGTTGCAAAGTTTTGAGCACGTTTCCACTTGAACTTTTGTGCTGTTGTGTTTGTGTCTGTGTATTGATTTCATTATCCTGCCAAAAAAAAAAAATCAAATTACTACCGAGTCCTGTTGTCTGGTCACATCGCCCGATCCTACACATAACGGTTAATCATAACAAATCGACAGCTGTGTATGTTGTAGTTGTTGTATGGGAACCCAAAAATGTCAACGACTTGGGGTTTGTTCTCGTTCTCGTTTTCGTGCCCATTCCCCTTCCTTTTTCCAGCTACAGCCTCTCTTTTTATGCGGTTCATTGACATCTTTGAACTAAACTAAGGGCGATGTCGACATTTGGGGTTGCGTTTGGCCTGGGTTTTTAGGAGTGCCAAGTGTTTTTTTATTTTATGGGGATTCATTTAAATATGGCGTTTGTCGGCATACATTTTTCGACACTGACATGCACATACATACATATGTATGTATGTACATATTTTTTGAGTGCATTTGTTTAGAATGCCCAACATTAACAGCAACTGTAAATTGACACCAATTTGATGCAGGGCAATCCGTTCATTGTTGTTGTTAGTGAACGAACTGATTTCAATACACACTTGCATACATACATACGTACATACATACATATGTACATAATATGTACACACATATTTGTTAAATAAAATAATGTAACATTCTTTAATAGTACATCCGGTCCTCACGATTCTGCCTCTACTAATAATGCCTCTATGATAAATATTTGTTCGATAAGAGCAAACTCTCTCTTTATGCTCCGTTCTCGCTGTTCACATTTTCTTCGGATTAGCGGTATTTACCAGAGATCTGCACTAAGCGCGCATGAATCAATTATTAAAGATTACGCATTGAGCAGGTCCGTTATCTCTGGTAAGGAATCGATCTGTTTTTGTGACGTCAGCCCAGACCTCCTTAACATTGTGATTTTGTATAAGACATGTGCATTTTGGGCAAACAAATTGATTAATTAATATGTTAAAAAAGATTAATTGAACATGCAACAAAAGGCAGGAGCAAACTAATGCAATAACTTATTATTAATTAATTTTGAATTTACATTTTTTAATAAGGCAATTATAATTGCCAATAAAAATTATTAGTAATGCCAGATTCCGAAATACAATCTCAAAAATTATTAAGCTAACATTTAAGTATTATATGTATCTTTAAATTAAAGGCACCTATCGGCTTTAAAAATAATGTTTATATTCAACAAAATCGGCTCTAAAATAGCTTATATAATCTAATATACAATCTTTTTGTTTTTTTCTTTCTATGCATTGGATATGATTTAATTATTTACATACATATTTGAGTTTGATTTTTGCTAATGGCGTGTCCTTAAAACTTTCTCCACTTTGCTGTCTACTAATACTTGCAATTGTTTTTTGTTTTTACAGGCTCGTTGGTGGAGATTCCCAGCAAAACTAATTTAGGACTATTTAGAGGTGAGTGACATCAATTTGACAACACTTTCCCGACAGCTCGAGACCGAGCGTCACAATCGAGAACTATCGAAAATTGTTATCGACATTTGGCGGGCCATGGTCAAGTGCGACAGCTTACGTGAGTTCACTGCCTGAGTATCTCAAGTCTCTGATTCGCACTCTGAGTAATCAAATAGCCGCCGGTGACGCACTGGGCGATAGTTTATTCCAAGCAGCCGGCAACAAGACGCCGGTCTCACTCCCTCTCTCAGACGCTCGCATATCTATGCACCAGACATATAGCTATTCAACAGACATTATGTGCATGTATTGTATAAGTAAACCTGTTTAGCTATGCAATATTTGCACACCCTGTACTCACGAAATGGGTGAAAGGGGGTAATAAAACTGCCCAAATGTATGTAACAGACAGAAGAAGACACCTCCCACCGTATAAGGTGTATATGTATGTATGTATATTCTTCCGAGTGAATCTGACCGTGCTCTTCAACCTGTTCGTTTGGATGGATCTGTCAATCCCAGGAACTATAAGAGCTAAAGACAGCAGGTTTGGCATGTAGGTTCCAGTATATCACAAGCAGATTATCCAGTTGTTTCAAAATCCTGACATTTCTCCGCACACGCCCGAAAATCAATAAGAACACATTACAAGGATATTTTCAAAGATGAAGCCTATATTTCTTGGTTTGCACGGCCGCTGAACTGCTTGATGCATTTGTGTGCATACATGGGATACCTGGGTACAGGGTGTCTCGTAGTCCGGTATACTCGACAAGAGTATTCTTACTTGTTTTCTTTACTTTTGCTTCTTTTTTGGGCTGCCATGTGCAGTTTTCGTCAGCCGGTTGGGGGATTCGATGTGGGGCCAATACGCAAATGCCGTACGTCTTTTTTCTATTATCGACTAGACCTGATAATTATTATGCATAACTGCTATGTCGAAGTTACATAGATGTACATTTGGACTAATCCAAAGAAGGTTGGCCCCATAAGCTACTTATGGTGTGTGTCTGGATATAGTGAACTAATTATTGCAAGGCCTGTTCACAGTATTGAGGTTGTTCACTATATCAAGGTTAAAGTTCTCAAACTTTAAAGATCTCAAACTTTTCCTTTAACGAATGGAATTTTCGAGAAGATATGTACACACAATCGGTTTGCACTCGACAAAAAACATAACCTCTAAGGTCAAGAAACAGCTGATTTTGTAACAATCAACAGCAAAAATACAAAGTGGGGGAATACCCTCTTTCATTTTTGATTCCTTGTGTTTTTATTGATTTTTTCTTAAAATTGCTTTTGTTCTTTCTTTTGGATGTTTTCAATTGTTCACTACTTAAAGTACTCCATGTAAAAATATGAGTGTTATATATCGAGGTGTTCACTATACAGGGTGTTCACTTTACCCAGACACGACTATATCTTTTGTACTGTTCTGCTTGGTAGAGATCAGGTCAGGCACTGATCGATTCCAGCAATAAGTAATACATATTAAATAAAAAAAACAAAGAAGGAACGCAAAATATTCGAGAATACTAACATTGCTTTCTAGAGCACGCTATATAGTAATTAGTTGATTCAAAATTTGTTTTAAATTCCATCGTTATTCATGACGATGCAAGCCTTTATTTGGTGTATTCATCGAACAAATCATAATCAAACTGGAGAAAATGTAAGAAACAAAGTTTCTTTTTAAAGAAAGGCATTTAGTTATATTTTTTTTCAAAACTAGAGGATTCTTATTTGATTTCATAGGTTTTACCGATTAGATGCTGGTAAACAAAAAAGTTTCATATTACAATATTGATTTTGGTTTAGAACTTTGAAAATGAGTTTGAAGTTATTCGCATAAAAATAAAAAATATTGAATGTTTCCACCAATTTTCCGTTGGTGTGAATTTTACAATAGCTGTCTCGATAGTTTTTCTATAGATCTTAGGAAATGAATTTGAGGTTCATACAACAGTTTTCCGAGTTTTACAAACTCAGGAAACTACTGTGAATATTCTAGCTGTGCATTAAATTTATCAATCTTCTCATAGATGAGGCAAATTCTAAGATTTGTAATTTGTCAAGGTGCAGTTTTGAGTTGCGTAATAAAACTGGAATACGATTTGCTGTTATATTTGTGACAGTACAATGTTTACTCTTCCATTAAGGTGGACCTTTTCACCTACTTCTCGTGCATGCACGTATAGATGCAACAGTTATGTGCATTTGAATATGTACACATACATACATACATATACATACATATGTACATACGTAAGTATTTATGTGCATAAGTTTGGTACATTCGCATAATGACTTGGCAACTGTCAGATAACCAAATTTTGGACAGTTTTGGCGCAATGTTGGCCAGCTGCAGTTGATTTCTCGACGGGCGGGTTGCTTTTTCAGTTGTTATGCACCCACGACTGCAGCTGACGTCACACACACCCACACGCTCAGATATACACACAGTTTTAAGCTGAACTGCGCGCTGTGTCCTGCGTTTTGCAATTGCAAATGTGCAATATAATGTGTACAGTGGCCCCCAAATGTCAACATACGCCTCTGATTTCTGCTACCTGACAAGTCCGAAAACATTTGGAAAAAAATAAAAGTTTTCCTTGACAAGAATTCACTGTTCCTCAAAGCGTGCATCGCAAATGATGACGAAACTGTTGACACTTGGGTGAGAGGGGCGTGTTGGGCGGAACTGCACGATGCGTCAACTGCATTAAATCAATAAAAATATATGTACATACATCTTTTTGTATGCATGTAAATTTGTATGTATATACAGATATGTATATACATACATATGTATTTATCACTGTTGCTGTTGTAGTTTCTGTCAGTCATTCTGCTCAGTTATTAGCGCCGTTGTAATATATACATACATACATATAGTATCTGTGTGTACATATCTGGGTCATGCTTTGGACATTAACAGCCGCTGTTAGGCTTTAACATAAAGCTTTAAACGCGCAACATTCAGGCCACTGTTACGCTCTCTACTTAACATGGATTCATACATATGTACATACATTATACATTTATATTTATGTATATGTACATGTGTATGTATGCATGTGTGCTTAATATTTGCAAGCACTTGCCGCAGTCACCTGTTGTGTGTGAGTATATTGTATGTTGGTGTTGCCAAGCACCCGCTACTCGGTGAACAGGTTTGTTTACGCGTGACTGCCAAACAGTCGCGAACACATGGCGTGAGCAGCACGCACCTCACCCTGTGTTTTGTTTCAATTCCAATGCATTCCCATTTTGCAATTAAATGGAAATTACATTTGTACGACATTTTGATGAGCAACATTTATGTACATACATACATATGTACATACAATGTATACATATTTATTTATGACGCATTTAAAACGTTACTGTTGTAAACCTTGCCATTGATGATGAAATGCCCGTGAATCATACCGTTAGAGAGCTGGCAGTGGCCTGAATCGTTGAAACCTGTGCGCCGTCAGCGTCTTGCATTTGTCAACACCAAAACAAACATTTTTTATGTGTCTATTAGCCGTGAAAACAGCGACAACATGCGGCGGCTCACGTTTGATTCTCTTGTCGCCCGCTGCTGCGCTTTCTGATCGCTTAATCATGCAGTAATTCCTCTTTCATACGTACATATGTACATACATACATATGTATGTACGTATGTATGATTGTGTGCGATATTATTTCCGGTCGACGATAATTGTGATGTCATTACGTACATATTTATATTTATATGATTATACATACATATAGGCATATATGTATGTACATAGTAATCTCAAGCTTTTCTACAGTTTAAACACATTTACATGATCGTGGATATACATACGTACATACATACATATGTATGTATATGTAGTTACCCTACATATGCAATATTGTCGTACCTGACTGATAAACATCGTGACACTGTGATGGAATTATCCAGAGTAACAGGTCCGTTGTTACAGGCATACTATTAACAGTCGCTATCTGGACATCAATCAATGTTATAATTAGCAGTGCAACATCGATTTTAACAGAGACGATGTTTTAATGTTAAAGTTGTTCACTGGACTGTTCCACAAGCTTTAAAAAAAAGAGTCAAAATCTGGTCATCCTAATAATGCAGTGTGTTTCTAAAACGAGTTATTAATTTATATGTTGTTAATTACTATAACTATGAAAATCGTCCTACGCGTTTCGGCACTTTGTTGTATCTGTTGAATCCAGACATTTGCATAAATGCTGTGACTGCAATTCCATAATTTCGCTCATATCTAATATGTTTGCCTTCGAATTGAGACCAGCGTTTAGCAACATATGTATGTACATATATAAGCTTCAGAAGAGCATTGATAACAGGAACAACAGTAGCGCCAACAAAATGAGAACACGTGCTCAAATGCGTGTGCGAGAGCGAGCAAAGAAAATGGCCTTAGCAATACATGCATATGTATGTAAATACATACATATGTATGCATGTCTGTATGTATGCACATAGCTTCAAGCAATGGTCAAAGAGCTAGGATATTTCCATTGTTTGTTTTTGACACGACGTCGTAAACAATTATTGTTTATTATTTCAAATGATATTAAAACAGCCTAGGCGCGAAGAAAACAACAGAGAACAGAGAGAGAGAGAGAAAGGGAGAGTGAGTAATAGTTATGCCAATGGTGTAACAATAATAGGTGGTGGCACTCAAGCAGCTAATTATCAATTGATAAAATCATGTGGGCGGAAAAGACTGTTCGTTTGACTTTGTGACCCGGTAGAAATACTTTGTATCTACATATATACATATGTATGTATGTACATATGTACACATAATTCGCTAAAATCAGCAATCGTTGCACGACTGACAATTGGTAAATTTAAGAGAACGCTGACTCGCATGCCATTACCTAATGTATAATTATAATTACACCATGGTAAGGTCACAGTAGGCAATTGGCAGAGAATAACAACAACACGTTTTATTTCAACTAGAGCGACTTTTGCTGCTCATGTCTCGGCATTGTTGTTATTGTAGTACTTTAGTTGTAGTTGCTGGTGATAATGTGCGATACACTCAAATTTCTGAAAATATAGAACGGAAGCGCATGTTCGCTTATACACAAGCACACTCAAAAACGTACATACACATAAACATACCTATCGCATGCATATACTTATGTATCTGTACAAGCATACTTTGTATGCATGTACACACATACAAAGTACATGTAAACATCTCTGTTCAAGCCCTGTTAAAATGTCCCAAAACAGCCCAAGGGAAAAACTCAAATGAATACATATGCATGTACATGTACATATATGTATGTACATATGTATGTATTTGCGCTTCCGTTTCTACAAAAGATGTCAAACTTGTTCCCTCTGATAATTTGATCAAACCTCGATGACAATAAACATATGTATTTGGATGAATATTCATATTTCATTACATATGTACATCACTTTAAGCATACTTTTTCTATGATGCATTCCCATGTATCAAAGTACAACAAATTTGGGATCTGGATATCGTTTTAGTCATGTGACTATGTGACAGGTAGCAAGTTATGTTGGTAGCGAAATGTTTTGCGTTCGCCTATTTATGTATAGATATGTACACACATAGTATGTTAGATAATATACATATATGTAAATAGGTTTGTAATAGCAGTACGATTAAGTACCATCGAACGGGTGCCTAAGGCTAGTGATGGCACGATTGATTATATGATACACATTAATCGATTATTTTGTCTCAATCCACGATTTAATTGTATCGCAAAATGGGTTTCGATTTATTGCATCTTTAATCGATTATATGCTTACATAAATTTTAAAAAATATTTCATTAATCGATTATTTTCATTTTTCTTCAATTAATTGCGATCAATAATCGCTCGGCTTAAATTAATCATATGAATCAATAATCGATTAATGCCATTTTTTTGCCATCACTACCTAAGGCATACCATAAATAGTAGAGATGGGATCGCGATAGAAATTTTATTCCCACCCAATGCAAATATTTGAACTAAATAAATGAACGAACGAACTAGAATATAACCAATTAGTTCGTTCAGCAAAAGTTGAACTACTGAACTTATAATTTTAATTGAACTAAAATGTTCAACTCTAGCACATAACAACAACCCGTGTTGAATGGTCCCAAACTTTAAGCTTTGTGCAAGAATCGATCGTTTGGGCAATTTGTTATTTGGCAGCAGCCAGCAACATTTTCTATATTTATGTGCATACATACATATGTACGTGCTTATACATAGATATGTACATTTGTATGAATCTGTGTAACGGGTGTCCCCAAATTCACTTGCCAAGAAAACACAAGTTTTTCATTAAAAATTGTCGATTTTTTATTGATTCATAAAGTATGCAGAATTGGGTTATACGTATTACGTATGTACATGTATGTATGCATGTGTGTGTTTGAGCATATTAGGAGGGTTGCTGCCAATAAAACAAATAGGGCTAAATTCAAATTCATCGTGCATTTTGGGACACCCTTTATTTTTGTTGACATTGCTAGAAAACAGTTGGTATTTGGCCTTGAACCTGAATTTTGAAGTTCAGTTGCGTTTTTATTTCTTTGTGCGCGATTTGCTTTACCTTTTGTAGTAAATACATACATACATACATACATACATACTTATGTATATACATATGTACGTGCACATATGTATGTATGTGTGTAAATATGTACACAATGCATGTCTGTTGAACATGTGTATGTATGTACATACATATGTATGCATTTACGATTGTATTTGTTGTGCTCGGCGCATTTGTTATTATTATTGTCATTATTCTTATAACGTAGTATATGTATATATGTACATATGTGTGCACAAACATAAGCATTTACTTATATGCAATATATACATACATAAATATTTGTGTCTTATGTTCATATTTGAAATTAATTTCGTTTTGTAATATCGTGTTCCTATAAAATTGGTTAAAAAGTGTCCAAGGCTGTGACTAGCACGATAATGCCTCATATTCCGATCCTATATGCACATATGTACATACATACATATGTATGCAACAATTTAGATATATGTATGTATGTACATATGTATGTATACAGTAGACGCTCGCAAATTAGAACCACTTTGTTTTTAAGAAAATTCTAATTTCTGAAATATTCAAAAATTCTGTATAATTATTTTATTCGAATCTAAATAAAAAATGGGAAAAACTTATTTAAAAAAACACAATAATTTCTTTTTACTTTATTTTTAAGAAAAATAAGTAAACGAAACTAAACAATCCAGTGCAATACATCTAACTTGTATTTTTAAACTATTTAAATGCAACAAAACAAAGATTCACGTTTATTCGCGTTTAATGTTTTACAAACTTCCGTTCTAATTTCTGGAAGATTCGAATTTAAGAGAGTTCTAATTTGTGAGTTTCTACTGTAATATAGTAGTAAAATGCATTGTTTTATAAATTGTTTTTGTAATAGACATTTTCCTTTATTCAGCATATTAAAATTCGCATGTTTCATTTCGGAATATTCAGAATTAGTTTTGAATTGAATGAAAGATGTCGGGGCTTGGAAGTTTCCTCGTTGCTTTAGCTCTAACTGATAAACGGTCCCGATATTATTATAAACATGCATACATACATACAAATGTACAATTTAGATGAGGTGTGTCATCGTCGAATCCGTGGACTATAGCGTTTTTACATGTTCGTGTTCTGGGTTTAATGAACTGATATATACATATGTATATATACATACATACATACATATGTATTTGTATATGTATCTAGGGGTCGTTCCCGTTCACTTTCGTTTTTACACCTTTTGCGCGTAAATAAAAAATTCATTTAACTTTTGCTGTTTTGTGCACCTAATTAATAAAAAGTTCGATGGACAGTTGCCAATATGGCGAACACCATGCACAGGGTTGCCATTTCTTGTAATTCTGGCTGTGTGTTGCCAGGGCTGCAAATTGATTTTAATTTCGATAGAATGCGTTCGGCCTATTAATGCACATGTATGTATGTAAGCATCTACATACATACATACATACATATGTCTAATGTAGGTGAACTGCGCAGATGCCTTTGTCTTTGCATACATATTTCAAATTGCTTGCTGGGCAAATAAATATTGTAAATAAGTATTGAAATTCAAGCAATGAGCACACCACACATTTGATTTGCATTTTATTGTGCATTTATTTCTTTTAAGCTTTATTGCTTCCTATTTTCGTTTCGCGTGTATGTCTCCACGTGCTTTTGTTTTTGTGTTTTTTTTTTGTCTTATTTTTGCTATTTTTTCTGCTGTCGTTTGCTGGCCTGTTAAAAATAGTCGGACAAAAGCAACAGAATGCGACTCAAGCACGCACAACGCATCATTGTCTGATGTGCGTATGTATGTACATACATACATATGTACATACATATATATGTACATACATACATGCTATATACATATGTACATACATATGTATGTATGTATGTACATGTGCATGTATGTATACATATATGTATGTATGTATGTATGTAGACATGTTTATTTTTGTTATGGTTTGCTGCGCTAATTAAGTAATTACATACATTCATACATACATACATACTACATACATTCATAAGTACAAATGTATATATGTACATATACATATATGTACATACATACATATGTATGTAATAAATAAAATGTGCTCCAATTAAAACGATCTTTCAATTGCTTATGAAATAAGAAGCTTGCTTATTAAAAAAGCACTCAGCTGTTTTGGCTTTTGATGTACGCACATATGTACATACATGTGCACATACATATGTATGTATTTATGTGTGTTCAAACATGTGCAGTTGTGTATGTACATACATAGTATGTATGTATGTATGTGTGTGCAGGTATATTTCACTTTCACTCGTTTGATCACCTCTACAGTGTTGCCAAATTTTCAAAATCAAAAAGAAGGGGAAATTATAGGGAGGGTGGAAGTTGAGTCTTCAAAACGAAAACAAGGACCTTGTATTTTGAATTCCTAAACTGGAATTAACACTGTTCCCGGTCCGTTTGCTATTTGCGGGGGCGGAAGGGGGCGTGGCAAAACTTTTTTAGTTCAACAAGATCATCAGAAGTCCTTATATCAAATTTGGTGGCGCTGGCTGGAAAGGATGTGAAAGATACATAGGTCTGGCCCCATTTTCGCTTGGACTTTGCATATTTGATTACGCGAATATGTACAGAATTTCCCTTCAACCTGCCGCATATTTTCCCCTACAAATTCCCCTTCAAATTTCCCATTACGATAGCAATGTTGAAAGCATCATCACAACAGAGACAATGAATGACAAATGGGCGATAAAATTAAATAAATGAGAGCTATATAAATAAGCTTGAATCTAACCCAAATGTTTTTTCAGGCATTTGAAATATAAAAACGACAATGGCCAAGTTCACCAGCATTACTGTATCCCTGATAGTTTTACTGATTCGCAATCACTTGGGAACGCGACAGATACGGTATAGAGAAGCTCTAGTGCAAGCAGTTCAGCAGTTGCAAGCAAGCAGAGCGCTACAAGTGATGGCTCAACTGGAACAAGTTTCTTGAATAACATGTGTTTATTATCTGATAATTAATGCAATAGGCTTTACCCCTTTTAATTATATTGTAAGTACAGGGCAAAACACATGCCTGCTTTGCGAGCTTCGTAAAACTTTGAAAATATTCAAAATTTGTTCGACAGAAGCACAATTGGCAACACCGCCCCGCCTGCCATGCCTCCATACCAATTGGTTGGCCCCTTGCGAATTTATAGTTTGGTGCACAGCTGATTGTGACTCATGTTGAAGTTTGTTGTGGGCGGCCGAGGCGTAAGCCAATAATAATAAGAGGAACGGCAGCAACAGCTAAGAACGTGGCAGTTGCGCAGGTTCCCGCCTGCGGCATACTCTGTTCCCAGTACTGTGTTCAATTTGTGGGCCAAAAATATATTTGGTGGGAGGTTATCAGTAGTCTTCAAATCAAATTTGGGAATGGGGAGCTCGTGGTAACACTTTATTAGCAGCTGGTACATGTTTACCTAATTTTATTGCTGCAGCTACAAGTATATGAACGGACAGATGTACATCACACAAATCCAATATACTCTTTATTTTTCAAATATTTTTGGAAACAGAGTAAAACGAGAACGTTTGCGTGCAAAACAAGGACTTGATCTATTTATATAATAACCATTTATGAGCGCGTAACCATTACCTGGAAAGCCATGAGATAGTATCGCCACTCAATAGATTCAATGAGATTAGTTATAACCTTCGATACTATAGACAAATTAATACGCAATATAAAGCGGTTTCTGACATTTTGAAAATTAAAAATTACATTTAAAAAAACATAATTATTTTCTAAATGTTTTTACTGACAATATATTTGAGCATTATGCACGTTACAAAAACGGAAGTCGTTTTTGAGGTTAAAGTGCATCAAACTGCAGCAGTTGAAGAAAATCAGTTCCTCAAGGAACACCGCACTTAACTTTTGTTTTATTGATCGTTTTATCGATAATGCCATCGATTATTTATTCAGATTGTAGAACGCACTCCACTGTATCCTGTGACCAGGTCACAGTGATTGGATAACGAAAGTAACTGTGACTGCAAATTGATATGCATAATATCACTCATATCTAATGCACAGCCACAAAAAATGTCATCTTTCTCAATAATAACAACTAGAACAAGCCAGAGCGCATATGCAAAATTGAAACTACGGACGGACATTTGCATTTTACAATAACAATAACAATTTTTGATACACATTTGACGTCCGCCCGGTGACCGCGCGCCCGCTCCAAAAATAGCACAGCAGCCGCTGCAGCTTCGCGTACGTAAGTCGTCGCGCCGGGCCGCAGCCGCAGTGTCCATTTGCTGTGATTTGCTGGGGTGTGTGTGTGTGTGTATGTGTGCTTATGTACATTTGATTTTGGATGCTAAATGACGAAACGGCCGCGCTGCAGCAGCTGCAATAGTTGGTGCTGCTGTTGCGTCGACGTTGTGCTCAATTGTCATCGCTGCGATTTGATGCCGTGTGTGCTACTTTTCGCACGTTGTCCTTGACCCAAAAGTTGCACCGGCAAATAACAAATTGACGCCTAGTCTAACAGTTGCTATATACACAAATACACACACATGCATTTTGCATCGGCCCAGCCACCCCAGGCCAGGCAGCGTAAGTGGGTTAAGGTTAAGTTTGCTGTCGTCGCTGTTGGTGCTTTGCGATCCTATGCGCTGTTAATAAACGGACAACTGTTTCGCAACAGCTGTTAGGAGGGCTCAGCTGTTGAGGGAGAGTTGCTGTTGCGTGGGTGTGAGTGTGTACATATGTACATAAATACATATATTGGCATATTATGTACACGTATCGATAGTAACAGTGGATCATCGATTCGTTGAGATGTGATTTTGCATGCAGGCAGCAGCTGACAGAGGTCCGCCAACGTCAGAGTGCGCTACCTGTTGTTGTGTTCGCCGTATTGGCATTGCAGTTGACATTTGACCTTCTTTGCTCTCGGTCTGTTAGTGCGGCAAGTGTTTGAAAAAATTATGTCAGCGGAGTAGAAAATAAGTGTGTTGTTATGTGATATGCATATATAAACATGTATACGAAATATTAAAATTTTCCTTATTCTCTTGTTTTTCAGACTGTTAAAGGAACAACAAAATAAAAATCCCAAGCTAAATTTATAACCAACAAAGGAGAAAGAACGGAAGACTAGACTATAATAATACTAACTAAACAAAAACAAAAACAAAAACAACAACCACAAATCAAAACCTAATTTAACTATAAAGAGTAATATATTTGTTTTTGATCATCATCATCTACACGGCGAACACAACAAAAATCACTTTCAGCCTTATATACACAACAACAACATAATACTAGTTTATATGTTTAGCAACTTGCAAGCGAAAAAGAGAGAAAAAGCAAATGTTCAGTAAAGATAAGAGCAGGAAATTACGCATAGCTATAAAGCCTTCAAACACAATCGAAGACATCAAGAAGTAAATTCAAAACTATTACCAAACTCTCTTGGACGCAGGAAGAGCAAAAACAACAACAACAGCAGCTGGCAGCTGTGGCAAAACAATACCAACCAACAACAAGCATCAGTAAAAGGCGCGACAGTTGTTAAACTCTTGCTCGCTCTGCCGCCGTTGCAGCCGCTGCCAGGCAAAATCAGCAGCAGCGCAGCAGTAGGCAGCAATGAATACCCAGCAGGAACAAGAGCAGAAACTATAAAACTGTAAACTTGTGCTGAGAGAGAGAGAGAGAGAGAGAGTGCAAAGAACAAAAAACAACCTTATATAAAGAGAAAGAGAGAGATAGTGAGAGTGAGAGAGTCACGATAACATTTGCAAGAACTTAAAAACCAATTGAAAAAGCATTAGCAAGAGTCTGAGGGGCGGGTAGCGCGATCTGATGCAAAACGATATGGTAAGCATACCATCGGGCAATATGAACGGCGGCCTCAAGGCGGCTAACAACAGCGGCACCGTCGTCGGCGTCACCGGTACGGTGTTAACCAATGCGCAGCGCGTCTATTTAACGCCCGCCACCAGTTATCATCTGGCTGCTGCCGCGCGCCAAACGGCAACCAGCGCAGGTGCAGCGGTTGCAGGTGTTGGCGTTGGTGCCGTCGCCGTCGCCAGCGCCAGGGTGTCCAACAGCAACAGCAGCAGCGGCGGCATCATTATCAACAACAACAACAATAATAACAATAACATCAATAATAATCCAAATGCAGCAACGCCGGCATCGACAAGCGCCGCTGGAACTGTGCGCTACTTTTCTCAATTTAGTAACAAGCTGCAGCCGGTGCAGCAGCTGAGCGCTGTTGGCGTCGGCGTCGGCGTTGGCGTTGGCCAGCGCAAGCTGATCAATGGCGATACCATGGTCCTGGTTAATGGTGCCAAGCCGCTGATCTTTGCAACAAACAACAACAACAGTTGCAGCAAGCTGCTAACCACAGCAGCAGCAACAACAACAACAACAGTTCCTAATGGCAACAGGCTGTTAATTAACAAGCCCCAACAACTACAACAAAAAACACTACAACAGCCAGTTACTGTGATTGATGATTTGGTGGAGCTGGTGGAGGAGGATCCGGAGCCGCATCTTCTGTTGGATGATGTGATTGAAATACCACAGGAGAAGCAAACTGAACCGCTGGCATTGGTAGCAGGCACAATAACTAAACCCACAGATCCTGATGCCGAACCAGAGCTGGACATTGTGATCAACAATGTGGTTTGCTCCTTTAGTGTCCGCTGTCATCTCAAGCTACGCGAAATAGCTCTCAATGGCGCCAATGTGGAGTACCGACGTGAGAATGGCATGGTCACCATGAAGTTGCGTCGTCCCTATACGACGGCATCCATTTGGTCTTCCGGCAGGATCACATGCACAGGCGCCACCTCTGAGATACAGGTATGTTATATTTTATGGGTGACATTTGCTTAAAGTGACACTGAGTTTTCTCAACTCTCAGCAAGTAAGGTGGCAATCGCGGGAATTCCAACTTTTCCTAACTAAAATTTCCTTTTTTCTTAAATCTTAATAGTATGAATACAGAAGAAGGCGTCAGTTCTCGGGTTTTATTTCCGGTACCATTCATAGACGGACTGTTTGAACAAGAGTAACTCATCTAAAGAGGCACACAGATGCTGCGACAAGCTAAAGAGCTGGTCGGGCCCATCCTATACAGGAAAAGAGTGAATCTTTCTAGGGCGAAACTGAGGCTTCTGGTGGCCTATTTAACAGGTCACCACACCTTTCAAACATGCGCTTATCCACCGATGCAGAGTGTAGACTCTGCAGGGAGGATGACGAAACAAATATCCATCTTCTTTGTGACTGTCCTGTCAATAATTGGAGTAGAAGGAAACATCTACGTAGGGAGTTTATGACCCCCGAGCTCGTAAAGAATGTCTCAACAATTGACCTGCTCTCCTTCATAAGGGAGCTAGAGCAATTCCCCATAAGGAGCCTCTTTGGCACAATAGACCAACGCTGGTCGCAGTGCCCTCCCCATATTTCCCTGCTAGTGGGACTTCCTCTGAATTACCCAGAATCGTTTTGTGGAATAGGAGGACACACTATTGGAGAACATCTTTGGATAGTAGAGGATAACAGAATGCAGTCAAGCTGGAGAAGCGCTACAGGTCCAAGACAGGTCACTCTTAGGAAGCTATGATCAAAAAAGATTCAAGCAACTAATACCATTGGGGAAGAATTCACTTAGAATAGTCACTGGCCTTTTAACACGGCACTGCTGACTGAGAAACCACCCAAGCAGGCTGGGAATTGTAAGCAGCAGGACATGCAGATTCTGTGAAATGGAGGCTGAAACCTCATCACACATACTAACAGATTGCACTGCCCTTGCCTGGGTGGGTTAATCCTTCAGACAAACGATATAGGTACTCTCGACCCAGCCAAGATCCTTGCATTCATGCAGGAGATAGGGTTGATGAGTGAGCTTTGGTCTCAGCAAGGGGCACAATAGATATTATAGGTTGCAGTGCAACGCCCCCAACACCAATAATAATTGTAATACTTAAGCAGAAGGCTTGTCCGACTCCATCCTTCGGATAATTGGATTTGTGGGAGGACGCCTGCGAGAAGGTTATTGATATTTAGCTAAGCTTTGTTCAATCTGGTAAAGGCTTGCCTACCATACTGACCTCTACACTCTGTTAGAGCCCTGCGTTTATCTGCTCTTTAATCCGATATATTTATGAAAGTGTTTTAAATAACACGCAGCATAAGAAATAAATATTAGTTTATCAAAAAAAATTAAGTTATTTACTCAAAATCTGTCATCTAATCCACGATTCAAATAATTCAAGAATCTCCTTTAAAAAAACGGTTTGGAAAAAGGGGAAATAGGCAGGGCTTGCAGACATGACAGTTAGTTTCCTTTAGGATTTTCGATGCGGAGAGTATATACATATGATATGTACTATTGATATTGTATTGTATTGCATTGTATTTCAATGATTTGAAAGCATATGCACGTTTTAAGCGTGAATAATTGTATACAGTCAATATTGTTATGAGGTTATATTGAGGTTGGAAGCGCATTACACCACACTGATTTTATATTCTGCTTTTGTCAGGTCAATTTTAGAATACGCTACTATAATTTAGAACCCTTCTGCAGTAGCACACACTACTTTGCGTTAATACTTCTAAATTTTACGTTGCCTTTCCCCTGATACAGAAGACGATCTCGGTTAGTGCACTTGTCTACGCTTGAGAATAGGCGAACGATCTAGTCTTTATAAATAATATAATTATTGGCAATATTGATTGCCCAGCCTTTTTTGCAAAGATACATACATTTTTGTATGCCATTTGATGTGGGTATTCACAGGACTGCCTATGCTCTTAATGAGCCTTTAACAAGAGCTCTAAAGTGTTATAATGAGTTGCCAATTGACATGCGGTTTGACGTCGACCTAAACACAATTTTTATTAGGGATCTGCTTAAAAAGGATTTTTTATAATTTTCAAATTTGTTTCCTTTTTATTAAGCTAGATCTAAATAACTAGAAAGTTAATTATCATTGGTTTAATAATAATAATAAACTAAAATAATTAGTTTGTTCTCTGCCACGTTACGCAAATGTTACAATCCAAAGCATTATTGTTGACTCCCTGTAATAAATACTAAATATTTTGAATGTTGATCAATTGCAGGCCAAGATCGCCGCTCGTCGTTATGCCCGCTGCTTGAGCAAACTGGGATTTCCGACGCACTTTCAGAACTTTCGCATCGTCAATGTGCTTGGCACGTGCAGCATGCCCTGGGCCATTAAAATAGTCAATTTCTCGGAGCGTCATCGCGATAATGCCAGCTATGAGCCTGAGCTCCATCCGGGCGTTACTTACAAGATGAAGGAGCCCAAAGCCACGCTGAAAATCTTCTCCACGGGCAGCATAACGGTAACAGGTGAGCTTGCAAGGACCATCAACAACTGAGCTATTAGTATAAAGTTCAAACATGAGTGGAGTGCAATTTGATTGATATTAACTGAAGATTTTCATTTGATTTTGCAATTCGTTTTCGTTTACACATCCGTAAACGTCTCGTTGTGCTCTAGGCCGTATATTTACTTCAAATCAAACGAACTTTCAGCAAAAAGAATTTGTACTTTGTCAAATCTTTAAAAAATCATAAATTGTAGGAAATTCTAACCAAGTCTGGGATGAAAATTGTATGAGTACGAGATCGATTGATATATATGTATATAGTATAACTAGTGCACTATTGTGCCATCCCCATTGTCACATTGTCTGCGGCATTAGCAATTTCTATTGGCAATTAAAATTAAATTCCAGAAAATTTAAGCAAGACATGCAAAAATGGGTCACAGCGTAATTTCAATTCAATATAAATTTATTTACTATCTCAGTTGACGGCTGTCGCTTACAATTGCATTTTGTAATTTGCGTTAATTGATCTTTCGTAATACATTTTCTTAACTTCGAGTTACAACAGCGAGACAACGAAACAAGAAGATGCTCTGTGGGGAAACAATCGCCTTGAAAGGCTTCGGCTCATCAACAAAGCGAGGAGAGACGAAGAATAGTAGTATCTATACCTGCTTGTATGATGAGATTAGCAGATAAAGAATATACTACGAATGGAGAAGCCCAGCTTCAATCGGGCTCATGATATAGAAAGCTTAGAACTCCTATTCGAAGCTCACTTTCCTAGGAGCTTCCAATGAAAGAGGGCGTCGACATAAGCAGCCGACCCTGTCCAGTCCGTTCCAGTCTTGGTAGCTTCCAGCCCTAGAAGTCATCAGACCTGGATATAATCTCACTACTTTTTGCAGTAGCTACTGGATCAAGTCCTTGTCACGTCTTACGAAGATAAGCAGCCTGGAAGTAGAGCTAGGATATTTTTCTTCTGGTGTTCGGAGGTTGGTCTTAACCTAAACCCTACAAAAACAGTTATTATTCCCTTCATAAAAGGGTATAATAAGTGGTAGGGTCCATGTTCATTAATAGATCAATCTGTAAAGTGATCAGCACATATCCAGCAACGCCTCCGAAAGTGCGGAATGGCTTAGTTGAATCCCCAGTTCCTCATAGGACGCTTCAACACGCTTTAACATGAAATATCGCTTATGACTTACAAATTTATAAATAGAAAGGAATGTTGTGCTAAAAACTGGTTAAAAAACATCCAAACGAGTCAAATGATATGGTGCTCCACTCACGTTAGGGCTTTGAACAATGAAAACAGTCTCATTAATAATTTGTTTGTTTCAATAGCCGCCAGCGTAAATGACGTGGAATCCGCCATACAGCACATTTATCCCTTGGTGCATGAGTTCCGTAAGCAGCGTTCCGCCGAGGAACTGCAGCATCTGCGACAGAAACAACGAGCCCAGGCCGGTGAGGATCCCAACGAAACAGAGGAACAGATTGTGAAAGAGGCAAAGACCGCTGCCACGGATGATATGTTTGTGAACACCACCGCCGCCCATACAAATGCCACCCGCCCGCCAGGCGCTGGCGCCACCAGCTTGGCGTCCACGCAAATTTACTCAATGCGCCGCTTGGAGCAGTACAAGCAGTACCATCAATTGCAAGAGCAGACACAAACGGAACGCCGTCACATACCCTTCACCGGCGACGATGGCAGCCAAATTACCAAGGGCAACAGCACCGTCACCAGCAGCAGCGCCAGCACCAGCGCCAGCACCAGCGGCTGCGATAACATTTGTGCCAATGCGCGTCGCCGCGCCACTGAAAGCTGGGCAACCAAGCTGCAAAACAAACGTCCGCGCTACAATGATCCTGGATCCACAGCCACCGTAACTGCTGGCGCCATGGCACGCACTGCCGGCAACGTGGTCGCCACTGCCACTGCCACAGCTATTGCCACTGCCAACGTCAACAATAGCATCAGCACCAACATCAACACCAACACCAACACCAACACCAACACCACCATCATCAACAGCATTAGTGCCAACTTCAAATGCGCTTCTGGAAGTGCAGCCGCTGCCGCTGCCGCAGTAAACAAGCTGCGCGGTAAGCCGCTTATTCCCGTTGACGTTGTGCTCAAGCAGAGCAGCTCCCGTGCCCGCAATGCTGCTGCTGCAGTTGCTGCCACATCATTAACAGCAACATCAACGGCAATGACACCAGCTGATGTTGTCTACAGCAAGCATGAAACATTTTCGCCCAGCGACTTCCATGTGGATGATCTAATTGAGGAGGACGCTGACGGGGATATGGACATGCACTTTTAAAGACAACACATCTACAGTATTCATGTTGATTAACTAAAGTTGCCTATGCCAAATTTATCAAAGAGTTTTAAGAGGAGGAACCACCCACACACTCTCACAAACAAAACAAAACAAACTTTGTGCTATTCCTATGTGCTTGCTATTTAACGCATTTAACATTAGCTTCACATAATGGAAACTCACAATTAATACATACACCACAAAAACTAAGCAATAAATAACATTAACGCAAAGATCGCAAACAGCAGCAGCAGCATCAGCAAAATAGACGGCGAATTCAAAATCCAAATCAAATATTTTCTAAATAAGAACAAAAAACAAGAGCCAAATATTTATATTAAGGGTGAGTGCTTGATATCCTTAATTATAATTGCTTTTCATAAGGCGCACACTCATTTCAATCATGATCATGTGTTCCAAAGGCTTGTTCCTTACTTTGATTCCTCTATTATTTCGGTTTTTATACCCCAGCAGAGAGTATTCTAATCACTGAAGGAGACGTTTCCGACCCAACAAAGTATATATATTCTGAATCAGCTGAGTCGATATAGCGATGTCCGTCTGTTTCTATCCAAACTAGTCACTCAGTTTTAAAGCTATTATAATAATACTTGGCACAGACCCTTCTTTTTGCTGCAGGCAGTACCTATGTCGAAACCGGACAGATCGGACCACTATAACATATAGCTGCCATAGGAATGATCAGTCGGAGACTATGTTTCTGTTTGAAAAACTTTTTGTTTATAAAGATATCCTCATCAAACTCATCCAAAACTAGTCTCTAGAAAGTGTTTCTGACCAAACTTGGTTAAGATCGGACCACTATATCAGATAGCTGCCATAGAATCAAATGAAAAATGAGTTTTTGTATGATAAACTTTTGGTATTACATCAAAACTAAGTGAGAGTTTTAATATACTTCGTATAGTTTCCTATAGTTTGATCCAAATCGGACCACATAGCTCCCATAGGAACAATCAGCGTAGGGTATATAGCTTCGGCACTCTGAAGATAGCCGTTCTTTCTTGTTAGCAATAAAAACCGGATCATATTTGAATCTCATGACCATTGTGCGTGTACACAAAACTTATTTCGCTCAATTTTACCTTTGGTGTGTTTTTGATATATCGTGAATGGACAATGGTGATCATCGCATTCAGTCTGAGCTCATTTATAGGACGCATACACGTCTAATTTGCGTATAGTTTAGGTATAGACTAATGCCTGGTCGTGATCATGATCGTCGTGAATGGGCCGCCTTAGTAAACTGTTAATAACCGATAAATATACTTAACTTTCAACTTTGTAATTGACTCTCTTTTCCTTTGCAGATTAACTTTAAACTACAATGTACGTAGTTCCGGTATAGCAAACTACCACACAACCCTACATGATGATCAGTTACTTCAAAATGGTATAAATTAAATTTACCATATGCATATAGACATATAGACTAACTACAACAATGATCAGCAAATCTGTGCGCTATACATACATACGTATAAATAAATATATCTTTTATGTGTACGTACTCGTATTAAAACCCTCAATAACTACAACAAAATCAACTATATTAGCGATCCAAGCTCAATGGTCCGCTCCGAAATTGAAAAATTAGAAACTCTCATAAACACACACACACACACACACACACACACACACAACTCATACATGTATATGTCCTTACACATATTTTTTTGAGTTACTTTGACAAAAATTTGTATCGTATCTGCATATATACATTTGTATCTGTATCTGTGTATATGAGCAAACCACCGCCTAATAAATACTGTTACTACATTAATACTATGGAATAAATTTAGCACTATGTTTCATTTACATTTAGTTCAAATGTTAAACAGAACTCTTGACATTTGCTGTACAATCGCTGTTATAACTTAACATATTTAGCAAATGTAATGCGACACTGACGTCACAACTCAGCAGCCGCCATTGCGCATAGCGAAGAATCCCAACAATAACAAATTTATGATTAGCACATTTATTTAATTTATTTGTATTCTATATTGTTTGATATTGACTTTTAAATTTCTTTAAATGATGACAGCAATTAATTTAAATATACAATAAAAATACAAGTGTTCTAGACAACAGTCGTTTTAACTTTAATATAGTGCATTATTATTATTATTATTATTAAGGGATTGATAATAATTTTTTTTTGTTTGAAACTATTTTAAGCGCTTCTTTAAACATTCAGAAATAAGCAATTATTATAACATATATATATATATATTATACTACACTTATATCTGGTCACTTCTAAACCAATAACAACAAAACGCAAAATATGCTAAAACAAATTACATTTAATTCATTAAATTTATACTTTATACATTGCATATGGAAAAGGCAGACATATGTATGTATGTATGTACATGTACATATGTATGTACATACATACATGTACAAATTTGCCTAGTTTCCACATTAAGCATGAAACAAAATTTGTAGCCTTTTAAATTTTAACAATTTTTTTAATATTATTTTTTAAGCATAAAAACTTGTTCCTGTGTTGTTAAAATGAAGCAAAAAATCAATAAGCAAACTAAAAATTTACATTATTTACATATATTACATACATATACACACATTCAATCACACTTTCGCCCGAAATGCAAAATCATAAGCAATAACAATTGTTTATTATACTTACATGTATACATATACAATACTATATATACACGTATATGTATATATATATATATATATATATATATAACATATAAGTTTGTATGTAAAACAAGCAGCAAAATGGCATTAAAGAAGAAACAAAAGTAGCCAAAAGTCTCTAATATATGTATGTGCATACATTTGTACATCGATAAGTTAATTAATAAACAAATGGCGGCAATAATTTGGCTACAGCCGAGAATCCACAAACAAAGTGGAATGGAACACCGACACTGTGCCGCCTAAAATACTCACGCACACATGTATGCGCCAGAAAGCAATGAGAGTGGGAGTGGGAGTAGAAGTAGAAAAAAAGAGTACATGTGCAGATGCATGACAAATATGTACATATGTACGTATGCATTTGACTTACATGTATGTATGTATGTACGTATTTTGTATTTGGCGCGTCTTTTCTCTTTGGCTTATAAGCGCGCTCACAATATACATAAGTAATAGTGTCCCTCTCAAATAAACCGCAAGAATTCAAATAGCAAATTGTACAATCATAACATACATATGTATGTATATGCATAATCCTAACTCTTCATCCATCCAATCACCTAAACAAAACAAAAAACTACAAAAAAATGTATTTATGTAAAACATTTCAGTTAGCGTCATCTTAGCTGCTGTAAAGACAAAACACTAATTAAATCCAGCCCAAAATGTTCAATACACACAATCTGTATACATATGTATATACAAACATATACATTCAATTTTCTAGCATATGCAAACATATGTACATATATGTATTCTTTCTAACCTTAAAATAAACAAATATTTAACATGGCCTTACGTATTACCTTTTATACACCGCCTATGTAATGTCCATGTTAGTAGCATTAACAGAAGAATCAGCAATAACATAACACACCCTTGAGCACCTTTAGCATATACACATACATACATACATACGTTAGCTTTCAATTTGTTTTTTTTTTAGTGGTCTCTTGTTTCTCTGAGAACCTAGTTTTCAGTTTTTAAATGTGATGAATTTTGTTTTTAGCTTATTGCTCCATTTTTGGAGTGCAAGAGTATAGAAACTTCGGCGCTACGAAGATAGTTTTCCTTTCGTTATGCTCTTGTATTATACCATACTCCCCTCCCCTCAGGTCCTTGAAATCAGCAATTCGTTCATATCGTTCAATTATGCATAATCAAAAAACAAATAACAGAAATGAAAATACATATGTACATACACATGTATATATATGTATTTTATATTAACTGGACGATATTATGTAGAGCTTGAATACATATTGATTTTGATTTGTTAGCTAAATACATACATACGTCGTGTACATACATACATATATGTACATCAACAAATGCCTAACCTTAACAAATATGTATTTATATATGTATTTTAAAAAGGAAAATAAAAAGCAAAAAACAAATTGCCTTTAGGGAACAAACAAAGTGTGAATCCAAGCAGTAAAACCAAAATGTAATTTTTGTGTAAATGCTAATAAGATAATTAGAAGGATATGAATTCGAATTCGAATTCTAAGCTACAGCTTAAGGCTACCTAAAACTAAAACTAAAACTACAACTACAACTAAGCTAAAATTGAGCGGTAAACGTAAGCCAAAACACGCAATCTAAGCAATTTTCAACAAAAACAAAAAAAAAAGAAATAAAAAATCATTTAACAATTGGTACACGTATTTAAACAAGAAACAATATTTGTAATTAACATGTATGCTACAAGAAGGGAAACAAACATGTAAAATATAATATAAAGGTTGAGAGTTTTCTTTAAGTGAAATTCACTTCTAACTGCCTTCAAAAATCGATTAAAATTAAAATAAACATTTTAAAAGAAGAGAAAACAAAGAAATGATATACTTAAATATGAGAAATGCTTACATTTGAAAATGAAAGCACTAAACCAATTCAGATTATTCTTATTATTCTCAACAATTTGGTAATTGATCTGGAAAATACTTGGCAACATTTATTTTGTTATAACAAGAATATAAACTATGACAACAAGCAGCAAGCAAAGGCCTAAATAAGTGTATTTGGTTTCATAAACTCTAAAAGCTAAACCTAAATATTTATATAGTGTACACATATATTTTTTATTATTATGTATTTAAAGCAAGTAACTTAAAGAGCATAAAATAAAAGTAAATACACACACACACACACACACACACACACAGACATACACACACACAGACATACACACACACAGACATACACACACACAGACATACACACACACAGACATACACACACACACATACACACACACACACACACACACACACACACACACACACACACACACACACACACAAAAAAACACAGTGAAAATCAAATAGCATAATTATGTTTTTGTTTTGCCGTAAAGACTGCATTATACCAACAATTATTTATATATATTCATACAAACTTATAATAATTGTATGAAGAACAGAGCAACAAATTGTGTAAAGAAAAAGAAAGCACTACAATTAGACGGTACTTTAAAATGAAAAAAGAAAAAAAAACTAAAACTAAAAATAACTAAAAATAACAAACCCAACAACAAAACATTTATTTATTACCATTTAAGCTGTACAATTATAGAAATGCAAATACCAAGAGCAATGTTAAGTGTTTTAATAAAGGATAAACAAAATAAGAAAATGTATTGGAAAAGCACACACAGACAAACTTTAACCAAGTCAAAAACAACATAAAGAATGAATTCAAGGATGAGATGAGAGAAGCCCTGCAATAATTACGAAAAGCAAGATGAAAATTACCTTATCCCAAGTGTGCTACCTAAGTAGACATTGGAAAACTAAGAAATAATAACACAAATTTAGAAGAAACCATAATATAAGTTAAAATTACCATAAATAGATTATGATTGTAAAGTTGAGACACACAACAGCAAGATGGAAAGTTATTTATTCAAGATTTAAGTATAATTTTTGGTATGCCCCCCAAAAATAAGTCGAAGCAAATGAGTTGCTAGCTATAAACACTATTAATTATATGTATGATAAGTATGTACATGTGTATATTATATTATACACAAATTTGTTTAGTTCGTTGTCTGCCAGTTGCATTATTATTCAAAAGAAATTAACAAACGTTTATTTGAGCTGCAACTACTACATAAATATTTATATCAAACCGACAATTACTTATTATGCAATACATATTTAACAAACAACAACAATGCTACATAAACACAAAACGATGAAAACAAACTCATTTAAACATATAGTTTAAAGTTAGCAACTAGTTTCATTAACGACTTCAAAAGCAAACAAAATGAAGAAAAATTCAAGAAAAAACATAATATCTAAGTACAGTACTACTGTATAGTACAGTGCGACTGCCTTTGTTGCAGTCAACTCAAAATAAATACAACAAAACAACCAAATTAAAGCTATTTGTTTCAATAAATATCAATTAACAATAAGGGTTTCTATATAGCATACACAGTACAATATGTTTTATTCCTGCGCAGAGGGTATTATAGTTTTCTCACGAAATATCCAGCATCAATAGCCGAGTCGCTACGGGGATGTCTGTCTTATTCTATCCAAACTAGTCTCTCAGTCTTAGAGCTATCGTGATGAAACTTGGCAGAGAAGAATTCTTTTTGCAGCAGGCAGTACATATGTTGGAACCAGCCAGATCAGACCACTATAACATATAGCTGCCATAGGAACGATCGGTCGACAACTATGTCTTTGTATGAGAAACTTTTTACTCCCTGTACCCATAAAATGGGTAAAAAGGGGTACTAAATCTGTGCAAATGTATGTAACAGGCAGAAGGAGACATCTCCGACCATATAAAGTATATATATTCTTGATCAGTATCAAAAGAGATTTCGATTTGGCCATGTCCGTCTGTCTGTCCGTATGAACGCGTCGATCTCAGCAACTACAAGAGCTAGAGACACCAAATTTGGAATGTATACCATACGCAGATCAAGTTTGTTTCATATTTCAGATATCTTCCCCCGTTTCCCCGCAAATCGATAAAAAAAACCGTTTTACAGTAACAATTTTCAAGATATAGCATAAACACATCCTCACCAAACTCAACAAATTTGAGTTTGTGCATAGTCAATGTACAAACTGACCAAATTTAAGCAAAATCGGACGACTAGTAAGTATAGGTATATAAGTATAAGTATAATAGTATTGTATAGCTGCAATATGAACAATCGGCCAAATATTCAGTTGCTTGAAAAACTTTTTTGGCTATGAAGATATCCTAACCAAACTCACCAAATCGAACTAACATACTACTTCAAACAGGCTGAGCAAATTTGATCAAAGTCGTACCTCATTATCATATGAGCATTATCAGTTTTTTGGTGACTTCTTTTTGCTGCCAATTGTCAAAATGATACTATTTTGTGACACGAGGAAACTTCCAGTCAGTGATAAGTTTGACAGGTGGCTTTTAAGTGTCACAAAGGCAGTGCTGTATAACGCAAGAAAAACGAGAAAGAACAGTTATCTTCGGCGTTCCCGTATACGCTTCTACTACTAAAACATTCGTATATCACAAAATGTGGTTTGAATAAATATCAAGGACGGCTATCTTCGGAGTGCCGAAGCAGTAATTATATTATATACAAAACTTAATTTTTGTCTGATTGCTCCTATGGAGGCCAAGTGGTCCGATTTTGATAAAATTATGGGAAATTATTTGAAGTATTATAAAACTCTCACTTAGTTTGGATGAAATATTTGTATAAACAAAAAGCTTGATATAGTTTTATAGTGGTCTGATTTTGACTAAATTTCACCAGATTGTATAAACTCTCAAGAGTCTCTGCTTGGGAAAGTTTAGAAAGGATACCTTAATAAACAAAAAAAGTTTTTCATACAATGCTATATGTTATTGTGGTCCGATCCGGCCGGTTCTGACATATGTACTGCCTGCAGCAAAAAGAAGGGTCTGTGCCAAGTTTCATTACGATAGCTTTAAAACTGAGAGACTAGTTCGCATAGAAACAGACGGACAGACGGACATCGCTATATCGACTCGGCTGATTCAAAATATATATACTTTGTTGGGTCAGAAACGTCTCCTTCAGTCCATTACACATTTCGAGACAAAATTATAATACCCAGCTAGGGTATTAAATAAGAAGAAAAACAAAGTATTTTCAAGAACTGTTAAGGCTTTGGTCTCGGTAGATCTTTCTATGGAAATTCAGATATATATTAACAATTTGATTTGATACGAAAGAAACGTTTATTCTAAGTATTCGAAAAGTTTTGAAGTACAAAGTAAGCTGTAGAATAAATTTTCGAATTTTTGCTGGAAATAAAATGGGATGGTAAGAATTAAAATACAGTTCTTGTTTGTTTTGATTGTTATATTTATTTCGTGTGTGAATATGCTCTCAATATTTGGGGTATATTTAGATTGTTTGGTTTCCTGTCACCGAATTTCTGGATTTGTATTGGGATTTCTCACAACTTTTCAACTGCACCACGCAAACACAAAAAAATATCATATCTTGTGGCAAGGTTTACAGGAAATCGAGTTCCTAAGTTGTACAACTTGATGAACAATTGGACGCAACATTTGCACATTAGTTTTAGCTAATTATTTCATGTTTTTACTGTTCTTTTTTGTTTTCTTATATACATTATGTACTTTTTATATGTATTCAACATTTATAAATTTATATATAGTATACTCTACAGCATAGTACAGTATAATTATGTTTAATTCTGTTGATTTCTATTCATTTAGCATTACATTAAGTTTAATATAATATATAATACATACACATGTATTATCTAATTGGGTTTTTGATCAAATTGTATATAGTGGAATCGCTTGCCCGGTTCTGGCTACAAGTTCATTTAAAAAATAGATGTAGTACTTATAACTTTTTACGTTTCTTGTTCGTTTAATTTATTTTTAAACCGCATTGACAAATACGGTTATTAAAATTACAATTGTTCTTTTTGTTTTAAATGTATATAGTATTGTTTATTTTTCTGTTTAATAGCATTTGTTCAATTCTTTTTTATATCGCAGCGATAATTTAGACGTAGGATTAGTAGTAGGCATTATTCCAACTTAATGACAAAGTTCTTAACTATGCATATTGCATGGAAATTGTGAGTGAATCATTAATGAAGATGCGCGTTGTATATAAGTATATATTTAGTATCTAGAAAATCTCTTTGCTAGGCGTCGAGATGCCCAGAGGCTGTTCATAGTCCGTTGCGGGCGACTTTTGCGTACGCTTCTCCTTGTGTTGGGACTTGTCTTTTTTATGCTTCTTCTTATGTGCCTTAACGACCGCCGGCTCAACTTCCGGCTGCGCCCCGGCAATGTCACCCACATCGATTATATTGGAGGTGGCTGTGGGTGCGTCGTCAATCGCTAGTTGCTTTGATTTGTGCGCACTTTTCTCGGTCTTTTCACTCCTGTCGCTCTTCTCCCGCTTCTTCTTTTTGTGCTGAGTGTGGACAGCATCGGGCAGGACAATGTTATTGTTGTTGCTACTGCTGCCGATGTCCGTGGCGGCCCCGAACGTACTGCTCCCCGTATCGATCAGGTCGGGCACAGCCTGCACCTTACGCGATTTATGCTCGCCGCGTGTCTTGTCCTTTGTTTTCTCCTTCTTCTCCTTCTTGCCACTGACTGTGCCCGTGGAGCTGGACGCTGCTGCTTCCGTTGGCGCCTTGAGATTCTCTTTGCTGTGGCTACTGGACGCCGCCACCTTGGACGACTTCGTGGGCGCTTCAAAAATGGCGCTGTCGATATTAAAATGAATTGCGTATTATTGAAACTGTTAGATATAAGCCGTTAATAAAACTTACATGTCCAGCTCGATATCGAGCGCACGGTGAGGATCATTTGGATCGTATTTGCCGTCCTTATCCTCGCTGTCGGACATCGTAACGCCCTCGGGCATGTCCAGCGTTGTATTCACAATATGCAGTGGCTTAGGTTCTACAATGTTGGACATTTGTTTATTACGTTTACTAAATATTTAAGTTAAGTTAATTTGGAGTTACCCCCTTCCGACTCGGAGCTGCTGTTGTAGGCCACTTTGTTTTTTGATTTTTTGCTCTTCTTGCTCTTTTTATGCTTCTTTTTGGCATCTTTGCTGCTGTGCGCCGCCTCCACCGCCTGCTGCTCCTGCAAGTACATATCCGAGCGCTTCGTAACTGTAAAGGAAGCCCAATTAGTAAGGCAGGGAATGCACGATTAGAAGACAAGCTTACTGCCAACACGCAACGCGGCCACGCCCTCAATGTCCAGTGGCAGCTCCGTTATGGGTATATCATCGATGTTGTCATACTGATCTGCATTGGAATTGTTGCTGCTGCTGCCGATGGCTGTTGACGTTGAAGCTGGCGTTGATTTCAGGTAGTGTGGATTGTTTGACTGCTCTATGAGACGCGCCATGCGCTGGCGCTCCAGTTGCTCCGGTGTCAGCTCCAGACTGGGGCGTCGCTTGCCACTCGTATTGCTGCCGCCGACGGCGTTGCAGCCCCCTTGTGCCGCGCTGACAAATAACTCATCCTTGTCATGGTCGGAGGAGGAGCTACTGGCGTCCTCCGGCAGCGGCGCATTGATCCATTCATCCAAATCGAGTCCATCCGGCAGTGGCACCTTGCGCTGTGCCTTCGGCGCCACAGGAATCAGCTCGCCGGCAAAAAGTAGCGCCATTTCCTGCACAATCTCTATGGCCAACGTTGGTATCGATCCCATCGTATCCTCCGCAGCCACAGTTAGCTGCTTCCGCAGCATTTCGATTAGCATGCAGGCGGAATTGGCGCGCTCCTGAACCTCAATGTCATTGGAACCATTGAAGTGCTGCAGCTTCTCCAGCACATGATCGCACAGCTGTAACCAAGGAGAGAAATACTTAGTAAATGGCAACTAAATCTTGGTTTTCAATAAATTTCATGTATGAATAACGTTCGATTGCACACACATGATATGTTTAATTCCGATTCTCTTAAAATTTGTGCATGAGATCAAAAATAACATACAAAATTAAAATACCCTGCTAGGGTATAAATATATGCATGCCAAAAATCAAAGCAGTATCTTTTAAATTGTACTCATAAATCGATTTTTTGTCGATTTGCAGGGGTGTAGGGGGAATATTCAAAATTGAAAATAAAGGAAGCCTGCGCCCGCTATCAACGAATCTACATTTCAAAATTTGTCTCTAGCTCTTAAAGTTTGCGCAATCCTTGCTGATCAAGGATATACATACATACTTTATAGGATCGGAGATGTCTTTCTGCTCCCCTTAATATCCTTTTTTTACCCATTTTATGGGTTATAAACGAATCTACATTTCAAATTTTGTTTCTAGCTCTTAAAGTTTCCGCAATTAAGGATATATATAGTTTATAGAATCGGAAATGTCTTCATTCTCCCCCTAATACCCTTTTTATTCACCCATTTTAGGGGTAATCAACGAATCTACATTTAAAATTTTGTTTCTAGCTCTTAAAGTTTCCGCAATCCTTGCTGATCAAGGATATTTATATAGTTTATAGGATCGTAGGATACATACGTAGGATACATACATTGCACAATTGATATAAACCAGTTTTGTTTCTGAAAATGTAGTAAAGTCTTAACGGTCCTACAGAGACATAGATTCTCCTTTTCTCGTCCTTATTTCTCTGCCTCTTATAGACCTACCAGGAGCTCTATGTCTTTATACCTGACTATGCTTACACAATCCTTTTCATGTGTTATGTGCACAATATAATTCTCTTTTTCATTTGTTCTCTTCTGAGAAGTGTCTCCCATCTATTAGACCTTCTCTTTCAGGTTACTGTCGGGAAACCTCTGGTCTATCATAGCTATGAGCAGAGGCAAATAATCCTTCCCGATCGGGTCAGAGATTTTCCACTCTATAAGCTTATAATTCTTATAATTTCTTATACTCTTCATTCCTTACCCAAATCTCTAATGAAATTTCTGTGAGTTGGGGCGTAACTTGTCAGACCGGCTATTAAAACTTTACCCATTGGGTTGGAGATTTCCTAATTTTTCTTAATTAACTTTAAGGCTAATGTTTTTTTCATTACTAACTCTTTGCTATCTAGTAATAGCCTCCCATAACGGGCCATTGTGCCTTCAAAAGTAAATAAATTAATACTTACGCGCACAATTCCTGGCATATCCTGCAGCTCGAGGCACGTGGTGGCCAGGCGGGCAAAGAGCTTGATGACATTCTGCACATAGACACCCTGAATGTGGCCGGGCAGCTGGCGCGGTCGGAGGAGTATGTTAAGGGTCTTCTCGGCATCCGCCAGTTCGCCGGAGAATTCACCGACAATCCAGGCGGCCGCATAGAGCACTTCGTACATAGAGTTGCTCTGCGCTGATACGGCGAACGTGTCCAGCAGATTGGTCATCTCGTTGACGGCAAACTGGCGCACCACTGGCACTCTTATGGCCACGTCCAGGAGCTGCTCAGCGATGAGTCGGCCGTGCTTGGAGCCAGCCTCCAGCTGGATGAGCTCGACAAGTACGGTCATGTACCACTCGAAATTGGTCACATACAAATAGGAACTCTGGGCGCATATCTCAATCACCTTGTAGAGCAGCTCATCCCGGTACGCGGAGCCCTCGGCGCGCTCCATGTGGCCGAGCAGGCGTTTCACAATCTCCATGAGATTCTTCTTGGACACCATGCCATACAGCAGATCCAGGGCGCGCAGTCGTATCGACTCGTCCTTGTCGTCCAGGCACGCCAGTATCAGATCCTTGTGCGCCTGCACACTTTTCGGATGCGTTTTCAGTATCTTTGACATGGCCAGCAGGCCCAAATATTTCACTACATTAAAGGATGGTAGCTTGTTAAAGAATACTTAAATATACAAAATATCGAAAAGTGTGCCAACTAGTCAGTTCTAAGGTTCTAAAGCTATCTTAATGAAGCTTCCTTCTGCTTTATAGCGATCACATATAGCTGGTATAGGATCGATCGATCGATCAATTGAGTTGTTGGATGTAAGAACTTTATGGTTCTCAAGATATTTCAACCAAACTTATTTATTCTAAATTTATGCTTCTTAGATGATGATAAAATTTGATTGAAGTCGGTTAAGCTGTTGTTTTTCAAAGAAATATCTCAACCTAACTAACCAATTCTAAACATCGATATGTTTTTTGGGTGCCGATTCATTTGGATCGAAATCAAGCCAATATACATCAATATATGCCATAGGAAGATTTGGTACAAAATTGAGTTTTAGCATAAGAAGTTTTAAGATATATCACCCTGAAGATAGTTTGTTTTTACATTCCGTATCCATATAGTAGGTTTAGAAGTACCAAAACTGTGTAAAACGAAGGTAAAAGGCAAATGAAATGCCATCGAACACAAGGGATAAAAGATGGGACAAAATGTGCTCCGGATTTCGGGGAGAGGAAGGACAGTTTGAATCGGAAGAGGAAACCCAACCTTAGTACCGAATTGTTGTGCGCTATGCATCGAGTCATTGAATTGGTTTAAATGGGTTCGATGTCATATCTTCAAAAGTTCTTAAGTCACAGGACAGACCGACCAGAAAAAAAACCACAAAAAACGGATGAAAAAATTAAAAAGGAGACAGAAAATAGTACAAATTGTTTTTTCTTAATTTTTGGCTTTTAATTTTTAAAATTAATACATTTTATGGCTTCGTCAATTACAGCATCGTCAATGGTGCTACTTTTGTGTCCATATGACTCGATTGTGCCTATCCATTCTTAAGAATTTTCTGTGCAAAAGGCTCATTTCTCATCATTTTTTGAGTTTATACTGCATGTGCAGTATTTGCAGTAAGCTTTACTGCTATCAGTCGCATCTTGGCACATCCCATTGCGGAAATCGGGCTGACTTAGCCACGATTCCCGAAACTTTTGCTTGTAAACTCTTTTGGCATGTTTTCGGAAAAAAACGCGTATTGTCGATAGCACGAAATAAAACATACGTAATATTGATGACGATTGCGACCGATAGCTATTAAATGATGATGCCTTTATGCTAATTAGATGATATGATATGAAAGCAATGCCACTATGCTATAATTTGATCATATTTACACAAATTTAAGTAGAATAAAATAGGGCTGAAAATGAATAAAACAGGACAACTTTCAGTATAGGGGACGTTTTATATTTTTTCCGGCTGACGTAGTTAAAAAAAGGACAAATCTATCCGGAACAAGCAAGAATGCTATAGTTGAGTATACCCAACTACAAAACTCCCTGTACCCAGGTCAAAAATTTCCGATCGCATCTTCGTACACTAACACATACACACACACATACACAAAGACGTACACAACGAGCTTCAGCGCAAGCGATACATTTTAAGTGGTGGCTGTGCTGCTTCTTCCCCCCTCGCTGCAGCACTGAATCTTGTTTGTTGAATAACTTCCGTGTTTATTATTCGATCGACTTGAAATTCGGACATTAGATTAGAAGTAACTAAATTATTGTACATGCCAAATCCCATATCTATATCTTGAAAATTGTTACTGTAAAACAGTTTTTATCGAATAGCGGGGGAATATCTCAAATCTAAAATAAACTTGACCTGCTCCCGCTATACACGAACCTACATTTTAAATTTGGTGTCTCTAGCTCTACGGACATGGCCAAATCGAATTCTCTTTTGATACTGATCAAGAATATGTATACTTTATAGGGTCAGAGATGTCTCCTTCTGCCTGTTACATACATTTGCACAGATTGAGTACCCCCTTTTTACCCATTTTATGGGTACAGAGAGTAAAAAGGCTAGATAGGCAACAATGATGACGACACTGCAGTCCCTTGCAATTTGGAGCCATCTCGATTTAACAAATTGCACTATAGTATTAATAAAGATTTCGTTAATATTCGCGTACTTACGATTCTGATCAGAGTCCTCGATGAGGATGCGCAGCTTCTGTACACACAGCTGGATGGAGGCACTGTGGTTGGGCATGCCGCTGCTGATGCTGATGAGCACTGCGATCACCGTGTTGATGCACTCGTAGAGGAGGCTCATGGCCGAGGTGCTGTTTGGGTTGGACGGTTGGACACGGGTTTGTTGGGTTAGGGCGGCGGTATATCAAAGAGTTCAGTTCGATTAAAGCGGCCCGAAGAAGCGAAAACAACAACAACAACAGCAGCAACAGCAACAACAATAGCAGCAGCAATAACAACAATAATCATAATTACATATTAAGAACATCTACTAAAATTATATTGAAATACATAAACAACAACAGCTAACAATAAATAAGAAGCAATACTTAAAGGCCAAAGGAAATGAAATAACACTTGAAATTTTTCAATATTCGGTGCTCTGTGACAAGCATTTAACTTAAGAGAGTAAGAATTGAGAGCAAAAGAGCTAAAGAGAGCGCGCAAAAGAAACGAAATACACAAAAGAGACGTAACAAGCGTTTCATTTCATATGGTGTTTGTATGTTTTTTGTTTTTTTTTAAGTATATATACAATGGATCAGCTGTTGTTAATCATCAACCAGCTGAGAGCGCAGTTTTTGCAGTTCTTGTTTTTGTTTTCGACTTCTGGCATTTGGCAGAATTTCCAAAGATTCAATTCGTTGTTGTTTTTTTGGTTTTTTTAAATAATAAAAACTTGCCTATGAATTAGATTTGTAAGTGGCTCTATTAATTTCTTTCCTAGCCGTGGTTCTAAGGGAGTTAAAGCGCCAAACTGCAAATATGCAAAGAGAAAAAGAAACAAGCAACAAATTATACCATACAATACATACATCTTTTCCATTTCTCTTTTTCTTTTGTTTTTCAATACATAACTAAAAACTAAGTAAGAATAAATACATGGACATATGTATTTGAGGGAATAACTTAAACAATAATAATGGCTATACGAAATGTGGAATTGCATTTGTTTCTGCGCTAATTGTAGCGTATATACATCATATACAGGGTGGGCCAAAAAGTATAATCTGATTTTCTTTCACTTAAAGTAAAACTTCATTTGGTTTTTTACAGATTATGTGAATTTTAACTTATAATTTTGTTTTAATTAATTCTGAAAAATATATGGCCACCGTTAGCGGGAATGCAAATTTGGATTTCGATTACATTTTTTCACATTTGGTCACATTGTCAATTTCGGCTCCAACCTTGTTTTTAACTCCTCCAAGGTGCGGGACTCATTCGAATATACCAAGGGCTTTCAAATTTTAATTGAAAGTTTAAATATATATTTTAATATATAAGAATTCCGCGAGAATTTTCAAGCAATTCTTCGATGTTCCAGCCGTTTTGGGGCCTTGCGAAATTCACATTGCGCAAAGATGGTCACATTTATCGTGCAATCTTGAGTTGTATAGCGATTCAATATTATTCACTTTCAATTTTGCAAGTGTTAACTTTAAGAATACCAAAACCGAACGAAACTACGGCGTCATTTGCAAAAAGAGGATGACACTTTTTGCCCCATCCTGTACTTAGATATACGAGGTCAGTTCAAAAATGTAGAATAGATGACTTTTCAAATTTTTGTTTCCCTAACATCAACGGTCATTTTGAATTTCTAGTTTGTTTTTGACAGATTTTAAGGTTAGACATGGTTTTGTGCAATTTTTTCCGTCGAATGTCTCCATCCTTTGCTGGAACTTTTAAGTTTTGGGGCCAAGAAAAAGTCGCAAGAGCCCATCATAACTTCCATAACTTCAAAGTAATACTCCTTATTGGCGACCTTCTTATTAACGACCTTTTCAGAAGACTTCATAATGCACCATAATATTGTACTCTCAGAAAACAGTGAACAGTCACCTATTCTTTTTTGAACAGATCTCGTACATATATACATACGTATGTAGGCTATGTAACTAGACTATAGTTAAGTTCTTAAGAGTTTTTGGGAGGGCTCTCTTAGCTCGAGCTTTTCGAACTGGCAACGTAAGACACAACGAAAAAATACATACATAAATATATATAAAGATAGCATAAAATTACGATATTTATGTACTCGTTTGTTTGTGGGTGATTCGTCTCTGGAATAGTTAGTGCTTATGTCTGTATGTCTGGACATACATACATACATATGTGTGTTTGCTCAAGAGGGTCTGCCCAATACTATATATGTTATATTTAAGAATGGTTTGTTGTATATAGATCTAGTACAATAGTGCTAAAGCAATATGTCTCTGCCTTTGTCTACTGATTTCAATTTTACGCTCTTGTATACCTTTGTAGTCTGTTCTTGTAGAACAAGAACAAGATTGTTCCTATGAGAGCTACATATATAATAATGTGGTCTGATTTTGATACAATTATAGGAAACTATATGAAGTATACTTTATTTCGCAATTGTTGAGTATGGATGGAATATTTGTTTTTTTCATACATAAACTCATTTTTCACCCCAGATTTCCTATGACTATATGATATATTCGTCAGATTTTGACCAAATTTGATTAGATTGTATAGAATCTCTAGAGACTCGGTTTCGGTGAGTTTAGTAAGGATATCTCCAAAAACAAAAAAAACTTTTTATACAAAAACATAGTATTCAACCGATCACTCCTATGGCAGCTATATTTTATTCCAGTATCGACTTGGCTCTTAATGCTGATTTAGAATATATATATTTTGTGGGGTCGGAAAACTCTCCTTCAATGCATAACACATTTCGTGACAAAATTTACCAGCCTCTGCAAGGGTATAAAAATGGATTCTTCCATATAGTTATTCTAACACCCTGTAATTTTTTAAAGTTCCAGTGTTTCGAAATTTGTAACATAACGAATTTCAATACAAACTGTTTCATCGTTCTAAGTACTAAGATTGATGACAAAAACATGCGGTGACATAAATTAATCACAGTTCTTATGTCATGAAGTGCGTTCAAATAATTCCTTGCACTTGTTTTTGTTTTTAAATTTACAAAATGAATTACAGTGAATCCTTGTATGAAATTATGCTTAAGCAATTTGAAAGTCATTAAAGATTGATGAAATGATTTAAGAAATATACCATATATTTATAGCTATGTGCTTAAAAGATTTATTCTCAGGATTGGACACACGAAACAATTGTTTTTAGACATATTATATTGATTTCTATATTGTACTATATACATATGTTCAAAACCATTCTTAGGAGAGATAAGGCTACCCTCTATCAGCAGGATATTTAATATAAACACACATTTGTGGGCATAAATAGAATAATTCAGGTGCAATAACAACATTAACAGTTGATATTGAAATTTCGGGTGAATTTGTTGCATTCAAATACTGAAAACTATCCAATTGTGAGAATCGTGTGGAACATTGTGATTGTGAATATGAAATATCAATTAGAACGAGTTGTTCAATTAATACAATAAACTATTACTGAAAAGTCAACTATTTTCAGTTGCTGCATAAGTAAAATATAGAAGGAAATAATTACAACTAAACTGTAAATGAAAAAGGCTTTATAAAAGAAATGAAAACGAAAGCGCGTGCTGTTTTATAATTTTCAAAAATTTCTTGATATGCTTTTTGCATCAATAAATAAAAGCGCGCCGATAAAAACCTGGAAATAATTTCAATTAGGGGCTGAGTCAATTTGCGTCCCAGCGCCGGTTCAATAGTTGTGAGGCTCGCGAACTGTTTTTAGATTTTATTTTCATTTATATTTTGTTTTGTTGGGCAGGTAAGGGAAGTGGAGGAGTAGGAGTTGTGTTAATTAACTTGTTGATAGACAAATATTCAGTTCGTATACATAAGATTGTACAGCAACAAAATAAGTTTATCAACATAAAATAATGAAATAATAAGGAAACAATAATGAATGCGCCACGGCAAAAACTCACCAGTTTTATTATTTTGATAAGCATCCAATTATTGGTCGAGGTGGTCATCAGCTTAAAGAATACGGGCGCCAATGGCAAATAGTTCTTTGGGTTCTTACGTGCTAATTCACAAATGACATTGACAGCAGCCGACTGTACACCTGAAGTAATATAAGTAAATATTTATGTGAACTTGCGGGAAGGATGTTACTAAAGCTGCTTACCTGGATCCGGATCCTCGAGTTTCTCTTTGAGTTTGGGGAATGCAGGTCGCAATGCTTCTGGATAGCGTAAAAATACCTTATACATCATTAGAACAGCCTTCATGCGCAGATAGGGTTTCGTCGAGCTCATCTATAGACAAAAGAATTGAGGAATTAGAAAAGGAATTAGAGTGTATCTGTCTACACCTTAAGTATGCTGAATGAAATGTTTCCAACTATTCCAGCTATTCCAATCACTGTTAACATGATATTAAGAAAGTTAAGCCGTGACAAGCAGAAGGCGGTATATCCCACCCTATAAAGTACAGTTCCTGATCGGTTGAGTCCATCTAACCATGTCTGTCTGTGTGAACGAACCAGGCACCGTAAATAATTATTAATATTTTTACATCAAAATGTTAAAGACTTAGAATACACATACAAGAAAATGAATTACACCATAATGATCCTTGCAAAACAATCTTTGCATTTTTGTCATGATATTAAATATTTTCATTTTTATGGATATTCTCCAAAAATATTGATTAATGTTGAGCAATTTTATGAAGAATCGGATTATAATCATTATAATTCAATGAAAAATATAAAACTCATAAGTATTCGATTATATTTGAGCGACTCTCGACTTAAGACTCTCATTTGTTAGCATTCTAAATGCCTTTTATACTCTGTTCCCGAAGGGAAAAGGAGTATATTGTGTTTGCGAATGAACGCAACTTTTTTCCACACCCTTGAAACTAGAGCAACCAAACTTGGTACACATGAAGTGTCACGATCACCCCTACCCCCACACCCCCTGCCCCTCCTTAACAATTTGGGGAAAAACTGTATATTACACATCTTTAAAGCTATAGTCACCAAATTTGGCATACAGACTAATGATGAGATTCCTGACGGATCTGAATCAAAATATTTTTGATGCAGAACAAGTTTATTTCTATTTTTAAAAACGAATACCACTTCTTAAAGCATATAGCTGTCATATAAACGAAGGAACGATAAGGAAATTTTATTGAAAGATTGCCTTTCTTTCCGGATTTTCTTAAATTTGGCAAAAATGTATTGCCAAGAACAGAACAAATTTGTAATTTGTATGCCTTGCTTTAAAAAATATAGACAGACAGAATACAGACCACAAATAGTTATTACCCTAAATCGCAGCCGGATCGTCTTTGGATAAAATGTGACAAAACTGTTATAAGGACCTTCCGAGTTCTAAAATGATTAATTAAAACCAGCTGATCGCTTAGTCTTCTAGCATCGGCGATGAAAAATAGTTGATTCGTGTGGGAATATCAAAAATTTCAAATAGTAGTAGTAGTAATAGTTGCCAAAATCCGAAATATACGGAAGAACAGACTTGGCTATCTATACTGACTAAGCAAATATATACTTTATATGTCAGGGATGCCTCCTTTTGCCTGTTACAACATTTGCAGTTTTAGTACGGATTTCCTTGATACAGTGTTTAAAGTTAAAAGTTCCATTCCGCACATATTAAAAAGCAAAAAATAAACCATAAGGCAACGCACCAGTGTCATAATATCATTGGCCAGATCGCGCGACAGATCCGGCGATATAAAGCAGCTGAGGCCGCTGAGCGCGACGCCAGCATCATATTGGTTCTGTGAGTTGAGGTCCTTGCGAATCATATTCGTGGTTAGCATGAGGAGCTGCAATTTATTGACAAGTTTAGGCATTATTTGTTATGACTGGAGATTGGTTTGGTGCTTACCTCGCTGTCTGGATGAAAACATTGACTGGCGGCCAGGTAACCAATACGCTTGCATGTGAAACGCGAGGAACTCATCACCTCAATAATGTTGAAGCCTGCCCACGAGATGTCATATCCGAGCATTTGTATCTGTCAATAAACAATCAGTAAATATGTAATCGAATATATGAAATAGTTTAAGCAAGCTTGGAGTCATATATTCTTCAATTACGGGTACATTACTTACAAGAAACCAGAATTTACAAAAAATTAGAAGGAAATGTCTACCTTAATCAGCAGAATTTCTAATGCTTAATTTGAAATGTAAAGATATAGAGTACAATGTCCTAAAAACAACTTTTATTCAATAAAAACTTTTCAAATCAAATGAAGCTTATGAAGGCCAAATTTGTTGCATAACATTTCGATATCTGAGCAGATATTAAAATCGTTAGATCTTCATAAGTATTTATACGGCTGTTTTCTAAGCTTCTGAATTTCCAATTTCATGTTCATACCCTTGTTTATTTATAATAACTATAATAAGAACGGCGACTTAACAAAATTCTATACACAGAAAAGAACTGAAAACAATATAATACACAGAAAAGAGCTAAAAATCCAGATCAATCTGACACAATAACAAAAGCTTACAAGTTTTATGTGATTTGCTCACTGAAATTCAATCTACCTGTATTTGTAGCAATGTACCTTAGGTTCATGTTATGTGAAATCTCAGTGGTGCCACAATCTGGCGAATAACTGTTCTTATTAATAAGCCTAAATGGAAAATATTGGACTTGTTGAAGTGTTTTACATGCAGACTCGATACAAAAACAAGCCTAAAAGTTCAAAAATGTTTGTACTCGGCTTGTGTTATGATAAATGAATATAAACCAAATAGAATTATATGCCTACGAGCGCGATAACAAATAGTTTCATAAGTATTATTCATCTCTGAATTGTGCGCTGCACGTAAATGATACTTTTGCTAGTGTCAATTGACGGCACCTTCTTACATACATACACTAGTTCTATTGCTCGCGGCTATGGGATACCCTGTAATGATTATCTGCGCCGTGTGTAGAAATTACGATATACATCTTAACATTGCCAGCTTCAGCAGACACTGCTCTATTATCTATATATGTCGCTAAATGCCTTGCAACTGGCACATTCACTTAACATGAAGATAAGGTACCGAGCTTGACTTCGCCATCAAATTAAAGTGGAGGGTAACCTTAAGGGAAGAAAACTGGCCTTGGCGCTTGCTCAACTTCTATTCACAATCTCTTTCCCACATGTGGAATGAAAACTGTGATTCACAGTTGACGTTGTTGGCTTATCTGTGGCTGTGGCATGTGTCGACGGGGAATGCGGGTTAGATGGACTTACATAGGTTAGCTTGGCCACGGCATTGCACTTGACGCTGATGTTGTCCTGGCGCAGTTCCTGTTTGATCTCCTCAATGCATTGCGATATGTATTTGGCCTGTGGAGTGTAAAAAAAGGCAATTAGTATACAAAACAGCACTAAAAGCGTGTGTGTGGAGGGACTGGTGGGGAAGAGTGACACTAACAACTCAAAGCGTGTCCAATTACTTTGAGATTTATTTGCCAGTCTACATGACCTGAACAACAAGCGGCTGGCATAGACAAGGTTATAGTACTATATAGTATACAGTATAAGAAAAGAATGCTCTAGTCGCGAGTACTCGTCTAGGGAATACCTCGTACACAGGCTTGAAATGCTGCTCTAACACATCTTCATTCTCACATTTGGTGTCGCTCGATAAAAAATGTTTAACATGGAAACAATAAAAATTTGCACGAACTTCCTTTTTATAAATGAATGAATAAGCGCTGTTTATACAAATATTAACGGAAAATGTTATTTCAGTGATCCGCAAATTCTAATAACATTGCTCCCATGACAAAACAATTTGTCAACTTTATACAAAACATATTAAAACTTAGATTTGCATTTGAAAACGAAACGTTTTTGATGCAATAACTTATGTACCAGGCAATTGTCTATACCATCTATAGAATTGACGAGTTTGGTGCTGGATTCCTAAGCATTGCCTTATAGAAGAAGATTCTCTAATAACTTGTGTGTTTATTATCCGAACGTTATGAAATTTTCGGAAAATGAAAAGAAAATGCAAAAACATGCGTGTACTTAAAATTCAGGCATTATCTTGAAAACTAAGCAAATAAATAGCATTTTTCAAGTGAGGAGGGAAAATAGTGAAGATGAATACGATCATTATACGAACGCCTACATTCCAAATTTTTTATCTCTATTATTAATAATAGGGAATGAAATGGAGTCTTACTAGAAAATAATCAGGCTCTGCCATTTGAGAGTGGTTTTGCATGCCTAGGTATGTATGGTAGCTGAAAAAGTCCCTGAGATCGGCGGAGGAACGAACAGAAATACGGATATAAGTATTGACTTTGCTGTTGGTGCTGAATAATAAGTATTAAGGATTAAAGGAGCAAACAGAATGGGAATCGCATTACCTGTTCCGGTCCTACATCTTGTATATGTAATTATAGATCGACGGAGGTACAGACGGAAAAATAGGGATATGAATAGAATAGCTCGGGTATTATACAAAGTATGTATTACAGATGAGAGCGGGCTGGATCAGAAGTGTTGCATAACGTAATTATGCTCTTTTTAAGCTCTTACTGCGTACAGGGTATAAAAAGAACAAGAACCCGAATCATCCGACGCCTTCAGAGGCTTGGGTCAGCACAGTTCGTGGGCGTGGGCGTGGCTGCTGCTGCTGCTATCAGTTGGAATGAATAAAAAGTCGCAATTGGTATGTAGATTGTGCGTTTGCCTTAGTAGTAGCAGCAGCAGTAGAGATTGATGCAACAAATATGCAGGCAATGGCAGCCGCACCAGCAGGGGAGTTGCGGGCGGCGGTGGCAGCCAAAGTGAAAGAAAGCACACGCAGAGAGAGAGGGAGAGAAACACATGGCAATTGGCACACCAATCAGAGTTTCATTATTTTTCTCCTCATATATTTTGTTGCTCTGCTGTTTTCTGTTGGCGTCAGCAGCTGCGAATCTGCCATGAATTGGAATCAGAGGGGGGCGTTGTGATTTGATAAGCCCAAGGAACTTGGGCCTTGCAATGACTGCGCGATATAATGTGTGCGTGTGCGTGTGTGTGTATGTGTGTGTGTGAGGTGCCACATCAGGGAAATGAGCAAAAGACATTAGATGGAAAAGAGGACGACGAGAGAGGGAAAATGTGAGACGCAGGGAATTGCCGCTAATTGAGTCAAGCTTTTGAGCCTTGCGTTGCTGGCAGATGCTGACAGCACACACACATGCACACATACACCCACACTTACAGCAGTAGAGCACATATAATTTGGCAGCTAATTAACAAGTTGTGTTCGCACAATACAAAAAACACAAAACAAAAACAACAACCATTGGCAGTTGCGGCACTTGCCTCATTATCCTTGTTATTCCGTATGCCACGCACCAAGTCTGTCAAATTTTTATCAAACATGCGTTCAAAATTTCCCTTCACTTTTTTTAACGCCATTTCGTTGATGCGTGCGCTCCTCTTGTTGTTTTTGTTGTTGTTTTCGTCTAAGCAGCAATATGTGTGCTTAAAATTTAATAATACAGTAACAACAACAACAAAGCAACTAATTATTATTTGTTGTATATGTATTGGTAATGCTGCCAGCGCCGGCAGCGTCAGCGTTTCTCTTTCAAATCGTTCTTCTGCTTTTGCACTTGCAAAAATCACTGCCAACGCGAAATGCACACAAAACTTGATGAGGGTCCAAAACGGCGCTCGGCTTTCGTTTGATTTGCTGCTGAGCGTTTAATCGCTTAAGCGTTTCATTAACTGCGACGGCCGATATGGTTAAGCCTGGGTTCCTGTTATTTTCTTGCAATTGATTTTTTTTGTCACTCTTTTGCAAGTTTGTTGTGCTATTTGTTTATCGCCCCCAAAAATAGTCAAGCCGATATCACGTGAACTATCGAAAGTAAGGATGTGCAAAATATATCGATAGCAAATCGAGCTCAACGAGCGATGGCCCAGGGATAGGGGCACACTGGCTGCGCGCAGTTTTCTACCCGCTGAGCTTCAATATATTGTTCAAATTATTAAATTTTGTCTAATTAATAACAATACGACATAATTCCTTTTAAAATACATAACCATTTATTTAGAATCTGTTTTAGTTACACTTCAAATATTAACATTTAAAATCGTTTCATTCATTTCCATTACAAATGGCAACATTTCATATGGCATATTGCTAAAAGTGCTTGCTGGTTTGTGTTACAACGATTTTAAAATCCATCGGTCTTGTTAGTTCATATTATAAAATATTGCTAGCATTAACAATTCATTCATTAACAATTTCCAAAGTCTCTGGGTTAGTAATATTATTGGGGGAATTTGTTGGCTGCGTTGCTTGAGGGGCCTGTAACGGACACAGAATATGGTTAATCAATACAAAAGAAATTAGAATTTTGTTAAATAATACTTTTGGCACTGTTCAGCATGGCGCAGTGCAGACAAGTGTATATACTATTCGATAACAGCGCTTTGCGCCGCCTTCTTATTAACTAACTTACATATTTAAGCGATTGTGCGACAAAAAAAAAATAAGAAAATAATGGCCCAAAACTATCAGACACTTTAGCAGATAGACAGACATACATCATAATTGGCAATTGTGATAAATTTGTTTAAAAACGCTTGTTTCAACAATTAAGTATGCAGGTAGCTGGCGTGCAGTCGCGATTTCTAGCTAAATACTTTTGTTTACCTATCTTAAAGTATGATAAAATAAACGCGATTTAAAGAATCTCGCAGCATGTCGAAGCTAGGCGATTTAAATTTCGATGTCTAGGCAATGCGAGTTGCCAGCAACTATAATTGTTTATACTAATATTGTTGTTATTGTTACTACTGTTGTTGTTGGCACTGGGAAATGAAGTACTATCATAATAATGCAACGGACTTAGCCGCTATTCCCAGGCCGTTTGTGCAAAATGCACCCCTGTCTGCGGATGCATGCTGTACCGACTAGCTGAGTGACTCTTGGAATTGCCCATTACATTGCTCATTCGCATATGCTCGAAGGTGAGCGGCTTGCTGAGATTGGTATCACGTTTCTTGTAATATTCGTTGAAGTCCAGACGGGTGCCAAACAGCTGCAGATTGGGATCATCGTTGGAGTTGAGGGCCAGCAGAAAGCCCACCACCGCCTTGCTGTAGGAGGAGGCGTACCCATCAAGGGTACGACTGTATGAGATTATGTTCTGCTCGAATATCTTCCGCTCCTGATCGCGCTCCAATTTTTGTTCCGTGGTCAGGCCATATTTTCCGGTCTTTTCAGACTGAGCAATAGTTTCGGCCATTTTCTGGCGTGCAGCCAACTCCTTAAAGCATTCCTCATAAAATTTAGTTTGCCAGCCCTCCAGCCCAATGATATTCTCGTACACCACCTCCAAGTGGCTTTCCATGTTTGACGATGTGTTCACAAAGCAGCCCGTGGTAATCGCGCACAGAAATTTTGAATGCGCATCCAGGATATCGTCCAGTGCATTTGCATGTTGCATGCGCTTCTGCAGCTCCACCCAGTTGCACTCGATCACTTCGAAGAGCACATAGTACTGCATTTGATGCACAAAGTGCATTATTTCCCCTGTGAACAGATGCAATCTATAGGTGGATCTGCTTATTTCGCTGCCCAACGAACGCAGTGCCTGAAAGAAGAACAAAATTTAAGACAATATGAAATTATTCATTTTTCCCATCAAATTCAACAGTATCAGGCGCTGTTTTGGCGAAAGGAGAAAATGTTCCCAATTTTACTTTTCACAAGATTCTACAGATTGAGATAGGATTCAATTAACTAGCTCAATGGCAATAATGAAAAAGCAAAGGATTGACGTAAAGTGAGAAACAGAACAGGGAAATTCACTTCCGCAAAATCTTGCCTAAATTGGAAATTGAATTAAAAAGTAACTAATTGATATACAATTTAACTAGCCATATTTTCAAGTTACTCGTCAAAATGAATTCATCTTACATATATTACTTTATTTTGTATGTTCGAGTTTATCAACAATTTTACCCATCTAGAGCCTAGTGATATGACACAGATCCATAGAGATTTGTGGGAGATGAACATTATCATTATCATTATCATTACGTTCGATTTGGGGTGACCGAAAATTGTATGCGCAAGCTTCTACAACATTACGAATTTTGTGCAATCATTGGCTGTGGTCTACTTTCTTTAACAAAGAAATCACAATTAGTATAAGTGTTTCTTAACATGATTGGCAATCAAAAATGTCGATAAGTTGGTTTCAAATACAACGGCAGCTATCGATAGCAATCGATAACAATAACAGAGTTGCGCATAATTGAATGGCATTTATCGCATTTATTATCATTGTTTACATACGTGACAGCGTCACTGAGCAACGGCCGGCTTATCAGTCAAAATTATCCGCAATGGATTTGTCAATTTTTAAGGATTTACCAGATGAACATCCGCGCAAGTTGATACCATCGCTATGCAGACAATTCTATTACCTGGGCTGGGTAACTGGCACTGGAGGCGGCATGAGCATTAAACACAAGCAAGTATAACAAGGATTGGCACCTTAACATTAGTTTAACAAAGCATTTGTTGTGTTTCAACACAGCAACGACATATATATTGCACCTTCAGGTGTACAAAAGGAGCGCATGCAGCCGGAAGATCTGTTTGTGCAGGACATAGATGGCAAGGATTTGCAATTGCCACCAGAGATCAAGGGCCTAACCAAGAGCCAGTGCACGCCCCTCTTCATGCTGTCCTACAGGCATCGCAATGCTGGCGCTGTCATTCATACGCATTCCCAACACGCCGTAATGGCTACGTTGCTCTGGCCCGGGGAAACGTTTCGATGCACGCACCTGGAAATGATCAAGGGCGTCTATGATGAGGCCGATAAGCGCTATCTGCGCTACGACGAGCAATTGATCGTGCCCATCATTGAGAACACGCCCCATGAGCGCGATTTGGCCGACAGCATGTATGCGGCCATGATGAAATATCCCGGCTGTAGTGCCATTCTAGTACGCCGCCATGGCGTCTATGTGTGGGGCCAGACGTGGGAGAAGACTAAAACTATGTAAGCAACCTTTTGTCAATTGTAGTACTTGCAATATATATATTTGGTTTAATTCCTATAGGTCAGAGTGCTATGATTACTTGTTCTCCATTGCCGTGGAGATGAAGAAGGCAGGACTCAATCCGGAGAAGTTTGAGAATGCATAAGCCAAATTAATTACACGATTATAATAAACACAATACCTAACAATTACTTCTATGATGGTAGCTATCTGATTTTGATCGTATTTAAAGCAAGGCTTGTTTGAAAAATAAGTTTTTTGAGACAAACCATCATCTGTCGACTGATTGTTCCAATGGTAGGCATTTTGATCAAATTTATTAGTCTTGGTAACTTTGGTCGAGATGTTTTTTTTTAAATAAACGAATCTTGTTTTACAAAAATTTTCCAGCGATCATTTCTTTAAAATATACATGTATGGTAACCCGATCCGGCCAGTACCAACATTTCAACAGAGGGACATTTAGCTCGTCCCGATGAAAACAAATATGTACAACCAATCCAAAAAAAAACTGGCCACAGAGAAAATTTCTAATTTGCGTATGAAATTTTTTTTTAGTATTTTCACTTTTAGCACGATGCTTACAACTTAGACTTAAGTTAAGTCACTTAATACATTCTGATTAGGTAAAAATTTGTCGCATAATGAAACAAATTTGACACTTTTTTAACTGAGGATACGTATGAAAATTGTCGTTACAAATAAAATTCATCAATATTCAAAATTTAAAATAAACTACACGAATCTACATTTCAAGTTTGGTATTTCTAGCTCCTTTCGATTCCAAGATCTTTGCGTTTATACATGGACAGAAAAGGCCAGATCAACTCAGCTATTGATACCGATCAAGAAAATATACATATATGTATATACTTTATAGGATCGGAGGTGCCTCCTTCTACCTGTTATATACATTTGTAAAATGGTTACGGAGAAGTGAAATATAACCAAAATTTGAAGTTGAGACTGTAATAAGTCTTTGTTATTGCGTTAAACTCAGGATATAGAAATTCGGTATAAATATAAAAAATTAAAATACGAATACTATTGAATAAAAAAGTTCGTTATAGAGAAGTTCAACTGTATTTACTTTATGGAATCGGCAACGCCCTTATCAATGCTATAATATTATAATACCATCTTTATGGGTATAATAATAATGCACATACTGATAATAATATACAATTTATTTATGCATGTGTATTAATAGTATCGTCTGGTTCTACATATACACATGTAAATACTAATTAAAAGGGAATGGTAGATCAAGCAAATCGTAATCCATAATCTAGCACTTATCGTTATCGAAAATTCAGCATTTATGATCTTCAAATCGCTGCCGCACTTTGCACAGTGCACAGTGCGAGTATATAGCGCCAACAGCTGCTTAATGTTATGTTAATACAACAAGAGCAGCATTGAGAGAGCGCGAGTGCAAAAGCCAAAAGTCTATCGATTTTCTTTTATGAGTATGGGTGTGTTTATGCGTGTGTGTGAGCAAAGCAACGAGAGCCAGCCGGAGTATGAGAGCGCGTGAGCAAAGCAGATTATAGACATGAAAAAACGACATAAAAATCAACGATTGCCGCTGCAGGTTCATTATTTGTCGTTCTCCATTTCCAGTGTAAGCATTTAATACGCATCAATCATAAATTTTCAAATTGAAATGCACAGCCACAGATGAAGTTAATATCAACATAAATTTAATTAATTACAGCTCTAGCCAGCTAAAACAGAAAACACAATGTCTCTGCAATCAGATGCCGTATTCCAAAGACTCATCGATGGCTTGAAGGGTAATGAAGACAAGGCCAAGGCTATTAACGGTGTATTCATCTACAAAATCACCAAGGATGGCAAGGTGGCCAAGGAATGGAGTAAGTAAACGCATCTGCTTTTAATTACATTTAGAGCTACATACATCAAACTTTATATAAAGTTCAAAGTGCAGTTGACAAACGTGTACTTCGGCACCAGCTGTTTGCTCCATAGCAACTAAGTTCGGATTTACACTTTGAAGTTGCTTCATGACGTTTTGTTGTTGCTGCATTCTCCTTATGTTTTCGATTATTTACACATCAGAACTTTGATTTCGATTTGCAATCGACTTAGAGATTTCTTTTGCGTTGTTTAAATTCGCCAAGAAGATAATGTGGCCCATTCACTACGATCATAAGGAGTTGTGTCGTTTCTTTTTTTTTGGAATATAAGGAATGATTTAGGTGATGAGTCAGAACACACAACTTATTCATGAAATTTATCTAGAAAACATACATATGTATATATACGGACAAAGCATTTATGCTTATTTTCTCTGAATATTCGCATACATTATGCTCGAGTTTGAACTTGATGTTTCATAAATAAGTTAGAATACATAAGTAGTCTAATTAATTTGTAATTCGTATTCAGCTTAGCTGTTCAATCGAATAAATGATAAATTATGAAGGAAGAGTCAGCAGAAAAGAGGCAGGTGGTCATGAGGCAAACTTCAAACAATAACTTTATGGTGTAAATCTCAACAAAAACTAATTATCCTTCAACTTGTTCAACAGCTTTGGACTGCAAGTCTGGCAAGGTTTATGAGGGACCCGCGCAGGGCGTCAAGGTGGACACCACATTGACCGTTTCCGATGAGGATATGGTTGACATCGCTTCGGGCAAACTGAACCCTCAGGCTGCCTTCATGAAGGGCAAGTTGAAGATTGCCGGCAACATTATGCTGACGCAGAAGCTGGCGCCTCTGCTCAAGCCCAACGCCAAGTTGTAAACTGAATATTGGCCTTCAGACGCTTTCCACAGCTTTCCACGTGTTTTTGTTTTACTTTGTTTCACCATAATTAAGTACTTGCACAATGTGTATGGTTTTTTTTTTGTACGTTTATAATACATATATGTAATTAATAAATAATACATAGGTTCTAAAGGAAGATCTGAATGTGTGAGTTCTCATTGTATCAAATTGAAACAATATTCTAGAAAATTGTCTAAAAGTGCCTCAAGATAACGTGTACTTTGAAACCTACGCCCCGATACTTGGCCCTGATTACTGATATCGCTTATCATGGCCGGCAATAGAAAAAATGCAACGGGAAGTGGACAAGTCTTGAGTTGTTGCTTTCAGTGCCTTGGATTAGATTACGAGCCAGCGTATGGGCTAATCTTATCCAGCAATAAGCCTCAGGAGAGTCAAAGGTGGCAGCGAGGGTCCAAAGTTATTATATTTACGGATCTGTTTCTCTGCAGCCCTAATCCTGCATCCAACACTGACCTAGATACGCTCGATGCAGTAAACAATCTCACAAAAAGAACAATTAACAATAAATGTAAATAAAAGAGAAGTTAACGTCGTGGGAAACAAAGATTTGATTCGAGAAGTGCGGTGCTAGAAACCCTTAGCGATCTAGCTTTAAACTATAGGAAAATGTTGAAGGTGTAAGAATTTGCACATGTGTCCTATCTTTCGAAATACATGCATATTGAAATGCGTATAAATAGTTTAAATAAACATGTTAGATATTCAAAAATGAAAAGTCAATGAACTTAAACATAAGCTATGCATAAGGTAAACAACTTACCTTGGCATTGCCCATTTGCTCCTTCCATATTTTATTGGACAACACGAATTCCATGTGCTTGATGCGCCAGAGTGGCTTGAAAAGGGACTTGTACGTGGGCATAGCGGGCTCCAGCATGGTAGCAAGCGGTCCCTGGACTGTGTATTGCAATGAGATGACGTCCCAGCCGCAGTCACCGGGATATGGAGTCTTAACCACAACATCCAAGTGATTGAGTATATCTGGATCATCGTACTGTGCATTTGTGCAACGCAAAGCGGCATCCAGTATCGCGGACAGATCATGTGAATAGATTTCGGTGCCGAGTTTCTCCAACTCGTCCCTGCAGCAACAAGAAGCAAGAATGTGAAAAGCTGCACAACATGTGAATATTATTGAACGCACTTCATGTGTTCGATAAAGATGGTAACAAAGTCGCCCTGGCCAAGCAACAAATAGCGTCGCATGCCCTGCAGATGATCCAGCAGCTTGTGCGGCCCAACCATTATGTCCAGCACATGCTGAGACGTCTGTGAATAGCATGTCTCGATGGCTGCATGCCAGCTGGTATCCGGCACATACGAGAAGATGTGAGCGACTGTTAAGAAGACACAAATGAGATCATTTAAATAAAGGCTGAAAGTTGAATTGATAATAAATGTGAGCCATGATTACCATGTGTGCTTATGACGCGCTTCAGCTCTTCACGACCCTTGACCGATTCCTCTACTTTGCATATTTCACGCAAAAAGTTAATGCTCTTGCCGGTCTTCAGTATCTTGTCGGCCAACTCCGGTGAGATGAATGTCGGCAGCATGGTGAGACGCAAGCGAAACTTATCATGCCAGAGACGATCGGCGCCGACGTCAGTGAGCGATTCGACAAAGAACTCGCCAAAGCTATCCTCAATACCGCCCTCGAGCATCCACTTTGAGATCATGCGCGCCAGTGGGCCACAGCAGATAGTTAACAGATCGATGGCCAATTTATTGATTGTAGGATCTCCATTGTTCAAAAATTCATATAGCACCGATACCAGCTCGCCGCCCTTCTTTAACTGGCAGGCATCCGCTATTTTTGTTAGCCATTGCATGCGTTGCATTGGTTTCATATACCAGCAGAGCAGCTTCATCAGCGTCAGCTCCTCTCGCTGTCTGTCCAGCCAGTTCTGCGTGCGATCGGCAAAGGCACGCAGCTGCGCCTGCCTAAAGTCATTTAGCTGATCCTGCAACATTGCCACTTGGCCATGAAACTCGCTCAGCTCCAGCTTCAACTTTGCCATGAATGCCTGGCCAATGCAACCCATCGCATTGTAGCCAGTCGAAACATTGGAAAACTTGGACACCTGTTCATGATAAAAGCCAAGCTCGGACAGGCGCAACAACATGCCCGACTGCACGGCCGTGAGGCTCTTCGAGCTGAGCGGATCCAGTTTGAAGCGACCTGTGTCTATCTCCTTCTTCAGGTACTTGCCCTGTATGCCAATAAACGAGTATATCGCATTCTGCACAATGTCATGCTCGATGCCGATGTTCTTGTTCCGTGCTAACTGCGTTATGTAGTTGGGCACTGGCTGGCTGCCCAATCCAATGCTTAACTGCGATGAATCATAGCTGCAGCCTTCGCCTGTATACTTAACTAATCTGCCACTCGAACTTTTGCCATTAAGCTGGATTCCGCTGTTGCTGGCGCTTGCACCGCCTTGCGTGTCTCTCGATTTGTTTAAGGTATTGGTATACAGCACCTTGACATCATTCAAATCGTCCATCTGTGGCTCATCCTCCAAATTACATAAAATGAGATTCGCCAGAAGATTACGCATTCCCGATTCAGTAATCTGCAAGAGCATGAATATGAGTATGAGTATTATATGCATCATCAACTTATTGCAGATTTAGTCACCTTCTCAGTGGCTTCGCTGTAATATTGCTGAAAGACTTCTCCCGGCAGCTCACCCTCCTGCAAATTTGGGCCCGAGTTTAGTATTTGCATGATCTTCTGCATGCATTCACTCTCCGACAGCGGCAATGAAGTGTCACAAGCATTCGCACACTGGGCAATATATTGGATGCCATGCGTCACCAGTTGGTCTAAGACAAAATGATTGTAATCAGCTCATTACGTGCTGAGAAAAAGGAGGCAAAGAGAGGGAAAGAGGTCGCAAATTGTGCACTAACCTATTGCATCCTTGGACTCCTTGCAAGTCGTGGCATTACCAAAGTTGGACAGTATGTTCCTAAAGTCTGTTGAGTGTATGTCGTAGATTTCATTCGGCATTTTTTGTCGGTGTGACATGTTGGCCAATGAATAGTGTAAATAAAATAAAGCCTTTTTGACAAATAGCTATAAGACGCGCGCGTTTTGTTTCTGCTTCAATTGGCGGCCAAAACTAAAAACAACAACTGCTGGGCAAATATGTGCGAATAACACAGCTACTTTGACTCCACTTGCACTGTCACGTTGAGTGCTCCAATTCACATGCTAAAAATGGCACTATAAACACAAAAATAATGCACTACAGATGCCTAATTGGCCACTATTTGAGTATTATAAATGTCTCTCTGTGCGTTTTGAATTTGTTTGCTGCCAAACAATAAAGAAAAACCAGGGATGCGAGCCGGTTCTGAACTGAACTTCATGCATTGGTTCTCTAAAGCGGTCTTGAGTTTATTGCAGAGTTTTCTTTGGGAAACATCTATCGAGTCTTAACCTGAAATATAAAAGCAAACCTAAGGGTCGAAATATTTTGAAATAATTATACAAATTGAATAGATACGCATATAAAGATACTACTACTATTTTTTATAAGATTATTTGGCAGTAATTAGTTCATTAATAAGTTCGATAGCATATGAATTTCGATAGCAGGAGTTCTTTTGAATATCTAATAATTTATTAATTCAAATTATTTTGCAATCATAAAAAGTTAATAAATACGCCTTTTAAGAAGTTGCGCTTTTCAGATTTTAAAATATAATTTGCTATAATGACCGTATAACAATGACTTCGATAGCATAGGAACGAAAGCAGTTGAGAGACGTTACAGTTACTGCTACTTTTAAATATTTGATGAAAATATTAAAAATTAAATGTTGAAGTATATCTCTTGCATGTACAACTTTGCGCAGTCCCCATTTAGCCTTATTAGTATTAACAAATAATATTAAAATTATGATTGTTCGCAATGATATATTATCACAGCTGTGGTGCCAAGTACCACCTGGTACTAGGGATGTAGCTCGTCACTCTCAAAATGTTATATCGCCAGAAAGTTTCGCCTTATCGATATATGGACAATGCTTAATAATGAACGTTATTGCTTGAAAAATCCAAAGAACTTTCAAAGGAGTGGCTTAAATGTATCCCATATTTAAACGTAAAAGTTAAATATATTTGGCCTGCCAGACACGCATTGAGTGCACAAAAATTAATGAAAGCGTATTACATATACATATATCAAATATGAAATTTTAGAATATATACCTATCGCAAGCAGTATCGTATCGAGTCGGTACGATTTTTTCATCAAAATATCGAAATAATTCTTGTAAAATTTCTTGGTACCAAATGTCTCACATCTCTAACAATTGCACGCTCAAAAATTTTAAAATGGCATCTTTGAGCAACCTAAAGCCATGTCCTCTGACGTCCCCATCAGGTGGGGGATATCGCCAGAACTATGTAACACAAATTTTGGATTATCCATCAATCAATTTAAAGAACGAACTGCTCAACACATCGTCTCACCGCTTCTCTCCATCTCAAACCTTCCTGCCGGTCGAAAGCGAGAGCGTACCAAAGCGCATAACGCGCACTTTTTTCGATGGCGGCTTTTTGGAATCGCTGGCGGAGGCGCGGAGTGAAAAGACACGGGAACAATTTCCAATGATAAGCAATGCAGCCGATTACATTGCAAAGCTGCTGGAACAGTACAAAGCACTTAAACTGAAGGCATTTCCACACACACAGGCGCTGAGTGCCGACCGCATTGCTCAGTATTCCGAAACTAGGTGAGATCTCTCGAGTACAATGTGCAAGCATTGCATGAACTATTGTCATCAATTCACAGAGACTGGAATAATAGCGCTGTGCGCTGCGTCGCCTGGCACGCTCACCAATTCAAGCTGGCCGTTGCCGGCGTGGACGACGCGGTGCGCATATTTGGCAAGATAAATGACAATAATGGCGGCACGGGCCCAGTGCTAAAGAGCCAAACACAAACCCAAATCACATGCATGGCCTGGCGACCGCTGTGCACGTTTGAGCTTGTGGTTGGCTGTCGTCAGGGCCTGTGCTTTTGGATAGTTGACAACACCATGCATCTGGGGCGCAACATCAATCCCAGCCACGTTATGAAACAGTGCGTAGATCAGCGTCAACTGCCAGCTTTTAGTCTTAAATTCTATTTACTTGCAGTCCTACAGACTTGCCTATTACTTGTGTGCAATGGAATAATGATGGCACCTTGCTGGCCACCGCCTCCATTGGGGATCGTGCCGTGCTTCTTTGGCAACCGGATAGTGCCACGATTCAGCCACTGAAGCGTCTGGGTCCACCTGGCTCGGTGCTCAAATGGTCGCCGGGCAATGAGTTTCTCTTTGCTGCAACTGTGGGTCGTGTGTTTCGCGTGTGGAAATGCCTCGACCGCTGGTCCACCGATCGCTGGGTGTGCAACGGCGGCAATGTGCAAACCGCCTGCTGGTCGCCCTGCGGCCGTTTTATGCTATTTGTGAGCACAGCAGAGCCAATCCTATATCGACTACAGTTCGTCCAGCTGCTTCTAAGTAAGTTCTTGCTCTAAGCCAATCCACACTTGAAGGGCACTGCGGCCCAGTGCTTGTCTATTCAGTCTGCGCAAGCACTTGCCTCTCAGTCTGCCCAAGAAAAACGCCAAACTCGTTACGTTGGCATGCAACAGGTAGGCGGCTGATCAAGCCTTCAGACCGTCTGTATAATGCTGCCTACAAATTATATATAAAATAACTGCGCTGCACGCTCGAACCAAGGGTGTTTGCTCTAACGATTGTCAAAGCAAATCGGTTTCCTTATTAGTCTCGCACAATTATGATTGAAATAGTTTTAAGTTCAATGTAACAGAAATGTGTTTCCGTTTCCAAATCCTTTTGGTGCAAAACCATTTTGTATACCAGTTTTGTAAATTCTGTTAAATACTGTCTAGAGCAACGACCCACTTAAAGCAAAAAATGGCGAATAGCCCATTTGGGCGCTATCTATTTTACGAAATGAAAGCTACCTTTAGGCCATTATTTTTACTGCGTTGCCCATCTAGTAGTATTGTAGTCTTTGGTTTATCTGATGTAAATATGCAATTTTTTCCTTTTTAATAATTTTTTCGACCCACACTTTGGGAAACACTCGTCTAGAGCTATCTATCAAAGTGCATAAGCTTTCTGATTTCCTTTAAACCGAATGGCACATAAAAATGTTTTTTTCAAATCCAACGCTCATATCAGAAGATAGCAACAATACTTGAATAAAACTTGATATTGAGAAGACAAAGTTAAAGTGTGTTCATATAACTTCGTTTTCAATCGATTGTTCCTATGGCAGTACTATGTTTGGGTCCGTCCAGTTCGAAAAAACCAAAACATGTGTGCCAAGTTTCATCAAGGTAGATTTCAAACTGAGCTTGCATTGAAATAGACAGACAGACATACGGACATCGCTGGTTCGACTCAGCTATTGATGGTGATCAATAATATCTGTTCTTTATGGAGTTGGAAACGTCTTCTTCAATTTATTACACATTGCGTGACAATATTATAATACGCTCTGCAAGGGTATACAAATTATAACACTATAATGAGTGGATCAACCAAAATGCCTATGTTGACTAACGGAAATTATATCAAACTTTAGATTAATCGATTTTATTCCGTGAATGCTCCAAATTCTCTCTACACTACCATTTGAACAATCAGATGAAAACTGATTTTTATTGTATGGAGAACTATTTTGTTTCTGAAGTTCTTTTATTCAATCTCAACCATTGCTAGTTTTACTATAGCTTATATAGGTTGATAGACCTCTAGATCGTTTAGTTTCCGTAGTAACAATCAGCCGGAATTTGAGATATCCGATCTTTCTGGTTTATACTTATACTATGTATGTGTTGATTGCTGAATAACACACTTTTGCCTTATTTCTCTCCACAGCAAAGGGCGATGACAAGGAAGTACTACCCGTTGCCGATCTGAATGCTTGCAGACTGGATGGTAGCAATCAGACGCTCATTGGAGGCCACGCACAGCAGCTGGCATGGGATCCGCATGGCAAATATGTGGTGATCACCTTCAAGTCAACCAATTCCATCGCCATCTTCCGCACAGTCATACAAAAGTATGATTTGCAAATATCCAGTGGATATTGTGTGAACGGTGAATCGCCGTGCGAGTATCCCAGCTACATTTGTTTCCAGCCACTGTGCCGTGATAATGATAAATCGGTGCTGACCATTGCCTGGTCGAGCGGTCGCATACAGTTCTTATCCTTATGTTAATGCATACACTGTGTTCACGTTCACATAATTTATTTGTATTTATTTGGTTTTCTATAAGCGTTAATGAAGGTACACAAATTACATGTTGGAATTTAAATAACAAATCGCAGAATGAGGAACATTGAAGCTTGCGTTTTAAATTAAACTATCCTACAAGTTTTTCTGCCCGGAAAGTAATTGACAAAACGGGTATATAATATCTGTTCCATGGGTGTTTAAAATGTGGCTGTAGGATTTTGATTTTCTTACAAGATCAAATGCGTCGTGCTTTCAAAGTGTTCCTGGGTTAATGTTCATAAGTACATAAGTACATTCTTCCTGCATTTTTATAAACAATAATTATACCAAACACAAAAATATAACGATTTGCATAAATGCAAAAACAGATATACATATCTATATATTCATACATACATATGTGTATATGAGTAACAAAACAAAATGGTTAAACGGTCATCAAACATAATAAGGATACGAAAAGGCCACGCCTATGCTACGCGCAGGCAGGATCACACTGAAAAATACTCATTTTTATCTGAACCACATACATATATCATAAAATACGACTGTTGCTGTGTGCTTATACTAGTTAAGGTCTGAGATGCGTTTACATATTGGTCCCCAAAATCCAATGGCCCTTTTTAAATATCACCAAAGAAGTGCCCCAACGCCTGGGCGGCCCGCACGCGCACCGTCGACTGTTCGTCCTTGAGGAGCGCCGCCATTTTGCTGGCCACTACTTCGGTTTGTGTATTCCGCTCGCTGAGAAAGTTGTTCAGTATACCTGAAGAAAACGAATCGAATGTTTATTAACCTGGCCGATAATAGTATTGGGCAGCAGTTGGACACATACCAATTACAATGGCTGCACTGCCACGCACCTCCGGCCACTGGCTGCGCAGCTTGGGTATGCAGGAGTCTATAAAGTCCTGGGTGTGCTCGGTCAGCTCCAGTGCCTGCAAATAGAATCGCAAATTTAGCTACATACTTTGAACGGATCTACAGTTATTTATTTATTTATGCATTGATCTGTAAGTTAAAGAATAGCTAGATAGATGGCATCAAATCTGTACATTTGTGAGCGGATAAAATGATTCTTACAGTCGCTTCTAGACGAGATTGTCCAGCTGTCGCAAGTTGACCAAATCATCGTAGAAACCAAAAGAATAGGGAATTTGAAAATATGTTAACTTTTGGATGCCAATGCATCCGAGTTAAGTATAAGTAGTGTAAATAATGTAATAAATCACGAAATTTTGTTATTATACCCTGGCTAAGGCCATTAAATTTCGTTAGGCTTTTTAGATGTTGACCAAATTCGTTTGAAATCGGTTGAGTTGAGTGGTTTTTTGAACAACTTTACTTAAGGAATATATGTATATTTTTCCACCCCAAAGATTGAGGTTCTTTCTCGACTATATCTTAGAGTTATATGTGCTTTTTACATAGATTCCTGATGGTATACTCGTACGCGACACAGGTCTATTACCACTACAGTTACCGTTTCCGTAAAACTGTGCCGAAAAGCAATTAAATTATGTTTGTATTCATGGCAATAAATAGTCTTTAAACTATTGGAAACAATAGTATTTACACTTTTGTTTAATTGATGCAACTGTGCTAACAAAATTGAAGGCCATCGTATAGTTTTTAGTTTATGGTCATATTTCAAATATAATTGTATTTATTGTGAAAGCACAAATTCTGAAAAATATAACTTATTAGCTCAAACTGTAAGCGATAGTCGCCCTGAATCGAAAAAAATATGTTTTATTTTTTGAAAAGAACTTGAACATAACTCCGAAAGTAGAAAAGTATTGGTATATTATACGGAAACAAAAAAATCACATTAAAAATTACTCAAAAGTATTTGGAAATACAAACAGATCTGATATTGATTCACTTAAATCGCATTTCTGACTAGCTTTTATTTACGTGCAATATTGCGCTGCTTCTGACATCATCAAGTGTGACTGGTGGTTAACCTGACCTTTTAGGTGCGTAAAACATTTAGTAACAATATTAAAGACCTTGTATAGCGTAGAAAAGGTGGGTGTCAGTATGACTTTATAAACTTTGGTATAATGCAACTTGAAACTTACAATCATTTTGACAAAGTCCACGATGAAGGTGCTGTATTGGAGCGCCATATCGCAGCCTAGTTTCTTGTGGGCCATCTCATTGACGCGCATGGCACGCAGCAATTTGCAAACGCGTCGGATGGTGCATTTGCAGGCGTTGGCAATTGCCAGCTCGGTCTCGCTGAGGTGCAACAGGAGTGGAAATAGATTGGCAAAGAGCTGCTCGCGTAGGGCCTCCATCGATGAGGTGGGCGAGCTGCTGCCATCATCGTGCTTTAAATCGCATATATCACCAAACAATATGATGGCCGCCTCCCGCATCTCCATTGAATAGCTGCCAAAGAAGGGTCGTATGCGTATGGCCAGTGAGACATGAAAGGGTTCCACCCGCTCGCTGGGCAGCGCCTGCATTACACGTGAGAGTCCGCGCATGCTCTCCAGCGGTATATTGATGAGGCAATCGCCAACGGTGTCATCAACGCCCTTGAGCAGCGCCTGTATGGCCATATCTGAAAAGCGTGGCGCCTCGTTGTCGCCCAGCTGACCCACATAGCCCATGCCCTGCAGGCTCAGGCCACGCACAACAGCATTGGGATCGCTCAAGGCGGCGCCCAGATGCATCATTATAATGCTGGCCAGATCACCGGTCGGCTTGAGCGGCACCAGGCGTGAGTAGAGCCCGACAGCTGCGACGCGCTGACCATCATGGGGCGAAGCCACATATTTGCTCAATACATTGATCATCTGGCGCATGGCCGGGCTGTTTAGCTGCAATTGATTGGCCAATCCAATGGCCATTGGGGTCAGCAGCTCAATGTAGTTGTGCCAGTCTGTGCTGGCAGCCAGCTGTGGGTTAACCGTCAGCACAGTGGCAATTTGTTCCATTTCCAAATTGTTGAGGAATGCTTGAAACGTTTCGAGCGCTATTTGGCAGGGATTCAGTTTAATTAACTCCTTATTGGGCACAAAGCCAAACTTGCTGGACGCTTTACTCGGCTGGCTGGGACTTGCTGGCGGTGCTGGTGGCATCGGTGCGCCCAGATTCGTATAGCTGGAGAGTGAAGTCAATAGCATGCAAAACATATCCGCAAATCTTGTCTCCAGTTGCTGCAAGCAAATTAGAAGCTTAAGTTACAAATTTGAAACTAAAGTAGAGGCCAGCTCACTACTCACATTATGTATGTCCTTGCATGGCAGCATCTCGTGCAGGGCACAGAATATGGCAAACGGCGGTATGCTGGCCAATCTCTGGCGATCGCTTGGCGTGCCGCTCGCATCCTGTGGCTCGTGCAGGCAGGCGCCGCTGAGCAGCTGCAGAAAGTTGTCCAGCATGATGCCGGTTAGCTCTGCATCATTGCACACCAGATGCCAATACTCAACGAGATGCTCATCGTACGGCAGCGGCTGTAGCAGCATCTCTGTGCAGACAAGCTTCGGATGGTGCTTGGTTAGGGCCACCAGCGCTTTAAGTACTCCAGACTTGGCACGTGGCACATCGCACAGCTGCAGCGCCAGCAGGCTGTCCTTGACCAGATCGGGTATGGCGTGGAACAGCTCCGAGCCCTTCTGCTGTATAAAGAACTTGAGGACCACACTGGCGCCAATGGTGGAGCTCTGTTCCGGATCACGCAGCGACTGCAGCAAAGTTTTACTACAAAAAAAAAAAGAAATCACATCAGTGTGTTTATTGTCAAAATATTTGTACCTCAACCTGAACTCCATTGACTTCAGAATACATCAAGCAGTCGACAGGAACAGAAAAAAATTAAAATATTGAAATACGTTTCAGACATTGATTAAACTCGTTCCACATAGATTTGTAAGTACTTATACCACGAAAATACAACATTATAATCAGCTACAAGCATTTTCCTTAGGCTTGCAATATGTTACCTTCCAAGAAGAAGATAACTACTACGGTTTTTAACCAGGTAAGTTAGTGAACAAAGACCATTTTTATGAAGTACACATATTTTAGGATTTTTAGGATTCCGAAATGTTAACTTCCAACACGGAGATAATTAACACTCTTTATGATGAGGTAAGTTAGCGCACAAAAACATGTTTATGTTTATAATATTATCCTCGCAACAGATAGTCAAGGCGGTGGACATAGATAATTTTATTGCATTGTCCCATAAGCGCAGTGAGACTCTTCGCCGGGTGATTCGTCACAATCTGGGCACTGGGCATCCTAGGCCCCTACACGACAAATTTTAGTTGAATTTATTTTGTTATGTTTGGCATTTGATTATTTAATTGTATTGGTTATTTTCTTCCTTTTAAATTAAAGTGCAAATTCCAAATGCTTTCTATCTCAGTTGGCATTGTGGAAAAGAAACGGAAGTCATGAAATCTGTGAGCTAGAGCGAGAGAAACGCTGAGCGAGCGAGACAGAAGTCATGAAATCTGTGAACTAGAGCGAGAGAAACGCTGAGCGAGCGAGACAGAAGTCGATACAATCTATCTCTCAAAGTTAATGTGCAGTTAATCGTTAATATAAACATATTAAGGATCAAGAAAAACACAAGACCCTTGCAGTCGTAAGTTTCCGACCTCGCCGCTTCACAAACCAGTACAGTATCAGTTAATTTGATATGGGTAGAGTTACTACTACTATACTACTTCTATAATAGAGCTACTTCACTGAACATTGGATATATTTTGAAAGTATGAACTGAGGGTATATACCAACATGTGTGCCAAGTTTGGTTGCTCTAGCTTCAAGGGTGTCGAAGTTTCCCTAGTTTTGAAATCAACTTGATCTGCGTATGATATACAGGAACCTGCAGTCCTAATTTGATGTCTATAGCTCTGAGATCGACTCCTTCATCCAGATAGGCAGACAGACGCATGCCAGATCGACTAGGCTATTGTTAGTGATCCAGTATATATAGAAGAATATACTTTATAGGGTCGGAAATGCCTCTTAAAGTGTAAACTTGAACCAATTCTAAACTTACCAGAACTGTAGATACTGAAAGCTGGAGATGCGTTGGGCTATAATCTTGGCAATATCGCCAGCCAAATTATAGATCTGCTTAGGCTCATCCGTTATGATGTGCTCCTTAATAGACTCAATCTCCTTGAGCCACTCGGCGCTGCTGTCAATGCTGGCTATAGTCAGCGTCTCATAGATGCAGGCTATTTCCAGCGTCTTTTGTAGTATGTCCACAGAAACCTGACGCACGGTGCCATTGGAGTCGATGCAGCGGGGCACAATCTTGCCAAGCATTTGGCCCGTCTGGTTGAACTTAGAGGGCGCCTCGTAGCCGCCAATTCTCATTGACTTAATGTACACTTCGAGCGTATTGTTTAGCACATGGCTGGCACAGATGCGCACCTCGGAGTTTTTGTCCCGCATCCAGCAATCCAGTATGCCAATGATCAGGTCCAGCGTTGAGGGCGCCGGGTCCAGTTCAACGATGACACGGACCAGTGCGTTCAGCTGTGGCAGCGATTCGTTTAGATGCTTGGCCAGAAAGCTGTTATGCTCATCCTCTTCCTGCGAGTCGAATTTCATTTTAAGCTGCTTGGCGCATCCGAAGAAGTTTTTACATGCTATCTCAAAGATAACACTGCCATCCACGCATTCGGAGCTATCGGGGCCGCCTGCAAGATCAAAACCAAGACAGTTACAAGGACAATTCATAAGTTTTTGGCTGTAGCGAGTAAATGTACTCGCCGAAATATATTTCACGATTGCTCCCCGCTCGCTATTTTTAAATTTAGATATATTTTAATATTTTGCCATACAGAGTTTTAAGAGTGCCACGTACTCGATATAGTTATACTTTTTAAACGAGTACAGGTACTCGTTATCTTATAGATGTGTAAAACTACTCGCTATCGCTTTACGCTTGCCCTTCAACTAGCTACATTTACATATATTATTAATGTTGCGCGTAGAATTAGTCGCCAAATGAGTTTCACAAGTCCCTCTTACTCGCTACATTTACACTTCCCGGGTGTAGTAATATTGCCATACAACATAGAAATGTAGCGACTATTATCACTCGCCATAATATGTTATGAATGCTCGCTGAAACTTACACTTTATAAATGCACATTAAGTCGCCATTATATAAATCATTCAGAAGAGAGTTGTGTCCTTCTTTATTAAATTATTTATTAATTTATAATTGTGGCGATTAAAATAAGTAGCCGAAAATGGTTTTACAAGTGCGCCTCACTCGCTACTTGGCATAGAAACTAGCTCACTTGTTACATTTACATTTCACATATTCAAAGAAACGTTATACGATCGCCTTTTACTCGTTACATTTTATGGTTACATCTTATAGATTCAGCGAATAGAATTACTAGTCAAAAAACGTTAACGAGCAGCTACGTATATTTACTACAATAGAATTACTTATTTAACGTATTTTGGCACGTAATTCTACTCGCTGAATCTATCATTTGTAAAAGTAGCGAGAAGAAGCGCTCGTATAACGATTTTCAGCGAGTAATTGTACTTTATTTATAAGGACTAACTATAACGAGTAGGAGGCACTCTTCATAGTCCAAATAATTTAAAAAAAGCGATTGGTAAGCAAGTAATAAGCATGTAGCGAGTAAAAGGCGCTCTAACTATTTTTAGCGAGTGATTTTACATATTTACATCTATAAATTGACGAGTACTTGTACTTCATTTATAAAGAATAAGCTTAACGAGTAAGAGGCACTCGTAAAGCTCTTTATGGTCTAAATAATTCAAATATAATATAATGGGGAGCAAGTAATAAGCATGTAGCGAGTAAAAGCCGTTCGTATAACATTTTCTGGCAAGTGATATGTGAGCACCTTTTACTCGCTATATGCTTAAAGTAATTTCTTTAGGCGCTGGCGTGTGTTCACTTACCGATGCGTATAAAATCTGTGCCCAGCTTCAAAATGGTGGGCAACAGGGGCAAATCGTGGAAGGGCGATTCAATGGGTATGCTGAAGACAGTCTCCATGATTTGCTTGCGATGCTGAAGCGGTGCTGGTAGCTGCTCTCTGGTAACAATTAATTGATTACAAATACTGAGCAACGTTTGCAGGATTGCCGACATAATGGTCTGATCCTTGTGGCCGGCTAACTGTATCATTAAAAAGTTAAGCATTGTATCATCCAAATGCTGCAGCGATTGTAACGGGTCCGCCTCATCCATGATGCGGCCAAAGGACTTGACCACCAGCAGGTTGCTCTTGTAGTTCTCCAGCTCCTTGTGCGTGTCCTTGATGAAGTGCAAATTGCTAAAGAAGCCCGTCGAATGCTTACGTCCGCCCAAATGCGCCAGCTCCGCCAATTTTTTGATAACATGCGCCAAATGCTGCCGGGAGATATAGCCCAAAGCTCGGGCGCATGGCTCAATGCGGCGCTCATATTCCGCGTGCTTGACGTGCTTGTCCAGGCGCTCCTGTCGTGCCGTCGTCACAATCAAATCAATTTTGGTGTGTATGCAGGCGACATCTGTTACCTGGAAAAGTGTCAGGGCCACTGCCTGCAAGAGCATGCCCCGCTCGGCGCTCAAATCCGGCAGCTGCCAGTCGGAGTGCGGCAATTGCATGGGATACAAATACATTTGATCGGCCAGTTTGCTGGTCAATCGCTGGGCAAAGTGCTCATCACGTGCGGCCAGAAAGTCGTTTGTCTCCAGGATAAAGTCGTGCAGCTGCTGCAGATAGGCTTGCGGCTTATTAATTTGCAGCTGTATATCGGAGATGCGACGCTCCCACAGCTCCTCCAGCGCTGGATTCAGCTGTGGCTGATAGTATTTCAGAAAGTTGAGTATATTCGAGGCACGCTTGATGAACTGCTGATTGCCGAGGAGCGCCAGGCAGCGCGCATAGATGCTTTCAGCATTGGGCACGATCACCTTGCCGCGTTTTACCAGCGTTCGATCATCAACAGCCGCTGCTGCCGCCGATGCTTCACCTGCTGAGGGTGGGGAGGCCTGATGCTCCTCATCGCTAGCAATGTCGTACTCAATGTGCGGCGATTTGGCAAACAGGCTGGCCAAACACTTGGCCAGATTGCCGCAAATGTCTGTGTAGTCCAATAGCAGAAAATAGTTGAGCAGCTCACGCTTGAGCAGCTCGTCCAGGGTGCCCACCGTTGAGGCAAGCATGAAGAGCGTGTTCTCGCAGCTGAGCACCAGTGTGGCATGTTCCTCCAGCGAGCCATGCTCCTGGCTGACCTTGCTGTACTTGCAGCTGTGGCGCACCACAAACCAAACAAACTCTTTGTCCCGTATAAGCGACTTCTGGGCCAAGGCGACAATTGTCTTGAGCAGCGTTAGTTTCATCTTGACGCTGCGCTCGGCGAGTATCAGTTGCTTGAGGCACTCGATAAGCGCCTGCAGGCGGCTCTCGATATGCACCGCACAGCTGTTAAGAAGGTGCGTCAGTATGAGCAACGATTTGATGCGCTCCCGTTCGCTATTGTTGCGCAAATGGATGAGCAATGTGTCCATGATCTTGGCCGCAAAGTTGCCCGCAAGCAAATGGAAGCAGCGCAGCACCTCATAATGCCCCTTTACCGTTTGCGGCTTCTCGTAGTCCGGATAGACGCACACCAGATCAAAAAGATGCGTAATGAGAGCATCAATCACACCATCCAGCACCTGGGCGTGCAGCAGGAGATTCGTTTTAAGCACAGAGCATAGAAATTGTGTTACCGCATTGCGATCAACGCTGCGCCGATAGAGCGTTAAGATCTGCGGCACCAGACGCGGTGCCTGATCCAATATGCGATCTGTAGGCAACAGGGAGTACATGCTGGACAGTGCCTGCAGTATTTCCATGCAAACCTTGGGCTCGCGCGACTGCAGCCACTGATTGAATAGCACATCGTAGGCAACGCTGATTTCTGTGCTGCAATTGGCGGATGCCTTTGTTTCGCCTGGTGGCGTATTGGTGCCTTGTTCCAGCAGCGCCTCGCTGAAGCGTCCAATAGCGTACGCGTACGCCAGCTTGACGTGATCCTGCTTAATGCCACCCAAATGCGGCAAACAGCGCGACAGTATGGTCTTGATGTGCGGCACCAGCCCAGTCGTATTGGCCATAGCCAGCTGTCCAAGGCACTGCATCAGCATAAAGTGTGGCGCCGTCGCTACGGGCCCGCCGTGTGCCTGCACTGACTCAACGACCAGGTCACAGTCCTCGCCACGTCCAATTGAGACGATAATGTGCAGGGCGGGATTCTGTATCAGCGGCACATGCTGATCTACGCTGCGTGTCAGATCCTCCAGGGCCAGAGCAATTAACTTCACATTGGCCGCCGTTGGCAGCGGCGCATAACCGCTAACGACACGATGAATGCAGCTAAAGAATGTAACAATTAATCCATTAGTTAAGCAGATCGGAAACTCATCGAAGAAACACTTACTTCAACAGCGTGGAGACGGTTTGATCGCTTAGCTTGGGGTTTTTTTCGCGATAATCAGTCAGTATGAGCGTGGCACGCAATGGATGCGCCTCCAGTATCTTAACAACCGTCTGCTGCATGGCCTGCCGCACCTGCTCATCCTTGTCCATCAGGCCATCAAATATGTTGTACATCACGCCTGTAAAATGCAACAAAACGTAGCGTTAACGGGGGCGTTTCCAAACAGCATAAGGCTCCAACTTACAGCGCGGGCTGATAAGTTTAGATAATGAGGGTGACTAATTACTAAATCACCAACATATCTTTGGAGTACTCCTATAATATAAAATACTGGAAAATAGTTTTGAACCGCACATTTGTTTAATTAGTGAAGCTCTATATCTGCGAGACTAGGGGAACCAATCTGAGAAGTTCTTATCTCAAAAACGGCGCATCTAGAGATTGACAATTCTTATCTATGTTTGGTAACATAACAGACCATTTAGAGTATAACAGCTCGAGTTGTGTTCGAATGAACATATGTTAACATGTTAACTTACAAGTTTCGTTGACACAGACAATTCAAATGAAATATTAATTATAGCATTTAATGATGATTAATAATTAAACAAGAAGCAACAAAACGAAATATATGTATGAAATATGTATTGCAAATTTCAAAATGTTATGCATGAAATCAAACTGTGTTGACTGGACAATACAAGGACAAGACAAAACAAGGTTCGAATCAATAACAGGGTTTTCCTGTTAAAGGAAATGCTCTGTTCTCGGTTGAACAGTGAACTACAATAGTAACTTTCGGTGTATTCACGATGCGATTCCATCTTTAATCAGTTAACCTAGTTAAACTGATTACAGATGAAAGCAAATTCATCTTCAATAACAAAATAGATGGGCAAAATGTAACAATAATATATTAATATTATTAATTGTTTACAAAAAACCCCTATTCTAGGCATTTCTGTTTAAATTACAACTTAAAATTGTACAGCAGAACATGAAAAAGATAAACAGCTCAAACATGAGCATTTAAAAAGTGTTTGCTCTGTCTGAGAATCCAAGAATATTTACGAGTCGTCTCAAAAGAGTTTTATAAGAAACTTGGGTTTTATTTTGTGCAAGCAATTTGGTTAAAGTTAGCTAAACCTTATAACATTACTATCATTCCAATCTAAATTAAGAATTCTATTTAAGAAAAATCATTTTTAACAAAACAAATAATGGATATATGTATATAGAAATATATGATATACATTTGTACATACATATACTCTATTATAAAATACATATCAGTCTCGCAGATCCAAGCTTAACTGATTATTCATTTCACAGTTCCTTTTAACAAAAAATATCATAACAACAACTCATAGATAATAACTATCAGCTGGCTTAAATAAATACCGAATAATTTGCTTTGTTGAATTTAAACAAAACGAGTAAGAATGCTCAAGTCGAGTATATCCGACTACGAAACTCCCCGTACCAAGGTCTCAAACTGAATCTTCTTTCGTGTTTATAATCCGATTGATTTGAAATTTGCCCAGTAGATTAAGAGTGGCTCAAGTATTATATATATCAAATACCAAAGCTATATCTATCTAATTGTTCTTATAACTCGATTTACGGAGGAGCGGGGGGAGATATCTGAAATCTGAAAAGAACTTGATCTGCGTATGGTATTCAGGAACCTATATTTCAAACTTGGTGCTGAAATCGACGCGTTCATCCGGACATGGTTAAATCGAAATTTCTTTTCATACTGATCAAGAATAAATATACTTTATAGGGTCGGAGATGTCTCCTTCTGCCTGTTACATACATTTGCACAGATTTAATATTTTACCCATTTTATGTGTACGGGGGCCACCCTCAGTTTGACGCGTACATCTGCTTTAATAAAATTCAAGAAATCTCAAATCTCCACAATAATAGGTGCCCTCACGGGGCACTGTCTGATAGGAACCCATGCAAGTAGAATTGGCGTGCCACACCACGACTTCCGTAGAAGCTGTAATAACGTGGAAGAAGAGGAAGTTAAGTTGAACACTTGCTCTGTCACTGTCCCGCACTGAGAAGGAGACGTCTCAATTATTTAGGGCGCTATAGCTTCGACCATTTATCGGAAATATCCGAGGTAGGGATGAACAACATTCTCAAGTTTATAAACTCCACGAAGTGGTTCAAAGGGGAAGTACAAGCTTAATAGATATTATGTGGTATCAGAATGAGCCAATCCTGGCCTAATTAAGGAGCAGGAAAACTTTTTCAAAGCTTTTCTGAACCAGCCACTATAACCTAACCTAACCTACCCTAACGTAAGAGTACAGGAAGTAAAAAGAAAGAAATTCACTGTTTGTATTGAGAGAGGAGGCGGGAAACAGACTACCTACTAATCTGTTAGCTACCTATTAATCTGTTAACAGTTTCAGATGGAAGATGGAAGATGGGGGAAGGTTTCATCAATATCAAGATGAACAATGACTAGTGGGCCATGAGTGCTGGCCTTTCATGAAGCTCAAGCTCAAAGTCATGTTACAATTGCAAGTGGGCCATTAGTGGAACTCTATAAAAATAGCTTAATCAACAGGTCATACACACACACACACACACACATGCACACACCCACTCAAACTCAAACTCAAACTCAACACACACATAATACTTATCCTCGCACAACCACTAAAATTGTGTATGTCTATGTGCGCGTATTCTGTTGAAAATGGGAAAACAGCTAATGCGTAGTTATATTTATAAACTCGGTCGCAGGCCGCGGCGGAAGGAGACGCAGAAACTTGGCGTCCTGCGGCGTGCCTTTAAGGCTGACAAGGACCCCGTTTACACAAGGGGCTTACACGCGAGCTATTTTCTATTTTGGGTGCAAAAAGTTCTTCGCAGCAGGAGTTCCTTTGAATGTCATTTGCATCGCTTGAGGGATATTATTATTTGTTATATCATGTACCTACTAAATAAGGGTGAGAAGCTTATGTTGCATCTGTGCAAAAGTATGTAAAAGGTGTAGGAAGTATGACACCTGCGACCCTATAAGGTAGTACATCTAGTAAACACTCGATAAGTGCATTGTAGTTGGTTCTCATTGGTATTATAATTATTGGTAATTATATATACCATTATATATTATAATGAAACGCTCTTTTATTAAAACTCCACATAAAAATAATACTTTTTTATTTAATTATACAGATTTTAATAACCGGGCCTGTTGCAATTTCTGAGTTCTTTTATTGTAGCCGTGTTTTCTTATCATAAAATTTGGTATGTAGGTTCCTGCCTACCATATCCATCTGAAGTTTACTTCAAATATTGACCTTTCCCTCGCAAATCGATGAAAACCAGAAAAATATATGCGTATACAATACATACTATAGATATGTCAGTGTCACTGTTACTTGAGACTTGGATACAGGGTATATGCTAGTCTATTCGATGCATTGTTTACAGGCAAGGCTTCTAGTCTCTTCGATGGATTGTGTGTGGGCAAAGGGCGTGATGACGCAAAGGGACTAGCACAAAGGTTTCAACAGGCAACTGAGATGGGTTATGCACGTCATTTGCTTTGCTCTCATTCCCATTCCACATTGACAGGGTCACAATTATCATTCGCCTCAAACAGACCACATTTGTTGCATGCTCGGTTAGACAGTTTAATTTTGACTCAAATGTGTGTACATATGTACATACATATACATATCTATGTAATTAAATATGTGGGCCATCAAAATTTGATGTTCCCCATTGGAAAGCGTACAAAGTTGGCTTAAAACTGCTGCAGTAACTTCAAAATGCATATAGAAAAGGATCACATTTGAAGGAGAAACTTTGATTCCATAAAGTTTAGCTTCACATAGTAACTGCAGCGTGTAGGCACGATGCAAGTCAGTTATTCCGCTCGAACTCTTGTCTGACCGCTGATAAAAGCAGCGCTCATGACACAAACACAAAATAACGCCCAGGGTAGCCGTTATTAAAAAAAACAAGAAAAGAAAACAAAATAATTTATATATGTGCATATGTATATGTATGTATGGGTGGTGTGTCATACAAATGTAGGTGATTAAATTTACATATGAATACAATTTGCGTGTACCTTCCAGAATTGATGGTTTATCTTCGGCGTTTTGCGCTGTTGCCGCAGCCGCTGCGGCTGATGGAACGCCCGCTGGACTATGCTGGCGCTGGTCCATCTTTTTGGTGGAGTTGCGGGTTCTCTTCCACTTCTCCAGCTTGGTAGCGGTGTATTTAAATAGACTGGTTGTTGTTTCTGTTTTTTTTTTTTTTTGAATTTCACAACGCTGATCTAGCTCGGCACTGAGCAACAAGTTTTGATTCGCCAATTGGCAACTTTTCTTTTCTTTATTTTGTTTTTCAATTTACGGCTTCTTTTGTGTTTTCACTGCACTGCTTCGCACAGTTCAATTAATTGCCATTTGCAGTAACCAAAAAAAATCAGCAGCAGCAACAAACGCCTCCACTTGCGAGACTGTGAAATGCGAGTGCTCAGCCCAATGACGTTTTTGATAAATCAAATATTTTGTGGTTGACTGTCGCCTAGGCCGTCGTCCAACCGCGCAACGCAGACGAGGAGCGTATTTGCTTGCGTGTGTGTTTGTGTGTGCGTGTGTGGGAGAGTGGTAATGTGTGACGTTGGCATGAATCAGACGCTGACGCGACGCTTCACGCGAGATTGATTTCAACACAATTGTAATCAAACTTCTTAAAATTGCATTTGTTTTGCGTCTTTACTTTATGCAATTATATTGCTACGCGCGGGCAGCGCAGTTGTCAAAACAACTGTAATTGTTATTGATATCGATACACTGATTGCAGCCTCATCCAATTATCGAAAATGATCGGATTCACAATTTCACGTTATCGATTCGTTTCGCACGTCTGCATTGGTGGGATTCCTGATGCTTACATTTTTCACAACCTCTGGAACAACCTTATTCTATTTCTACTTGGCTTTTTAAGTTCATAATCAGCAGAGTTGTTTGAAACTTGGCGCGAATGTTAGAGTCAACGCGAAATGCCGTTTGTGATATGAACTTGTGTTGCAACACGTAAAAAATACAATTATGTTTGATTGTGTACATCACATTAATACAAGGCAAAGCTGTGTTGCAATACAAATTACTTTTGAGCGCGTCTTGTGTTTGCCGCCAAGCTTAACTTTAAACGTCTATAATGTCTATGTAAATAAGGAAATACGTACAAAATTAATTGTGGAATATTTTTGGATTATGTTTTCCTGAACTATCCGCAATATTTCTCGTAGTGTGACGTCACAGCCCAAAAACTATCGATAGATCCGTGTGGCGAATCTTCTAAGATCAAATTCTTGTCAAACTATCGCAGCGTAATACATTATTTTCGATAATTATTCTTAGGCCCGAAACGTACGTAAATTTTTTTTTTTTGGAAATTCTGTTATAGTTGCATAAACATCAATTAAAATATATATTCCAGAGCCGTACAATGCGTTTGCTTGGTGTGGGCAACCGTATGGCCGCATTGCGACTGCGTGTCGAGGAGAAATTATCGCTGCCGGCTCGCTTCAAAGGCACCGTGGTGGAGAAATGGGCAAATTACTGGAAAGGATTAATGCGCGACTACTCGGAAGTGGCCATCGGCCTCGTCAAGGAGTCGTATGCCAAGCCCAAGAGAGCACTGGTCTACGGCACGGGCATAGTGGCCCTGTACCAGTCCGCCCAGAATAATCCAGACCAACAAGCCTTTATGACGCTGCTGCGGAAACAAACAAATCGCATGATAACGCTGCCGCCGGACCAGCAAAATACCGAATCGGCCGAATATCTGAGAATGCTGGAGCGTGCCGTCAACCAGAAGAAGCTGCGCCTGCTCTCCCTGGGCATCTGCACGCTAATGTGGGTGGATATGTATGATGAAGATGACTGCACCTATCCAGCCATCTGTGAATACACCACAGTGGGCTTCTTAAACTTTCACGAGCGCATCATTGACGTGGGCTTCTGGAACAAGTTTTGGCGTCTCAAGTGGAAGATGCACAACTACGATATCAACTACCTGTGATGATGTCTAGACGAGCGCACCATAAGGTCGCGCGATTGACTTGTTTGTTACCTCTGCCTAGTTATCTTTAATATCATAAATTGTACATCGTTTCAAAAGAAAACAAAATAGTACAAATTATCATCTGTAATACGAAATTTTGATTGTATCACGAGCCGGTCGCCGGCTCTACGTTTGATTTCTTTGGCTTGAAGTGCGCCTCCAGCAGCGCCGTGCACTCCTGCAGCTTGGCCAGATTGTTGATTTTGCCCTGGAAATTGTTCTCTTTGCCATTGCCTTTGCCCTCGAGCAGTTCAAGGAACTGAGGGCCCAGCTTCTCCACCAGCGACGGTTCGCCGCGCAGGACCATGTGTCCCTTCGCGCCGCTGCCAGCTGCGACGCCCTCGGAAACGGTCAGAAAATAACAAATTTCCTCTGGAGCATTGCGCAAAAATGTATTGATGAAGTCCACTTCGATGCCGTCGCGTCGATGCAATGCAAAGTATTTGGGACGCATGGCCTTAGGTAGATTCTCAAGGCGCTCGGCCTCCGCATTGGCGAAATCCTTCAGCAGCTGTTGGAAGGACTTGCGTGTGGATTTAACATTCTGCTGCAGCTTTTGCACCAGATCCAGATGCTGCTGAGCGCCGCCTCTGTGAAGTTTCAGTTTGGTTTATTGATCAGATAATTAGATGGACAGGTTAATCAGTTACTCACTTGAGCGCTACTGTTAGCTGTTGCTCCCGCTTAAAGATCTCGCCCAGCTTGCGAAGGGAGCGTTCGCCCACGACAAAATAAACCAAAACATTCGTCTTCACCTTCTCGGCGTAAAGCAGTTTGATGCACTGTAGCTGCGTCAAATTGGTGACGTGTGTGCCGCAGCACATGTTCGACTCGACGTCCTCGATGCGCACCACACGCGCGAGGCCCTCATGGTCCTTGGGCAGGCCGCGAGGAGCGCGTGCATCCTGAAACTCTTGTGCCACTTCCGGATCCACCAGCAGCACGCTTACTTCGCGACCCTCGCGTATTAGCTCATTGGCCTGTCGCTCAATCAGATCCAGGGACTCGCGGCTAATAAGATGCGGCGTGCTAAGCTGTATATAGGAGACGTTGGCGCCCAGCGACCACGATGTGGTGTCGTACTTGAACTCGCGATCAAACAGCGCCGTTATCAGATGCTGTCCGGAATGTTGCTGCATGTGGTCGAGACGACGCGACCAATCCAAACGCTGCTGCACCTCAGCGCCCTCTTCAAAGCTCGTCGGCGACTCCACAAAGTGCACCGCTGTGGTGCCCTTGCGCAAAACGCTGCGCACCGGATGACCATTAATGGTTCCATAGTCGCAGGGCTGTCCACCGCCCTCGGGAAACAGTATGGTGTCCTCACAGATCACATTAAAGCCGCGCAGCTGCTGCTTTTCTGTGCTGTTGTCCTCGCCGCTCCACTCCAATGTCGCAAAGTCACAGGAGACGACTGTCGTCTGGAACTGCAGGAGGATTTAAATATGGTATTTAGTGCAGCCGGAATTCCATGCTATGGATATTTTACCTGCTTTATGAAACTATCCTCCTGGCATTTGAAGACCATGTTGCCAACCACTGCTTGATTGGGTTAATTATGAAATCTTTTGGCAATCGTTGAAGTAACTGTGGCCGCTGCCGGCTACAACAAAAACAAACACACTGTCTGTGGTGACCCCCACAAGAGGCACGTTTAAGTCTTACGTGTTTTTATTGGACGTATGTTAATTTTACGTTTGGCGCTACGTTGCTCACATTTGCGTTGTCCAATTTGCGTGCTTACGTTTTATCGATTTGGATTACGTTCTTTAAATATAATAAAATATAATAATTATAAATAGCCTATAAACCAATGGGGTGACACCAAGCATACATAGTCTGTATGTTCAATGGCGGTGATCAGCTCAAAGATATCGATTGCTGTTATCGTTATATGCTTACTATTTAATGATCTCGATTAAGGATCTTTAATTTAATGGACTTAAATACTTTATTTCTGCGCGTTTCTAGACTTGTCAAGTGAGAGATCGCGGAAACACTAACTGACTAAACGTAGCACTTTGCAGGAATTATAATCGAAAGATAGCAAAAAGCAGAATTGAAAGAAATTTCATTAGCTATTTCATCATCTTCTGTTAGGATGCATTGCGTTAACAGAGCCGTAAAATTCTAGCAAATTCCAACGCAACACTGAAAAAAACCTCTGTCCTTTCTTTGCATACTTTGAAATTCTACGCTTATTTTTGTAACCGCTCGAGTAAAATGATGTATTAAACGGTTTTAGTATAATATACTCGTAGCTCTAAGCACAACAAATTTGATTTGTTGCAAATAAATTGAATTTTCTTTGAATAAATAAAATAATTTATTGATCAGAAATAATTATAACAAGTATCTTAAACAAAACATAGACGGTTATTTGATGTGCATTTAGAATGTCCTCTGTAAAGTGACATCACTGCTTCTTTCAGGTTTTTGGATACCACACTTGCCGGAATCGAATCAGCAATTGTCCTTTACAGGCTGAAAACTTTTATATCAAGAACAATCAAAATATACATTGTCAAATCGATAGACCTGGTCTAAAGTAAATATTTCATACCCAACTTGGGACCACAGAGAGCGGAGTCGATCAGCACGAAGAACAAACACACAGAAAGCAATGAAAGTGCGCACACTGCAAGCTTAGCTGAGCAGAGCAGATCAGAGCTGAAATATCGAGGCCGATGTTTTTTGACACTCTCAAGAACACAGAACCCAATCAATACTTATAAATTGACATAACTCATTGCAAATCTTGCCTTTACACTTATTGATAAGCACGCGCCCTTGTTTCATCGTTACACTGTGAACGTTACTGGTTACAGTACGTAGTGATACGTTACGTGGGGATTACTTAACTGTTACTGATTTACAATAACGTTGTAAAGCTATAAACATTTCTTGCCATTATCTTGGGAGAACATAAAAGTCGTTGCTTGTAGAAATGAAAAAAACTTAAGAAATTAAAATGAAGTCTTTCAAATGAAAGTGCATTTGATTTAATTTTGGGAATAACGTAACGTAAATGTTTTTAACGTAACGTTATCCGTTTTGCCAGCATATGCCCAACAGCTGTGCAGTGGGGTAGCTTTGGCCTAATTTGTTGCTGGCCAATTTTTCTGTTTTGGCCTTTTCTGTTTACACAAACCATTTAATTCATGACCCCAGCGGCCATCTCATTCTAATTTGCGCACTCTGTTGTTACATACATACATAGCCATCCCGTTCGTTGACTGCGCGCGCGCTCAATTGAGCAGCAGCAGAATGCTGCGACTGCGACTTCTGGCAATCATCCAGTCTGCTCAACAGTTTCTTGCCATCGTCCTGCAGCTTCAGCAGCACGGCGCGTCCTTGCGTCCCGTAACTAGGTTTAAAATTGCTTAGCCTGTCAGCATATACATACATACATACAATGCATACATTTTGTTTTAGTTACATACATACATACACATTCTTATGTTGAATTGGCGCTTAATATAGCTTAATGCCTGTCCACCCACCTGCAGGACACGTGAACCGAAGCAAGCATTCTGTTAAGTGTCCTTTACCCCTCGTCCGTTCCGTTATCGTCGTCCGCTGTGGCAGCGTTTTCGTTATATAAGGCACAGACGAATTTGCGTGTGCGTTCGCTTTGCATATACATTAGCAGCTGAAAAGTAGGCAATAAAATTTTTTCTAATCGTGTTCAGCAGTTCAAAGGCCGACGGTATGACAAAAAGTTAATAAACAATTTATTCTTAAATATCCGTATATACTGGATACAAAATTGTGTAATGTTATGTATGCATGATTGTAGCTAGACAAAAAATTGTTAAGACATATATGTAAATAGAATAAGGTAGTCAACGTGAAAATTGACTTTTATTTTCATGCGTCGTACACAGCGACGAAATCCATTAGCCTGGTTTAATTCAACTACTGAACAGGTCTGGCTAATGGAGCACATTGTTAACCTTATCAGACAGTGTAACTAAATTCCTGCCGCACTACAGTGGGGTGGTTGTACTAAAGTTCTCTTGATTGATTTATTATGGTCGGGCGCATTTGTCCTGTCATGCGTTGCAAATAATTGTCAGTGTGTGTCCTGGATGGGGTGTACACGTCTCGCATGTCAATATGTGCATAAGCATTGTGTGTACTCTGATTAATTGGTATGTGCATGATATGTTTTCTTTCAACTCATTTGCTTGCCCTTACGTTCTGTTTAGCACTCGGCACCCAAACCAAACCCAAAGTGAAATAAACGCAATTAGGCCGCAGCCAAGATGGCGTCTAGTGGTATTTTTGCTTAGCGCACAAAAGTATGCACCGAGAAAATGAGAGTTACATGAGCAGCATAGCAGGCAGCTACATCACTCGCAAGTGAATAGCGCACACGCACACGCACATGCACAGAAAGATTTTGCGATCAAATCTAGCAAAATACGCACATAAGTTTTTAATCGTACACTAAGCGAATAATAAAAACAACTGCAACTACAACAACAACAACACTTTTACCGTTTAACGCGTCATCAATAATATGGCTAACACAGCGCAACTGTTGCGCCGCCAAAGCTCGCGCGACATTGTGCTAAAGACCCAAAAGAGCATCGATCAGTTGGAACTGCGGGTAAGTGGATCAGGCTTAATATCAATTTGGCCTGCGACTACATTTCTTGTGAATATTCAAGGAGCTGCGCGGCCGTCTAGTATCCAAGGAGCATGGCGTCAGTCATCATCACCACACATCGCTGCATCTCCATCATCAGCCCATATATGGTGCGACGAATCAGGGCTTTATGTCCGATGCGTTCGACGAGTCCTCGGAACTGGAACAGGAGCCGCCCTTTGGCTCCGATGCCAGCACCAGCAAGGCCAAGGCCGAGCTGGCCGCGGTCGTTGACCAGCAGCAGCAGCAGGATATCGTTGAGGGCGAGAAGGAGGGTGAGGAGCGCGAGAGCTGGGACAGTAAAATCATGTTCCTCCTGGCTACCATAGGGTACGTAACGATATCTTCTACAAATAGTAACTATAACTAGTATTATAACGGTACGCGATTCCCGCCGATTTCGGAATAGTTCTTGGAAATTGTGAGATTTGGTGGAATCGCTAGATGATCTCTAAAATTAAACAGCTCTCAAAAATTACAATTTGTTCATCTTTCGTTGGTCACACTTCAAAACTTAAATCGTATAGAACATGAAAAAAGATATTTGTACATACATATACCCTTAAAGCAATCATTTTTATACAAACACTCAATTTTCATCCGATTGTTCCTATAGCAGCTACAAGATATAATAATCGAATTTCAATAAAACTTTGTCAACATCTAAAGAGCATACCTAAACTTAAAACTGCTGATATTGTTTTCTATATGTTGAAAAACAATAATATTTTTCATACAACTCAACTATTGAGCAATTGTTCCTATGGCAGTGATATGTTATAATGGTCCGATCCGGCCGAATCCGGCATATATACTGCCTGCAGCAAATAGAAGTACGTGTCCCAAGTTTCATTACAAAAGCTTTAAAGCTGGGAGAGTAGCTTTCAAAAATGTCGGCGGTAAGGTGGCACAAAAACATATATGAGTATAATATATATATACGTTAACATAATGGCCTGATCGGAAATCCGCTTTTAAACTAAATCATAGTTTTAGGATCGTCTAAGAATTAAATAAGCGCTCAAGTTTAGGAAAGTTACAAAGCCTTTATTTGACAGTAATCAGGACCTTCTCAGGTTAGCGGGCAGACCTCCTACAAAATGAGGAAAATTATGAAATTGGGTAAGGTCGTCATAGCCCAAGGATGCTAAGATTCCAGTTAAGTATAGGACTCATCGATTCCAAACAATAGAAAGTTCTTCATCCAGAAGCTGCATTTCTAAGCAACTGCTCTCTGTGGAGGTCTCACTTTTTAAGATTGAATGGGAAACCATCATTATCTAACAAAAAGCGTCATCCTTTTGCATAAAAGTGTTTTAAATATCCTATTCTGCTTCACAAATTGATTTGAAAGTGGAGTTCAGCAAATAACTTATAAATAAAAGCGAGTCTTCGGATTCTCGCTTCCAAAGTAGCTCTGTTCTCTATTTAAGAAGCTTTTGAAGTAATGATGCTGAAATTTGGTATGTAGGAAGAAAAGAGATAGACACATGTTTTGTCTTCCCAAAATTGGTTCAGTAACTAATTGAGATTGTTTGAAATTAGGCTTAAAAGTAGAATTAACACAACTTATCTTTCTGTCTGTCACAGCTATGCCGTTGGCCTGGGTAACGTGTGGCGCTTTCCGTATTTGGCGCAGAAGAATGGCGGAGGCGCCTTTCTGGTGCCCTACTTTATAATGCTATGCGTCCAGGGCATACCGATCTTCTATCTGGAGCTGGCAATTGGACAGCGACTGCGCAAGGGCGCCATTGGTGTGTGGAGCCAGGTGTCGCCGTATCTGGGCGGCATTGGCATCTCCTCGGCGGTGGTCAGCTTCATAGTGGCACTCTATTACAACACGATAATTGCCTGGTGCCTAATCTATCTGCTGCATAGCTTTGAGTCGCCCTTACCGTGGGCCGATTGCCCCACGCGCCTCTACAAGAACTTCACCTATGATCATGAGCCGGAGTGTGTGGCCTCGTCCCCAACTCAATTCTACTGGTATCGCACCACGTTGCAGTGCTCGGAGAGCGTGGACATGCCGGAAAACTTCAACTATCATATGGCCATAGCACTGATTGTCTCCTGGTTTCTGGTCTACATATGCATGGTGCAGGGCATCACCTCATCGGGAAAGATCGTCTATATGACGGCCATCTTTCCCTATGTGGTGCTCATCATATTCTTCTTCCGGGGCATCACCTTGAAGGGCGCTGCCGATGGCGTTGCCCATCTGTTTACACCACGCTGGGAGACGCTCCTCGATCCGGTTGTTTGGCTGGAGGCCGGCACACAAATCTTCTTCTCCCTCGGCCTCGCATTCGGCGGCTTGATAGCCTTTAGCTCCTACAATCCGGCCAACAACAATTGCTATAGGGATGCCATACTCGTCTCCCTGACTAACTGCGGCACCTCCATGTTCGCCGGCGTTGTGGTCTTTGCGGTGATCGGCTTCAAGGCTACGGCGACCTTTGACCGCTGCACGGAGGAGCGAGCCGGCCTTGTGGCCCAGAATCGGACTCACAACTTGCCCATCTGTGATCTGCAGCAGGAGCTGGCCAATGTAAGTGTGTGCTTGTGCTTACTGAAAAATAATACCAGGAAGAAGACTATCTTCGGTGCACCGAAGATCCTATATTCTCAAAAACTCAATTTTCGATCGGCTGTCTCTATGGCAGCAATATAAAAATGTGGTCCGATCTTGATAAAATTATAGGAAACTATTTGAAGTATAATAAAACTCTCACTTAGTTTGGATGAAATATTTGTATAAACAAAAAGTTTGATATAGTTGTCCGATTTTGATCAAATTTGGTCAGATTGTATAAACTGTCTAGAGACTCGGTTTGGGAAAGTTTGGGAAGGCTACCTTTATAAACAAAAAAGTTTTTCATACAAAAACATAATTGTCGACCGATCATTCCTATGGCAGCCATATGTTATAGTGGTCCGATCCGGCCGGTTCCGACATATGGACTGCCTGCAGCAAAAAGAAGGGACTGTGCCAAGTTTCATTACGATAGCTTTGAAGCTGAGAGACTAGTTCGCATAGAAACAGACGGACAGACGGACATCGCTATATCGACTCGGTAGATTCAGAACATATATACTTTGTTGGGTCGGAAACGTCTCCTTCAGTCCATTACACATTTCGAGGCAAAATTATAATACCCTCTGATAGGTTAGAAAAAGTTGTTCATTATAAAACATAATTTATGGCAGCTATATAATGTGCTCCGATTCTGATCAAAATTGGTAAGCTATATAGAGATTCCGATTTGTGAGTTTGGTTAGGATATCTTCATAATCGAAAAAGTTGTTCATACAATAGCATAATTGCCAACCGACTGTTCCTATGGGGGCTATATAATATAGTGGATTTTCCGATTTTGGGAAAAATTATGACAGATTGTATAAACTACTTATGTAGAGATTGGGTGAGTTTGGTTAGGATATCTTCATAAGCACCTAAAATTTTAATTGTCGACCGATTTCTATGACAGCTAGTATATAATATAGTGGTCCGATTTTGGGAAAAATTTGGTCAACTTATAAAAACTACAATATATCATTATTTCGATTTGGTAAAGTTGGTTTGGATTTATTGAAAAACAAAAAAAGTTTTCAAACGGAAACATACATAAATGTCGTCGATAGTTCCAATGGCTGCTATATGTTATAGTTGTCCGATCCGGTTGATTATGATAGTATATGCACTGCCTGCAGTAAACAGAAGCATCTACAGCCGTGGTCGTATAAATAGCACAAACCATAACAGAATATTTCGATCGACAACATTTTACATCCGATTCCTAAAATTTTTCTTTATGAATTAATTAGTTGATAAGTTAAGCTATGAAGAGCCAAAGTTGTTATATTTTTAAAAACTAGTTTTTAATTAAAAAAGCATTCCATAAATTGTATATTTTTTTGTGCTATTTATACGACCACGGCTGTAGATGCTTCTGTTTCTTCTGTCAAGTAGTTTGCATTGAACCAGACGGACGTCGAGTCAACTACTGATGCTGATCAAGAAAATATATATACTTTGTGAGGTCGGAAAAGTCTTCTTACACATTTCGTGACAATGTTATAATATCTTTTGCAAGGGTAAGGAAATTAAGAGAACCGTACCTTAATCGGTCTTTAGCGGTAACGGAATTCGGATAAGTTTAAAGTTACTTTAATCAAGTACAAATTTCTTCATGCAAGAACATTTTTTGTTCAATCCCAAATTTGAGAATATGCGGTATAGATTCAGAGTGAAAGTATGATATGGACTCGATAAGGAATTTAAAAATATTTTATGCTTGATTTAAGGATTGATATCTGTACTCGATTTAAATGAAATATTTGATTTTGGAGTGCTTTTAACTTGATTTAATCCCAATATAATCGTGCTTTGAGGCAATCGGAGGAGTGATTTATGATGTCCTTACTAATAAGTACTAATTTGTATGAGTTTACTTTCCGCAGAGCGCCTCGGGCACCGGACTTGCCTTTATCATATTCACGGAGGCAATTAATCAGTTTCCTGGCGCACAACTCTGGGCCGTGCTCTTCTTTCTCATGCTCTTCACGTTGGGCATCGATTCGCAGTTTGGCACCCTTGAGGGCGTTGTCACATCCCTGGTGGACATGAAGCTCTTCCCGAATCTGCCCAAGGAGTATATCGTTGGCGTAAGTGGCAACCACTAACATCCAGTGCTTGTTAATCCTTGCTAATCCTTTACTTTTGCAGGCGCTGTGCCTCTCCTGCTGCCTGATTTCCATGTGCTTTGCCAATGGCGCCGGCAGCTACATCTTCCAGCTGATGGACAGCTTTGCGGGCAACTTTCCACTCCTGATTATTGCGCTCTTCGAGTGTCTCTCCATCAGCTACATTTATGGCGTTAGGCGTTTCTCGGATGACATTGAGATGATGACCGGATCGAGGCCGGGCTTCTATTGGATGTTCTGCTGGAAGTATCTGTCTCCCTGTGCCATGGTTACCATACTGCTCGCCTCCTTCTATCAGCTGGTCACCGAGGGCAGCAGCTACCCGGCTTGGATCGCGGCCAAGGGCGCCACCGACTCCATGGAGTGGCCCCATTGGTGCATTGTCGTTGCCTTTGTGCTAATACTCTCCTCCATATTGTGGATACCACTTGTGGCAATCTTGCGGTTAGTGCCCCAGCGCCTTTCGGTTCATATTTTAACCTTAACTGCTTGTAATAGATAATCATCATATCGGTTGTACTAGTTATCAAGTCTATAACTGACATCTCATCTTTCATTACTCCCTGTATAACATCTTGTTTCACCGATACTAATATACATATCAGTATACTTCGTACAGAACTTGTTGTAAAAGATAATCATCAGATCATATCGGTCATACTCGTTAACCAGTCTATAACTGTTATCTAATCGGGCTATACACCCTAAAACACTAGCTTGACCGATATTACTATGCACATATCATTATACTTCGTGTTTAACTGGTTGTAAAGAATAATCATACCTCTCATATTCGTTACCCAGTCTATATCTGATATCTAATCAATCTATAATCCCTGTTTCACATCTTGTTTGACCGATACTAATGCACGTATCAATATACTTCGAAAATAATTTGTTGCAAGAGATAATCATACCGCCTTTATTTGTTATCCAGTCTATATCTGATATCTAATCGAGCTATACAACTCCATATCACATTTTGTTTGACCGATACTAATGCACTTATCACTATAAACAACTTGTAAATGATAGTCATACCGCATATATAAGTATTCAGTCTATATTTAGTATCTAGTCGAGCTATACACTCTCTATCAGGCCTCTCTTGACCCATAATACTCATGTACATATCATTATACATCGTTCTTAACTGGTTGTAATCGCTTTATATCGGTGTTTATATGGCTTATATCGGTTATACTTGTTATCCTATCTAATCGGTCTATACAACCCGCTTTCAAATCCCGATTGACCGATACGTAAACTTTATACAGAACTTTTTGTAAAAGATAATCATGAACTCATATCGGTTATATTTATTTGTTACCACTCTATAACTGATATCTAATCAGCTTATACACCCTGTATCACATCTTGTTTGACCGATTCGATACTAAATGGTTAAAATAGAGAATTAGCCAGCAGTTCAAATCGGTTTGTATTTTATTACACAGTTGATACTCTCATCTTATCGGTCATTCCTCACATAACATGCGAATTTCATTTAACCCCCCAATATTTAATTTAACCGATACAATGTAATAACATAACCGGTTCATATTGTGGATTAACCGCTCGTTAAACGTAAATAGCCTGAATTTACTTAGTCTAGACACCAAATAAGGGCTTTAAGAGGAACCTCCGAATAGTCGATTCAAATCTTTAACCTGTACCCATTAGAAATCCGTTTTATGGTCTATTGTAAGGCTGAAATATTATTTATTATTATAGTTTTCTTAATTCATTAACTATTAATACTAAATTTGTACATTTTATTGTTAGTCCTGATGTTAATTTATATTGTAGTGTAATATTTATTAATTTTATATTCATTTGTTGACTTGAGTTTTGTTTTAAGTAGTCCTAACTTTAGACGTACAGGGTCGGGTCTTTTTGTAGTTATACACGTTTCATGGTCATTACAAAGATGCATGAATGTGTATATACACTCAGAAAAATAAATGCCATAGAATTCAGGAAACAGTCCTATAAAAAAATCACCTTAAGAACCAGAATTAATTCCCATTTAGTAGAAATAATTTCTAAATTAAAGAAATATATTTGTTGAATTCAGAAAATTATAAGACTTGCTGCCTTTGGCTACAAAAGTATGGCGACTTTCTGTATCTAAGGGCATTTATTTTTCTGAGTGTAGCTTGAGATCGTTTGCTGATCTGATCTTTTTCAATATTTATTACAGTCTATGCGGCATCAAGGTGGTTGAGGATACGGACCCCGCCTGGTTTCCGGTGGCAGAACTCAAGGAGGTGCATGGCATTGTGCCGCATGAGCCCACTGAGCTGGAGCGCAGTGTCTTCTGCTTCAACATGGACGGCACGGAGGGCATGTGCTGCCCCAAATACGGACTGCCCGAAAAGTCACTTGAGGAGGAGGAGGAGTAGGGGGGCAGCCCGGTGCGAGCAGTTGCAGCCACGATGACAATAAATAAATAATGCAACTAACTGTAAATACGGACAATAACCAAGCCAGGAACTCGCTTACCGACGGAATCCCTCCTCGGTACGGACATCTACCCCATGCATGTATGTATATGTTCCCAAAGACTGCTCGAAAGATAACAAAAATAACAATAACAATAACGATAACAACAACAAATTATGATAATAATAAAGAAGAAAGAACAGTTATTAGTTTCGGAAATCCGAAAATATAATACCCTTGCAGAGAGGCTCATTATATTATAATCATCTTAACTAGAATCATGTCAATCTGTAACTTTCTAAACATATAAGATCTGATCTGATTTGATATTGATCAAATTTGGCTAAAACCTTATTTGGTTTAATAAAACCCGATATAAATGGTCGATATATCTTAAAAATTAACACGATTTTCGTACAACATTATGATGTTCTACCGACTTTTCCTATGGCAGCTATAAGATATACACAGTAGCCCAATTTTTATCAAATTTGGTCAACGATATTTGGCTAGTTTATTCAAGATATCCTTCTTTCTGTTTTTTCATATGACAACTAAAAGGTTTGGTTTATTACGACATAAGCCATCCTGTAAAGAAAGTTAACTCATGATCACTGTTTGCTTCGATTACAATGGCGTGGTGCACTATGAGTTCTTGCCCAAAGATCGTACGCTCAATCAGGAATATTAGCTTGAATATTACCTTGAAATTATTATGCTTATTATGCGAAAAAAACGCACAATTTTGTGGCCATATAATTCATGCCATTTGCATGACGATATCGCATCTTTAATCATGCCTCGAGCACCGAATTCGCTGGATTCGGCCCCTGCAAATTTTTCTTGTTCCCAAAACTGAAACAAGAAAGGATGAAGGCTTAACATGATTGAGGAGAAAACATAAGAAAAACATCTTAAATCAAATGTACGTATGCCGCGAAAGGTTCTGTTTTTGAACAGACCTCGTATACTCAATGGGGCTGCAAATATATTTTTCAAGCGTATTTCGTCCCAAAATGATAATGCTTTCTCTGCAGGGGTGTACTTGTATTAACAATATAAACAGGAACCGCAACATACAAATCCAACGGTGAACTTAGCGCATTCTGCGCGGTTTCAACAACAAAACAAAATGAAAATAATAAAAAGAAAACAACAAAAAAACAAAAAAAAAAAACAAATAAGAAATGAATGAAAAACAACTAAATTCTAGAAAATATTTCCGCATAACTTCATTAGTATGTTCAATGTACTACGATAATTATGTATGTGTTTAAGGCAGGCGGCATAGAAAAAATGAGTAACATTTATAGAAAAAAGTTTTTTTTCAAATAGCAAAAGGTGGGACGATGATATGTTTGGATGTTTGCTCACGTTTATTACGGTGTAACCCACATTTACATATCCGATTTCAAATAGTATGCCATATTTGACACTGAATCTTTGATTTCTACCACCAAAAAGAAGGAAAGAAAGAAGCGAAATGCAAAGTGAAATTGTTGCTTGCGAAGATTGCTGACTATATCTAATATACGAAACTTATTATAAATACATACTATATATATACTATTTAACTGAACTATCACATTATATTGTACTATTGTATGTTGAGCATCCTAAGCATTTAACATTTAAAACGCTTAAAGGGTTTGTGACAATATTGCGTGCTATTTATTTTATTATTTATATTTTAATTATATATACCATATGTATGTTTATTGATAAAGCAATGATGAAACCATACCATATCTTCTTAGTTACATACTATAATATTTCTTATGCACTTATTGCGACAATATATCATTCTCTGTTGTGATCCAATCAGCTTTCTGTGTTGTTGCTATTATGAAACAAATCATATCGCATAATATTACTCAATACCCATTAGAGTGCTCGACTAGCAGATACCCAATAATCAGTGCCAAAGCACATGCCTATAAAACTACATACTATTTCTCCATACGAGTACATTCTTTAAGTACTACCAATCATTACGAGAATTTCTGAATAATTAGTTAATGTTATTTGGTTTTCTCGGGAGGAAAGTAGGACCTAAGAGTGGTACGTCCAACAAATTCTGTGTCTTTTATCTTTTATCCACATAAAGAAGGAAGCTGATCAAGAATATTTATATGTATATTCTTTATAGGTTTGGAAATGCTTTTACCGACTGTTACATATACAAATTTGCAAAAACTTGGTTATAATCCATTTCGTGGGCATACAAAATTCAAGTTTTTATAGATGTTTAACAAAATATCATATCGTTTTTTGTTACTCTAATCAATGTTATGCAAATAGATGTTAATATATGTATGTCTGTATGTTAAGCTAAAAACGCACTCATTGTACTTATGATCTAAACATACATACGATTACCTAAATATAGCACTAAAAGTGATAAGATCCAGAGTTATACTTATATGTAGGGTTCCGCACTTATATGGGGTTTTGGAACAGAGCTGCTATGGTATGAGTATACACTAAGAAAAATAAATGCTTGAGAATTTTAAAAAGTCACCCCAAAAGCAAGAAATGATTTCTATTTGGTAGAAATAATTTCTTAATTTAAGAGATATATTTCTAAAATTCAGGATAAAGTAAGTATTGCGTATCTCTGCATTCTAGAGCATTTATTTTTCTGAGTATACGTACTTACACACTTCATACATATTTGGAATGCCTAACAAAACGAAACCGTTCATCTATCCAAAATCGAATAATGTACTAGGAGAACACCATAAAAATTGAGATTGAAAGTTATTGACTATATATAATTATGATTATGTGTAGTTATAGACAATATCGTATATAATTACGCATTATGCATATCGCATCGCATCGCATACTAAATACTATGAAGGAATTCCATATACAATATTATATTTATATACTATTATGTGTGTTAAATGTGCAATGCAGCAAATAAATTATTTAAAATAACTAGTTGTAACAAATTTGACATTTATTTACTATATACATGTTTATACACATACATATACATACGTCTATATACAGTAAATCTTATATAGTATATACATACACGCATATTTAACTGTATTTAAGTGTTATCGATGTTGACAATAATTATGAATGAGGTTTTAAAACCATATACAAGTATACTTATACCCCAAACTCCACCAAAGTTCGCTAAAATGCTCCACATAAACAAATATTAAACAAGAAAGAAAATAAACGCTAAATTCAAAATAAAGATGGATAGAATGATAAATGTTTATCATGAGGCTATAAATATCCTCTCATTGATTAAAATGAAAACAATTGAATTTAATTTGAGGCATTATTTATTAGAAACTATTACGAATATTCCATTATGTTCTATGTATTGTGAAAAGAAAAACAAAAAAAATGTACTGATAACATCAAAGGATAATAATTAATTTACAAACTATGAAAATACGAGTATATGTATAAAGGAAACTTCAATATCATTATGACTACTATGTTGCAAATTTGCTAATGATGAACCATAACAATAATTTACCTAACGACAATAAAGAAATTGTATAAAAGGTTAATTTCATTATTTTTAATCTAATTGCCGGGGGAGCAACTTCTAAAACTTACGACTTAATTTCAGTTTTACGAAATACTCATATTTTAAGCTATGCAACGTTGAGGCCCACATTTCCAGGGGAAGGATTTTTGCGACATCGGTAAATGATATATTTTTTCACATAGATCTTTAAAAATGAGCTTGAAGCTGATTTGATGGTAAGCAAAAAGTTTCAAAATAATCGATTTCCGCGAATTTCCACAGTTGTGGGTGGAATTTCTAGATTCCCGTCTAAGTGTGGACTTTGTCATAATTGCGTGGATTTTCAAACAGTCAGTCAGACAGAGAAGGCTGCTTTATATACCAGAAGTAAATACTCGTAGATTAAGCTCAAGAACGAGAAAAGAGCAAAATTATATTTAAATCTCATACTTTTTGGATTAGACAGATTAGGAATTTCTATACTATGGATATTATGAATTTTGTGTAAACAAATTTTGACTACGGAAGATTTAATTTCTTGGTCCATGTAAGATATTAAACAGAAAAGATATTTTATTCACATTCCGATATTAATTTTATATTATATTATTTTATATTTTTATATAATCCATGCCGGTTAGACATTATCTAGATAAACGATTCCATCGCTTGTTTACTGGAACATGTGAACATATCTAGTAGGTATACCGTGTATGGAATTTATAAATCAAATTAAATAAGTAATACCTATTTATTTTGAATGTTTTATTACTCGCAAGCCGATAAGAGCCAAGACATTGAATATTTATATATATACATATATAAGGATCGTTCGATATTATCGATATTTCAGAGTATATAACTAGAGATAGAGATCACTCGCAATATCTTATCGAATAAGGACGATAATTAATAGAATATATCGAGATATTTTACATCTTTGATCGTGTCGGAACGATATTTACAAAAAATATCGATTAATATCGATATACAGATACATTTTGAACATCACTAGAATTCAGGCTCCGGAGTTGGCCTGCAACTCATGAGAGAGAGAGAGAACCTGCGCATGCCTAACGGTAAGTAATGGTCGCTCTGACTTGTCCAGCCGCAAGCTGTGCCCCTTTGCCGCCTGCCCCCCTCGCCAGCTGCCAACACCCCTGCTGTCCCTGGCCTTGCGATCGCAACGAAGCGCAACAGGCGGAAACAGTTGCCGCGTATAGGCCAGCAGGAAGGGGGGGCGGGCGGACGTTCGGCCGGTCGGTCAGTCGGGTAACCAGGTAGCCAGCTAGTCAGCTGGCCGTGCAGTCTGTTCGCTGGCGAACTAATAAAAGCGTCTTGGCCGCAGCTTGCGCATCAAATTAGCGGAAAATTACAACTTGCAATGGTTTTAGCCGTTGTTGCCGTTTCGCTAACTTTGGTTATGTGCATTTGAACATTTTTGTGGCTCCGTTGATTGCACACACAAATTTGAAAATCTTTGCATAAATGTAAATGGGAACTCAGCCAGGCGAACACAATTAAAAACGAAAAGGAGAAACAAAAAGCAAATCCAAAATGCATCAACAATTGACGAAATTTGTAATAGCTGTTGTTGTTTTTGTTGTTGTTGTTGCTGCGACACCTGCACACAAATTGTTGGCATAGTTTTTGTGGCAGTTTCAGCTTCAGATCATGCAATAAACAACAACAGCAATAACAACTCCAATCGATCGATAACAGACATGTTAAATGGTAAGTCCACAGCCGCAGCGCAGCCAGCAGCGACTGTGACTGCGACGGCGACTGCAAAGTCACGACGACAACTAGTCAACCTTAGACGGACGAGCCTAGACGAACCTCAGGCGCCAACAACAGCAACAGAAACAATAGCAAAGAAGTAAAGAAAATGAAAGAGAGACACAAAGATAGAGAGAGAGCGAAAGACAAGCTACTCATTGAGCCATGCCCAGGTGTACACATACTTACATACACTTATGTACATACATATGTGTGTATGTGAGGCAGGCGAAATAAATGAAATAGCTGAGACGAATGCCGCAAAAGTCGACGTTTATATGTGGCCGACAGTGGTATGCACATTGGTACGAACTACCGCAAATAAGTTAACAGGTTCTGTTAAGACAACAGCAACAGGTTTTGCATATGTTGACGTCACACGTTACGTTGCCGAAATTGAACATTATTTGAGTGTCATTTTGGTTAGGGCTTGCCTTCGATGATCGTTTTTGCCAACTGTTTTAATACAAAATATTGGCTGAATTTCAGATTTGAATTGGCTTTTGAACCAATCTTAAATAGGTTAGAGTTGCTATTAAGAAGTTTGTCATATGAAAAAATAAACAACCAAGTTCTTACCGATTCAAGTTAAATATCTTGAACATTTGTATGTACTCGTAGCCATTAACTATTCTTTAGCTTAATATATCTTCGAGATTAGCTTAACCTAGTTTTTGATACGGATATACATATTTTAAATTTGTCTATTTTTACAGCTCAGGTACATTATACTATTAACTATTTCAAATACCAAAAGACTATCCTAAAACAAAATTTTCAAAAATAGCTCCAAATAGTTTTTGATGATAAAAGGAAAATGTTACGATATTCGTTACTTAAAGAAAATGATTTTTAGGCGAAGATATTCGATTTCGCAATGCAGTGTTAAGATATCGCTACATAGGTAATACGAATATTTCAAGCGAAATAGTTTCAAAAAGATGCATTTTTATTTAGTTATTGAATGAATTATCTATCTATGCAATTTTACAATTATTAAAAGGAACTGTTTTCGGGCGATTCAATGAAAATTGGCCCAATATTTTTATTTTAAGTCAAAACTTGTGTATATTCATGAAGAAATTTAAATACATTTTGTCTCTTCTTTAAAAAATGTGTGTATTAAGTCTGTGTAGTGTACCAATGATGGGTGCCTACTCGTTTAGTTTAGGAAAATTAACCTTCTTTTATTATATGTATGTATATATGTATGTATATGTATATATTATACTTAAGAACTGTAACAAAGAAACCGCTATAGACACATTAATTGTTCAACAGTTGCCCTCGAAGTTAAAATCAATATTTTCATATATGTATATTGTAACTTTTTTTCCTGAAAGTTCTATGAACATAAAACATAATTTCAGCTTTTGTAACGTCCACAATTAACGGTACTTTAAGTTGATAAAATCAGTTTAGAATTGTTTTTGTAATATCATTTGAAAGTACTTTCTCACTAAAGGTATGTTAAAGGTTAAAAATATTCCAAGCTGATTCTGCATGCCTTTTTGAGTGCATGGCGTCACTGTGCAGCTTGGGGCAGCTGCGGCAGCCGCACACAATTAACTTTGGCAACAAACAAGTACTACAACAATAACAATAACAGCAACAGCAACAGCAACAGCAACAGCGGCAGCGGCAGCAGCAGCGGCGGCATCAGCAGGTGGGCGGGAGGTTTGGTGGCGCTGCCAGCGTTGGCGTCGGCTGCGCCTGCGCACGTAAACAAATTCTCAGCTCGCATTGTTTTTGCTGCTGCCGGTGGCTGCGTCGGCGCAGCGCAGCGTTTATGAGTGCTGCTCAGTGCCTGACTATTGTTGTTGTTTTAAGTAATTTCGTTGGCGACGTCGGCGTCGTCGCCGTTGCTGCGTTTTGGCTTTTATTTTTTGTTTTCTTGAAAGCAAAAATTAAAAATAAAAGAAACGGCAACAACAACAAAGGCAGCAGCAACAGCAGCAGCAGCAGCAGCAGCAGCAGCAGTCGTCGCGGCAGCGACAGCGGCACGTAGAAAAAAGCAACAACAAAAACGAAAAGCAGCAACAACAACAAATCCCTGGCAAAACACGCCAACCCAGCGCGACTTTGTTGCTGCGGTTTTCAGTTGCCAGCGCGATTTTGAATGAGTTGTACGCGCCGCGTCGTCTTAAGGCGCCCAAAATCCAAATCCAAATCGAAATCGAAACCGAAATTCGAAATTCGAAACTTGAGATATCGAAACTCAAACAGAATCGTGCGTGCGTGCGTGCTTGCATGCGTATGTGTAAGGTGTGTGTTTGTGTGTGTGTGTGTCAGAGCCGCCCTCCCCCAATAATAATTATCATAGCTGCCCCACAAGCTGCACATTTTTGTTGCATTTTTTTTATATTCGTTGCTTTAGTTTTTTTTTCGCTTTTTTTGTTGTATTTCGTGCTGTTTTGTTGTTTATGTGCTGCCAAACGAAATTTGTGTGCAGTAAGCGGCGAATGCAGGCCAACAACAACAATAACAATAACAACAACAACAACAACAGCAACAACAACATTTAGAGGTAAGAGACGTCTTGTCCGCCCGCTTCAAATATTTTCGAGCTGAGCATCCCACAACTGGTCAACTGGCCAGGTTCAAGTGTAACCAGTTACCCGTTACCAGTTTCCAGAAATCCAGCAACAGCATCAGCATCAGTTTTAGGCAGAGCCCAAGCTCCAAAAAGCCGCGGGCCCAGTTCCACTCGGCGGTAATTCAAATGTATGTAAATCTTGTTCTTAACAGCGCCTCATTTTTTTGGGGTTTTTTTTTTCTTTCCTCCAATAAGTATCGAAGATCTGCGCTTCGAGAACGGGTATATTTGCTTTGCACATCATTAAAAGCCAAATATATTTCATTTCTGATATCACATCAGGCCATCTGGTTTTACCAATAAGTATTACTCATGGAATATCAATTTTGATTTCTTTCCGAACAAGATTCATTGATATGTGATTCCGTCCGCATCACAAATTTCGCCCGAAATTTATATCACATTAAACAAAACTTTAACACTTTTAATGTGTGACCTAATTTCAAGACCGTAAAAATACTACAATGCCCAAATACAAATGCATTTTCAAATCATTTATATTTACGCTCGTGAATGTGTTTCTCACTTTGAATACTATTATTATTTTCGGGACCGTAGAGAAACTTTATACAAGTTTTTCCGATCCTAGCATATACTGAAGGCAAGGGGAGTTTCCAACAACAGGCGTACCTGGAATTGCGGGAAATTCGTTAGAAATGTCCACATTGAAAATAAATTTCATTGAATTCATTTTCATTTGCTTACTTTGAAATCGAAACACTTTGAAATAATATACCTATGTATGTATGTAGTAGTGTATACATACCCGTATATGTGGACACTTTCATATCTGAAATATAACTATTTCTGTCAAATACAACAACTGAAGATTCGATTAGGATAGACGATATGATCCTGTCCTGAAAAAGTTTTCATTTACCGATCCAGGGCGTGCGAGTATTTACTGAAATCATCCGCAGATTCCAAATGCCGCCCAAAAAGACCTTATTTAATATTTAAATTATTTTCTTATTTAATATTTGGTTAATTTTCGAATTTGTCGGATTATTTTTGGTTAACTTCATCCGCATTTTTTAACTATGAGCTTCTACTATTCAGCTTCCACAGCAAAAATTTGATTTAAATTATTAAAATTGCCTACCTTCCGGAGGGAATTCCAGTACCCGAAAGGAATTTCGCGATCTGCAAAATGATAGGTATAGCCAAGCCAATGAGCTTAGATTGCAAGACATTACTTAAAGGTCTTTCGGCAAGCCATCAATATGGAAAACTTGTCCCGAGTTTGGTGGAACAAAAATTTTATTTAGATAAGATATATACAATTGTTTATCTTTCGGATGGAATTTAAGTACTCGAAGGATGTTTTGGGATCGGCGAAATGATTGGTATAGTCAAGTCAAGGATCTTAGATTACAATGTAGAACTTTATGGTCTTTGATCAAGGCATCTATTTTGAAAAGTTGAACCGATCTCCGAGCTCGGATGTCTCCGATGTCTGTGGTATCTGTATCTGTAGCAAGCACTTGAAATGCAGTAAAAAACTCTATGCAACAGCTAATTAAAGCGCATCCGAAAGTCGTATAAACGTGATACAGACAAATCGCATTCTTAAGCGTTTTTTGTTGTTATTATTTTTATATATATTTTTTGTTCTTTCTGATGGTTTGACTGCTTTTTGTGCGGTTTTTGTGTTTATCATTATTACGATGATTATTGTTATTTCTCATTTCGTTGTTGTTGTTGTTGCCATTGTTATTGTTGTTGTATTATTTTTTGCTGCTTTGGCAAAGCTTTTAACATTTATTATTCAGCCGTCCCTCCGTCTGTTGGGGCACATCTTCGGCTTAAATGTCAAGCTCATGCTGGGAGCCCACCATTCACCCAGTCAGGCAGTCAGGCAGTCAGCCAGTTGGCCAGTTAGCCAGTTAGTCAGTTGGCCAACTCTTGTAGGTGTAGGCAGCATCTGGCTGTCTCTTTCGTGCGCACACATGCCATCTCTTTCACTTACTTAAGGCATTCTATACGCTCTTTTGTTGCAGGTACTCGTCTAATCTGCATGCGGCCAACTAACTGTAAAACGCGCGCTGTGCAACGGTCAGCGGCAGCAACAAGTGGAAATAGCACAAAGCAACTTGCAGCAGCAGCAACAACCTGTAGCGACAACGACAGCAGCAACAACAGCTCGACAATTGCATAAAAATTGAAATTAGATATTGGCGGCGCATCAAATTACCAAATGCTGTTGCTGCTGGCAGAACTATGGCAACGACAACAGCAACAGCAACAGCAAATGCAACTGCAACAGCAACAGTTGGCAGCATGCAGCAACAGCAACAGCAGCAGCAAAGGCCGTTGCGCGGTATTTCAATAATAATTGAATCTGAACAGTCAGCTAAGCCGGCAGGCAGCAACATTGAAAGCGATGAAATGTCGCTCAAGTCACAGAGCATGTTGTTGGCATTTGGCGACAACAGCAGCAGCAGCAGCAGCAGCAGCAGCAGCAGCGGCAGCAACAACGACAGCAATTTACAGATGCTGCACGTTGACCATGCAACCAATGTGGACTTGCAAACTAGTTACAACACAGCAGCAGCAGCAGCAGCAACAACAGTTGAGCCAGCTACTAAATTATATCCACAGCTGTTGCTGCGCATTGGCCAGGCCGAGGCCGAGGTTGAGGCTGAGACTGCGGCTAAAGCTGTGGCTGAGACAGGAGAAATGGCGCCAGCAAGAGCAACGGCAGCAACCATTATCAGCTGCAATGTTGCCGATGACGTTAGAAACTTGTTGCGAGCTGAGGCTGCAGCTGAAGCTGTGGCTGGTGAAATTGAAGAGAGCGCTCTCCACAACAGCAACAACAGCAACAACGACGACGACGCTAGTCAGTTAACGTTAGTCGATTGGCCAACGAGTGCAGTGACCGAAACAGTTGGCGTCTGTGCGCCTCAGCACACGGTCAAGATACAGATAGCCAACGGTCAGAGCCAAAGCCAGCAGCGCAGGCTGGGCAAACAGATAAGCGTGGTCAAACTGAACGATAGTCAAAGCAATAGCGATATGGTATTGCACATAAATCAACAGCAGCAACAACAACAGCAGCAGCAGCAGACACAAACTGTGGCACAGCCTGCCACACCGCCCTATCAGCTATGCTACTTGGTGTCCAGCGGACAGTACTCGCCCTGCGAGACACTGGACAGCGGCACGGGCAGCGATCTAGAGAGCATCAAGTCGCCCGGCAGCAACAGCAACAGCAGCAGCAGCAACAACAGCGTGCCCAAGCTGGAGCTGCATCTGAAGACGACCAGGATCAGAGTGAATACCTCCTCCAGTGGGCAGAACGGTACGCATCTGCGCGCCTACAGTCTGACGGACAGCGAGGAGTGCGACGAGAGCAGCTCCTCCCTCAGCTGCGACTCGCTGCACTCCAATGAGGCGGCGCCAACACTTAAATTGGGCGCCCTGCTGCCCAGTTCGCTGCTGCGCGATATACGCGACCGGGACAGGGAGGCGGACAGAGTGGATAGAGCGGACGGGGAGCTGGAGAGTGAACGCGTTGTGGCAGCAACCAAAATCGATGGACGTCCGCTGCAATTTGAGGCCGATCAATACTATAATTTCCATGTGAATGAGCATGCAAATTTTCGTAATTTTGGACAGGATGGCTGCAATTCAATATCACCGGAATACGAGGCGCTCTGTTTGCCCGGCGATGCCGCCGACCAGGGGGAGGATATCTTCGCTGGCTACAAGGATGTGCGCCGCTCCTCGCAGGCATCCACCATACGCTCCTCCAAGGGCACCGTGCGCGGCGTCAAGAATCGTGTGCGCAATGGAGTAGCCACCTTCTTGCAGCTGCAGCAGCCAAACCTTAAGGTGAGTACGGCTCTGAAACTAAATTGGGAGTACACTCAGAAAAATAAGTGCCCTGAAATGCAGAAAGTCGCCAAGGGCAGCTAGCCCTAAGAAATACATTTGTAAAATATAGAAATTATTTCTACTTAATAGAAATTATTTCTACTTAATAGAAATTAATTATACTTAATAGAAGATATTTCTAATTAATAGAAATTATTTCTTTTAAATATAAATTATTTCTACTTTATAGAAATTATACTACTTCTACTTAATAGAAATTATTTCTGGTCCATATGGTGACCTTTATTAGAGGGCGATTTTCAGAATTTAATGGCATTTATTTTTCTGAGTGCAGGGTTGCACACATATCGATAGTTTCGATGGTTTTATTTTTCCAACACCATCGATAGTATCGCGATATTCACCTTAATTACAAATATGAATTAAAATTCTTGTTTAAATTGTTTAAAAAATTGTAAACATTTTGTTTACTGGTGTATATAACGGCGCATATCATCGTGATACGGACAAAACAATCGATAGTGTTGGAAACTAAAAACTATCGAGGCATTCAATAGCGTTATCGATTATTGTGCAGCTCTAATGATGAGTAAAATTACTCACTTTGAATCAGTGCTTTGAATTCAAATATTTTGTGAATCTTAAAAGAACTTGACTAAAGCTTCAATTTATAAACATTCTAAGGGGTTTGTTTGCAACCTTATATTCTTAGTCTCTTTAAGAATACTTTTTGAGTGGTACATACTACGTAAATGAGTTTTAAATTTCAATTTGAGTTTATCCAAAATAAGTATGACAATCTGTTTATAATTAAGAGTCAGCTCTTAATAAAAGTATCATAAAATTATTATTGTTTTTGATATACGCCCTCTTCCAAGTCAGTCATAATTCCACCTAAACCAGGTCTTATTTGTGCTCTTCAGTTTCTTTATAGTTTCAGTGCAAACTAAAAAAGAAATTTTGATAAGCCAATTTTTATAAAATCAATTCAAATTCTTCAATATATGAGCATAAGACATGTTATAGTCTCTATACCTTTTATTTTTATTTTCATTTTCTATTTTTCTTAAGACAATAACAAAATGTTATAACTAAAACTAATATTAACAGAATTGTCTCTGCTATTATCCAATAGGTTTATTGCTAAAAAACTTTCCTGGCAATTCAGTCTGTTTATAAGATTTTCAGTTCTTTTCTTATTTTCATCATTGACAAATCTAATACTTAGCTCTTTATGTATTTGGTAGATTCTATAATGTTTTATTAATAATGTCTACTATTTAGAATTGTGGAATTTGCTAATTTTATGTCAGTTTAAAGTTTCTTAGGATTTCTTGCACGATTTTTCGTGCAACTTTCTTTTTAAATACGAATTAATCAAGCTCGCAGTTTATCGTGTAACCCTTTCGCGCTACTTGAACAGAAATAATAATGTTTTTATTCGGTTCCAGAAACCTAGACACATTTAGTATATGTGTTTTATAGCAAACATGGTAAAATTACCATTAGCAAGCGCAGTTAAATTTATGTAAGAATTTCTCGTTATAATTCTCAAGATCAAATATTTTCAAATCTTATATCATATATCATACCTAACAGTTTTTAATAGCTTTAAAGATATTCTGTATTATGTTAGGTTAAGACGGCAGGTCACCCCCGCGGGTGGCCTCACATAGACCATCCGGTCCTTAGCGGTACCACATATACATATGTATGAACCTTGCGACGTTTAGGATTCTTTAAAGATCATTTTCGCGAATTTTAAGAATTTCCAGGGAAGTGAAGGTATGGGATCCCAGCTGGTTGAGTCTGCTTCTCATGAGCGCTGGGCAATTACCGAGTAGGTGTTCCAGAGTTTCGGGTACCCCCGGCTCCCTGCACTTCCTGCAGTTGTCGTCATTTGTGATGCCAAGCTTCTTCGCATGGGCCGCTGTCACACAGTGTCCCGTTCGAACGCCTACACAGCGTCTCGCAGTCCTTTTGGGGGAGCGATAGGATGTAGCGGGATTATCTTTGTCGTTCTGCATGTCGTCGCAGATCTCCATCCGTTGTCCGTTGAGCTTGTTCTCCGATTTCTGTATATATCGCTTGCAGGGAGTTTGGTAGATTCTCGACGCTACCAGTCGTTAGTTGCATACCATCCCATTCTGTTTTAACTGACCTGGAATGTTTGTAAATACTCGTATATTTTGAACCTTTAGCTAGCATACTTTTGAGCATTTGGGAGCTGCTTCCTTAAATTGCTTTAGCTTTTGGGGTGCATTCACATTGCATAATAATACTCGTATGATTGTATTCGAGAATGACCAATGAGTGCACTCACATGATGCTGTGATTCACATTGAGTGTGGGGTTTTTTTGTTGTTCAAATTTTTGTTCATGCGATTCATTGAGAAAGTTTGGCTTTGTGTATATAACTTTTGTCTGGGCTGTCGGTGAGTTGCGTGGGCGTCTGTTTGGGTCGCTGACTTCCACACACACAAACACATACACACACACACACATATGCATTATGCAATGCGTGTGTATGCCTGCCTGTCTGCCTGAAATCTTCAGTCTGCAGTCTGCAGTCTACAGTCTACAATTTACAATTAGCAGTCTACACCCCCAGCTTGACTCACGTTTTAACTATGTGAAAGTCATGTCTGTCCAGATATTATTATTGCTTGTTGTTGTTCTTACATATTTTCGAAAACTGATTCACAACAATAACAACAATGCGCTGAAAGTTTAACCAACTTATAAATCATTCGATGCGCTCACTAAATATTTTCTGTGTGAATTAACACCTCGCTGTCTCTTTACAGAAGATGTTATAGCTTTAAGCATAAGCGTATTTCAAGCCGATTTCGATCAAGACATTTGGCTGTTCCGAATTGCAGAAAAACGATTTAATTATTTGTTTTTTAAAGCATTTCCTTTCTTTCACATATTGGAGAGAGTGTTTTTGAGTGTTCGCACTTGCTTACTTTTGTAGCTAAATGTATTTCTTGAATATATTTTTTAAATTCAGAAAAAACAAGTCAACAAAAGTAAGAAATTAGGAAATATATTTCTTAAATTAACCAACTATTTTTACTCCCTGTACCCATAAAATGGGTAAAAAGGGAGTATTACATCTGTGCAAATGTATGTAACAGACAGAAGGAGCCATCTCCGACCCTATAAAGTATATATATTCTTGATCAGTATCAAAAGAGATTTCGATTTGGCCATGTCCGTCTGTCTGTCCGTCTGTCCGTCTGTCCGTCTGTCCGTCTGTCCGTATGAACGCGTCGATCTCAGCAACTACAAGAGCTAGAGACACCAAATTTGAAATGTAGGTTCCTGTATAGCATACGCAGATCAAGTTTGTTTCATATTTCAGATATCTCCCCCGTTCCCCCGCAAATCGATTAAAACCGTTTTACAGTAACAATTTTCAAGATATAGCTTTAAGATTTGGCATGTACAATACTTTAGTCTCTCTTAATCTACTGTCCAAATTTCATTTCGATCGGATAATAAACACGGAAGTTATTCACGAAAGAAGATTCAGTAATGCAGCGAGAGGGGGAAGAAGAAGCACAGCCACTTTTGCCGCCTGTGTGCGTGCGTCTTTGTGTATGTGTGTGTGTATGGGTAAGTGGGTATACACGACTATAGCATTCTTACTTGTTTAAATTCAGAAAAAACAAGTCAACAAAAGTAAGAAATTAGGAAATATATTTCTTAAATTAACCAACTATTTTTACTCCCTGTACCCATAAAATGGGTAAAAAGGGAGTATTACATCTGTGCAAATGTATGTAACAGACAGAAGGAGCCATCTCCGACCCTATAAAGTATATATATACTTGATCAGTATCAAAAGAGATTTCGATTTGGCCATGTCCGTCTGTCTGTCCGTCTGTCCGTATGAACGCGTCGATCTCAGCAACTACAAGAGCTAGAGACACCAAATTTGAAATGTAGGTTCCTGTATACCATACGCAGATCAAGTTTGTTTCATATTTCAGATATCTCCCCCGTTCCCCCGCAAATCGATTAAAACCGTTTTACAGGAACACTTTTCAAGATATAGCTTTAAGATTTGGCATGTACAATACTTTAGTCTCTCTTAATCTACTGTCCAAATTTCAAGTCGATCGGATAATAAACACGGAAGTTATTCACGAAAGAAGATTCATTGATGCAGCGAGAGGGGGAAGAGAAGCACAGCCACCAATTAAAATGCCTCACTTGCGCTGTCGTTTTTGCCACCTATGTGCGTGCGTCTTTGTGTATGTGTGTATGTATGTGTAAGTGGATGTAGATGTGATTGGATGTTTTAGACCTAGGTACAGGGAGTTTCGTAGTCGTGTATACTCGACTATAGCATTCTTACTTGTTACTCCCCAAATCTGTGCAAATGTATGTAACAGGCAGAAGGAGACATCTCTACGCAGATCAAGATTGTTTCCAATTTCAGATATTTCCGATTTCCCCCGCAATTTGATAAAAACGTTTTATAGCAACGATTTTGTAGATATAGCTGTGGGATTTGGCATGTATAATACTTTGCTCACTCTTAACCTACTGTTGAAATTTCAAGTCGAACGGCTAAATGTTTATTATAGGGAGATCTTATGAATTCTATGGTATTTACTTTTCTGAGTATTGAGAGCGCTATAGTATTCAAGTATGTTTGCTGAGCTTCACTACTTCTAATATATAATGATTAAGACTTTCAAATAATACTGAAGAGTTTGGACTTTTTATAAAGAATTAGAGTATGTAGATATCTTTTAAATAACTTTGTTGATAGGCAAGTTTTGCAAAGCTGTTTTACTCCGAGCTGATCTCAATTTTGAGTCAGCAAAGATGAGTAATATTGTTATATTGCAGTCACAGTGACAAATATAACAATATAAGTGACTGCTTATACTTAGTATATTTCAAGCATAAAATATTTCTGTTATCAACATTTTCATTTACGGTGATTAACATTTGAGTCTTTTTCATCACAATGTCATATTCGGCGATCTGGTAAAACTTGGCTAGACACTTAAAGTTTCCGGTTGTATTGGACAACTGGGGAATATCAGAAATGCAGAAATGTGACTGTTAAAGGAACTGTGACTGTTAATATTGGGACTGGTACTGTTATCAGTGCTGTTAATGTTAATATGGGGACTGGAACTGTTGCTGTTAATGTTAATATTGGTACTGTGACTGTTAATATTGGGACTGGTACTGTTATCAGTGCTGTTAATGTTAATATGGGGACTGGAACTGTTGCTGTTAATGTTAATATTGGTACTGTGACTGTTAATATTAGGACTGGTACTGTTATCAGTGCTGTTAATGTTAATATGGGGACTGGAACTGTTGCTGTTAATGTTAATATTGGTACTGTGACTGTCACAGTTGTCATTCACAATGACACAGTCAAAAGTATCGACAGAATTGCTCATGTCACCGAAAATAAATCAGCATAAATATTATGATATCCTTGCAGAAGGTATTATAATTTTGTCACGAAATGTGCAATGCATTAAAGAAGTTTCCGATCCCACAAAGTATATATATTCTTGATCAGCATCAATAGCCGAGTGGATACAGCGATGTCTGTCTATTTCTATCCAAGACAGTCTCTCAGTTTTAAAGCAAACGTGATGAAACTTGGCATAGATTCTTCTTTTTGATACAGGCAGCTCCTACGTAGGAATCGGCCGCATCGGACCACTATATCATAAAGCTATCATAGGAACAATCGAGTGAAGAATGAGTTTTAGTATAAAAATAATAACTCTCAACTTAACAATTGCGAGTCTTATTATACATACTTCATATTGTTTTCTCTAATTTTATCAAAGTGGGACCACATTATTATATAGCATTTATGGGAACAATAGGACGACAGTTGAGTTTTTGTATATAAATCATTGTTGCAAGGGTTTATATAAATATATATATTCTTGTTTTAACAACAAATATTGATATTTGATGCAAATATCAATATTATTTGAGATGTGTAGAAAAGTAGCTTGTTAATTAAAACGTTGGTAAATAATTGATATAAAAATTGTTGGCGGCTCGGAATGAAAACGATTCGAGCACAACTATGAGAAAGAAAATTGTTTGCCATTTCAATTGGAAACGATTCGGAATTGCAAACGTTTTACTGTGAAAAGTATTCGAAAATGGGAACAGGCCTGCTTATAAGTAATATAATATTATGTATGTATTTTGTTGTTATTCGGAGCTACCGTTAGGTGGCTTATACGCCCTGAAAGAAAGAAAGCCTCCGGGGCAACACACCGATATGGCATCAGAATTTCCATATACACACATATGACACAACAAACCAACAGAGAGAGCAGAGAGAGAGAGCGGGAGGGGAGGGCATAAAGACAGTTTGAAGATCGCTGAGTTGGGAAAGTTTTGGGGCTGGCGGAAGTAGACAGATACATAGATGGTTCGAGTTGTAGATTAAACGGAACAGATAGAGCCCATAAATGTGAGCTTAAATGGTCTCTGGCCTGACTAATTGCAGCTGTTGTAACTTGTAAGTAGTTACTTTTAATTTCTAGCTGGCTTTCTTTTAGTTGCTCCGGGTGTATCGCTTTTGAAAGTTCTTAATAGGTCAGCTCTAGGGCGCTGAAACTGCAACTGGCACGCGCTTCTCAGCCAGACTCTGACCCATTTTCGGAGGCGATTGAGCAACCGCCAAAAGCAATAACAATAACCAGCTCAAATTGCAGCGTTATTGAAATTGCATTATTCACGCATTGGCCGCAAAAAGTGTCGAGTCATCGCCAAAATAGATACACACATATGTGTGGCACACAGATACATGCTTGTATCTTTATATCTTGTATCTGCAGCGATGATTCGCTTGTTTCCCCAATGCTGTTACCACTTGTCTTTGCTTTATTTCATTTTGCTGACTTTTGCGAAATCAATTACAAGCTTATGCCGCACAGTGGTGCACAGTGGTCCACGATTTGTTACCAATCTAATCGAAATTGATCAAAAAACAAACAGTAATTGCTGCCCATGATGTGGGCGTGGCGCCCCAGTCATTATGTGAACTTTCATTTTTATTTCATTTACGATTTCGTCAATGCCTAATAAACAAATCTGGCCAAATGGACTAAGCGGCCAATACACGCATAATAACTACGAAAAAAACAAAAAAAAACAAAAATCTTAAATATAAACGCAAATTAGCTAAATTATGTTTTAATGGGCTCTCAACCCGTTTATATACCCTAGCAGAGGGTATTTTAAATTTGTAATGAAATTTGATACAATATGTATACTATAACTTAGGAACGATTAGGCGACCATTAAAATGAAATTTATGAAAACTATGATAACTTTTATGTTTTTTAAGCCATCCTGGCTAAACTCGCCAATTCCAAGTGCCTTTATGTTGTCTACAAGCTGACCAAATTTAGTCAGAATCGGACTACATTATCTTATATTGCTGCTTGTTGCTTATATTATCTTATATTGAGTTCCTTTTGAGGAAGATATCCTACCCTAACTCACAAAATCAAAGTAACATATTGCTTTAAATAAGCTGATCAATTTTGCTCAGAATGGGACTTATAGTATATCATATAGCTGTCATAGAAATGATCGCTAGAAAATGGATTTGTTGTACACCCAGAAAAATAAATACCATGGAGTTTAGAAAATTGTCTCATAATAAAGATTACCGGATGATGTAAAAAAATCGATCTTTTGTATGAAAAACATCGAAAAACGTCGGTACAAAATATCGATTTCTTTCAACTCTAGATCACCCTATAAACAGGAAGTAATTTCTATTAAGTAGAAATAATTTCTAAATTTAAGAAACATGTTCTTAAAATGCAGAAAAAATAAGGCTTGCTAAATACTTTTGGCTATAAAATTATGGTGAATTTCTGCATTCTAGGTCACTTATTTTGCTGGCCGTATGCAATTTTTGATTTATTTTGCAAGACATCGCAACCAAAGTCAGCAATTCTACTATTTGTATGTACTTATATGCTGATTAAGCTTTATCAAAATCAGATTATTATATGAGCCGGTCAGTGCACTCAATCAGATGGACTCCACTTAACAAAAAGTTGAGAAATGCCACGAAATAATATCATAGTTTTTAAAATTCCCTTTATGATATAAATGTAGCAGCCTTAAATACAGAGTTAGTTTTCATCTAACCGTATACAAAATTAATAAGATAGTATAGCAAGAAAAATAATAATCAGTAATGTTAAAGTTTTTTGTGGCTGATGGAGTTTATTAATATGATATTATCATTAACTATAGAATATTCTATAGTTAATGATATTATGTTAAGCTGCCATAGGAATAATCAGATGAAAATTGAGTTTTTATATGAAAATCTCTATATTTTTTGATTATATATATATTTTATTCAAACTCAGCAATTGCGTACTTTAGTATACCTCAAAAAGGCTGCTTTAATTTGATATAAGTCTGATGACTATAAAGTATAGCTGCCATAGGAATAATCGGTAGAAGGATGAGTTTTTAGATGAAAAACTTTGCTGCAAGGGTATTCAGCTTCGGCACGTCGAAGTTAGTCATACTTCTTGTTGTTTTTGCAGTTGACTTTGCTAAATACTCATATGTTTATGAAAACTAGAGAAAAAAGCATACAAAAATATCAAAAGCTAAAGTCGCTGAGTTCGGAATGCCTCCTACCTCCTCCGTAAAATATGATTATATTGCCAATATTTTTTTTTTAATTTTTTTTATTTGGATATTGGTTTTTGCTGTAGATGCGCATAATTAGCGCGTTAGACGCTCTTTATTATTATAATTTTGTTTGTTGGCTTTTGGCGTTTGGTTTCTTGAAAATTATGCAATCGATTGTTTCGCCAACCTCTCAATCTGCACATTATTTCAATAATTATAATATTGATTCGCCTTTCAAGGTTAACAACGCCAATTTGATGTTGTTATTTATGTGCAGGTGCCATAAATATTTCATAGATTGTCCAAGCGGCCATTTATTTCAATTGTCAAAGAACTGATGATTCCATCCTAAGATTCTTTATGTTGCTTTTGCCTTTAAACGTTGGAGCGGGAGAAATGAATGAATTATGGCCCGAAACCGGAAATATATCTAATCCATAGATTAAACTTCCTTGTTATATCTATAAAATGCTGAACCACTTTTGAGCCGATTAATACTTTTTAATTAAATTGTTCATGAAACCCTCTACCACTTGAAAGTAGGTAAAGGTTATAATATATATTTTAAAAATGACTTGAATTTTCATTTTTTGACCACTTATTGAAACTTTTTTAATGAGTTTTATTTGTGTCAAAATTCTGATTTAGTTTGGAAAATATGTATATTCTATTCTTCTCAAAGTTCTTTATTGTTCACCGATTTATCTGAATCTACAGGTCTTAACTGTGTAGTTATCTTTTCCTAGTCGCTGTTGTTATTATGGTAATTAGCATTATTGGTAATTTTGAATACTAAATACTACAATAATACTACAGCAATTATTCAGATCTGTTTCACTTTTCCATTTTCGATTACTATTCATTTCGAATTATTGTAGATTTGGTTTTTCCATTATCGAATAAAATAGCAATCGCTTTGAAGATAGCATTTAATTTTGAGGAAAAACTTTGTAAGCCGAATATTCAATCAGAACAGCAAGCAAACATCATACATGAAATAATAATAAATGAAAACTAATAAAATCATTGTTTTAATTGAATTTTTATATTGAAAAAAAATTAAAATATAATTTATGTATATACAGATTATAATTCTTATAGCTATAGTTTTTTTCCACCAAATGATATTTATTATAATTATGATTTGTACTGAAATTTAACATATGTATGTATGTAATATATATATATATAGTATCTCTTTATATTCAATCCTCTGCAATTTTTTAAAATTATTGATTATTTAATTAATTTTTCCTCTTATTAATCAATCCTCTTCTATTTTTTAAATTATTTATTATTTGGTTAATTTTAAAAAATATTTTTTACAGTTTTACTTATTACATTATGAATTTTATTATTATATTTTTTACTTATTTAATTATTCATTTTATTATTAAATTTTTACTCCCTGTACCCATAAAATGGGTAAAAAGGGGGTACTAAATCTGTGCAAATGTATGTAACAGGCAGAAGGAGACATCTCCGACCCTATAAAGTATATATATTCTTGATCAGTATCAAAAGAGATTTCGATTTGGCCATGTCCGTCTGTCCGTCCGTATGCATGAACGCAAGGATCTCAGCAACTATAAGAGCTAAAGACACCAAATTTGGAATGTAGGTTCGTGTATAGCGGGAGCAGGTCAAGTTTATTTTAGATTTGAGATATCTCCCCCGTTCCCCCGCAATTCGATGTGTCTGTATTTGTGTGTGTATGTGTACGAAGATGCGATTGGAAATTTTTGACCTGGGTACAGGGAGTTTTGTAGTCGGGCTTACTCGACTATAGCATTCTTACATGTTTTTAAATTTTTTTTTATATTTTTAATATTTTCTTAATATATTTTTTTAAAAATATTTTATAATTCGAATTCTTAAAATTTCATCGGATTATAATTGAATGGAACTAAATTTTCAAAAATTGAAAATCAAATTTGACCATGTTACAAAAAGAAAACACTTCTTTTTCAGTAAAAGCTTTTTAATATAAATTTACAAATATATATATTTATAGGCAGTCTCAACTTGAAATAGTTTTATACATTAATTTCAACTGCTGCATAGTTATCAATAACAAGACTTTAAATATATTTGAAAGTAACTACACAGCAGTTTAGTACACTTAAATTCAGGGGTAACTTTTGAGATATATTCGAATAAATAATAATATGTTGTAAGGCTGTAATAATGGTATTGCAAGGCACAATGGAAATTGGGTCAGTCTTTAACAAAAGAGCATGTTTATTTCTATAAACAAAACAATACATTAATTGAATGACAACATTAAGATACTATAAGGTTTTAAATCAATTCACCAGCTCATGTATTTTAATGGTGAAAAACCTTGATGGCAGCTTAAGAAATAACCATTGAAGCCATCGATGCCACTGATGAATGTTTTCCAGCTCTAATAAGTATGTGGCATAAGTGTGATATACTTAACTCTATCAAATTACAGCTCCAGCATTAAAAAGCAACTTTCTCAAGTTTTCATTCAGAGCATTAGTGAGAAAAGCACAAAATTTGTCTAAATCTTACGACTTGAACTAAATATTGAGAAAGCCGACTCGAGTGTCATTTGAAATGCACTCGAATCTCGCTTTGTTTCTCTCTCTCTATCTAATTTGGGGCTAATCACAATGCCAACAAGTCGAGAAGTGAAGTCATCATTTTAATGTTATCAATTAGGCATCAAAGATAAAAAATATTTATGCACAACTCGCGGCAAAGTTGCTCAAAACGTAATTTGATCATTTTAAGCAAATGTCGCTAAAGTGAAAAAGAAATTAACTGAAACAAAATGCAAATGACAAACACACACAAAGCAGATGCTCGTTAAGAAACAATTTGGCATTTGAGGGAAAAATGTATAAATAAAGGGGGAAAAAATTTAAAAAAATACCCATAAAAAGAAAGAAGAAAAAAACCAAAACACAATGCATATTTCTATGTGCGAGGCAAGGGGAATTTCAAGTTGAAACACCAAACTCAAAAACATACTTTGAATTCGAACGAAAGTGAAAATGAAAATGAGATTTACGTGACCAGGCGCAGATTTATGGCGCTGAGAGATTTTGACGGGCAACAAGCCGCAAACTGAGGCGCCTCACATTGTTCCATGATCGCAATACAAATACAATTTGTTGCCAAACAATTAAACAACAACAACAACAACAACAACAACAACAACAACAACATCGCCAGTTGGGCATGGGGCGTTTGCTGCATTTTAATTTCGATTTGCATTCAGGGCCAAAAGAAAGCAGCAAATGGGCTTATTAAAATATCCAATTATTGCCAAATTGAAGCTCGCTTTTGGCCACCGAAACGAAAGTGAAATGTTTCACCTCAAATCTCTGTGTGTATGTGTGTGAATTTTAATGTTAAAAAACCGAGCTCGCACCTCAAACCCAACTAAATACTACCATGTATGTATATAAAACTGAAATTCAAACTACAACTGAAACTGAAACTGAAACTGAAACCGAACCTTGTTGCCAGCCTGAGAGTGCCATGAGAACCGTCAACAAGACGCGGCCAATCGCTTTGAGCCGCCTTTTGATGCTCTGACTCTACAGGGTATTACAACCAATTGGCCACGTTTGCAACCTCTGATATATAGGGTCAACTAAAGCTGATCTATGGCTCAAATTATTTGCAAAGCATTTACAAATGTTGCCTACACAGCACAAAAATGATAGTTTTCCTTAATACTTATACTTTTTCCTTACTTACTTTTATTTGAATATTCTCATTTACTTGTATTTATTTTAGACAAATTAACATTTTACATATTCCTATTAATTGGAATGCCTTTTGACATGGGTTTTAAATTGACACTAATTGTTTTTTTTACTGTGTATAGATACTAGGCATTTGTAGAATGGAAAGAGTGGCAAAGGGCTAGACTAAACAATAAATTATCATAATATATTTCTCCCATTATCTTTGTTATTGCCTATTTTATGATTTCGACAGTCATTTGTTACAGCTAATTATCTTGTTTGTTTGTTTAGTTTTTAAATTTGATTTATACATAGTTATCAAATAAATAGTTACTTCAAAGCTAAGGTTTTAAAGTCTTTGTTTCGCGGGGCTTGGAATTCTAAAGCTCAACTCACTTCACTTGATTAAAACTAACTTTTTGAGTTAAACATGAAGGATTAAAGATAAATAACTAGTTCGTATCGGTTTTTGCAAGCATTCTAAACATTAGAGGACTACTTAAGAGACAAGACAGTTTCAAAATTATTGATTTTTATCGGTACTTAGTTCTAGGCTCAGCCCAGAAACAGTATTAATATATTTTAAACATATTTTCGGGTCAATATTTTCTCTTAAAATGGCAATAAAAACAATATATGAGAATGCTGTAGTTGAGTATACCCAACTACAAAGCTCACTGTAGCCACGTTAAAAATTTCCGATCGACCCTCGCGCTGCTGTACTGAATCTTGTTTGTTGAATAACTTCCGTGTTTATTATTTGATCGAATTGAAATTTGGACAGTAGATTAAGAGTGACCAAAGTATTATACATGCCAAATCCCAAAGCTTTACCTTGGAAAGTGTTACAGTAAATCGGCTTTTATCAAATAGCAGGGTAATGGGGGGAAATATCTCGGATCCAAAATAATATACATTGCAAATTTGGTGTCTCTAGATCGATTGGTGTTGCTCAGATCGACGCGTTCATCCGGACAGGCAAACAGACGGACGGACGGACAGACAGACGGACATGGCCAAATCGATATCTCCTTTGATACTGATCAAGAATATATATACTTTATAGGGTCGGAGATGTCTCCATCTGCCTGTTACATACACTTGCACAGATTTAGTACCACCTTTTTACCCATTTTATGGGTACAGGGAGTAAAAATATGTACATACATGTGTTGGAATAAAGAATATGAACAATCCTAAACGTTTCCATATTGTTATGTAATTTTAATTAAATTCTCTAATTATAATGAACATTTTTAAGATCTTGTGAGGCTTCTGAGAACAACAAAGGAGTTGATTTTGTAATCAATTTTCTGATTGTTTTAATGAATGTTTGAATGCTACGATTATAAACCAAAATATTTGAAATGAATTTATCCAAAAACAGCCAGGGATCAAATGCCAACACCGTTCTTAAGTGTGATTCATTTCATCTGTTAAACAAGCTAATAATAAAAGCTTTAAGTGCTCTAACTTTTGTGGCAAATCGGTATTGTTTTAGTTTACAGTTTTTGGAAGCCTATAAGGGTTATTTCCATTTTCAATTTCGAACAAATCATTCGAAATCGTATTTCTTAGATGTTCTGAATATCGCAAAATGAAAAGTATTATGTATTAGGGCGTACCTTAAGCAATAGGGTGCTAGCTTTTGACACACAAAGCTTTGGGTTCGAATCCTAGTTTTTTTTATAATTTACATATATTTGTATCCAAATTGTATAATCCACAATTGCAATAATAAAACTGACATGCAAATCACAAACAAGAGAAAAGATATGTCATGACAAGAAAGGTTGCATCGAAAACGATTCGGAATGGGAAGCACTCGGAAATGGGAACGGATCCGTATAGGGTATTTGGGCATTGGCATGGCCTGGCAGCTGAGCTTTCCCTTTCCCTGCCCTTTATGGACAGCCACCATTCCCAGGCGCCCAATCGATCCGAATCGAGGCACCTGAGCACGCCTCTGGGCCAGGCACATACGCTTACATAATGTCCAGAGGTCCATGTGACGTATTAATTGAACTTTGTGGAAACAGGCCGAAACGCAACGAGCTGAGTCGTGTGAATGTTGCAGTTGTTGTTTTAGCCATTAAAGTCAACTGATTTTGCTCACATAATCGAATGTTCCACGGCGCCTTTGGATCTGGGCTGCTGTGATGCTGCGAGATGTTTCTGTTTCTCGACGCAGATCTGTTCGCGATTGGCAATCCTCCAATCGACGTTTGTCGATCGCACTCGTAAGTGACCTGCTTTCTCTTTTTGCCCACAAGCTTTACCTGTTGCCGTTTAAAATGTTGCCGCTAAAACATACAAAATTGTAATGTAGCTGTTGGACATTGGCTTTGGCTTCAGCTTCAGCTTTGGTTTTTTTTTTTTTTGGCTTTTTCGGATGTGGCCTGTCGACGGTTCTGCAAGAGCACGTGTTAATTTCGGATGCTGGACAATGCCAACTCAACACAGCTCGGATCACAGTTCAAACGATTGCAGCCTGGCTGTCTGAAAAGGGGGGCCGCTGTAGGGGGTACCCCAAGGGGGTCGTTACAAGCTAAACAAGTTTCGAGCTTAATATATTTTCGCCGCTGGCGTCTTTTATCACTTTACATGGCTTTGAACTTTGTTGTTAGAGACATCACATCACAAATGACGCTTAATGGCAATTATTAATGTACCAGTTTGTTTTTTTTTATACTCACACTCGTGTTATGTTAAACATGCCATATTAATCGTAAATAACAAGTAACTGCTAAAGGCTTATGCAAGTCAATGAGCTGTCCAGCCAGATGCAAAAATGTGCCCACCCAACTAGAGATGATATCCTTTAAAAATACAAATAATTTCTACATTTATGAAATAAACAAACATAACTTACCACTCTTTTCCCTCCTGTGACCTAAGATTTTTTGAATGGGCTATGAAGAACTTAGAAACCGATCTAACAAAAACCTGCTCTCACACATTTGACCTTAAGCCTATTCCCAGTCCGTGGTGCCGGATTAGCGTAGATTTTGCAAGTTGCATACAACAATTTTACGACCGTGGGGGCAGATTTTCCAAATTCGCGGGTCCAGTCAGTCAGGCAGTCATGTTAAAGATGACAAACACTCGAGTTTCGGACTAACTAACACCGAACGAACGTTTTTATATATTAGGATATTTGTTACAAATATTTCTTATATTCGGAAAAAAATAAGATAAAAATCGGATACAAAAGCATGGAAATTTCTGCATTTTGTGGCAATTATATTTCTGAGTGTAGCGTTTGGCCACATTCACCAGCATAACTGATCCCTGATCATTTATTGCAAGTGATCGATTAGTTTTAGACTTCTGGTGAACCCTATAAGCCACTTTGTTGCCAACCTGAACAACTAATGGCGTTAAACGTCTCAATTTATTAAATGGCAAGCAAATGTTTGAATTGATGTGTCTTAATAAACTTCTTTTCCTCTGTTTACATACAAATATCAATAAGTATAGAAGGCATTTCGATACAAACACCTGATCGTATCACATTCACTTCAAAGTAGCGCACTTTTGCTAAGATACATGATCATGGCTCATGTGACGAGAAACTTTGTTTAGCAATTAGCTAAGTTATCAGGAATCAAGCTATGCTGGTGAACATGACCATTGATATTGTGGTCAAAATATCGATAGAACAAACAAAATATCGAGAAATACTTGTAACTCTGCATCTCTAAGATATATCGAAAATCTGAAATCCAAAAAATAAAGAGAATGCTTTATGTGCAGTAGCTATTAAAAAACAATCTTTATAATAAATATTCAGGGCTGTTTCCATTATCAAGTATTTTTACGCGCTGTACCCATAAAATGGGTAAAAAGGGGTACTAAATCTGTGCAAATGTATGTAACAGGCAGAAGGAGACATCTCCGACCCTATAAAGTATATATATTCTTGATCAGTATCAAAAGAGATTTCGATTTGGCCATGTCCGTCTGTCTGTCCGTCTGTCCGTGTGTATGAACGCGTCGATCTCAGCAACTATAAGAGCTAGAGACACCAAATTTGGAATGTAGGTACCTGTATAGCATACGCAGATCAAGTTTGTTTCATATTTCAGATATCTCCCCTGTTCTCCCGCAAATCGACAAAAACTGTTTTACAGTAACAATTTTCAAGATATAGCTTTTAGATTTGGCATGTACAATACTTTAGTCTCTCTTAATCTGCTGTCCAAATTTCAAGTCGATCGGATAATAAACACGGAAGTTATTCACGAAAGAAGATTCAGAAATGCAGCGAGAGGGGGAAGAAGAAGCACAGCCACCAATTAAATTGCCTCGCTTGCGCTGTCGCTTTTGCCGCCAGTGTGTGTGTGCGTCTTTGTGTATGTGTGTATGTATGTATGTGCAAGTGGACTTAGATATGATTGAATGTTTTAGACCTGGGTACAGGGAGTTTCGTAGTCGGGTATACTCGACTATAGCATTCTTACTTGTTTTAAATAAATAGTTTTTGAAAGTGTGTTTAAATAGTTTTTACTCCCTGTACCCATAAAATGGGTAAAAAGGGGTATTACATCTGTGCAAATGTATGTAACAGACAGAAGGAGACATCTCCGACCCTATAAAGTATATATATTCTTGATCAGTATCAAAAGAGATTTCGATTTGGCCATGTCCGTCTGTCTGTCCGTCTGTCCGTCTGTCCGTCTGTCCGTCTGTCCGTCTGTCCGTATGAACGCGTCGATCTCAGCAACTACAAGAGCTAGAGACACCAAATTTGAAATGTAGGTTCCTGTATACCATACGCAGATCAAGTTTGTTTCATATTTCAGATATCTCCCCCCGTTCCCCCGCAAATCGATTAAAACCGTTTTACAGTAACAATTTTCAAGATATAGCTTTAAGATTTGGCATGTACAATACTTTAGTCTCTCTTAATCTACTGTCCAAATTTCAAGTCGATCGGATAATAAACACGGAAGTTATTCACGAAAGAAGATTCAGTGCTGCAGCAAGGGGAAGAAGAAGCACAGCCACCATTTAAAATGCTTTGCTTGCGCTGTGGCTCGTGTGTGTGCGCCCTTGTGTATGTATGTGTGTGTATGTGTAAGCTTACGAAGATACGATTGGAAATTTTTGACCTGGGTACAGGGAGTTTCGTAGTCGGGTATACTCGACTATAGCATTCTTACTTGTTCTTCCTCTGACTTATAGCTAAATTTTAACAAATGAATCGCTTAAAATCCAAAATAGGAATGGGCCTGACTTGTCCAAAGCCAACAAAAATACTACTCAAGTAATATAAATATATGTAATGTATGATTGTGAGATGTACTTATGTTAATTCGTTGAATATATTGGAATAACTTTTATAATAATAGATTTTGCTCATTTGCGGGGGAGGGGTCGAAAATTTGTTGATGCAGATTTGTCCAGGAGGTCAAGATTAGTCTGTATGCCTAATTTGGTGACTCTACCTGTAATGGTGTGGGAGATAAAAGATCTTGTATAGTATAACAAGTTTATCAAAAAAGAACTTAATTTTTGAAAAAAAATCTCTATTGTCTGATATAGTAGGCCGTTCTGGCTGGTTCCAATTTATATGTGAACATACAACAAATATTCAAAAGTAACGTAAACATAACTTAAGACTGGAGCGGCTAACAGGCAGAAGGACAGTTGGAACAAGAATATTTACACGCTATAAGCGAACCTATACTTAGTACCCTCGCTGCAAGATTACAAAAGTAAGTACTACGACATCCAAATTCGCTGTGGAACAGAATGTTATCTTACTTGAGGGACCGAAGGATCTTAAAAGCCCTCGCTAATCTCAACCTATAGCTTGAATAAAGCTAAGGATACTTAAGATATTTGAGATGCTTAGGATTCACTCATTGATAGAAACACGATAGTAAAACCTGATTAGCATTGACAACCTGTTTATTGCTTTGATAGCAATTATTATTATGTGTATACATTCAATCATAGGCGTATCTCCAGAAGGGGATCAAGATCTACGTTAAAAAACAATTTGAAAAAGATTTCAAAATTAAAAAATACGCCAATGTGAACATTCAAAATTATCGATCTTAGCGATGGTAACAAGTGTTGCCTATCGAAAAAATACAAAAACGTATTGTATTTTCCTTCCCAATTCAGTTCTTCTAAAAAACTGAATAATATCATTACATTATTATTATCGTATTTTTCCTATTTTGTGAATTTAAAATTGTGGAAAAATATGGCGGGCCGCGAGAGGAGTTTCGGGACCGAAGGAATTTTCGGAAATTCCCATCCCGATCCCATCTCTAGTACTAACGTATGTATATTGCTTGTAAATGTCAAAACTGTTCTTTCAGTTCGTAATATATGGCAGGAAGTTCAACGCTTCAAGGAAGTTCAACCTGTCCAACCTAGCCCCCCATTTTGGTACGCCCATGCATACAAGACAGTGTTTGCATTGTGCGAGTACATAATATGATTAATGGAGTCTGTGCGCAGTCAGTGTGAGAAGAGTGTAACAATCTATTTATTATGTCATTTATTACGAGCATAACTCATAAATTTTGACAGCTGCTGTCAGTTGTGGCTCGTCCCGTTGTGTTGCGTCTCGCTGCAGAGTTCAACGATATCTATCGGCCCATCGATAGCGATAGGCAGTCTGGTTAATTAGGCTGCCAACTTGGCCAGTTAACGGTAGGCGGCGTTTGAACGTTTGAGCGTTTGAGCGTTTGAGCCGGGGGCCGTCAATTAATATGTGTTGCAGAAACGAGTTGCAGTTGCAACTGCAGTTCGCACACAAATGGAAATGGCGAGGGAAATGTGTTTAGTGCAGTTTTCACTGAGCGTGAATTTGAAATTCGAGACGTTTGAAAATGTCGTTCGATAATTTGAACGACATTTACACAGATTGGTTATGCGTAATATTCAATTGGTTTTTCATTTGATTTGATTGCCATTTATCTTCCATTCACCTTGGCCTGTCTATTTTTAATTGCTTTCCGTCCAACTGATAATCCACTTAATAGCATAAGCTGGCTAATTGACAACATTTGTGTGTTCGATAGTTTAGAAGTGCACTAATAAGAACATGCAACGATTTCACTACCTATTCGGCGAAACACACACATCTCATCCATTTTGTGTCAGTCAGTCAGTCAGTTGTTGTTGGCAATTAAACAATCAGCGCATTGCTGCAAATTGTGGCAGCCCGAATTGAGAATCCAAACAGTGGAACATTTACAGTTTCGGAAAACTTTCAGACATCAGTTGAAATGTGAATGAGAAGCACAAACAAAGGCGAAGCCGCAAGCATACCAAACGCAGAGTAGGAGGGTAAAAGAGAGCGAGACACACAGAAAGAGAGAGAGAGAGAGTTAAAGACTATGAGAAGCGCAGAGAAAGGCGAAGCTGCATGCATACCAAACGTAGAGTTGGAAGGTAAAAGAGAGAGAGAGACACAGGAAGAGCGAGAGAGAGAGTAAAAGACTATGAGAAGCGCAAAGAAAGGCGAAGCTGCATTTATGTATACCAAACGTAGAGTAGGAGAATAAAAGAGAGAGAGCTAAGAGAGTGTTAGCTCTTGGCACAAGGAAGGCGATGCTATGAGAAGCGCGAAGAAAGGCGAAGCTGCATGCATACCAAACATAGAGTAGGAGAGTAAAATGGAGAGAGAAACGCAGAAAGAGAGAGAGAGAGAGTAAAAGACTATGAGAAGCGCAAAGAAAGGCGAAGCTGCATTTATGTATACCAAACGTAGAGTAGGAGAATAAAAGAGAGAGAGCTAAGAGAGTGTTAGCTCTTGGCACAAGGAAGGCGATGCTATGAGAAGCGCGAAGAAAGGCGAAGCTGCATGCATACCAAACATAGAGTAGGAGAGTAAAATGGAGAGAGAAACGCAGAAAGAGAGAGAGAGAGAGAGTAAAAGACTATGAGAAGCGCAAAGAAAGGCGAGTAAAAGACTATGAAAAGCGCAAAGAAAGGCGAAGCTGCTTGCATACCAACCATAGAGTAGGAGGGTAAAAGAGAGAGAGAGAATCGCAGAAAGAGAGAGAAAGAGAGAGCAAAAGACTATGAGAAGCGCAAAGAAAGGCGAATCTGCTTGCATACCAACCATAGACTAGAAGGGTAAAAGAGACACAGACACAGAAAGAGAGAGAGAGAGTAAAGGACTCAAGGAAGCACTATGAGAAGCGCATAGAAAGGCGTGTTAGGGCCTAGCATAGAGAGTGCCAGCTCTTGGCACAAGGAGGGCGATGCTATGAGAAGCGCATAGAAAGGCGTGTTAGGGCATTGCTCAGAGAGTGCTAGCTCTTGGCATACAAAGCTACGGGTTCGCATCCCAGTCATATCTTTTATTTATTTTTTAAATATAAATTTTCAACGGTAGAGTATATAGTAAAAAACTGCGATTTAGGACCGCTTAAAATATATTAAGAAAATACATACAAAGTGACAGAATCAGACTCAGGTTCAGTTTGAAATTATAGCATGGAGAAGAAGCATAGTACATGTCATACAAGACTTAAAATAAAAGAATTAAATTATATTAAAATACAATATATATTAAACAAAAATACTAGAAGAATAAAAATATTACGTGCAACCAAAGAAAAAACATTTTGAAAATTGAAAATACTAGAAATCTTAGCTGTGCTGCCATTTTGAATTTTCTTTTGCGATTTCAGATAAATCATGTTCTCATTTTCAATTTGCTTTTGCGATTTTAGATAAATCCTGTGAAATCCTTATAATTGTGACTGCTCCGAAAATATTGCGAAACTTTTTTCTATCGATATGTGCCGTTTCCATTTTGATTCTGGCTTACTCCTACCTAGAAAAGCGAGTTTCTTTCTTTTTACTTACTAAGAAAAATTTCTATTTATAATTTTAATTACTTTTTTGAAGACTTTTCAAACAAGTACAAAGAACACCGCAAGTTGCACAAAACATATTTCAGGTAGAGCTAATAAATATTTGATTTAAAAATCAACGTTATTTGTATGGCAGATTAAATTAAAACGTTGAGTAGCTAATTTATACAAAGACTGTAATTTACCCTTCAATTCGCATGCTCCGATTTGATTTCACGGAAATCTTACGATTTCTGGAGCGCCCATTTTTGTTATTGAAAAAGTAAATCACAAAAATTTTCCGATTCCGAAAAAAGTATGGCTGATTAACTCACTTAATTTGAAAACAAATCTCATAAATCCTTCCATTCAAAATATAAATGAGAATTTCACAAAAATCCATGAAAACATTGTCATTCACAATTAAACGAATTTTGAATGCTTGTTCTATGTGATTGTATGTGTGCGCAGAAAACAAGCTGTAATAATTATGAAGAATTAAGAAAGAAAATATAGAAAACTTTTGTGGTCTTGTTTAAACAGCACATGTCCACAAGTGAGATTAATAATTGGCTTAACTTTAACCGGTACCAATTATCCAATTAACATACGGCTTTTTAAGTGTAGTTGGCCTACGTGCGTTAGCCCTAATAAGTGTTATTGTGGGTTAACTTTAAAAAGTGACCCAAAAATGTTTTCTGTATTGGCCCCGATTAGGAAGGTATATTTTATTATTATTTTTTTGGCCATTAAACGGGTGTACAGCAAACATAAGGTCATTCAAAAGTTCATTTACTTTTGGTATCTCTTTAAACACTGCCGCCATTTGGCATACCCTGTAAAACACTTAAGTTTATGGTCTTTGTTTTTTTAGTGATATTATTTGAAGAGGGAGTTTCCTAATAAGTGGTAATGACCGATTCGAATCGTTCCTTATGAGTTGGACATTTTTAAAGCGGACTTGAAATGATGCAATTCTTGCGGGAAAAGAATTTCGCATGAAATGCGTTTTACAAGACTCATTTAAAATCTTACTGCTCTTTTCTTATAATTAAATTAAACAGACAGCAGAATACTCTGTTCCCAGTCCGGTATAATTTGCTTATTTGTAAGTTCGGAAAGAGACGCGAAGAAAACAGTAGTATGTGTGATCAATTGTGATGACATGTGTGGGAGATATAGAAATGTAGAAAACATTTTTGATGGAGATCTGTCAGGAATCTCAACATTAGTCTGTATGCTAAATTTTGTGACTATAGCTTCAAAAATGTGGAAGATACATGTTTCCCCCAAATTGTGGGGCAGGGGGTGGGGGGGGGGGAAGGGGGGCGATCTCGACACTTCATAAATTGAGGGTATACACCAACATGTTCATACGGACAGACGGACATTTCGCAATCCCAATATATTCTTTGTTCCTTCGGGAACAGAGTATAAAAAAAATGTAAGTTAGTTCATTTTAATAAATTTTCTGTGCAAGTTGCATGAAACGGGCTGGCGTGCAAGATTAGATTGCCTTTACACGGTGCAAGCTGAAAGATGCGTGCACGAATTGCATCGTATAGATTATTATTATATTGAATGACTGAGGTCTTAAATAGACACTTTGCCTATATAAGTATAAAAACAAAACTGTATTTCCATTGTTTATTGTTGAAATGACATAAAAGAAACTCTCTGTTCTTAAATGCTATTAGATTTGTGGCATTGACTGCCAGTTTTGCCCCACTGTGCGCACATTTTGTTCAATTTTCATTGGTTTGTTAATGGCATTTATAAAGTCAACCGCATAAACAATCTTGTCTTGACTTGGTTTCTTTACAAATATTTTGCTTGTTCAAATTGCTGTCGCAATTAGCAGATAATTTTCTGTGACTGTATCTGTATCTGTATGTGTGTGTGTGTCTGTAAATGTGTCTGTATCTGTATCTGTGTGTGGTTTTGTGTTTGCTCAAGGTCGCTTGCTGTAATAGATACCAAACTGTTGAATACTGATGAATGTATTTGTATATGCAACTTACAGAACTACATGGAGAAGGATCTGGGCAAGGTGGTGCTGTACACAACCAGCATGGGGATCATACGGGATACATACGCCAAGTGCGCCAATGTCAAGCAGATACTACGAACACTGCTCATCAAGTTTGAGGAACGGGATGTCTTCATGAGCCTGGAGTATCAGCAGGAGATGCGGGATCGCATGCACTACGATACAATCCGTGTGCCCCAGCTCTTCGTGGAGGGTCAGCACATTGGGGTGAGTGGTATCTGCCGGATAAAGTATCCAAGTGATCAATCTAATTGCCTTTGGTTTATTTTTAACAGGATGCCGACACCGTGGAGCGTCTTAATGAGAGCGGTGAACTGCGCCAGCTGCTGCGGCCCTACAAGGTGAGTTATCAGTTGTTTCACCTCAATCTTAACTCTAACAATTCTCTTCATCTCTATGCAGTCCCTGGCGACGGCGTACACCTGCCAGACCTGCGGGGGCTATCGATTGCTGCCCTGCTCCTCATGCAGCGGCTCCAAGAAGTCGGTGCATCGGAATCATTTTACCGCCGAGTTTGTGGCACTCAAATGCATGAACTGCGATGAAGTGGGCCTGGTCAAGTGCCCCAATTGCTAATGTCTGACAACTGGCAACCGAAGCTGTCTAAATCTAATTTATTCACTCGCGTACCATTTTGTTTCGTATCTAGTAATATTACGTATCTATCCAAGAAGTGTGTGTTTTTTTTACAATTTTTTTTTTCTTCTTAATTTGTATATCTACCGATGCTACGAAGCACAAATGTAGTCGTTTTGTTATTAACAGTTGTGATATTTGAATCAGTCTGCTCTAAGTTTTGCATATGAAACTTGAGAACAGTATCTGACAGCGATGGCACTGGGAAAGTGAGCGAGGCACTGCACAATAAATATACATACATACTCCTAGTTTACACAATTGTCTTACACTATGTGAACCAAGGCGATATACATACATATTAATAAAGATTATGCTAATGGAACTATACTATATATTATCAATGGGATGTCAAATTCTCCAGTAAGTATTCCTTTAACAAACAATTAAGAAGACTATTGTCGAGTTTAGCCGACTAAGAAACTCCCTGTACCCAGGTCTAAGCCTTCCAAACACATATTCGTACACTTACACCCCCGCTACTGAATCTTGTTTATTATTCGATCGACTTGAAATTTAGACAGTAGATTAAGAATGACCAATGTGTTGTACATGCCAAATCCCGAAGCTATAGATTAAAAATTGTTGCAGTAAAAGGTTTGCATGGAATGTAATGATGTAATGGTGTTTTCGGCCGGTTTCGATATATGTACCTGCAGAAAAAAGAAGGATCTATGCCAAGTTTCATCACGATAGCTCCAAAGCTGAGAGACTGACTTGCATAAAAGCAGACGGACAGACAGGCTTCGTTATATAGACTCGTCTGTTGATGCTGATCAAGAATATATATACTTCGTGGGGTCGGACACGTCTCCTTCAATGCGTTACGCATTTCGTGACAAAATGTTAGTACTCTCTGCAAACCCTTGATACAGAAAAATGTGATATAGATTGCTCAGCAAAATAGCATTGTTTCCATTAATAGGATTGGTTTTACTCCCATTCAGGGTGGACCTTTCTTCAAAAATGCCTTCAGAAATGTTCCCGAAACCAACTGCTCAGCAACGTTGTTATTGATGACCTTGATGTTAGCATCATTGATGATATTTACTCTCTTGCAAGGGCTCCGGAAATTAGTTCCTGGGCACAGTTTGTAAAATTCTTCAATCTTATTTTCCTGTTCCAACATTTTCCATTGAGCCTTCTGATTTCTTCGACTGGGCCACTATATCATAAAGCTGCCTTATTAACGATCGGCCGAAAATTGAGTTTTAGGAAAAGATTCTATGTCTATGATGATATTTCGACCAAACGCACCCCTTCGGAGTTTCATTACCAACTTTGGAACAAATCGAACTACTATATCTACAGCTACCATGGGAACAATCGGATGAAAAATGAGCTATAGTATAAAAAACTTATTTGATTATATGTAATTTGAGATGTCATGTTTATTACAGTTTATACAGTTCGCTATAATTTTTATCAAAATCTGACATTATTGCTAAACCAATTTTATATACATAGTACTAATTTGGTAAAAATAAATAAATATGTGGCTTCTAAGAGATCAAACTAAGACAGGAGACTTGTCAATCAACTAAAACTAACTCTATTTTATTACTAGAAATGGTTAATAGTGGCATACCACACGTTTAATTGCTAGAATGGTCGCTAGCTTGCATTATTATACTATTATGTATCAAGAGATTGAACAAAATGTGGTTATTTCTTGGGTTTGATAAGGATGTCGCGCCTTTTCTCGAAATCCCATGCTATCCAAAACTGCCCCTTAGCCAAATGGTTGAAAGAGTACCGATCTGCATACAGAATGTCCAGGTTATTAGTTGTTTTTTGTGCATTGCTTAAATCTTACTATTAATTTGATGGCCGTTCTTGATCGGAAATTCCGTCAACTTTATTCTACCGCCATCAACTTTGGGTTTAACAAGAACGTCGCGTTTCTTCTTTATGTCCCAACAGCTCCAGTAATTGGAAATCTTCAGTTTATCCATCACGTAAAACCGATCTGAACATATAAATACATATAGAAAAGTCGGAATGTTCCTTACTTGCACTAATCGAATATTACCATCAATTAAATGGCCCATATTATCTCCTCGTTTCGGGAAGGGCACCCAAGGTAGCTCCTTGATACGACGGAATCCCTTCGTTTCTATTTCCACACTAATATTCAACACAATTTTCATTTTTTACTGACGTCTTTTTGCTGCCAATTGTCAAAATGATTTTATTTTGTGTGCCAAATGTGACACGAGGAAACTTCCAGTTAGTGATAAGTTTGACAGGTGGCTTTTAAGTGTTAGAGAGGTAGTGCTGTAAAACACAAGAAGAACAAGAAAGAACAATATAAAAACAAGTAAGAATGCTATAGTCGAGTATACCCGACTACAAAACTCCTTGTACCCAGGTCGAAAGATCCGATCGCATCTTCGTACACTTACACATACACACACACACACACAAACACGCACACACACAAGCTACAGCGCGTTGCAATCTGAATCTTCTTTCATGAATTACTTCCGTGTTTTTTATCCGATCGACTTGAAATTTGGACAGAAGATTAAGACTGACGTTAACGTTTCTATCAAATTGTGGGGGAACGGAGGGGGACATCTGAAATTGGAAACAAACTTGATCTGCGTATGGTATACAGAAACCTGCATACCAAATTTGGTGTATCTAGCTCATATAGTTGCTAAGATCGACGCGTTCATACAAACGGACAGACGGACAGACAGACGGACATGGCCAAATCGAATTTTCTTTTGATACTGATCACGAATATATATGCACTATAGGGTTGGAGATGTCTCCTTCTGCCAGTTACATACATTTGCACAGATTTAGTACCCCCGTTTACTCATTTTATGGGTACAGGGAGTAAAAATGTGTGTCCGTTAGGGTATTGAATATTCGATACTCAGGCGATGCCTCTTTAATATGTCAGTAAATTTGGGCATTTATCAATAAGTATATTGATATTTATATATACATGCATACGTATCTAGATTGATTGTAATTCCTTTCAGGTGTTTAAAATCGATTTTAATGCTTAATGATTAACACAGTACCAATCTCAAGCCAAATTCAGTGTCAAATGCAAATTCGTAAAAAAAAGCATTGCATACTTTGGGGCTGCAAAATAAATGTGGCTGACAAAACATGTTTTGAATTGAATGCCCAAGATATAGACCCTTGCTCAGTTATTTTTTACTCCCTGTACCCATAAAATGGGTAAAAGGGGAGTATTGGATTTGTGCAAAAGTATGTAACAGGCAGAAGGAGACATCTCCGACCCTATAAAGTATATATATTCTTGATCAGTATCAAAAGAGATTTCGATTTGGCCATGTCCGTCTGTCTGTCCGTCTGTCCGTCTGTCTGTCTGTCCGGATGAACGCGTCGATCTCAGCAACTATAATAGCTAGAGACACCAAATTTGGAATGTAGGTTCCTGTATAGCATACGCAGTTCAAGTTTGTTTCATATTTCAGATATCTCCCCCGTTCCCCCGCAAATCGATTAAAACCGTTTTACAGTAACAATTTTCAAGATATAGCTTTAAGATTTGGCATGTACAATACTTTAGTCTCTCTTAATCTACTGTCCAAATTTCAAGTCGATCGGATAATAAACACGGAAGTTATTCACGAAAGAAGATTCAGTAATGCAGCGAGAGGGGGAAGAAGAAGCACAGCCACTTTTGCCGCCTGTGTGCGTGCGTCTTTGTGTATGTGTGTGTGTATGGGTAAGTGGACTTAGATGTGATTGGATGTTTTAGACCTGGGTACTCGACTATAGCATTCTTACTTGTTTATAAATTGGAATCAAAACTAATTTAAATAATAAATTATTATTTGCTACCTAGAAATGGCAGCTTAATCTAATTGAACTTAAAAAGGAATTGAAGCAAACAGCAAATATAAGATCAAACTCTCGAGGCAATCGTTTGCAAGAAGCTATTGCCGACAGTACTTGCCAAATTCTAGCCACAGGAGATCCAACCTTTTATTCCTATAACACGCAGCTTACTCCAACTGCTCTGGACTTTTTCATCTACAATGGAATGCCAAGTAATAGGCTTCTTGTTGAACGGCGATTTGAACTGTCATCTGATCACCTGCCTATTGTTGCTGTTCTTCATCACACACCCCAAGTCCAGTCTCGTAGACAACGTATGCTTCCACCTGGCTGTTCTGTTGAAATGTTTAGAGCTGAGTTGGATAGAAGGATTAACCTTGGCATGGAAATTAACAGCCCAGATGATATTGATGAAGCGGTCTCAATATTTATGCACAATTTAAAGCTGGCTGCTTCATCCGCATCATCGTTGTCTGTGCCGCATTCTATACAGCATCAACGAGCTGAGTTACCGCCAAATGCAGCTGCACTCCTCTGCCTTAAAAGAAGAGTACGGAAGGAATACATCAGGACCGGTGACGAGCGGCTAGATCAATTCCATAAGCGACTAGCAAATCGTCTTCAAAAAGTGCTCAGGAGAGGCAAACAAGCAAAAATTGACGAAATTCTGGATAACGCAAGTCCTGACGCAACATCCAACTACTCTCTCTGGAAACTAACAAGCCGTTTCAAGAGGCAAGTAACCCCCAAGGCTCCATTAAAGAATCCTGCTGGCGGATGGTGTTACTCTGGACTGCAGAAAGCGGAAACCTTTGCTGATAGCTTGGAAGAACGATTTAAGCCACTTGACTTATCGCCGGATTTCGTGCATAGGTATACACAAATATCCCTGGAAAGCCCGTACCAAATGTCTCCACCAGTTAGTCCAGTTACGTTTCAAGAGGTCATGCAGATAGTCAAGCAGCTGAAAGTTAAACAAGTAAGAATGTTATAGTCGAGTATACCCGACTACGTAACTCCCTGTACCCAGGTCTAAAACATTCAATCATATCTAAGTCCACTTGCACATACATACATACACACATACACAAAGACGCACACACACACTGGCGGCAAAAGCGACAGCGCAAGCGAGGCAATTTAATTGGTGGCTGTGCTTCTTCTTCCCTCCTCTCGCTGCATCACTGAATCTTCTTTCGTGAATAACTTCCGTGTTTATTATCCGATCGACTTGAAATTTGGACAGTATATTAAGAGAGACTAAAGTATTGTACGTGCCAAATCTTAAAGCTATATCTGGAAAATTGTTACTGTAAAACGGTTTTAATCGATTTGCGGGGGAACGGGGGAGATATCTGAAATATGAAACAAACTTGATCTGCGTATGGTATACAGGAACCTACATTTCAAATTTGGTGTCTCTAGCTTTTATAGTTGCTGAGATCGACGCGTTCATCCGGACAGACAGACAGACGGACAGACAGACGGACATGGCCAAATCGAAATCTCTTTTGACACTGATCAAGAATATATATAGTTTATAGGGTCGGAGATGTCTCCTTCTGCCTGTTACATACTTTTGCACAAATCCAATACCCCCTTTTTACCCATTTTATGGGTACAGGGAGTAAAAATCTCCGGGTGGCGATAATTTGGATAATAAGACTATTAAGCTTCTTCCCCAAAAAGCAGTGCTTTTTATAGTCCTTCTTTTTAACAGCATTTTAAGACTGGGGTATTTTCCGAAGATTTGGAAGACTGCGCTGATCACGATGATCCCGAAACCAAAGAAGCAGCTAACTGATGTTAACTCATTTAGGCCAATCAGCTTACTTCCTGCCTTGGGAAAGATGTTGGAGAGGGTTATTCTAAACCGGATCCTTAAACTAGAGAGCGTGGAACGTGCAATTCCAAAGTGGCAGTTTGGATTTAGAAGGAGCCATGGCACTCCTGAACAACTACATCGCGTAGTTAACTTCGCTTTGGAGGCAATGGAGCACAAAGAATATGCAGTGGCAGTATTCATGGACATCCAACAAGCCTTCGACAGGGTATGGCATAGCGGTCTTCAATGTAAGCTAAAGCAAGTTTTAACTCCGCAACTACATCAACTGGTTAGCAGCTTTCTGAAAGACAGATCGTTTTCCGTAGTCGTGGATGGAGCTAACTCATCCGAGAGACCAATATGTGCTGGAGTTCCACAGGGCAGCGTGTTAGGTCCCACCCTGTACTCGCTATATACTGCTGATATGCCGACACATAGTTCAATCCATGCTGTTGAGAGCCAAGACGTACTCATCGCCACATACGCGGATGACACTGCTGTCCTTACAAGAAACCAATCTCTTGGCGTTGCAGCACAGGCACTTCAGGAGTATGTGCGAAGCTTCGAAGCGTGGGCACTTAAATGGAATATTGGCATCAACAGCAGCAAATGTGCAAATGTCACCTTCGCTACGAGAGTGGGAACCTGTCCAGGTATTACGATGCTCGGCTCTGTGCTCAAGCACGAAGAACAGTATAAATACCTAGGGATCATCTTAGACAGATAGACAGATGGTAAGCATACGACAATGGTCAGAAAAACGATCCTGTCGAAAGCTGCGAGAATGGCGTGGCTGCTGTCTCCCAGAAATAAACTGGCCCTACAGAGTAAAGTAACCATTTAATTTACAAAGCTATATTGAGTCCGATCTGGAAGTATGGGCTCCAAATCTACGGGATCACTGCCAAAACTCATTTAAATAAGATTCGGGTGGCACAGAGTAAGCTTCTCAGGAATATCTGCAATGCTCCCTGGTACATGCGTACTAGGGACATAGAAAGAGATCTAGGCGTTCCCAAGATTGGCGATGTAATTAAATCTCATGCAGAAAACTATAAAGCCAGGTTGGGCTCGCATCCTAATCAACTGGCACGACGGCTGATGCAACATAGTGGAAAAAGGAGACTAAAAAGACACCACCCACAGGATCTGCCTTCCAGAAACCTGTCTTAAAAAGTTAATATTATTATGTAAATATTTCGTGCTATTTTGTTAACATTTCGTCTACATATATAATTTTGGTTGTTATAATGAATGTTTCACTATTTTGTTAGTCCCTTTGTTATTCTTTATGATTTAAAATTAGTTTAAGCTGCCGTGTGGTAGCAGTATGCTAGTTCAATACAATATAAACAAATTTAAATAAATAAATTACAAATTTAAAAAAAAAAAAAAGCAAACAGACCTACAGTTATTTAAATGAAGTGGTTATCAGACTTAAGGTTATAATGCACGGGGATTGAAGTCTATATATGTATGTGTGTAGTACATGAAACTTTGAAAATGTGAGCTTTTATCTACAGAAACCAACTAGGTAGATCCTCTGGATGGTATAGTTTTAATCTTATCTTTCTTACCATAGAACAAGTAAGTCCCTTGCTAGCTGATTAGGATGTGTGCGAAGGAGCTCAAGGTATCTTAACGACAGTTTTTGAATCATGCCTCACACCTTGGTCACTCTTAGGTCTTGTTCAATGTCCCTAGTGCGCATGTGCCACCGGGCAATGCTGATGTTTCTAAGGATCTTACTTTGCACGATCCTTAGCTTGATAAGATGAGTTTTTGTGGTATCAATGTACACTTGCAGCGCATATGTCCATATAAGAGTCAGTAAGATAATTATACCTCATAATTTACTGTGTATATGTACATATGTATATGCATGTTCGAGAAATGTAAAAGATTGTACACATGAGATCGGATATTATGATATTAATCGCATAGGGCAACTATACAATATAACATTAAGAAACACTTTCAAAGCGAAATTACAAAAATATATAACAGTACATAATTGAAAGCATTTGGAAATGCCAACTACTTTGGTATACACCGAATAGTAGTCGGTCTTATACAAGAGAGTATACAATTATCGTTATTGTACGATAAATATTTGACTAATGAGAATACACAACAATGCTTATATTGCATGAAGACGTAAAGCTTATCAAATAAGAATGTTATTTCAATCAGAGTGTACATAAATCCAGGTTTTTAAATATAATAACTAACAATCGAGTGTTATTAAATAATACGACGACTATACAAACAATATATAGAAAATGAGGCAATTGTCAAAAATGCTATTACCTAATTAATAATGACATAAGATATATATAAACGCTTATGACATCCACGGGTCCAATTGTGAGCGGCATTGCAGAATTAACTCATCCTGAAATAATTGCCCCAGCTCGTTGCTCTCCTGCTCCCGTCGCAGCTCTTCACCAATCTGCTGCCACATGCTTTCAAATCCATTGTCCCACGGGCAGGCAACTTGCTCATTCTCACAGGCGGAGTCATCAAGGCAGAAGGAGTATTCACGCTCGTAATCACACATTTTAAATATATCTGAACTCTTACATTTCTTGCTGGAGTACCAATGCAATAATAACTAACGGATCTTTGAAATGACTTATATATATTCACCTTGTTGGTGAGTGACAGCTTGTCTTGGAAGACAGTACTGATTTCTAGACCAGTGACTTGCCTGTTGGTGAGTCTACTGTCCAAAATCACCCCGAGATATTTATGTGCCTTACATGCTTTAGTATAAAGCCCGGCAACGTTACACCTGAACACGATTTTCGCTTAGTCGCAAACACTGACAATAGGCCGAAACCACTCACCTTCCACCAAGCCAATAAGCTCTTCAATATCGGCAGATGTCCACTCGTTTAACTTTGCGTGGACTCTTCCACATTTTTTTGTGTGAAGATATATATTGCGTCATTAAATTAAATGAATTTATAATTAAATTAATTGAAAGCAATAAAATATTTACCTATCCACGGCAATAATTTGGCTTGATTTTTATTTTTACTTATTTATTTACAAGCTAATCATATACTTAAAACTATTCTATGACAAGTGTGTATCATCAATAATTGCCAGGGCCTTCAGGTTTACCAAATTTGGCATACAGACTAATGTTTTCTTGGCGTCTCTTTCCGATCCCACAAATAGGCAAATTATACCGGACTGGGAAGAGTATTCTGCTGTCGGATACATCCGACTGCAACGTTCTTACTTGTTTCTTGCGGTATAGAGCACTGCATCGGTAACACTTAAAAGCACCCTGTCAAACTTATCACTAACTGGAAGTTTCCTCGTGTCACATTTGGCACACAAAATAAAATCATTTTGACAATTGGCAGCAAAAAGACGTCAGTAAAAAATGAAAATTGTGTTGAATATTAGTGTGGAAATAGAAACGAAGGGATTCCGTCGTATCAAGGAGCTACCTTGGGTGCCCTTCCCGAAACGAGGAGATAATATGGGCCATTTAATTGATGGTAATATTCGATTAGTGCAAGTAAGGAACATTCCGACTTTTCTATATGTATTTATATGTTCAGATCGGTTTTACGTGATGGATAAACTGAAGATTTCCAATTACTGGAGCTGTTGGGACATAAAGAAGAAACGCGACGTTCTTGTTAAACCCAAAGTTGATGGCGGTAGAATAAAGTTGACGGAATTTCCGATCAAGAACGGCCATCAAATTAATAGTAAGATTTAAGCAATGCACAAAAAACAACTAATAACCTGGACATTCTGTATGCAGATCGGTACTCTTTCAACCATTTGGCTAAGGGGCAGTTTTGGATAGCATGGGATTTCGAGAAAAGGCGCGACATCCTTATCAAACCCAAGAAATAACCACATTTTGTTCAATCTCTTGATACATAATAGTATAATAATGCAAGCTAGCGACCATTCTAGCAATTAAACGTGTGGTATGCCACTATTAACCATTTCTAGTAATAAAATAGAGTTAGTTTTAGTTGATTGACAAGTCTCCTGTCTTAGTTTGATCTCTTAGAAGCCACATATTTATTTATTTTTACCAAATTAGTACTATGTATATAAAATTGGTTTAACAATCCGTATTTAGTGAGCTTGCTTTCATACTCATTCCTAAACAATTTTAGATCAAGAAAGAATGGCCTTTTTGGGCGTGCTATATATCCTTGCAGCAATTTTCGATTAATAGTAGCTATGGCAGCTATATAATAATGTCAAAATTTTATAAAAATTGTAGCGAACTGTATAAGCTGTAATAAAGCTCGCAAACGCTCAAGTTTCTATGAAATATCTGTATAAACAAACTCGCAGGTAATACTCCGGACTTGCCCGGCGAAATATTTAGATGAAAATGCATTTTGTTGAATATGACTACTTTCGTCAACCGTAAGAAATACACAAAACTAACGTATCACAGTTTTCCCACCCGTGGGGGTAGGAAACTAAATAGTTGAACCACGTGACTAATGTTTTTTGTGTAGGGCTATGAAAATGTCTTTGAAGCCGATTTAACTAAACAAATAATCCCACTCATTTGTCATTGACTTCCATTTCCCGCCCGTGGCGACGCGGAGTAGATTTTCCAAAATCATTTGGCATTTGAAAATTTAACGAATAATACTAAAAGTCCAGACTAAAGCTTTCCAACAATTTTGTATTTATAAATTAGTATGAAGCCATTGGCAAGAAAAACGAAAGTGTTGAATTCCAGACTTCACCCCTTTTCCGACCGTGGGCGTGCATATTCAAAATCGGTAGCACATGAGTTGAATTATTTAATGTGAGGTGCTTTGAAAATTAGTGTCAAAATAATTGGATGACAAACAGAAAAGTTTGAAAATGAGTTTGAAGTCAATCGGACGATAATCAAAAAAGTTGCATACAATAGTTTTCCACGAATTTTCCGACATTGCGGGTAGATTTTCCAAAATCTTTGACCACCGCGCCTATTTAGTTTTTCTATAGAACAATGATAATGAGTTTACAGCCAATCGCATTAAAATTAAAAATGTCGAATGGCAAAATTTTCCGCCAATTTTCCGACCATGGGGCTGGAATTTACAAAATCGCTGATACACGTGTCAAATTATTTTACGAGAAGAGCTTTAAAAATGAATTTGAAGGTGATCGGTTTAAAATTAGCCTTTCGCCCATACAACCTTGAGACCCCCATTTTCCGCCCATGGGGGTTGATTTTCCAAAATCTGTGAAATATGGGTCAAATGAATTTTCGTGTAGATCTTTGAAAATGAGCTTGAAGCCAATTGGATGGCAAACAAAAAAGTTTCATACAACAGTTTTCCGCGATTTTCTACGCTTGTGGGTGTAATTTTCCAACATCCCTACCTACTGTGAAAATCAGCATCGTAGCTCTTACGGTTTGGGCTGTGCGATGATTGCCAATCAGTCAGACAAACTCTTTTATATATATGAAATCTTTAAATACCAAAAAGGTATTAGTGCACAAGTTAAATATATATGGAAAATTTGGATTTATTTGCATTATATTGAATTTTACTACTTTCGTCAATCGAGGAAGTCGACTTTTCTTAATAGTTGAGTTTAATGATTGCTTCCTGTACCTATAAAAAGGGTAAAAGGGGGTGCATAATCTGCGCAAATGTATGTAACAGGCAGAAAGAGACGTCTCCGACCCTAAAAAGTATATATATTCTTGATCAGCATCAAAAGAGATTTCGATTTGGCCATGTCCGTCTTTCTGTCCGTCTGTCCGTCCGTATGTATAAACGCGTCGATCTCAGCAACTATAAGAGACAACAAATTTGGAATGTAGGTTCGTGTATAGCGGGCGCAGGTCCAGTTTATTTTGGATCCGAGATATTAGAAGAAGAAGCACAGCCACAATAATAGTAACAATAATGATAAAAATAGTAATAGTAATAGTACAAGAACTACTTAATCTAAAACAAATTAAGTCCGGCTAATGAGATAAAATAAAAAATAATAATAATAATAATAATTTTAATAATAATAATAATAATAATAATAATAATAATAATAATAATAATAATAATAATAATAATATTTACAGTGCCCTGCTTGCAAGGTTAATCGGGTGAGACCCCTTAAGTCTTCTCCGCAATCTGGCCCCTCCTGTTTTGTATCGTCGTGCTAGTGTCTGTCTATTTATAAGGCCACCAACTTTGGGTACACCGAGTTTTTTTCAATGTCTGCTCTACCATATAAAAAACAAGTAAGAATGCTCTAATCGAGTATACCCGACCACAAAACTCCCTGTACCCAGGTTAAATATTTTCGATCGCATCTTCGTACACTTACAGATACATACACAAAGACGCACACATACAAGGAACAGCGCAGCGAGGCATGTTAAGTGGTGGGTGTGCTGCTTCTTCCCCCCCGCGGTACAGTACTGAATCTTCTTTCGTGAATAACTTCTGTGTTTATTATCCGATCAACTTAAAATTTAAACAGTAGATAAAGAGTGACTAACGTATTGTACATGCCAAATCCCAAAGCTTTATCTTTAAAAATGTGCCTGTAAAACGGTTTTTATCGAATAGCGGGGGAATTGAAAGGAATATCTCGCCCGCTACACACGAACCTACATTCCAAATTTGGTGTATCTTGCTCTCATAGTTGCTGAGATTTTTGCGTTCATACATACGGACGGACATGGCCAAATCGAAATCTCGTTTGATACTGATCAAGAATATACATTCTTTATAGGGTCGGAGATGTCTCCTTCTGCATACATTTACAAAGATTTAGTACCCCCTTCTTACCCATTTTATGGGTACAGGGTGTAAAAAGAAATAGGATAAAATAGCCAGATATAAATATTAGGTCAAGAGCCGGTGGGGAAGGTCTTGAGAGTGATGACGCTTAAGTCTTCTCTTGGCTCTCAGCCCGAAGTTGCGCAGTTGCCTAGCAAGACGGTTTAGATGGGATGCGTATCTCTCCGTGTATCTTCCAGCTATGCATTGGATTCTGTCACCTATCAGAGGAACATTCAGGTCTCGTTCAATATTCCTGCTTCTCATGTACCCTGAGATTTTCTTTAATATTTTGGCTTGCAAAACACGGAGCTGGATTAGGTGTGTCTTGGCTGCAATTCCAAACACTTGGAAAGCGTAGGTCTCTGTAAACGTTAATAAATGAAATCCATTGCATACTCTTGGGCGGAGCTTTTAATTGGCTGCCCGCATAAGTAGGCAACGTTTTGCGATGGCCAAGACTATGTCTATGAATACTCGTATACCTGAATATATGGGCCATAGCCGCGAAAATATAATAAATTTAAATGAATATTGATAGAAATACATTGTGCGCACTAATACTTAAAATATTGGATTTTAATTATATACTTTTAGTTGCAAATTGTAAAGGAATACAGCAAACGAATGGGAAAACACCTGAGTGAAATTTTCTAGCGGAAACTTTGAAGCCAAGTAGGCTAGAAAGTGACAAATAATGTTTTCAGTGGTTTGTTTTAACGAGCTGTAACAGCTACAGTGTATATGTCATTGTATTTTAAAACGGCAGATGAAAAACATCAATCGCCTATCTGAAAAATTTTAATCTCTATATTTTCTAATTCTTAAATATTTGTATTTTATTCTGCCTGGTAAACGCAATCGTTTCGGGTCTTTTTGCAATGTCTGATCACGGTAACGTACCACAACTTGGCGGCGAGCCGGAGTCGATTATGCCGGAGCCTGAGCGCACTTGCTGGATATGCTTTGCAACTGAATCGGAGAACCGTCGTGCCACCTGGCTGCACCCCTGCCAGTGCTGTGGCAGCACCAAATGGGTACATGAAAGCTGCCTCTATCGCTGGATTGATGAGAAGCAGAATGGCAATACTCGTATGAAGGTCTCCTGCATGCAATGCCGGGTGGAGTATATGATCATCTTTCCCAAGGTGGGCCGCCTGGCTGCCTGCCTGGAGCGCTTTCAAGATCTGGTCCGTCAGTGCAGTCCCTTTGTCGCTGCCAGTGCCTTTCTGGGATCCGTGTATTGGACAGCCGTTACATATGGCGGCATTACAGTCCTTCAGGTGTTCGGCCAGCAGCGCGGCATGCAGATGATGGAAAAGGGGGATCCCTTCTTTCTGCTGATCGGGCTACCGTCTATACCAGTAGCCCTGATCTTTTCGCGTCTCATCCGTTGGGAGGAAGCTGCCTTGCGTCTCTGGCACAATCGTCACAACATTTTACGCAAATTGCCATTGGTCAATTGGCTATTTAATGCCCAAATCGATGCCGCTTCCAACGTTGGAGCACTGGCAGCACCACCGGTTCCGGAGGAGCCAATCGACTTCTCCCGGGCCTTTTGTGGTGCCATCCTCTTACCCAGCATCGCCACTTTGATTGGAAAAGTGTTATATAGAGCCATGGCAACGCCGTTGCATCGTACACTCCTTGGCGGCCTGACATTCGTTGGATTGAAGGGCATTCTCAAGATCTACTTGCGCCAGAAGCAGTACCTAAGCAAGACACGCCGCCAAATTGTCGACTACACTGAAGAAAACATTCGCAACTATGCAACCGGGGGGCAGGAGAACGAGCCCCAGCCAGAGGGAAATGCGGATGAAATGCGACAATATGCTGGATCCGAGGACAATGACTCTGATTTCGATGATATGGAGGAGGGGGTGGAGGTGCTTGCCACCATAACCACAGCTACAATACGAACAACTTCAACATCGCGGCTAAATGATTTGGATTCTGACGATGTGCGCAATCATGTTATCATAACGGTGCCAAACCGTCCATACACACTGTTTATTACCTAAAGTTAGGCATAGTAGTACCTATCAGACCAGGCAGAAGAATGCCTCCAACCACAACATTTACTGTTTGCATGGGACCTTAAGTCGAAATTCTTTTGTATTTTAATTCCATAGTCTTGCTACATTTAACGAATCCAAATCACAAATTGCAAATAATCACTTCTTGGTAACACTTTGTCTCGCCCTCGCCCCCCTCTCTCTTATTTGTACAATTGGGAGAATAAATATTTGATTGTAAACTATTCTAAAACTGTCCTAATTATACTTCTTCATAGATTAACTAATCATTCATAGCACTATCTGGAGTTTTAGCGTCACCTGTAAGAATAAAGATGAAACAGCTTAACCGTTGATTAATAAACTCAAGGAGTAAATACTTAGTCATGTTATCGAATAAGAGGAAGATGATCAATAGAATAGCATTTGTAGTCATTTGTTTAGCGATGGATTCCTGAACTTTGCTTCACCATTTTATAATTCTTGACAAAGGAAACCATCAAGGATTAGAAGAAGCATCCTTAAATCCACATACAATGAGCACCTCCTTGACCAAACTATCCAAACTTGACTGTTGATGATGATTAAACTCTGATGACGATCTTCACTTGCCCGCAATCTGAAGATTGCATACCTGTAATTTATATTTATTATATATTTTCTTTATACAAGCAAAGACTTTCAAGGCAAACTAAAGTTTATCTCAGCTTTCACAATAACTCTACCACTGCATGCAATATTTGTTCTATTTGGTGTCTATTGGACTTATCCTTTGAAGTTTTGTGTATGTCGAACAAATCGATCCGGAGGAATATATGTACTATATTTCCGGAACAAACTAAGTGAACTTTGAAATAAGCGTCAAGTGAAGTAGAAAAAAAGGTTGATTTCTGCCTAAGAAATGGCCAAATCACCGTTGATTAACCCAAAAGCTTTGGTAATCGAAATCGAGTTCTAATAGCCAGAACAACTTCAATATCTGATAATAGAATATGTGGAAGCACTCATATCTTAAGCAATGACATCAAAATCTAATTGCCTGAGGAGGAAGTTTCAGATCGTCCAGAGAAATGTCCTACTGGAGTTCGAACTCATCCTTTCATAGCTAGAAAAACAAACATCTGATAATAGAAAATGTGGAAGGACTCAGATCTTAGGCAATGACATCCAAAGCAAGCGTAAGTGCCTAAGGAGGAAGTTTGAAGTCCTAAAACGAGCCATCCTACTGGAGTTCGAACTTATTCATTCAATGCCAGAACAACTTAAACATCTGATAATAGAATATGTGGCAGGACTCATATCTTAAGCAATGACATCCAAAGCTAATTGCCTGAGGAGGAAGTTTCAGATCGTCAAGAGAGATGTCCTACTGGAGTTCGAACTAATGCTAATGCAACTAAAACATCGCATAATAATATAGAAGGACTCAGATCTCAAGCAATGACATCCACAGCAAGCGTAAGTGCCTGAGGAGGAAGTTTAAAGTCCTTAAAAGAGCCGTCCTGCTGGAGTTCGAACTTATTCATTCAAAGCCAGAACAACTTAAACATCAGATAATAGAATATGTGGAAGGACTCAGAGTTAGGCAATGACATCCAAAGCAAGCGTAAGTGCCTAAGGAGGAAGTTTGAAGTCCTTTAAAGAGCCGTCCTACTGGAGTTCGAACTCATCCTTTCATAGCCATAGCAACTTATACATCAGATAATAGAACCGTTAATGCTTTTGGGGGAAATCCTGTCATCGCAGATAATAGATAAAATAATGATTCTAAGATTAATGTTGGTTTTTGTATTGGCAAGAGAGGCCTTGCCTGTCCTTGAAATACCTGATTAAATGATTTGTTAAGAAATTAATCTTTAATTTATACCACAGCCAAATCAGCGCAAATAGTTTATTAAAAGATATAAAAGATACTGTCCAAGACACTTTGATTACACTCAGAGAAATAAATACCATAGAATTCAGGAAATCAGCTTATTATAAAGGCCATCTTAAAAGCCAAAAACAATTTCAATTTAGTAGAAATATTTTCTAAATTTATGAAATATATCTTTTAAATTCTGAAAAAAATAAGGCTAGCTGCCTTTGGCTACAAGAGTATGGCAACTGGCTGCATTTAAGGACTTTCTGCATCTTACAAGAGTTTTTGTATATACTGAGGCAACAGTCGGATATATATTTGCCTCACTTAATTTGTGTCAAGTTGCCTGGGTAAATCCAATCGCAGCAGCCGTCGACATATACCTGAAGGGATTATATCATTATCACAAAACAAGTTCAACAATTCGGTCGACTTATTGAGATACACATAAAGTAAATTCAAATATTTTGTAACATTTTTTCAATTGTATACAAATCAAATTCACTTTGTGAGGCATTTCGTTGAAACAAAATTTATAAATTTCTGAATTCATTACACTTTGGTAGTTCGAAGCTATACTCAATTATGTCTGACAGTGCTGCGGTCACAGGTCTACTAAATGCGTTGCTTTGTGGCGCCACCGGCTATGGATTCTATGCGATGGGACCAACGGAGCATCCGTATGCCTTCTCGGCCTGTGTGATCGGGTTCTGTCATGGTCTGCTGGGTCTGGTCGAGTGCATAACTGGCGACGAGAATGCCAAAAATGCCCATGAGACAACAAATGCGATTATTGAGATAATACCCTTGCCTCTGGTCAACATCGAGTTGTTCTTTGGCGGCGAGGGCAACAATATTGCCTTGGGCCATGGACTGTTCATTGTCCCCATGGCCATATCTATGCTGGTACACTTTTTCAAGGGCGAGAGCGGCGAGGGCGATGAGGCAGCCGAAACCCTCAAGCTACTAACCATCCTGGGCAACATAACATCCTTATGCTACTTGGCCGTCAATGAGGGCTGCTGGGTTATGGGCGGCATGGCCATCCTCGCCTTTATGGCCAAATATGGCGCTGAATTCCTTGAAATTCAATGTGAGGGCTGCGGAAATCCAATCAAATATCTCAGCTGGTCTGGATTCTACTTCCTAACCAGTCTTGCCGTAACTGGCGAGAAGTAACTGTCCTGAATGTGAATGTTTCACAGGAAGGACGATCAAAATACTTGCAATTCACGAAGGATGCCAATTGATGCGTATCTATACTACCCGGAAGTGCGAAATTACAATTGGATAAATAAGCGATTACTATTTGAGTTTAGCGATTAAAAAAAAGTTGAGTACAATTTGTATCATATTTCAATGGAAGACAGATATACCTAGCGGGGTTTCGGATACTTTTTAGCAATGCAGGGCTGCAGATGACAGCAACAAACTTTCATCTGAAAGTTTAACTAGACAATATCCCGTAACTACCTTTACAGTTCACTTGATTAACCTTAAGAGGGATAAAAAAGGGTGATTTTAAAATTCTAGGGCTATGTATATTTGATTTACAATATTTTTGTTTCAACAAAAAATATATTGACAGCAATTTTGAAGCTTTAGTAATTTTTTGACAGATATAAAGGATAGAAGTGTTTGTCTCCTTGAAGACTTTCTGCTATATGCTCAATGGTAGCAAAACTTCGTCCTTTTATGGGTCCTTTCGGTTTTGGGAACAAGAAAAAGTCCCAGGGGTGCCTGCGGCATGATTGTGTTTTTTTTTTGACCAAGTGCATTATCGTGTTGTAAAAGCCATGAATTATTCTGCCGCAAGTTCGTGAGTTTCCTCTGCAAAAATAGTTTAGGAATATAAGGTAGTATTCAAGGCTTATTCCTTATTGGCCGTACGATCTTTTCGCAAGAGCACATGATGCACCAGGCCAATATAATCGAAGAGAAGAGTGATCACTGCACACTCTCTTTATTGAACAAAACTTATATGCATTGCGTACTAGAAATGTGATTGAGGAGAAAATCTGTGGGAGCTACAATCTTTAGGTTCGGGTGGGATCGGCAGAGATTTTAAATTCCACACTAAAGCGGGATGGCCAAGCCCAATCTCGATTTCCGGACGATAATAATCACAATTGTAATCCAATTCTATAGCTATCATAGAAACAATCGTATGAAATATAAGATCTTGTGTGAAAATCTTTGTTTTTACATATGTATTTGTGCATCTCAGCAGTTGAACAGTTAATTAGACATTAAATATTTAGATTGGTCATTTCGCTTAAGATAAAATCACTATATTTTATAGCTGTCATAGGATTAATCGGTTGTACATCAAGTTTTTGTATCAATCTTTGGCATGCCGAAGACTCTTCTTGCTCTGCATTATAAATGAAACTCGGAATTTGCGCAAAATATTCATTGTTTTAAGATTTGGTCACACTTTAAAGTACTAATCAATGAAAGGAAGCAAAAAAGTGCGCAAGCTGGGAGAAATTAAGAAAAATACATTCAAATTGTTCATGTTAAAAGGAATTCAAGTGGGTTGCCCAACCCGCGAGAAAAATTTCGGGATTAGCGTAATCGGAAAGAAAAAAGTGTTTCGGAACGGACGGGATAGGGATCTTAAAAGAACGATTGTAAATAGTAACCTCGATGGACGTAAACTTTCATTTGACTCTCAGCATTACTTTTAGTTAGCGGAGGAGCTGTAGAATTTTAGTGGGTTGTCTTATTGATAACTATTGCAATGACTTGGCATTGCCAGTTTATGATGTTCAATTGGCCCCGCCTGAGGCTCGGCCCCACCTAAGCCCATAACGCTAGCCGCAATGACAATAAGAACTAATAAATTTTAAGACCTAATGTCAACAAATGTTATGTAAGTACCGCACCACGCGTCGTGTAGCACGCACAATCGTCCAACGGCACCCCCCGCCTCCCGCGCCACCCGCATGCCGCCCAGCCAGGCCACAGAGTTGCACACACCGTGCTCAATGACCATGACGCCCCAAAGTTGTCGTTGTAAAGTCATTTAGCTGCGTCTTGAGCTTGTTTATTGTTTATTTTATAACTTATGCTGCGGTGAGTGGGGTGAAGTGAAGGAGGAGGTGGAGTTGGAGTTCGAGTTCGAGTTCGAGTTGGTACCACAATCGGAAAATCGTCGATGGTGCCTAGTTTCGATAGTTGTAGTATGCCCATCGGTAGAATCAAACAAATTATACTTATATTTATTTATATATATAACCAATGTTTTTGAACTAACTGCTCACTTTATATTTAGTTTAACATACTTCATTTTAAAATTACCTTTAAGAAATAGAAATTTGAAAAATTATAAAAATAACTTTTCTTACCTACTTAGGTCCCTAAAACGCATTTTATTTTGACTATCCGCATATCAATTGAGGCTCATTGAGTGCATAGCCAGTCCTGTGAACACCAACATTAAAAGGCATATAGTTTCTCAATTGTCGCTATAGTATTAGTTAGGGATGGACCATCAATATTTCCTATAATGATATTATTAATAATACAAGACCAGCAATCCTAAGCTCTAATTGAGATCTACATCTGTATGATGGGAAAGGCAATGTAGGGGTCCTAAAGCAAATTTTAGAAATCGTTTCAGTACCCGCTAAATGTTAGTAGAGTGTACGAAGCGCTCCAAATTATAATAGCAGAAATTAGTAAACAAGACAAACTGGACTAACGATATTTTGCAATTTTATTGATATTAATCTAGTTTTATCGTCAATCTTATGCCGATATTTGACAACGCGCAGTATAATTGCATTTATATATCATTTATCGAAGTATCGAAGTATTGCCAATGCTTATTAGTGAGCTTAATTTAATGTGCAATATACTACAAAAAGCAATTGCTTTTAATTACTCCCTGTACCCATAAAATGGGTAAAAAGGGGTACTAAATCTGTGCAAATGTATGTAACAGGCAGAAGGAGACATCTCCGACCCTATAAAGTATATATATTCTTGATCAGTATCAAAGGAGATATCGATTTGGCCATGTTCGTCTCTCCGTCCGTATGTATGAACGCAAGGATCTCAGCAACTAGAAGAGCTAGAGACACCAAATTTGGAATGTAGGTTTGTGTATAGCAGGAGCAGTTCACTGTTTTACAGTAACAATTTTCAAGATATAGATTTGGGATTTGGCATGTACAATACTTTAGTCATTCTTACTCTACTGTCCAAATTTCAAGTCGATCGGATAACAAACACTTTAATTAATTGAACAAACAAGATTCTGTGCTGGAGCGCGGGGGGAAGAAGCAGCACAGCAACCACTTAAAATGCCTCGCTTGTGCTGCGCTCGAGCTGTCGCTCGTGTGTGTGCGTCTTTTGTGTATGTGTAAGTGCACGTAGATGTGATCGGAAATTTTTGACCTGGGTACAGGGAGTTTTGTAGTCGGGTATACTCGACTAAAGCATTTCTACTTGTTTCCCATATGCAAAATACAAAATTCACAGAAGTTACACTTTAATAATACACATTACTTTATTTGGCATGTCTGATAATTGGCAAACCAAAAAAAACCTACTCAAAGAACGCACATAAAGTGATGGCAAAATCGCGATCCTGACACTTCATAAATTGAGGATATACACCAACATGTGTATCAAGTTTGGTTGCTCTAGCTTCAAGGGTGTGGACAGACGGACATTTCGCAAACCCAATATACTATTTTCCCTTCGGGAACATAGTATAAATAGTAAGTTTTTTTTACAATAAAAAAACAATCGCAAATGTATTTATTTTTCTTTTAGCAATAAATGAACTCATGAATTAATGCTTATCAATTTAAAAAATATAAATATATATATTTAAATATATATTAAAAATATATTATATTAATAAAAGATCTATGGTCCCTGAATTAATGGCAAGCTTTTAAAGTATTTACAAAATAAGAAACGCGTAATACAAGCGATTGAATCGATAGTATTTAAAAGTTGAATAGTGGTACAGTAGAAACCATCGATACTATCGATAGCGACATTATTCTTTTGCCAGCTCTAGTTGGTGCATAGCATAAGAGTTTGTGGGGTGGGCTAGACATGTGGTTCAACTTTTGTGTTCACATTTGATTGGCAGCTGACGAAACTGAAAATCAAGAACTGGTTGTTACAAAACTGTATGTTATCATAAGTAATTGGCCGTCATTGTCTTGGCCCGAGCTACACCAGCTTCAGTTTCAGCCCCAGCTCGAACTCGAACTGGAACTCCAACTATTATAACTCAGGCTTAGAGCTCCAGTTCCAGTTGCGTACTTAGTGTGACCTAAGCCCAAAAGCTTAGCATGCCCTAAAAGGCTTAGTGACTCCACTTGGGGCGATGAAGTCATCTGCAGCTAACTGATTGTCTTTTGACATTGATTTAACTGGCCCACGATAAAGTCCAGACAGTATTACACACGAACACATTGTTCTATTTATCTATTCGATAAATAGTATGTATGTATGTACTCGTATATCGATACATCCGGGTGACTACACAGCGAGTGGCACCCTCGGGTGGCCCCCGGCCACACTCCAATGTTTTGGGGTCGTTTATTGAACCCTTCGTATGATCCAGCATTGTGGGAAATTAGATTTATTACTTCGACCAAAAAAGATGATTAGGGGAATTTGAATACACTTGAAAATCGAGCCAGCGAACATCATCACATCACATCACATCGCACACAAAACACCCACTGTACTCGCTCTCACACACACCAAGTGAATTCAACCGAATTTTTGCCCCCAAGTGCTCTTCAGTGCTTTAGAACGTTTGCCGCATGAAACTGCTCCAAATACTAGACAAAAACGATATAACAACAATACAATAGATCCAATACCAAACACAATGCCCACTACACATGTCCATGGCTATGGAGATTGGGTTCTTTTGTATACAAGTGAACAGTTGCCTGGTTGAAAGACCATCTACGACACACTCTCAACCAATCAAAGTCATCAATATACACCACAACTTCCCGAAAGGTTTATACAAGTAATCTAATCATGTCCAAGTGGGCTCCCGAAATATGGCAATTGTACGGCATGAGCTGGAGTGAATTTAGCCAAGTCATCTATGAAAGGAACTACCAAATGCAATTATTCTGTCTTTGGCATATATTAGAATTAGGCAGGGAAATATTGACGTTTGCTTAAAATGAAAGTTCGACTGCATTACGTTTAACAAAATCGAAGAGGCTATCTTTGCCAGTATTGTTTTTCATACAAAAACTCAATTTTCGGGTTGTTTCTATAGCATATTAAACAAATGTCGTCAGATTTTAATAAAATTAAAGCAAAATATATAAGGTATAATAGTATATGTAATTCACAAGTGCTGAGTTTCGATATAAGTATACGTATGTTAAAGTTTTTTATACAATGCCATTTTTTTCATCCGGTTGTTTCTAAGATGTAAGATGCTGTAAGATATAGTAAAGCGACTTAAGCCAAATTTCATAAGCTTGTACAAAACATATTGAGACTTCGATTTGGTGAACTTGGTGAAATTATCTTTTATATTAAAGAAGTTTTTAATACAACTCAATTTTCGACAGCTGTATTATAATGTGGTCCAATTTTGATCAAATTTTGTCGGTATGGATAAACTATACCGTCACTACTATTTGGTAAGTTTGGTCAGGATGTCTTGAAGGTTTTCATACAACAAGTAAGCATGCTCTAGTCGTGTTTACTCGACCAAGAGGCACCCTGTAGCTACGTCTTGAATTACCAAAACAATTTTTTTGGGCATATACACATTAGTTTCTTGAGAAACTCAGGAATTATGTATGCCAAAAATAGCGGCTATATATCCTAAATTGTCCTCACAAGTCTTTCTTTTATTTGGGGGTGTGGGGGGAATTAGTAAAAACTTGAAACAAACTTGATCTGCGTATGGAATACAGGAACCTACAGTCCAAATTTGGTCTCTAGCTCTTATAGTCTCTGAGATTTAGGCGTTCATCCGCAGGGCCAGATCGACTCAGATATTGATGATGATCAAAAATATATACTGTACTTTATAGGGTCAGAGATGCCTCCTTCTATCTGTTACATACATTTCGACAATTCTCTACAGTTTATTATTCGATTTGAAACTTGTGCAATAGATTAAAAGTGACCCAAAAATCATGCATGCCTAAACTCATGGCTATATCTTCAAAATTGTAGCTGTAAAAAGATTTTTATCAAATTGCGGGGGTATGCGGGGAATTCTGTATATTGTAAATATGCATAGTATGGTATAGTCCTGAGATCTGTGCGGGATAGCATGGACAGACCGACTGTTCCATATATTTGCTCAATTTAATTATCTTCCTTTGCACATTTCATGGGTACAGGGTGTACAAATTTTTCTCCTACACAAAGTTTTCGACCGATAGTTTCTATAAGACACAAATGCAGCAACTTAAATAAAATTTCAATTGCTATTGGCGAGTTTCATCGATGCATCTGGCAAACCCAAAAAGTTTTCCATGCAATAACAAACTTCAGGTATAGTCTCGATCCTTGGTTCATTATATACTCAATTTTAAATTAAGTTTCTTACGAAATCTAGCAGCTATTATAATAAATGCATTCTCTCACAGGTATTTATTTTCGAGAAATCAATTTATTTATTTTTTAATGTCCAATAATAATAAGGATAGGTGTTCTTGGCAGGTAAGATCCTCCAGAACTATCGATTTAATAAAATAATTCAGATTACCATTGATAAAGTGGAAGCTTCGATTAAAGGATGAATGCGTCGAACCGGCTAAGTTGAATAGACCAATCACAAGACAAGCGCCAGTTCGGTAAAATATGTTACAGGAGAGAAGTCAACAGTCTTGAGTATCTTCGATGGGTTAATGAATTCGTGGTGAATATAGAAGTAAAGGTGGATAGAAGATTCGGGTGCGGAAAAGAAATATGTAAGTACAGCTTAATGGATGAAAGGAGAAATTAGTGCTGTCAAATAGAAGCCAATAGTTGGGATTGTCTTTCATATTAACTTCTTGAGCCGACTTACCTGAATTATCAGCGTTTTGAGAGTATAGTAATAGATAAACAGTGTTAACAAGGGAACAGTTTGAGGAGGAAGGCGTCGAAACTGATCCAACAACTACCAAAGAAATTATAATAATATAAGTTTGAAATCGTGCAAAGAAGACTTTCTGCTGCTAGGAAGAAATCAATTAACAGGAATGTCTAAGATTAAATTCTTGAGCTAACTTACCTGAATTAGCAGCGTTTGGAAAGTATAATCATACAACAACAGAGTAGATGAAGACACAAAATATGAAGGTAGTAGTAGTAGTACAGTGAAAAGAAGAATTCAGTATTTCATTGATGGAGTTGTAGCTTCGTTTAATGGATGAAGGATGAAGACGTCAAACAACCGGCTAGGTTGTATTGATCAAGGTAAAAGATTTTACAGGAGAAGATAAGTCAAGAGTCTTGAGTGTCTTCGATGGATTAATAAATTCGTGGTGAATATAGAAGTAAAGTTGGAAAGAGATTCGTCTGCGAAATATAAGCTAATAGTTAGGATTGTCTTTCATATTAGTTTCTTGAGCCGACTTACCTGAATTATGAGCGTTTTGAGAGTAAAATCATAGAAAAACAGAATAGATGAAGACACACAACATGAAGGTAGTAGTAGAACAGTGGAAAGAAGTGGAAGAAAAGAGTTCAGGATTTCATTGATGAAGTTGAAGCTTCGATTAAAGGAGGAAGACGTCGAACCGGCTAAGCCAAGTGCCAGTTCGTATTGACCAAGATTAAAGCTGCTGCTTGTAAAGAGAAGGCAACAGTCTTAAGTGTCTTCTTTATTAAATTCTTAGACCGACTTACCTGGAGCGCTTATTCAGCAGCATTTTAAGAGTTAGACAATTTGAATACATTTGAAGAATATACAAAAATAGAGTCCAATGATAAATATGAATCCATACACACAGAGTTTCTGGAACTCAAGCCTAGCCTCGATGGTTAGATGAATCCTTGGTGTTAAAGCTTGTATATAAAAGTAAAGGTGGATAGTAGAATCGGCTGCAGAGGAGATAAAAGTACAGCCGAATGGATGAAAGGAGAAATTAGTGCTGTTAAATAGAAGCCAATAGTTGGGATTGTCTTTCATATTATCTTCTTGAGCCGACTTACCTGAATTATCAGCGTTTTGAGGGTATATTAAAAGATAAACCGCGTTAACGAGGAAACAGCACATCAAGTCTGTGGAGTTGAAGCTTCTATTTAAGGAGGATTAATTAACACGAATGTCTTTGAGATTAAATTCTTGAGCCAATTTACCTTAAATAGCAGCGTTTGAAGATTATGTAATAAGAAACCAGAAATAAGAAACATTTTTCACTTTCTTTTTAAACTTTTTTTGAAGAGCAAATAAATAGTTTTTAAATTTTGTTGCCCCGATGTGCTCACTACCAAGCCGAACATTAAACTGTGGAACTGCTGTGCATGAGGATCTTTAAGTTTCGTCAACGCCTACTAAGTTCAAATAAATAGTTTGGGAATACGTGAAAGCTCTACTGAGTTCCCTAGTTTTATCATTGTATATCTGATTCTCTTTATTGAGAGAAGTTTTGACAAGCCTACTTAGCTCAAATAAAATTGTTGTCATTCTGTATCAGATTTTCTTATTCATTCCATTGTATATATCTTTTTCAATTCTTTTAAACAAAAATTCCTAATTTACTTAAAATCTGTCATAAGTAAGGACGATCATAAAATGTTGTTATTGAACTTGGCGTAGGAGAGATTCATTTTAATAGGGTTAGATTAAAGACTTTTAAAAGTTGTGTCTGAAGATCTGTGTGATTGTAATAGATTGGCTCATCGTTTATATGTGTGTGTTGAAGAAAAGTGTTTAGTTGCTTTGAGCTGTCCTAAATGGCAGATCCTGTTGCGAACACATAAGTGCACACTAAGGATGTAGACCTTCAAGACCGACTGGCAGGTTGTATCCCGTATGCTCAGATTCGTATCATAATTGTATCACAATATATAAAAACAGTCGACGATTTGTCAGGGTTGACCGCTATATTCCATCGGGTTAACCATGGGCCTAGTATAAGTAGATTTTAAGTCTCAATGGGCGAGTTATCATTCGCTAGAATCGCGGTGTCCTGAGGAGCTTCGCTGTGAAGAGAGAGAACAGTATGGGGGCCACAACACTCCCTCATCGGATCCTGTTCCAATGCACCATGATATACAACATTTCTGGCAGTTAATAGGTTTTGGAATGATCACCTATTGTCGATGTGCCGAAGATATATACCCTTCTTTTGTATACAAAAGCTCAATTATCAGCAAATTGTTTCTAGGGCCGGTATTAATAATGTGGTCCGGTTTAAATAAACTTAAAGCAAACTATATAAGGTGTAATAAGACTCTCAATTGCTGAGTTTGATTAAGATCTCTTTATAAACAACAAATTTGTTCAAGCAAAAACTCATTTTTCATCCGATTGTTCCTATGGCAGCTATAAGATATAGTGATTCGAATTCTACCAAATTTGGTTAGCCTGTACAAAACGTATTGAAACTCGGATCTAGTGAGTTTGTTTAAGATATCTTCATTAACAAAAACGTTTTTCATATAAAAACTCATTTGACGACCGATCGGTCCAATGGCAGCTATATGTTATAGTTTTCCGATCTTGATCAAATTTGTTCAACTTGTATAAACTCAACAAGATCTACTATTTGATGAGTTTAATCAGGATAACTTAAAAACAAAAAAGTTTTCATACAAGAACATGTCTCTCGACCGATCGTTCCTATAGGAACTGTATGTTAGAGTGGTCCGATTCGGCCGGTTTCGACATAAGTAGTGCCTGCAGCAAGAAGAAGGATCTGTGCCAAGCTTCTTCACGAGAGCTTTAAAACTGACCGATGGATTACTTTGTTGACTCGGCTATTGATCCTGGATCCTTAATATATATACTTTGTGGGGTTGGAAACGTCTCCTTCAAGGCTTTACACATTTCGTGACAAAATTATAATACCCTTTGGAATGGCATAAGCAATGAACTTAAATGACTTAAATATTTTAGAAAATCAAATACATTTTGTTACTGTTCTTAAAATAAAATAAATTGAAAAAGAAATCAAATTTTTGTAACCATTTGAATCAAATTTATCCACAAAGATGCAAATGCTTGCAATCAATTTCGAATTGAAAAATTTCGTCAAAAGTATTTCGCTCTAGAGTCTAAATAACTTTAATGCAGGGACTGTAAATGTTATAAGTAATATTCATACATATATAAAAATTGAATTTTAAGCATTATTTCTTGAATTTATTAGACCCTAGCAGGAGATTATAATTTTGTAATGGACTGAAGGAGACATTTCCGACCCAACAAAGTTATATATTCTGAATCAGCATCAATATATATCGACTCGGAGTCGATATAGCGATGTCCGTCTGTCCGTCTGTTTCTATGCGAACTAGTCTCTCAGTTTTAAAGCTATCGTAATGAAACTTGGCACAGACCCTTCCTTTTGCAGCAGGCAGTACATATGTCGGAACCGACCGGATCGGACCACTATAACACATAGCTGCTATAGGAATGATCGGTCGACAAATATGTTTTCGTATGAAAAACTTTTTTGTTTATTAAGGTAGCCTTACCAAACTTTTCCAAGCCGAGTCTCTAGACAGTTTATACAATCTGGCCAAATCAGACCACTTTATCACTATATCAAACTTTTTGTTTATTTCATATATATATTTCATAATATTTCATCCACACTAAGTGAGAGTTTAATAATACTTCAAATAGTTTCCTATAATTTGATCAAATTCGGAACGCATGGCTTCCTTAGGAGCAATCAGACAAAAAATAAGTTTTGTATAAGAAACATTCTTGCTAGGGTATTTACTAGCTTCGGCACCCGAAGATAGCCGTTCCTCCTTGTTTTTTTTTCAAGAAATAAAACTTATTTTTGAGATTTGTATTTTTCCTTAAAAATAATACTTATTTTGTGAATATATTTCTTCGCTCAGAAATACATATTTTTTACTCCCTGTACCCATAAAATGGGTAAAAAGGGGTATTACATCTGTGCAAATGTATGTAATAGACAGAAGGAGACATCTCCGACCCTATAAAGTATATATATTCTTGATCAGTATCAAAGAGATTTCGATTTGGCCATGTCCGTCTGTCCGTCTGTCCGTCTGTCCGTATGAACGCGTCGATCTCAGCAACTACAAGAGCTAGAGACACCAAATTTGGAATGTAGGTTCCTGTATACCATACGCAGATCAAGTTTGTTTCATATTTCAGATATCTCCCCCGTTCCCCCGCAAATCGATTAAAACCGTTTTACAGTAACAATTTTCAAGATACAGCTTTAAGATTTGACATGTACAATACTTTAGTCTCTCTTAATCTACTGTCCAAATTTCAAGTCGATCGGATAATAAACACGGAAGTTATTCACGAAAGAAGATTCAGTGATGCAGCGAGAGGGGGGAAGGAGAAGCACAGCCACCAATTAAAATGCCTCGCTTGCGCTGTCGCTTTTGCCGCCTGTGTGCGTGCGTCTTTGTGTATGTGTGTGTGTATGTGTAAGTGGACGTAGATGTGATTGGATGTCTTAGATCTGGGTACAGGGAGTTACGTAGTCGGGTATACTCGACTATAGCATTCTTACTTGTTCTTTATTATATATTTGGAAATAACGATTATTTTTAGAGTTATATATTTTGCTTTAGAATAAAACTTACCTCCTGAGTTTTATTTTTTGACACAGTAGACTAAGAAGAATACTTTTTACAGTAGTTTAAGAATGAAACAAGTATTATACATGCCAAATCCCAAGGCTATATCTTGTCCTTATAAATCGAGAGGAGATATCTGAAATGGGAAACAAACTTGATCTGCGTAAGGTATACAGGAACTTATATTCCAAATTTAGTGTCTCTGTCTCTTATAGTGGCTAAGACTGGCCAAATCGACTCGGCTATTTATGCTAATCAAGAATATATATACTTTATATGGTCGGAGATGTCTCCTTCTGCCTGTGTTAGCCATTGTATGGGTACAGGGAGTAAAAATATGTTTTCTTGTTGAGCTTTTCTGTATAACTTAAGACAATAAGAATCATTGCAACAATGGATAGTGCTGGCAACAAGGATGTTCTAGGTGTAGTTCTTTGTCATGTATTAATTCTCTTTCATTATGATTTTCTTTCTTTTAGAAATGGGTACACAATCATTATATACGGTCCCTACTTTAAAGTCTTGAGCAACTCCCTATCGAATACTCAGTCATTTAACCCACTCTGAACTGGGAAACTTACCCCAATTCCAGCCCGATCCAAGCCTATTGCTGACCAGCCTTAGTGCTGGGTTTTGGTATTGGGTTCTTTATCAGAACTGCTGCTGTCAACGCACTCTTCAAAATGTTATCTTTGAGTATATCATATAAGTGCCATACACATGGAAGGTGAAAAGCAACCCAACTGCTGCAATCATATTTGTAGTTTTATTAATTAGATCGTTTCTTGCCAGCAGCACATAGTTGTTGAGGAATAGCTCTGGGTGGCTATATGTTATGGTATAGGTATGGTATAGGTATGGTATAGGTATCGTATAGGTATGGTATGGAGGGGGTATACGAGTGGTTACTGGTATCGCCCTTATCTGGAATGCTCCAGATAACATTTAAAAGTCTCTTTTGGAATATTGTTTGAATTTCCATTTCGTAATTAAATATGAATCGAAATTGAAATTGAAATCGAAGGGCGTGAAAAATCATTAATCACCTAGGAAGTTTATCAAACAAAATTAATTTCACCGCCCAACTATTGACATCCATTTTAATCAACTTGAAAACAATATTTGTTGGCAGCAGGCAGTGTTAATTTCATTGTTAATAATGCATATCAATTGGGCAATTCAATATTTTATTTGTGTCATCGATTTGGCCGCATTTAAAATCGATCAGTACACACTCGTAAATACGGCAATTGTTATTGTTCTTTTGGCCAATTCGCATGTTTATTTCATAGGGCCAACAGAAAACTTATTGGCCATAAGCATTAACATTCAGCAGGCATTCCGGTTTCTTAAGCCCTGGCGGGAAGAATGTCGACGAATACAAAGATAAACACAAACAGAAAGACGATGACGATGACGATGACCCATAATGAGCTGGAGAGCTGAAGTTGTTGGATCGTAAAATTCTCGCCCCATAGCAAACAAATCGAAAACTTAAGAATGCGAATGCTGTAAACTTTTTGGAATTAGAATGTAAAGTGAAAGGAGTTCTACAGGTTAATGCCATGCCAAAAAGCGAACCAACAACAATACGCCAAACATATAAAACGAGTAAGAAAGCTATAGTCGAGTGTGCTCGACTTTCAGATACCCGCTAGACAGGTGCATAGTATCATTACTAATCTATCATTTCAGATACCATCTTCATCTTTCCGAATGTGCTTCAGTTGTAAAACAAACAGAGAATAGCTAAGCTCAGAAAAATAAATACCATAAAAAACAGAAAATCTCCCTGCAAAAAAAGATCATCCTAAAAGCTAGAAATAATGCCTACCTAGTAGAAATAATTTCTAAATTTAAGAAACTTCTTTCTTTCATAAATTCAGATAAAAGGGCTTGCTGCCTTTGCCTACAAAAGTATGGCGACTTTCTGCATGTTAGGGCATTTATTTTTCCGAGTGTACCTATCCGCATCATTAACCCATTGTTGCTCCTACCTAATTCCAGCCGAAATTATTCAATTTGGGTACTGTTTCAAAATCAATGGGCAATTGAGCAATGAGCTATCAAAAACATAGAAGTATTAAGACCCCTATAAATTTAGTGTCATCCTCGATAAGGATATTAGTATTGCATACCAATATTTACAAAGGTTTCCTAGTCTGGAAAGGCAGTTAGAGATCTAATCAACTGCTGGACATGTTTAAATTCAGTTAACAGTATTATTCAAAGAATGACTAAGATTTTCAGGAGATCTCGCTACTTTATCAACTAAGGGCATATAGCAATATGTGTACCAAGCTTGACAATAAACAAACTCAATGAACTAAATGGAAAACATAAATCGTTGTAAGAAATAAATAATAAATTTGATAAGTATTGTTGGAAGTGTATAATGTAACCTAAACCAAACAAAAGAAAAAAAAAACATTGTGGGAAAAATTTAATATATAATATTAAGCACATTGTAAAAGAATACGCAACCGTTAGATTCTTCTGAAATTGGAATACGGAACACGCCTGATCATAACCTTTATGGCCATGGCGTGGGTACAGGGTATAGAAAAGAAGCCTGCGGAAGATAGCGACAACTCTGGGATGCCAGAGCCGATGCCGGTTCGAGAAGGTGGCGAATAGTGAGAGGAGTGTTGGGGTGATGGGGTGGTGGGTGCTGCTGGAAGGCAGCAAAAGAGCTGTCTCAATGTGAGAGTATCTCTGGCTTTCCTTCTCTTAACTTTATTCGCATTGGCCTTAAGCTTTGAGCTTGGCGCTGTCTTCAAGCCAACTGCGGGGCGATGATTTAATGAATGAGGAATGACTGCATGAAAATTGTCTGGGCACGATCTTAACAGTCGGCCAATACTGCCTGGCCAGCCAGTTGGAGAGTTATCTACACACACACACACACACACACACACACACACACACATACACGCACGCACACACTGACACTGGGCAATAATGTATAAATACTTGCAACTGGCACTTGCACCTACTTTGTGGCCATTTCAATTGCTAACTAAAATTAACGCTAGCCGGCTAAAATCCATAAAATTCCAAATATTTACAGCCACCTTTAGAAGACTGTAAGCCAATATATCCCAGCGGTGGAAATAACTTACCGTTTGTCTCTCCATCATTTTCCTTGCAAGAATCATCATTTACATGATCATATAACGTTAAGCACAAGCCTTTATTTTGTATGAAAATATTGGTTATATCACTAAACTAAGGCCAACATCCGGTAATGCTAAAACCAAACTTTTCTGATGCATTTGAGGCTACAAATAACGGAAGTCAATAAATCTCTTATCAAATCTTTACTTAATATGAAAGAAACAAGTAAGAATGCTATAGTCGAGTATACCCGGCTACGAAACTCCCTGTACCCAGGTCTAAAACATCCAATCACATCTAAGTCCACTTACCCATACACACACACATAAACAAAGACGCACGCACACAGGCGGCAAAAGTGGCTGTGCTTCTTCTTCCCCCTCTCGCTGCATTACTGAATCTTCTTTCGTGAATAACTTCCGTGTTTATTATCCGATCGACTTGAAATTTGGACAATAGATTAAGAGAGACTAAAGTATTGTACATGCCAAATCTTAAAGCTATATCTTTAATATTGTTACTGTAAAACGGTCTTAATCGATTTGCGGGGGAACGGGGGAGATATCTGAAATATGAAACAAACTTGATCTGCGTATGCTATACAGGAACCTACATTTCAAATTTGGTGTCTCTAGCTCTTGTAGTTGCTGAGATCGACGCGTTCATACGGCCAGACGGACAGACAGACGGACATGGCCAAATCGAAATCTCTTTTGATACTGATCAAGAATATATACTTTATAGGGTCGGAGATGTCTCCTTCTGTCTGTTACATACATTTGCACAGATGTAATACCCCCTTTTACCCATTTTATGGGTACAGGGAGTAAAAACTGGACAAGTTTCGCACCGATTGAGCTCACATTTTGACACAAAATATTACAGTTCGCTTCAAGGATTGCCTTTATCTATTTTTCGCTTTAAATATATACCGGCGATCGCGAGAAAACAGTTTATTTTACGTGTACCGGCCGGATACGGCAAGACTTTCCCGTATCCGGAGGTTGAAAAAAAATCTACCACCGCGGGCGGAAAACGGTTGAATGCAACTTGAACAAGTAAGAACGTTGCAGTCGGACGTACCCGACAGCAGAATACTCTGTTCCTAGTCCGGTATAATTTGCCTATTGGTGGGTTCGGAAAGAGACGCGAAGAAAACAGTAGTCTGTATGTCAAATTTGATGACGCGATCTCGACACTTCATAAGTTGAGGGTATTGCGTTTATACCGACAGACGGACAGACGGACATTTCGCAAACACAATATACTCTATTTCGCTTCGGGAACAGAGTATAAAAATCTACTCTAATCCAGCATCACGGACGGGAAATGAGCTTAAGGTCAAATATGTGGCTTCTAAGTTCTTCATACCCAAAATAGTGGTAAGTTATGTGTGTTTAATTCTTACTTTCACATCCATGCAACAAATACTGTGTCATAGTAATATGTATAATAAAATATATAAAAATAAAATAATAATCTTTTGTTTAAAGTTCGCCCAAAAATATTTGTGAGAGAACTTGACTTGACTTCAACCTTGGTGAAGTTGACCTGGGCAGACTTTCCTTAATGTTCGGAAATGTCTGCCTTAGAGCTTTTCACATTTAGTGAGAAGATTATAATACATAAAGCTAAAGATTTTCTGAAAGTACCTTATATATGTATGTAGAATATAAAGCCTACCATCTGGTTAAGTTTCAACTTAGAAATATTTGGCTTTGACTGCCAGCTTTTCTCACCATATAGTCTATTAAATATTTGAAAAGAAATTCTAAGAACAACGGGGTGTATTTGTTCAAAAACTGTTCACAATTGAAAAAATATTGATCGATTTTAGAAATTTTTTTAATAGCATAATTTAATTTTGATTATACTGAAAAAGGTCATGTTAATTTTAAGAAAAATTAAATCTGAAATTTATTTAAATGTATTTTTGTTAAAGAAGGATAAATGAATAAATTATTGAAATAAGTAAAATAAACTGATTTATGGGAGAGTACATACCAAATCTGAGAGACCAAACTACTCTAGTCTCTATCGTTTTATTCTGCAGAAATCCTAGCCATACTAATTGGCTGGTTAGTGAATTGATTGGAAGTGATATTACTTGGCTTAAGAGCGCAAGCTAGGGCCTGTCATCTGCCAAGTGCCCGTTGAAGGCTGGGCTGAAGGGGAGAACGGATGGCGGCATAATGGGACAGGCGGGGGAGGAGCTGACAGATTGGATTGCGGGATATGCTGGGTTAGGCATTTTGGTATGAACAAATCCGTGGACTGTGAGAACGCCAGCTTGCGGAAGCTGAATATTAACACCGAAATAGTTTTGTGTAGGATTAGTGACAAATATTTTGGGTAGCAATGCAGACAGGCGAGTGGGCGGCCGCCGGAGCGGAGACAGCAGAGACGACGATGCCTCAACGCCTGGCAACTGGGCGAGGGTGAGGGTGAGGGTGACGGTGGGGGAGACGGAGGTCGCAACACGGCAACACGGCAACAGCAACAACGAGAACGACAACGACATCGCAACATCTTCATCTTCCGCATGTCTGGGCTATTTTTATGCAACTAATCGCCTAGAACGCCGACGGCGACGCTGGCAGAGACTTGGAAAGCGTCGCCAAACGCCAGACGCCAACGCCAACGCCAAAATGGCAGCCACTGACATGCCCATCAGGAGTGAAAAGTGGGCGGGGAACGGAGTCGATGAAATACCTGAAAAGCCATCCTCGTTGTCAGAACGAAATTTGGTTTCATATACCACTTACCTTGCTGCGGGTATTATAGGCCTCTCGCCAAATATGTAACATCCTAATGGAACCCATAAAATACTCTCATATACATATATATATATAGGTTTGGCATCAGCAAGCCGCTCCCACACTGGGGGAAAAGATTATTTTTATTTCAGGGACTGTAACGGTTATAATTTTTAAAATAAAAATTATAGAATAAAAATGATTCTTATCAAAAAATTGAAAAAAAAAACTATTATTTTGCGATGGAAAAAAATTATGAAATAATAATTAGATTTTAATTTTTTATTAAAAATCATTATATTCTTATATTCAATTATTTTTTTATACAAATCAAAAATAAAAGTTATTTTTCAATTTTAAAATAAAAATTAAAAATAAAAATTACTTTTAAATTTTTATAACAAAAATTGAAAATAAAAGTTACATAATTATTTTTAAATTAAAATTAAAACTTAACTATTATTTCAATACTTTTTTCAATCGCAAAATAATAGTTGTTTTTGAATTTTTTTTATAAAAATAAAAGTTTATCCTGTTTCTAGGATACTGCATCCCGAAAATGTGTATGAAACATTTTTGCCATTATCTAGATACATTTTTACGGTTTTGATTTTTTGTAACTCATAACTCTTATTTGCGTTCCCTGATATAAACAAGATAAACTAGACTTCTGGCAATTCTGAATTAATTTTTAAATATTTCATGCAACATTTTTTATATCTTTTTCAATATTTTTTTGATGCAACATGAGTGCCAAAATATTATATTCCAGCGCTAAATCGGCTTTATATTTTTGTTTTTGTTAATAAAATCATTTTTATTATAATTATTTTTATTTCCCTTACAGAAAATGTATTTTGTCAGCATAGCTCTGTGGATGAGACGTTGTACATATACGATCAGATCACTTTATTATATACCATTTGTCATTTGACATAACATTTGCCCATAAAAAGAAATAGTGGGATCCCTGATGTTCCATACGATGAACGAACTTTTTCTACTCTACCTAAATTTTGACTTGTGGGAAAAGCTGAGTAGTTTAAAAGGTATTTGTTTTCTAAAACATAAAAAACAAATAAATTGCAGTTGATTGCGTAAATCAAAGAAATAAAAGAAAAAAAGTCTACAAAGTATGTTTCAATAAAGGTTTTATAACCAGGTTAACCTTAGGATTGCATGTTTGGTTACTTTTAACCAAACAATAGCCTGAGAAATTATAGAAAAGCTTCACTTATTATATTTTTCATCCTTATAAATACTATATAATAATTATGTGCATAATACTCAAAGCAATAATGTAAACCCAACAATATAGTGAACATTTAAGTTCTAAAATTTGATCGGCCACTCTAAAAAAAAACCAACAAGTCATCATTTTATTTATATATATATATGCTTTATTGCCTTCGTATTCCGAATTTTTCCTTGAGGTAACGTAATTTTAAAATTTCCAGAGTTACTTTATTTAAAAATGATGTGATTTATGACTTACAAATATTGCATGACCAAGGAAACTTGGGCATGAAAACCTTAAGTTAGAACTATGATAAAACTTTGAACTACGAGAGCTTCTTGCTTAAAAGTCATTATAATCAGTGCAAAAAGCTAATTATATTTTCATCAGATCAAATCGCACATGTAGTAATGAATTTGATCTGCAGATGTCGCTATATAAATCTATAATAACAACAAATATTTTACCTATAATATTTGAAGATAGTTTTTCAGTGAAATGTAAAAACATAATGAATTATAGCTTATAATATTTTTTGGGTCGGGACTTAATGTGTGTGATCAGAGTTCTTTGATAAATTGTAAGCTCTGTTCTGATTTTGTATGGAATTATAAACAATTTAATCATAAGCAACATCAGGAATGACAAGGACATCTTAACCAATGTCACCAATTGCAAGTTTTCCTATGCTAAGCCTTTTCTAAGCTACACAAAATTGATGAGAACCAGATTACACTAAGAAAAAGAAATGCCATAGAAACCAGAAAATGTACCTATCCTTAAGATCACCCAAAAAGCCGGAAATAATAATTCCAAATTAAGAAATATATTTCTACAATTCAGTAAAAAATATGGCGACATTCTGCATTACACTTAGAAAAAGAAATGCCATCGAATTCAGAAAATTGGCCTATCATAAAGCTCATCCTAAAAGCCGGAAATGATTTCAGCTTAGTATAAATAATTTCCAAATTTACGAAAAATATTTCTTCAATTCAGAAAAAAATATGGCAACATGCTGCATTTTAGGGCATTAGTTTTCCTCAGTGTACTTTACCTAACAGTTGCTATTGAACTGTATTTAATAAGCCTGTCTTATAGGGTATTCAACATTCGGTGCCTTAAAAATTGTTTGCCTTTTTAGCTTTTCTGTGTTAATAATTTTGGAGTGAAAATTTTCATGTTGCCATAGGACGCACATAAATTAATTGAATTTTATGGGACAATTTTCAATTTTCCCCAAACTATTTGGCCCGCCGGAAAATTCCAAAAAGCCAAACGCGTTGTATAGAGTTTATTTTTAAGCTGGAATGGAATGGAATTTCTATTTGTCAGCACCAAAACGTGCACAAGTATCTGTTTCTGTGTCTGTATATACTTACCATAATATGCCTGAGTATATTTCCATGGACTCTATTTATTTTTATACAAAACATATTTGTACGAAAACGGGGCTAAATTTTCCACAACACACGCACACAACACAATTGTAAAGGTGAGTGAGCATTGTCTGTTTGGCCCCGAAACACCATGCAACAAGGCACAAGTTTTCATTTTCGGTTTTCATATTCAAATATATTGGAAATAGAAGACCTGAATGTGAAATTTGCATTGAACAAAAGAAGAGAACTGTCAGTAGGAGTGGTAGTAGCAATAGTAGTTATATAGTATTAATAATTGTGGTTATAGGAGTAGAAATAATCGAAGCAATGGTGGGAAGGTAGTAATTGTATTAAGTGAACTAAAATTAATAAAAGTTGTAATGGTGACAATGATAGTAATAGTAATGGTGGTAGTAATCGTAGTAAATGTAGGAAAAGTAGTAGTAGTGTAGTAACAACAGTAATAGTAGTAATAGTAGTAAGAGTAGTAATAGTAGTAATAGTAGTAATAATAGTAAGAGTAGTAATATTTAGTAGTAATAGTGGTAATAGTAGTAGTAGTAGTGATAGTGGTAACAGTAGTAATAGTAGTAATAGTAGTAATAGTAGTTATAGTAGCGAAAGTATTGTAGTAATAATAGTAATATAAGTAATAGTAGTAATAGTAGTAATAGTAGTAATAGTAGTAATAGTAGTAATAGTAGTAATAGTTGTAATAATAGTAAGAGTAGTAATAGTAGTAATAGTAGTAATAGTAGTAATAGTAGTAATAGTAGTAATAGTAGTAATAGTAGTAATAGTAGTAATAGTAGTAATAGTAGTAATAGTAGTAATAGTAGTAATAGTAGTAATAGTAGTAATAGTAGTAATAGTAGTAATAGTAGTAAGAGTAGTAAGAGTAGTAATAGTAGTAATAGTAGTAATAGTAGTAATAATAGTAAGAGTAGTAATATTTAGTAGTAATAGTGGTAATAGTAGTAGTAGTAGTGATAGTGGTAACAGTAGTAATAGTAGTAATAGTAGTAATAGTAGTTATAGTAGCGAAAGTATTGTAGTAATAATAGTAATATAAGTAATAGTAGTAATAGTAGTAATAGTAGTAATAGTAGTAATAGTAGTAATAGTAGTAATAGTAGTAATAGTAGTAATAGTAGTAATAGTAGTAATAGTAGTAATAGTAGTAATAGTAGTAATAGTAGTAATAGTAGTAATAGTAGTAATAGTAGTAATAGTAGTAAGAGTAGTAGTTGTAGTAATAGTAGTAATAGTAGTAATAATAGTAATAATAGTAAGAGTAGTAATATTTAGTAGTAATAGTGGTAATAGTAGTAGTAGTAGTGATAGTGGTAACAGTAGTAATAGTAGTAATAGTAGTAATAGTAGTTATAGTAGCGAAAGTATTGTAGTAATAATAGTAATATAAGTAATAGTAGTAATAGTAGTAATAGTAGTAATAGTAGTAATAGTAGTAATAGTAGTAATAGTAGTAATAGTAGTAATAGTAGTAATAGTAGTAATAGTAGTTATAGTAGCGAAAGTATTGTAGTAATAATAGTAATATAAGTAATAGTAGTAATAGTAGTAATAGTAGTAATAGTAGTAATAGTAGTAATAGTAGTAATAGTTGTAATAATAGTAAGAGTAGTAATAGTAGTAATAGTAGTAATAGTAGTAATAGTAGTAATAGTAGTAATAGTAGTAACAACAGTAATAGTAGTAATAGTAGTAATAGTAGTAATAGTAGTAATAGTAGTAATAGTAGTAATAGTAGTAATAGTAGTAATAGTAGTAATAGTAGTAAGAGTAGTAAGAGTAGTAATAGTAGTAATAGTAGTAATAGTAGTAATAATAGTAAGAGTAGTAATATTTAGTAGTAATAGTGGTAATAGTAGTAGTAGTAGTGATAGTGGTAACAGTAGTAATAGTAGTAATAGTAGTAATAGTAGTTATAGTAGCGAAAGTATTGTAGTAATAATAGTAATATAAGTAATAGTAGTAATAGTAGTAATAGTAGTAATAGTAGTAATAGTAGTAATAGTAGTAATAGTAGTAATAGTAGTAATAGTAGTAATAGTAGTAATAGTAGTAATAGTAGTAATAGTAGTAATAGTAGTAATAGTAGTAATAGTAGTAAGAGTAGTAGTTGTAGTAATAGCAGTAGTAGTAGTGGTAAAAGTAATAGTAGTCGTTTCAGTAGTAGAATAAGTAGTAATAGTAGTAAAATCATCAGTAGAATCAGTAGTAATAGTAATAGTAGTAGAATCTGTAGTATTAGTTGTAGAATCAGTACTAACAGTAATAGTAGTGGAATAAGAAGTAACAGTAGTAGAATCAGTAGTACAATCACTTGTAATAGTAATAGTAGTAGAATCAGTAGTATTAGTAGTAGAATAGTGGTAAAATCACTAGTAATAGTAGTAAAATCAGTAGGAGAATCAATAGTAATGGTAGTTAAATCAGTAGTAAAATAGTAGTAAAATCAGGAGTAGAATCGGTTAGTAATAGCAGTAGTAACAGTAGAACTTAATAGCAGTAGTAATAGTAATAGTTGGATTAACTGTGGTAATATCAGTAGTAATAGTAATAGTAGGATTAACTGTGTTAATAGTAGTAGTAGTATGGAATTTCCGGAACTGTTGTTGAACGAAACTAGTTGTCGGGAAAATACCTGAACCTATGCCCGAACCGAACCATTTATTAAAAAATAGGTTTGATTAAAGAAAAGTTAGGACATCCAAATACTTTCGGAGAGTTCCCGAATAATACAAATAATAGACAATTTATGCGCATTAATGAGCCGCCATACAGTGTTGTTAATCGAGAACTTCCAAGATCCAATATGTTATATTGTGTTGCTCTAATTTCGTAAAAAAAAAATAATATAAATTGTAAAGTTTTTATTTGTAAATTCGAAAAGACGTTGAAGAAAAACCTGGATTCAGTATTATGTAACGTCATGTGGAAATTTTTCTCTGTTTCCATGAATGATAGAAATAGATACGTTTATTGGTATACTCGTAAACGAAAGAATTGAATCATTGAATCACCAACTATAAGGCAAAAAATCAACTGTTGAAACTGGTAATAACACCGAATGCATTTGAGTAGTATCGATAGACGAAGCAACCTTGATAGTGACTTAAAATAATAGTTACAGTTAAGAAATAAGTGTGATAGAATTCAGAAAAGCACCCTATAGTAAGGGTCACCCCCAAAAAACTAGAGATCATTTCTATTTTTTAAGAAATACATGTTTTCATATCAGTCTTCCTTTATTCACCCTGAATTGTTGACGTCAAGCCTGCTAAATATTTCATTTACAAACTATACGTCGCTAAGCACACATTGTATCAATAAGGGACGGCACTCCCATTCATTATGACAAACTAGCTTCATTCTATCAAACTCATATTGAAACAAAACCAGCTGGCTTACCTGAATAGATCAGCTAGTACCGAACTTACTTAAAAGAGTGAAAAAGTTCTGAAAATAAATAAAACAGAACTGTAAGGGTTAGAATCTTAGATAAAGGGATAAGCTTTGGTGCGGACTTGCAATTTCGAATGGACCTGTTGATGAAAGTAATTAGATCAAGCCGGGATCGCACAGCAAGTGGGTCAGAGGTTAAGGCATCCGCCTTACAGACGGGAGCACTCGGGTTCGAATCTAGCCGGCTACCACTCATATACGGACAAGTTTGGACGAAAATTCTAACCAAAGGGTCACTGATGAGGATGCTTGGTAGCATCCGAAATGGCACTTTTACAGCCAATACTTTTTATACCAATCTTTTTATATTATTTATATATATTTACTTATTTCCTAAATACAGAAAAAAGGTTAGTATGACGACATTTATTTTTCCTCGTGTATAATTTCCCATCAGCTTTGACAACCTGCGAACTCTTGGGTAACAAATGAACAGGTCAATGATAAGTTGTATCCCAGAATGATGTTGCACAGTGCCACTAATCGGGGGCAAAGGTTCGCTGGGGCTCGTTGTCACTTCATAATGCGAAATGCCGTTGCTTTCATATTGACTGAGTTTTATTATTATTTAATAAGTGCTGAGCGTTGTGAATTTTCACTGGAAAATTTCAAACCAGGCGGCGACGTGACTTCCGTTGCCCATGCGAAAAACTTTTCTCACTCTGTATGGAGTGTGTGTGCATGTGTGTGCGTGTGTGTTAGTGTGTGTGTGTGTGTGTGTGTGTGTGGCTGTCAACAGGATATGTCTACTGCGTCGACGGTTTGTTGATGGCATAATTAATGCCTTGCTGTGACAACAGCAAAAGCAAAAGCAACAGCAACAGCAAAAACAACATCAAGTTTTGAACTCAGTTCGTCGGCTATGTAGCCAGGCACTTTCGGCATTCGGTTTTGAAGTTTTTTCCAATATAAGCACAAGCTTTTCCGGTTTTCCTCGCGTTGCTGCAGCCGCCTGCTTTCCATTTGCCCCGCTTGTCGCCAGACGCCTGCCACAAGAGGAAAATCGGAGAAAAATTGAAAAGCCAACTGCAAGTTTGATTGACAGCCAACAAAGCAGCTGAGCAACTCAACAAGTCAAAAACTGAGCAACGCCTCTTCTAATTTGCCACGCAAAGCTGTAAAAGGTTTCAGAGTTTTAAATTTTCTTCTTATTTGCCCGAATTTTGTGGAAAAGTTTGCCTTTGAAATATGAGCTGGGAGCAGCGTTCAGCGACATCAAAACTGGGCACTTTAACAGCCAGAAATGCCTGAGATGGGAAAGGGTAATACTTAATAATAGATGGGAAAACTATCTGAACTAAGTACATACATATATCTGAGATCTATGGCAACAGATATCTATACCTCAATGAAAGGAAAAGGAAATGTTTTCATTCAGTTTTACAATCAATTCATAAATAAACATCCTCTTCTTCAAATAGTCTGCCTCAAATGCGTCTCCTTAAATATATTATATATATTTATTTAATATTAATTTGTAGAATTTTTATCTCATATACGAATAAGCTTGGACTTGGACAGAAATATAATGGGATTACAGAAAGTATGGACCAGTAGTTAAGGCTAAGGAGTAAGAAATTATTGTTAATTTAATCAAACGAATTAACCAATCTTTCTTCTCGAAAGGCAGCTCAATAGATTTTATGTTCTAACCAGTTTACACCAAATATCGGAATCTTTCTATTTTAAGCTGATGATATAAGATATTTTATAGGAAAAGAAATGATCAAATCTCTTTCAAGTCATCCTTATAGAGTATCTATGAAGAATGTAGAAGCTTTTGCCGTTCCACCTTCCAATTAAAATTCCACCCTAAACTCCATTTGTCATGTTTTCTCTATTATTCATCCTATTAAGTGTTTACACTGTCCTACATTTGATTCATGGCAATGAGCACCTTTCGAAATAAATCTTAGTTTCTCAACAGGAAAAAAGAAATTAATTCATAAAATATTGTGTGTAAATTAGAGGCAATTATATGTGGGTTGACTTTGTGGGCACAGCTACACTCAGAAAAATAAATGTCATAGACTTCAGAAAATCACGCCAAAAGCCAGAAATAATTTCGAAATTTATGAAATATATTTCCTAAATTCAGAAAACATTCTGGCTAGATGCCTCTTGGTTAAAAACGACGTTCTGCATTTTGGGCGTTTATTTTTCTGAGTGTACGAGTATGTATGTACTTTCCATTGTTGTAGCCGGGCCGGGCCAATCCCAAACCCAACTCCAAGTTCGTCAACATCAACTGAAAGCCTGCAGCCTGCTGTGGCGCCCCAGAAATGAATTGAGTGCTTGTCGAAAGTAAAAACTAGGCCCAGCTAGGAAAAACGAGCCAAATGTGAGCAAAAATAAATAATCTTTTGCATTCCCTCTGCTCAGTCGAGGCGGTGGAAACCCGTCTGAACCGAGCGGCGCCTTTTTGTTGTTGTTCCTCGATCGAAGACAAGCTCAAACCAATTCAATGTGAGCCCAAACTCGAAGCCAAATGCGAATACGAATCAGAATCCGAGTCCGAGTCCGACTCCGAATCGGAGACTCCCCCCGCACACAACCGATCGGTTGGCTGACAGATTGCGTTGTGGCAGACAATACGACGCAGCCAGCAACTTGGCCCAGAGGCCGTTAAGAGGCCGGTTGCCGGCTTGGCAACAATGCGGATACGTGCCACAGTTATGCATGGGTGTATCTGTATTTGTGGCAAGTATCTGTGTTGGCCTAGCCGAGGATCGTAGACAAAACGCGGCTTACATTGTTTCAGTTTCTGTTGCCGTTCGCCGTTCTCCGTTCTCCGTTCGCCGCTTGCCTGCATCAGATAAGTTAATTGGCCATTTTGGCCCAAAGGGAAACAGCACAACAGTTGCCAGCTTGCCAGCTTGCAATTGCTGGCTAGCAAAACCCGTTGTGTTTTGGGGGCTGGCACTGGGGCTGGGGCTGGGGCTGGGGCTGGGGCTGGGGCTGGGGCTAGGCTGGGCTGTTGCCGTGCCCCGTGAGAGTGGCAACAGCTTGGTTGGCCGCGCCGTTGCGGGCCGGGGCGGGCGGGCAGAACGTGTACAATGTGAGCCACGTTAACACCGCCGACAACTCAGTAATCCAGTGACACAGTTTTCCAATTCAATTCATTTGTTGTTGCTGGATGTGCCGATCAGATCGCGACCTGCATTCGATTTCGATTTCGATCCATGCATTCTTCTAACAAATCCCACAATGTGTACACTCAGCAAAATAAATGCCCTAAAATGCCATACATATATTTTTAAAATTTTGTTATTATTTGTACTAAACAGAAATCATTTCTAGCTTTTAGGGTGATCTATATTATAAGTTTCTTTTTGTTATGAAATGTGTATATATTTTTATTAAACTAGTTTTCGGTAAACTATCGTGGCAGCTTAAGCAAACTATAGGGGGGAAATTAAAGGATTATACATACATATATAGGGAATTTACGAATTACTTATATATTCACATTACACACATTATATACAAGGATATTTCTATATACATTTAACAGCTAAAGGAGGTGAAAGAGAATATGGGTTAGGTGAGGATTCGAGCAGGATTCATCCTGAGGATGAGATCTTTAATAGGGTGATTTTCTGAAATTTATGGCATTTATTTTCCTTTTCCTTTTTCCCTGCAAGTAAAAACATAGCGAACATATATCAAGTGGCTACTTTATCGTCTAAGCCTACTATTATACGATGGAATTTTAAGTTTTCTTCGTCAACTTTTAGCTTGAGGGGCACCTGCCCCGCTTCTCAACAAACAGAACTTAACGTGGAAACTTCACGATGGAATTTCAGCGTCTAAGTCCAAAGTCTTTAACTCTGGCTTAAGTTCCTAATTCTGATTTGTTTTGTATTCTTAAACCTAATCAAATGTCAAAAAACTTGTAACCGAACCATTTTTGAGCAAACTTGTCAAAATTGAATACAATCTTTGATTTCTTGTCAAAGTTAATTTTAGTTTACTCAAACAAAAAGAAACATATTGGAAACACATATAATATATATTAATAATCATGGCAAGAACAAAATATATTATAATATTTAGTCACATTAAGTTAAAAATAAACGGAATATATTTTTGAAATATAATTTTATTGTTCAGATTAAATGGTGCGGTAAATATATATATATATATTTGGTTCCGGGTTAAAAGGGCAGTTGTTGAGCACATAAATAATGTTGCAAATTTTAATAAAGATTTTCTCCCACGCATTTCAAAAATTCAACTTAAAGATTTCAAAATTAAAAAGATCTTATATATATATATACATATATATATATATATTCTTTTTTTTGATTTAATAGAGCTAATGGTTTTGTGCAAGAAGAACGGGTAGGTAATAAAATGTTCTTGGGCGATTGCCAATATATTTTATATTCATTAATTAAATATGTATTTTGTTTGATTTGCATAAATTACCCAAAAGAAGACTTGCTGGAAATTTCCCAAATTCACGGAAATTACTCAAATCTCACAGAAATAGATTGAGTTTGACAATAAAACTTAATAAATTTGTTGCTGGTCTTTGCTTTGTTAATCAAGTAATCAGACAGACTCTGAAACAAATGAATGCATTCACAAATACTAAGCACTTGCAAGTACTTGAAAGTTCAGAAACTTCCAATTGAACTTGGAACTTAAATTTAAATTTATTAAGGCTAGAGATATTTATTAGAAACGAGACAAGAAAAAGTACTTCATTTGGACTGTATTAAGAAATCCAAATTTGAATTTCAGTTTTTCAAATCAAGTTGCACTTTGAAATCAATTTATTTATTAATATATCCTCAACTGATCTTACAAAGCTTAAATTACTTCTTACTTACAGTAAAACGTACTCATTTCAGACAAAGTTAGGCAATATTTCTTAAAAAATATGTGCAAAACACACATTACTTATATTATATTATACTTATACTTATACTTAAGGATATAAAGTAAGCTAAATACACAAAATAAGTTAAACGGGAACTTAAAAAAACACTCAACATTAATAAATCTTAAGGACTTATATTATTCAGTTTGCTTTTTTGTTCATCTACAGCAATTTTCTTTTTTCAAAATTAAATAATAACAGCATTTCATAATCAGCATTTCAATGTTGTTATTAATCAGGGTACGCAAATAAGAGTTATGAAATTAAAAAAAACCGGAAAAAATGATCTAGATAAATGGAAAAATGTTACATACACATTTTCGGGATGCAGTATCCTGGAAATAGGATAAACTTTAATTGTTAAGTTTTATAAAAAATTGAAAAAATAACTATTAGTTTTCGATTGAAAATAAGTAATGAAATAATAGTTACATTTTAATTTTTATTTAAAAATCATTATAAAACTTTTATTTTGAATTTTTATTACAAAAATTTAATAGTTATTTTAACATTTTCATTTTTATTTACAAAAGTGAAAAATAACTTTTATTTTTGATTCTTGTAAAAGATAACTGAATATAAGAATATAATGATTCTTAAATAAAAATTAAAATCTAATTATTATTTCATAATTTTATTTTCTTCGATCGCAAATTAATACTTATTTTTAAATTGTTTGATGAAAATCAACAATAAACTTTATATTTTATAATTTTTATTTTAAAAACGATAACTGTTACAGTCCCTGAATTATAGTCCTGAAGTTGATCAAATCTCCAACATTCGCGCATTTGTGCCAACAAAAATAGTTGATTTTTACTAAACACTTTTAATATTTATATATTTTTGCCATATTAACCAGCGATTAACCAGTACCTAAGATAAAGTCATCGAACTAGTCATGAGAATATATTTTTCAATCAAATGTGAAAAACATTTTGATCAACTTATTATTAATATTAAGAAGAAGCTGTTTAAAATGTTTGAAAAAAGAAATATATATATGATTATAAGGGAAAAAAACATTCAGGTCTGTTTTCTAGATGTTTCTCTTCAATCCGATTATTCAGTTGAGTTTCGGAATTAGGAAGAGCTAACGATTGCGTTCCCGAATAATTTGATTTGAATAGGAAATGTTAGCAGGCCTGATATTTTCGATAGTCAAGTTGAGGAAACCAGAAGCAATCAAAACTATCGATTGTTTGGGATAATCAATTAGAAGACTTATAGTTATATTTGCTGACACATGACATCGATTAACTGATGAGTACATAAACCTGTTACGATTACAATCGTTTCTCTGTTTCTTTGACTATTATCGTCGATGATTTTGTTTGTTTTTGTCGCTAATGTTTGCTGTCAACGGTTCAATGTCAGGCATGGTAGTAAAAAGGTTTTGCCATTTTGATAATTTAATTAAAATGACATGACAATTTGCAAGTTAATTGCAAAATTGCAAACACACACGCACACACAATGAGAAATGCAGAAATGATTTAAACAATTGCGCAAAAAACAAATAAACAAAGCTTTAACAGAAGTTGCTTGATCAAATAATTGTCGCATGCAACCTGGCTGATGCAGAATCATTGAGCGTATCAATTAATGTGTGTAGCAGACCCACACCCACACCTACACACACATACACCCACGCGCACACACACCCACACCCACACACACTGATAAAAAGCAAGCAAAGAAAATTTTGCATTTTCATTCATAAAACGCAGCTCCATGTCAATGGATTTAAGCGCCATTTACATGCCACAGGCAGCTGCCACAGGAAGTGACGTAATATGAACTCTGCACACAAATCCAACACACACACACACACACACACACACACACACACACACACACACACATATACACACCACACTCATATAATAGAGTTGCTTTGAATCGTTCTCCAAGCCAAACTGTTTCCAGTTCATTTATTGTAGTTCGTTCATTTGCTCGAATTGTTCGTTTGAAATCGATAACAATGTATCGGAAATTAACACCTTTTTGCGGTAAGACTATAATCATTTTTAATAATTTTTCAATGGTGGAAATTATTCTACTTGTATAGTTAATAATTTCTATACTCTGTTTCCAAAAGAAAAGTGCTGGATAGAGGAGTAAAGGAGATATCGGACAGGAAATAGAGTATTCTGTGGTCGAGAACTTTCAACTGTAACGTTCTAATTTTTTTTCTTTTTTTAATTTTCAACTTTTTCGTTGAAATATTTATTGTTATTCACTTAGTTTGGAAATTATTAAATATCTTATATGGAAAAAATGGATTTTTCATTTTATATTTCTTTTATTTATAGTATGGTCAGTATTATTTAAAGTAATATTAACCATATTTCAAACACCCGTTTATAATTTTTTGATGCCTAACTTTTCACTTTTTGACTTTAAAAACTCTGGATATTTTGAAAACACTTCAGAGTGGTCATAAAGGTCCTCAATCTTAGAGATACATTAACCAGGAGTCAAACTTGTTAAATTTAATGGATAAGCGATCAATTTTAGGCAGAGTTCGAAAACTATTGTCTGTAATCATCGATTGGCTTCAAGCTTAATCAAAAATGCCAACCGATTTCGGAAAATTTACACACACCCTTCACCGCGGGTGAATTGTGTGAGATTATGTTTATGTTAGATTCGCTTCAAAGTCATTTTCATAGCCATTAACTAAATTTCGTGTAAATATGTACTCTTTGTGAAAATAAAATAAAATAAAACTGCATTTTGAATAACATTTATTTGATTTAAAAATAAATAAATAAGGTTATGTGATATAATAATATGAATGAATGAACGAAAATAAACGAAAGGAGAACTTAAGGAACGCAACAAACGAACGAACGTATGAACTGTTATAGCAATTCGCTGGTTCACCCAATATGGAACGACTGAACTAGTTCGTTCAATTGAAACAAGCCAGACAACTCCAAGAGTACTCAATGCGCGCGCGCTGCAGTTTACACGCATCGCTGCCGGCTGAGGTTTGTGTCCAAAGTCTTTCGTTCTGTGCGCTGACCTCGTGCTGCATTTGAAAGCGAATTCTATTGAACGATGTTGTAACTGCAGCAGTAACAACAACAACGGCAACGATTGTCAACAGCGATTCCCCATGTAAGTGTGTCCATGCAAGAGCACCATTCGCAAGATGGGCAGCAGGCGAGCAGGCGACCAGGAGAGTAAGCGAGCGAGAGAGAAGTGGCATTGGCAGGCAAAATGGCAATCAGTGAATTACGAGTACAGCAGCCACAACTTGGAACTTTTATTGAGTGCAATTGGTGAGCAGAAGAGTTGAGTGCAAGACCTGACCACAGCAACAACATTGACGAATTGCCAATGAGTGGGAGCGAGTGAAGAATTAACAAATAACATTTGCATTCGAGTGTTTTGCCTTAAGTATTTTCAGCGTGACTGACTGGAATGTGTCGCATAAATAACTCCACAGTGCCTCCCATCAGTACATAACTGCCCGAATGGGTCGCGTTCCACGGTAAATATTCATTCCGAGACTCGAAGCGTTCTGGAATGTTGCAAATATGCAAATCAAATGCACGGGGGATTCACTTGGGGGCAGCGGGTAGTGGGAGAGGCGGGGCAACGGGGGTGCTGCCGGTAGCAGCTACTTGGTCGTTAAGCTGAAATGTCATTTACAGTGGCTTCCATTGAACAACAGTTGTTATCTATTTATGTGCGGGGACTCCCCTGAAACGTGCGAAAAATATGTGCTAACGTCAAACTATTACGTAAAGGGATTTCGATTACGTTTCCGTATTTGTGTTGGGGCCACTGCGAAAAAGAAAAGTCCAGCTCCTAAAAGAAAATGGCTTCTTCTCTTTCTTAGTTAAGGAAAGAAAGTTAAAGAAAGATTACATTTTGGGAATATTCAGTAATTCCATATTACAAAAAACGTTCACAAGCCCCAATATCTTTATGTAACGTCCGCAACGATCGAACGTCTATCAATTTTGGATGATAACATATTTAACTCGCTTGAAAGCAGTTCTCATATCCTTGCGGAAAATAATCCAAATGCAAATTAGCCTAAAAAAAAACCTTTTTCTGTAACGTCCGTAACGGCACTTAATGCTTAAATATATTATTGATTAAAGTTAAGCTGAGAAGTATTTCGTAATGCCATTTCAAAGTACTCTAAGAAATCTATTTATCACTTAAGGTTGACTTAGTATAGTTCAGTTACAGTGCCAACAGGATTGAAATATATATGTATATGTCACGTCCGCAACGCATCATGAAAGTGCCGAAAGTGCCATTCATCAATGAAAGCTTGCATTGAAATGTGCTTAATATAATAACAATTTATACATTGAATGTGAATCCTAAGAGTTAGTGTTAGCACACGAAAACTTAATTAAATTCCCTACAGTGTCCTTAAAATATTGATTGATATTGTCGAGAGGGTCATCGATACGTTTTCTATATGAAAAAATTACTATATATATTAAAAACTGAAATTAAAAACGAGAAAGAAAGTAAAGAAGTGGATAAATGTGTTATACAAAGGGAGTACAAAATAAAATGTAAGCTTAATAAAAAACAAATGTACTCATTCTTAAATATATACGATTAAATATTAACTTAAATAAGTCGAAGTTTTCTAATAGTATATGAATAGATATAAGATATGAAAAGCGAAAATCGGCTTGGTTTTAAACCGTCAGCTGATTTTTTTCTGACTCTATAAATAAGAGTTTAAAAAATCAAACCTGAAAAAAAATACCTAGAGATATGGGAACTTTTTAGTAATACTATTTTTGTATGGGGTATCCTGGAAATAGGGTAAACTTTTATTTTCGATTTTTATAAATCAAAATCATAGAAAAACTCTCATTTTCAATTTTTATTACAAAATTATTAATGAATTATTATAATTTAAAAAAATTATTAAATAAAAGTTATTTGTTGATTTTATAAAAAAATTAAAATTAAAAAAATCATAGATCAAAACTGATTTTTTTTTTATTTTAATTTTTTTATAAAAATCAACAATATACTGAAATATATTTCATAGCATCAAAAAAATTAAATTAAAAATGATTAAATAAAAGTAATTTGTTGATTTTATAAAAAAAAATTAGAATTCAAAAAATCATAGATCAAGTTTGATTTTTTTACAAATCATAGATCAAGTTTAATTTTTTTTAATTTAATTTTTATTTTAATTTTTTTGATGCTATGTAGTATATTTAATAATTAATATTATTTTTATTATTTTTCATTTAAGTAATTTAATACATGTCGAAGTTTTCTACTTCAAACTTTTCGCTACAACGAATATCTTAGCATATTCAATTTTAAATGACTAATTTCTTATGCAAGATCTAATTTTTTTTTCATTATCCTCCCATAAATGTTTATCCCCTTCGAGTTTGTTATAGGGAACTTTCGGTGCAATCTGATCTTTGAAGAAATATAAAATGCAAGAAATGCAACAAGTTTTGAAGAGTTTTGCTTCTAACACTGGAATAATAATAACAATAAAGTAGATATATTATTTATTTAACATCAGTAGGGGCTCCTGTGTACCGCGATCTGATTGATCTCTTGTTCTTTTAAAGCCCAAAGCTCGCTTATCAGCCCGATCTACTGCAGGAGTTTCCATATGCACTGTTTGGGAGATATGCGTTCCCAAAAGCCTACTTCTTCTAGGAATATTCATTCTACAGATCGCAGAAGCTGTATGTCCAGTTTTTGAAGGTGACTTCCCAGTCTATAACGTCCCGATAAAACCCTGCAAGTATCCTGAGTGAATACTTTCTCCTTGGCATTATTTGCTGGCATCTTCTCAGAGCATGTCCGTAGAAGTTCCTAAAAATTACTTGGCTTGTCTATAAGACCTGGCTCTATTTATTCTATCCTTCTCCTCTGCTCTTGAGTGTTCTGGTATTGGGTGCTTTCCTATGCCGCAAAGCGGATGTGATCCTACTAGGAACTTCTCTGGAGAGTGTCCTAGGATCAATCTAAACTGAGTTTGTCCGGGTTATCTAGTTTTGAGTGATACCTTTGATTTGCTTACATGTTATTAAAACTATTAAAATGCAGCAACCAAGACAGTTCAAGTTCAATAGCGAGTTTCCCCTGGTGAATAATGTCAACATTCGGAATGAAGTTGAACAAATGTGCCCAAAGGTTAGTTTTTAGTTGAATGTTAATGATGTTGACATTGTGCGGAATGAGATGAACAACCTTAAATGCAACCATGCAAATTATATATTTTCACAATTGTGAAGTTAGCAAGAGATTAGTTTGGCGGTAAGACTGTTAAGTTGATTTCTTAGGACTTTGATATAATTACGCAAGTATGAATAGATCGAGACTAAACAATCAGTAGGCCAAAGCGAACCAAATTAAAAATGCAATAATGTTAATTCTGCTAATTTTATAAACTAATTCCATTGAACGTTTATTACGTAATGGGGAAAAGAACCGAGCTGAAATTGGATTTCCACCTAAGATTACGTAATAAGCTGCTTAAGGTTCGATTTGTAGTGAAAAAGTATCTGTTGGATTATAAACAATCACAAAAAGTACAAATAATCTTGAATATGTTGTTGGATTAAGTTTATAAATAGGAAAGTTGCTGCTGAAATTTGGGCAACAATGTTGCAGCAACAAATTGCGCGACAAGCACTCAAAACGCAAAAACAAAGCACTCAAGCTCCAACAACTCACTCGACTCAGCTCAGTCACTCAAGAGCGCAGCGCGAGAGAGAGCGAACGCGAGAGCGCGAGAGCTTCACAATGCTGCTCAAAAAGCTACAATCAGACCGGCAAGAGCGGCGACTCTCTGACTTTGTGTGTTTCAATGAGTTTCGCAATTTGGCGCGAAGCAAGTCGCTTTTACTCAATGTTACTTGGGCTAGGTCGGTGGGGCACGCAAGGGCAAGTGCCGGCAATGGGGCGGCGACAGCGGCAGTGGCAGCCGTACCCAACGGCGTTGGCGTAGTACTCACTGTTGTAGTACTCACATACTGTGTATGCGTAGTAGTAGTAGTCGTAGTAGAAAGCTTTCCTTGCCGACAGACTAATTCGCCAAAGAAGTGCAAACGCAAGCACAACACACACACACACACACACACACACAGGCAGACGCAAGCTCAATGATGATGATGGGCAGGTAGACAGCGGGGCGGGGTGATGCAGTTGCTGTCAGCTTCAGCGTTAGCGTCAGCGTCAGCGTAAGCGTCAGCGTTGTCTGTCTGCGGCATTTTGGCGCCCTCGTGGCGTAGGCGGGTCACATACGGAAAAGCTTCCCTTGCTGCCCCACTTCTGTGACGTCTATGTGTCTATGCAGTTATAGTATATTTCTGTGTGTGTGTGGGTGTGCGATGACGTGAAAGCAAAAGTGACCGTTAGTCTGTATGTGTGTGTGTATCTGTGTGTGTGTGTGTGTGTGTGAGTTTTTGTTGCCTTTCAATTGCCCAAAAATGCAGACAAAGCTAATTGCAATTTCGCCGACCTACATCAAGGGGGGTGTGGCCAGGCGAACTGGTGGGTGGTGGGTGGTGGGTGGCTTGGGGGTAGTGACCTATACACACACATACACATATGTATATTAACAGTTTGCTGTGTGTGTATCGATTCCCATGTTGCCACACCCATTTTGGGTATTATTCTTACAATATGCCTGTTTCATTAATTTTAGTTTCATTTCTTCTCGTTAAGATACAAATCTTGCAGATACACACATAGAGAGACAGTCAGACAGACACACACACACACACACACACTCACACACACACACACACACATATGCACATAGGCAGACAAAATGTTTTGGGTCGTAAAACTGCCACGGGGCGAGTTGCCTAAATTTATAATTTGACATTTATGCATTTTTTATGATTATTTATTACGTTAATTTTTGATTAAAACTGGCGTCGGCTGGCCAACACAGTCCATCCCCCATAGCCCCCCTGCCATCACTTTAGAATACCCATGCCCCTGCCCCTGTGCCGCCCTCACCATGTTAACATCCCTTCATTGATGTATTTCATATCTTAATTCATGTGCGACATTCTTAACTGCTTGTTGATTGAAAATGAAGTTCACGATCTTGAATTTTAAATTTTGAATTTTCAAATTGAAATTCAAATGGAATTTTGAAGTGCAGCAACGTAAGTCATTGCGCTACGTAACGCTAGCGCACGACGTAAGCATGTGCCGGAAAATTACTCGAAAGTACCGCTAATCGATTAAGCTACACACATTTCAAATCATAGAATATAGTATACATACTATTTCTATATAGTTCCCTATTGCAAACGAATTGACAGAACTAAGATATGGTCAAGTATACTATATAAGGATCAGGAAGAAGGAGATCAAGAAAGTACAGCTATCTACGGGTTGCCAAAGCTATATACCCTAATTTTGTATTCAACCTTTGGCAGCTATATTATAATGTGGCCCACTTTTCATACAGATAAAGCAAACTATATAAAGTAGTATAATAAAACTCGCAATTGCTGAATTTTGATGAAATATCTGTATAAACAAAAAAGTTGCTCATCCGATTGTTCCTATGCTATAAGATATTTATAGTAGTTTGATTTTTACCAAATTTGGTCAGTCTGTACAAAACATAATGAAACTTTGATTTGGTAAGTTTGGTCCAAATATCTTCATAACCAAAATAGTTTTTCAGCCAACTTAATTTTCGAGTGATCGTTTTATATAGTCATTAATCATTCGTATGACAGCTGTATGTTCCAGTCTATAGTCTGTATATACCGATCCGCTCGGTTCCGATATATGTACTGCCTGAAACAAGCATCTTTGCCAACTTTCATCACGCTAGCTCTAAAACTGAGAGACTAGCATAGAAACAGACGAGCAGATGAGATGAGATTAAGCATATAGTATATACTCCTATATGCTTTGTGGGATCGGAAACGTCTCGATCAGTGCCTTACAGATTTTGTGACCATATTAAGATACTCTCTGCAAGGTTATAAGAAGAACCCTGATAGGAAAAAGACTAAAGGTAGTACATTCCATACCTTTCCAGTTCTCTAAAGATCACAAAATATATGAATACACAATAATTAATAACATTTGAAATTTGATTTTAATTTGCAAGCAGTTCAGTTGCTTTATAAGTTTAATTAGTCTAAAAATAGTTCTCAAACAAATTCTTGTGATTCCACGAAATTCTACAAAAATATGAATACAAAATTAGCATGTTTCAAAGATATTCATGGCATATTCACAAACAGAAAGCCGAGTTGAGTAGCAGATACACTCTTCTCTTCACGGAATACATGAGTACAATGGCTACTCCAACTAAACACATAACATAAGTACTTTGCATCACAATCTGTTCACTTCCCAAGGCTGATTAGGTAAACTTTTCATTGACGTCTCCCTGGCATGCACCTAAATAAAGTATCTCTACAATATATTCTCATACTGTACTATATGAGGGAATCTACCAATAACGTTGCCAAGCAGGCGCATAATCAGTGCTTCATAAATTAGGCACACACATTCCTATACATACATATATGAAGTACCATATAGTAATATACGAATTACTATATACTATGTTCGTACATTCATTATCTGGCATTTGAAATTCGATGTGTTTTCATTCCATGTTGCAAATTCGCTTACTGCGTATAAATATTCAAATCATTCAGTTGACACAACACTCCATCTCAATCAAACTATTTTATCTTATTCACAATTCTTAAATATGGATATAGGAAGACACAGTCTAATGCTTTGCAAAGTATTTTGGGCCCCTATCATATTTATAAGATCTCATTGACATGATAATGATATTAGTCATCTAAGTTGCTGACTTGCAGTTAGATATATGTATATTTCATTCATGCTGTCTGAATCATTCAAATTGAAACATGTTCCTGCCTATGATGCAATTCATCAATCAATTAATTGCACTAAATGAACTGCACCATTTAAAATATACTCGTATATGGGGAGTTAGGTTGGCATATCATGATATGACGCTGAGTTCCTAATCAAATTTCCCGTGTTAGTCAAAACATGACCCCGTTGCATACAATATAATGATTTAATAAACTGACTGAATACATATGGGTTTATAGGCAATCGTTTTTTCAACTATCCTAATCTAGGGGCGCCACCTTACGTTTTTTTTTCATCCTTGAACCCTGAGCTATGAATTTTCCATGGCAGTTAAGTTCTTTATGCACAACACTTCAATAAAGATATAAAAACACACGAACAGAGAGATTTACAAAATAAAAAAGACTCTTATATAGAAATGGAAATTGGAAAATGGGAAATGGGAAAGAAATGTCAGCTGTGGGGCCACAGACCAACGCCGTCTTTGAAGGGTTGCCTATGGGTTATGATGTGTTTTTCATGTTCAACTCGATCCATTTGGGCCATTCAAAAAGTTGTTCCTCGCATTTTCTAATGGTCAGCTGACCCAGGGGTGAGGGTGGCGGCATTGACAAGGGGCAGAATGTTCAATAAAGTGCAAGCTCAAGTCGTTGGCCACAAACTAAAGAAATGTAAGATACACTAAAATGTAAATTCAACAATATTTGGAGTAATGTGAAAAGAGACACTTTTTTTGAACACTTTATAGTACCAAGTAAATGGGATAGGTCTAGTGCTCATCATTAAGGGACAGGCCTAGTGCTCATCATAAAGGGACATATGTATATTTAAGCTCTCAACATACTTTAACTTACATACACTCAGAAAAATAAATTTTCTAAAATTTAGAAAATCGTCCTAAGCTGAAAAAATCACCCTAAAATCCAGAAATAATTTCATTTGTATTTTGTGGAGAATTATTTCTAAATTTATGAAATGTGTTTCTTAAATTCAGAAAAAGTTGCCTTGACAAAAATATTTTCGCTTTTTGTAAGTTACTTCAATATTTGTGCATAAAACAGATTGAAAGTAGTAGTAGAAATAATATTTATACTTTTTAGAAAATAATATCAACATTTAGTAATGAATTAAGAACATTTTTCTCCAATTTTTAAAACATTCTATAATGAAATTTCGAAATGAATATCATACTTTTTAGAAAAACCAAACATTGTTATTCGGAAGTATACTTTCTGAGAAATATAGCGAGCTGCCTTTGTTTAGAAAACTTTGACGATTTTCTGTATATTTTGGGCATTTATTTTTCTGAGTGTAGTATTCAGTATGCAAGAAATCGCTTAGTATATTTATATATCCATATATATGGATATGGTTTATTTTGAAATGCAAAACTCAAACTTATTCTCAATACTTTTTGAATATTTTTGCAATTTTGTATGTAGATTTTTGAGGGCTTATTGAATCTGTAAGATACCTGTTCCATTCTAATATTATTTCTTCCTTTGTTCTCTCCGATGCTTTCTGTTTGTTTGGACTTATGGAGAATCTGATGACATTTTGATCTGTATTATTCCGATTTGAGATTTAGATTTGAGCTGCTATGCCGGCATTTGATTCAATTATATATTTGTTTACTTCTTGTTGATGCTATTGTTGTTCGCATTGTGCTGTATTTTATTGCTGTTGTTGTTCCTTGTTGTTGTGTTTGTTTATATTCTTGTTGCTGCGATTTTCTTGTACATTTTCTACTACCCATAAAATGGCTAAGGGGGTGCTAAAACTGTGGAAAGGTATGTAACAGGTATCGTCGACCCTATAAAGTCTATATATTCTTGATCAGCATAAACAGCAGAGTCGATCTAGCCCGTCCACCCGACTGTATGATATATGTATATTAATTGATGTATAAAATATCTATAATATTAGCCGAAGGCCTTAGCAGCCAGCGCTTTACTACAGCTAAGTTGGATATATATTTCTTGTGAATTTATCCAACTTGAAATAATAAGAATAATATCTAAAATATATAGAGACACCACACTCAGAAAAAGATATGCACTAAAATTTGGAAATTAATGAAATATAATTATTTTCTGAATTTAAGAAATATATTTCTCAAATTTCGAAAATATAACTATTAAACAGAAAGGGTGATTTTTATTTTAGGGTGGTTTTCTGAATTCTATGGTACAATAAGATTGAAGATTTACAGCCACAATTTCAAAGATTCTTTGGTCTACGGAATGTACTGCTTGCTTGCACTGCCGCTGAACTGCTTGCTGCAGATGTGTATACATGGAAATTTGAAAACTGGATACAGGGTGTGGCGGAGTCGGGCTTACCCGATGGTAGCATTCTTGCTTGTAATTTCTTACGTAATGTTATTTATTTTGCAGTTGCAGCTGCACCGCTCTGCACTTTGCTCCGTTTTTGTCTGTGTCTCTGTCTCCGTCTCGGATGTTAACGCTGTCCCGCTTTCACTTTATGTGTGTGCATTTTGCAAATTGAGTTGGCTGCGCTGACACTGACGCTGGCGCCAGCGCCGGCGCCGCGTCGCTGCCCAAGTTCCCGCCCTGCGAATGTCAACAATTGCCGGACGTACACAACGAGTACTATCCGCAGATATACTCGTATTGTACCCATTAAACCATATGGGCCTCAGGAGTATGCTCAATGTCGTCGCAGTTTGGCTAAAAATATATCTACTATGTCATTTAATGGTTAGTGTTCTGTGTTTTTAATGTATCCTATGGCTCTTTAACTTAGATATACGGGAATAAAAAGCACTATTAAATCTTATTCATCTATTTTTATGAAAGAGCTCGCCCTGACCGACTGCCCCACTGACAGATTAACTTATTCATCACCCGATCGGCATGCAATACATTTCTATAGCTATATTATTTGTCGTTTATTTCATCGAGGTCGGTAAACCCGACCTCCTGGTTGGAAAAGGGGATCTCACGGTTGTATTGGCGTAGGTCTAATTTTCGTCCATCAGTTTCTAACTCATCTTTATAAGAAATAATTAAAAGTTGTGCTGCAGCGGCAGGGCAAACAAGCAGTGCATATCAGGTGGCTGCTCCTCTTTGCTCTGCAGTACTGAAACTAGTTTATTGAATAATTTCTGTGCTTATCATCCGAACGGATTTGAACATTAGTAACCCCAGAATAGCCAATATATCTTTTCTTTTTGTAAGAGGGTGCATACAGGTATACAGGAAACTACATGCCAAGTTCACCTTTGAAGCCTAAACTATCAAAGTCTCTGAGATCTGTGCGTTTATTCAGACAGACATACAGACGGACATCGCTAGAACGTCTCGGATATTGAGTCTGATCAATATTATATACACTTTCTAGGGTCGGAGATAACCCCTTATCCACCCTTATCCACAATTCACATGTAATCCGCCTTAGAATTCTCAACTGGTTAAATCGGACGATTAGCTGATGAGGAAGTGCGGTTACTTTCAAAAGTGTTCTTTAGGAACTGTCATTATAGTATAGTTGAGCCTCAAAATATCAACTGAAATGCAGAAAGTCGCCATACTTTTGTAGCCAAAGCAGGTAGCCTTTATATTTTTCTTAAATTTAGAAAATATTTCTACAAAATAACAATTATTTCTGGCTTTTAGAGTGACCATTATTACCAGGCATTTATTATTATCTAAGGCGAAAAATAAAAATAAAACAAATTTTGTATTTCCCACAGTTCATTTTAATAAACTACTTAATATAATATTCTTTATTACAATTCTCCTTCTACGCGTTTCGGCATTTGTTACCCCTTCTTCAGGGAGTCTGTTTATAAAAATATTGAAATACATATAAAGATTGGAGGAACACTTCGATCTAGCATTAATATACATACATTAAACTTATCGTATTTAGTATTTTCTACTTTTGTTTATATTCATCCATCCTCGAATCTTTTGATTTTTTTCATCACATACTCGCATTATATTAGTAGAATTAAAATGAGTTCGTGCCTGCATATAAAAGTAATATCATGCAGCAATTGTTGTAGTTCGATACTTCAGATAGTTTTTAAGAAACAATCCATTGAACTTATAATAATTTTGGATAGCTCTAAATTACAGAGTATTTCAATTTGGGCAATCCGAATTGATCACAATTTGTATTTGATTAGAAACTTGTACATTTTGAATGCATTTTTCTTGTTGCTCGCTTTGCTGCATCAGCGTTTAAATGTGGGAACTAAAAGCTGTGCAACCTGTGCCACTGCCTCTGCCTCTGCCGCCCCCTGTGCATCCAGTGGGCGTGACAGCGCTGCTGTCAAAGGAGCGTGAAATTTCAATCGCTGACATTTTGCGCATCGCGCACTGCTAAAATTTACAACAAACAAGTAAGAATGCTCTAGTGGAGTATACCCGACTACGAAACTCCCTGTACCCAGGTCGACAACTTCCTAACATGTCTTCGTACACTTAGTAAGAGACACACACATACACAAATACGCACACGCACAAGCGACAGCGTAAGCGAGGCACTTTAAATTGTGGCTCTGCAGTACTGAATCTTGTTTGTTGAATAACTTCCGTGTTTATTATCCGATCGACTTGAAGTTTGGACGGTAGATTAAAAGTGACCAAAGTAGTATACATGCCAAATTCCAAAGTTATATCTTGAAAACTGTTACTGTAAAACGGTTTTTATTGAATAGCGGGGGTGTGGGGGAAAAATCTAGGATCCAAAACAAACTTGACCTGCGCTTGCTATACACGAACATTCCAAATTAGGTGTCTCTAGCTCTTATAGTTGCTGAGATCGACGCGTTCATACAGACGGACGGACAGACAGACGGACATGGCCAAATCGAAATCTCTTTTGATACTGATCAAGAATATATACACTTTATAGGGTCGGAGATGTCTCCTTCTTCCTGTTACATACATTTGCACAGATTTAGTCCCCCTTTTTACCCATTTTATGGGAGCAGGGGGTAAAAATGTTCTTCATTACATTCAGTATTACACCTATGACAAGTTTTTGATATACTATTTTGGTTTTGATCCAATTTGATCAGTTTATTAGAACTATTCTAAAAGTCAAGATATCTTTAAGAACATACAACATACAACAACTCAATCCTCGTCCGATTGACCCTATGGTAGCTGTATGTTATAGTAGGCCGATCCGGTCGGTTCAGACATACATATGTGCTGCCATCAGCGAATAGCAGTATCATCACGATAGCTCTAAAACTGAGAGACTAGCTTGCATAGAAATAATCAAACAGATCTACAAATCGGCTAGTGATGCTGATCAAGAATACATACGTATTTTCTAGTGTCAGAAAAGTCTCCTTCAATACGTTACAGATTTCGTAACATAATCATAATACCCTCTGCAAGGGTACATATAAGATTTCGTCGCCTTGACGACGCGACGTCGCCAGAGAGATACTACCTACACACGGAAGAGACGCGGCTTGAGGTTGCCACCTGGGCCCAAAATAGAACATTAGCTGCCGATTGCTGATAAGTGCAAGCGCGAAATTATTTGCTACCTCACTTGAAGACCCCCTCCCCAACCCACGCCAACCCACCGCAGCCCACTCGACCCATCGCAATCTGTGAAGCACATGAATGGCGCTTGTGCGCTTTTAATTAGCATTGCACGTGGCTTTCATTGTTGGCATTAATGCGGTACAAACGATTTCATTAATGGCAACGGCGTCTGCATTCCACTCGCCACTCCGTCACTCCGCCACTCGTTACTCGCAGCCCAATGACTCGGCACGATCGGCACGATCAGCACGTATACGCCCCATTGGCTGGCCAGTTGCACTATTAGAGCTGAAAAGCAATCGGTGGTGATCTCGATAGTACCGATGGTTTCTCCCTTAGCTACCTTATCTAAATATTAAGAATGGAATCGGTGCCATTTCGATAGTACCGATGGTTTCTCGGCTACCTTATCTTCTTAGAAAGCAATCGGTGGCGATTTTGATAGTACCGATAGTTTCTTCTTTCAGCTACCTTATCTTCTTAGATAGCAATCGGTGGGGATTTCAATAGTACCGATGGTTTCTCCCTGTATCTACATTATCTATGTAGAAAGCAATCGGTGGCGATTTCGATAGTGCCGATGGTTTCTCCCTTAAGCTACCTTATCTACTTAGAATTAGACGTAGGGAAACAGTTAAGTACCATTTAAAAGTGTTAAACACAATGCATTCGCTTGATTTTTGTTTTGTTGGAAAGGTCGTGTCTAGAGACAATACAGAATTTACCTATTTTGCAATGTGTTGTGTATAAGGTAAATAAAAACCGGCCTAAATAATGCGGCTAACTGCACTCAGAGAGCGGAGTTCAGAGGGGCGCAGCTTCTTAAAGCCTAGACTCCAGGACGTTCTCTACTTCTCTTAAGAACTTTATTTTATAGTATGAGTAGATACGAACTTCATACTGTTATTTTCACAGATGGATACAAAAATATAGTTGTTGAGTTACAAACTTTAATAAAGTACAAGCTTTAGTGCAGTCCAAGAATCACAGATTAGTCTGTCTGACCAAAAGGTAGTTCTATCAAGGGGTCATTGATGGGATAAGCATCGGAACATGATGAGCATCCAAAATAGCGCTAGCCTGGCTGGCTCAAACATATTTAAATTTTTCTGATCAAAGTCCCTTCTCTGTTGACGTGTCTAGGAACAAATTATATTATATGTACAATACTCGTATTTTGGTTGCGCTTTTTACAGCTGAAATAAGTTTAAATTTAGGGTGGGAAGTCCTTCTATGGATTATTAGATTAAGGTCAACAAATAAACTAGTAAGAACCTTGTAGTCAGAAGTTACCGACTGCAGTATACTCTATTACAGTTTGCGTATTTTTGGGTTCGGAAGGTGGAGACGTAAAAACTGTAGTCTGAATGCCAAATTTGCAAACTCTCACTTGAAAGCTGTGGAAGATATACTAGATATTTCTCATTTGCGGGGTGGGGAGTGGGGGTGGCGAAAAATGCTTGTGTCTAAAATGTCAAGGAGATCAAGAGTACTCCATATTATAAATTTGACGCCTCTATTTATGGAGGTGTGGGTGATATATATTTTTCTCATTTGCGGAGGATAACGTTGGATGCAGATCTTTAAAGAAGGTCAATAGTAATCTGTATCTCAAATTTAGGGGCTATAGCTATAATAATATGGCCAAGTTGTTAGGGTGTTGGTGGCGGTGTCTGGTAGATCACGACACATCATAAGCTGGGGGTATACCAACTTTTGCGCTAAGATTGATTGCTCTACCTTTGAGGGTGCTGAAATATTTGTATAACCTAACTTCCCATGTACTGTATTATACTCAAACTGTTATCGATACTATCGAAAGTGACGAGAGACGGCACTGTCAATGGCCTGCCAGCTCTAATATGTATGTGTCTGTATATGAATATCGATAATTTAAGCTACCGGTACAGTTGTGATAAGCACAGGTACAGTTACACACGGCTACGGGCAGTTGAACTGTCTGGCATTCAGCTCTCAGCCCGTTTGCACTTACTCTAATGCCTTTCCTATACGAGTATTAGAGTACGCGGATTTGCATATCATATGCATGCTTTAATAACATGCTAATGGGCCAGCGAATACGGAACCACACCCGCAGCTGCAGTTTCAACTGGTGTTTGAAATGCACATTATTCATGTGCAAATTACTGACATATTGACCGGATTTTTGTTTCAGTTGCCCGATAGCACTTATCAGCAGTGTTTAATGGCCTGGCAAACCTTCGAGCACGCATATTTATGCAAATACATAATTGTGTAGTGCATAGCGTCATCATCTTCGTCATTGGCATTCCCAATAGTACTGTAAACTCTGGGAATGCATTTCCGTTACGCATACCCTTACATACGGCTTCTGAACTTGTCAACGGGCTGGCAACACTGTCAAATATGCTAAATCGATTTTGATGTCAAATTATCGATAGTTTTGACAGCTTCAAAAGTACCAAGAATAGTTTTTACAACTTGCATTTTTAACTGTAGGAAAATAAAGTTAATAGAAAAAGTGAATAACATTCCAAATCTCGCTTCCGAGTACTTTTTATTCCGCAACGTTGTTGTTTCTCTGTTCCAATTTTCGAATGAATTTGGAACCATCAAATATTTTCGATAAGCTTGAACTTTACTGTCTCAAGAGCACAACTTTTCAACCCGATTTTCAATATTTTTCGGAATTCCGAACATGCAAGTTTTTCGATTCCGAATGATTTCATCGAACTTGCAAATGGCCTGATAATACTTTTTCTAAACAAATATAAGACTTGTTATTTCTTGCCCATTAAAAATCAAACAAATTCAAAAACTATTGATGAGTACTTATAGTCATCACAATAAACTATCGATAGTGTGAGCAATAGTATCGAACGTGTCATCGATAGTTTGAAGCCACTAGAGTCGATTCTTGGCTTGCTGCGGGGCTTAATCAATGTATGGGAGTTAACAATATCCGGGATTATGCTCGTCTATATAATTTCCGAAAAAATGTTTATTATCAACAAACGAATGTGATCCAAAAGATTGTCTATTTTTACAGCCAATCCATAAAAGAAATCAGTGGACTATTCAAAATATTATTTCTGTTAGTTATGTATTTGACCAACTGCTTCTATTATACAAAGTTACTAAGGAACCTCTTATTGTATAACCAGTTGTGTTATATTTCGCTAGTTATCGATATATGCTGTAAGTTATCGCAACCATCAACTGGCGATAGTATCGATAGCTGTTGTGCTTCTCTAATTTTAGAAAAACCTGTCCAGTTTTTCATATGATCGATTCTAGGCACGAGTAGAGAGCATCATCTCTTCGAGAGAACAAACTGGGACTTCTCAGTGTAGCTTGTTGCTACACAGAACAGAAAAGCAAATTTGCAATTTGCAAACAGCCCTTGACTAATAATAGGCAGCTTGTTGTTGTCGTTGTTGTTGCTGCTGTTTGTTGTAACTCTCATATCTCTAGGCCAGGCAACAGCAACAGCAACAGCAACAGATGCCAAAGTCAAGTTCACATTTCAATTTCAAGGTTTTGGGTAAACATTTGCTAATAAGTAAACACAGCAAAATAGCGAAACAAAAAAGTAACAAAAAAGTCAAATAGAAAATGAAAAAGAAAACAGAAAACAGAAAACAGAAACAACGACAACATTGAAGGTATGTATTGACACCAACAACAACAATTTATTCTTTTTAACATTTCGTTTCAATTTTTTACCCCGTTCCAATTTAATTGTTCAACTAGGGTAATTATATAGAATGTATATACTTAAGTACGAGTATGTTAAAAGTAAAAGTTGTTAACAGTCTGCAGGCGACATCTCATGCACCGCATATATATATATTCTTGATCAGCATTCAAATCAATTCAATATTGTCTTTTCCATAGCGATAATTAGAATCTGAGTCCATATGCCATACTGCATACCAGGTTTCTTTCACTTCTTGGATAATGCTTCGAGTCAACTCCGAATATGGTTGGGAACGAATTGTCATTAACTATAGTATGTAGGTTTATACGAAAGCTCTAATTCGCTTGGTAGTGCTGCCAGAGCTAAGATCCTTCCATACCATATAGTATCGAACAATATAGAAACTAGAAAAAACGGTTGCAGCACAGTTTCTTATACTAAAACTCAATTTTTGTCCTATTGTTCCTTTGGCAACTATATCATAATGTCGTCAGATTTGATTAAAATTACAGGAAACCGTATAGGGCTTAATGTAACTCTCGATTTCTGAGTTTGGAGGAAATATCTGTGTAAACTAAAAATTTGTTTATACAAAAACTCATTTTTTATCCGATTGTTCATATGACAGCTATAAGATATAGTTTGACGATTTGAAATTTGGTCTGTCTGCACAAAACATAATGAAACCTCGATTTGGTGATATCTTGAACAAAGCTCGCTTCGGAAAAGTCGCTCTCAATTACACATTTCGTTACAAAATTATAATACCCTCTGCAAGAGTATAACAAGTAAGAATTCTATAGTCGAGTATACCCGACTACGAAACTCCCTGTACCCAGGTCAAAAATATGCGATCGCATCTTCGTAAACTTACACATACACAAGGACGCACACACACGAGCCACAGCGCAAGCGACAGCGCAAGCGAGGCATTTACAATGGTGGCTGTGCTTCTTCTTCCCCGCTGCAGCACTGAATCTTCTTTTGTGAATAACTTCCGTGTTTATTATCCGATCGACTTGAAATTTGGACAGTAGATTAAAAGAGACTAAAGTAATGTATTGTACATGCCAAATCTTAAAGCTATATCTTGAAAATTGTTACTGTAAAACGGTTTTTTATCGATTTGCGGGGGAACGGGGGGAGATATCTGAAATATGAAACAAACTTGATCTGCGTATGGTATACAGGAACCTACATTCCAAATTTGGTGTCTCTAGCTCTTGTAGTTGCTGAGATCGACGCGTTCATACGGCCAGACGGACAGACAGACGGACATGGCCAAATCGAAATCTCTTTTGATACTGATCAAGAATATATGTACTTTATAGGGTCGGAGATGTCTCCTTCTGCCTGTTACATACATTTGCACAGATGTAATACCCCCTTTTTACCCATTTTATGGGTACAGGGAGTAAAAAGTGTCGAAAATTGTTAGAAAACTGTTTTATCAAATTTTTTGTCCATCACGATGCACACGAAAAAACATTCGACACAAGTTTAACCGATTTCGAGAAATCTTGCCGAATTTTCATCCGATCAGCATCAAAATTTATTACGAACATCTTCACAGAAAATTATATGAAACGTATTTCACCAACTTTGTAAAATGTACCCCTAGGTCGATAAATTGATGGAAGACTCAGATAATGTTATCCATCAGACTCGTTTCCAGTTGTATATTTCACCATAAGCTATTATTTTCCCTGACTTATACATATAGGAATTTGTTTATTCAGTTATTTCCTAGCACAATTATTCATTAGTATTAATACACGTTAACTTATTGGTTGGTAGAAAACCTGCACAATGATTAAGAAAAGCCATCAATATTATCGATAATGTCATTGAGTATTTTCTAGCAACATGGTAAGTTAATACTTCTGTTAAACTTAATACAGGATATCTAGAAGTTGAGCGTATGTGACTAGAGCGGTCTTAGTTTTTATTATTATTGCGAGTTTTTATTATTTATGTGCATTTTGATTGCTGTCGTCGTTTATTTGGTCGCATTCGAAGTAAGCCTTTAGAATTTATGAATAGGCAATAATTTACAACTCGACTCCAGATACTAAATATAGAGCGTGTGAGCTAACGAAGCGACATAATATTGTACATATATAGTATACATAGATATATCTAATGCCATGTGAACGGACAGGGCCTCAAGTGTTTCCCAAGTTCGCAGAAAGTCAGGAACTGGCGCCCATTCTTAACATTTCGCGATAATTACGGCGGAGTCTTTTTCGTTTATTGAACAAGCAAACCGATTCACAATTTGCGCTTTATTACAGTAAAACTAATAACTAATAACATATATATCCTGCCCCGAGGTGTCGGGGGCACGCTGTCGCTTTCTAGGAAACAAACTCAATTCAAGTGCTTCGGGGGTTCTTTCAGGTGAGATATCAATACACGATTCGAATCTCCTATACTATCTACCTATCAACTCGTGCATATATGTATACATATGTACTATTCCCAGAGCTCTGCCTCACCAATTTCACTGTAAGTGCTTAGTCATTGCTGTTGTTGCTGCTACTTAGTTGCATTTGTTCAATGAATGAATAATCTTTTAAATATTGTCTATGATGTATTTGATATTGCGCGCAAATACGTGAGCATTTATTTGCCTATTTTTGCCACACAGGGCCCACCTCACCGACCCCACTCAACAAACAACAGGCATCTACTGTGTACCTCAAGTTAGGGTTAGTTAGGGAGTACGCACTCTAGGGGCTGTTCAGGTCCCACGTGCGGTTCGTTTATTGAACTTCGAATTCAGTTAACTTATTTCGTTGGCAACAACTAAGGAATGTTTTCAAATATCAACAACATTGGCAAAGATAATGGGTACGGGTTAGTCTGACTGCTATCCAAATTCTGGTTATATCGTAACTCGTGAACTAGGTATTAGGAGCAAATTCGTAGATCTCTAAGCTGCCTTATTAAAGTGATCATGGAGGGTAAGTGTATAAGATAAAACGCATTTTTAATAGATAATAGCTATAGCTATCATTTTATATGTATTGTATATCATTGAATGAGAAGTTTAAGCATTATGAACTTTATAATACATCTATTTGTAATCCGGATGATTGTTTTCATTAATGTATGTAAAACGGAGTACCAAACTCCTGTGGTAACGTTTATAACAGACAGAAGGAGAATTCACGGACCTAATAAACTACTATATACGAGTATATGTGTTCTTGATCAGCATCAAAAGCTGACTCGGTCTACCCAAGTTGGTTCCTCCGCTTGTTTAGATGAAGCCTATGTGACACTTGCTCTTGTAAGTAACCAAAAACACTAAAAGTCTTATAATATCCCTGAGAAAAATAATTATAAATTTATTGAAAAACATCTTCAAATTAACTATGTTGAATACCAAAAGTGAGCCATTATTGAGCACATTGAAATGAAAGTTGAGCAAATTTTCAGTTTAAAGTTGATTAAAGTTAAGATTGGGCTGGGAGGAAAAATTTTCTTACATTTTTTTTACAATATTTAATAAATACTTGTATCGTGTTCAAATTAATGTACTTATCTCGTTTAAGACGTGAAACATTACCAACTGGAGCAATGTTACTACAATGCAATCTTCAATTTAGATAATAAAAGCTCAGTCCTCCTTAAAAGTGTCAATTGCCAATATTACAGGATAACATTTCTTGCTTGAAAGCAGACGCTTACAATAAACATTAATCTATAATATTGGGCATTAACAAACATTATTAACATTTAACTAGAGTTGGAAATCGTGCATTATTTAAAAATTCAACAAATAAAAAAATAAAAATATTAAAAAACACAGCTCCGCTCGTTCACCTCATCTCGAAAACTTCATCTGTGTGTGGTAACAATGAAAAAACATTAGAAATAACAAGTAAGAATGCTATAGTCGAGTATACCCGACTACGAAACTCCCTGTACCCAGGTCTAAAACATCCAATCACATCTAAGTCCACTTACCCATACACACACACATACACAAAGACGCACGCACACAGGCGGCAAAAGTGGCTGTGCTTCTTCTTCCCCCTCTCGCTGCATTACTGAATCTTCTTTCGTGAATAACTTCCGTGTTTATTATCCGATCGACTTGAAATTTGGACAGTAGATTAAGAGAGACTAAAGTATTGTACATGTCAAATCTTAAAGCTGTATCTTGAAAATTGTTACTGTAAAACGGATTTAATCGATTTGCGGGGGAACGGGGGGAGATATCTGAAATATGAAACAAACTTGATCTGCGTATGCTATACAGGAATCTACATTCCAAATTTGGTGTCTCTAGCTATTATAGTTGCTGAGATCGACGCGTTCATCCGGACAGACAGACAGACGGACAGACAGACGGACATGGCCAAATCGAAATCTCTTTTGATACTGATCAAGAATATATATACTTTATAGGGTCGGAGATGTCTCCTTCTGCCTGTTACATACTTTTGCACAAATCCAATACCCCCTTTTTACCCATTTTATGGGTACAGGGAGTAAAAACAATTTTAATTGTGTAATATGCATGAAACAAACACTGTGTAATGGTTTATCAGTGTTGTAAGTTATATTCGTGTTAGGGTTGCCTAACGGTTAAGTGTTAACAAATTCAATATCGAAAGCATGTGAAGTTTGTGAAACATAGGTGGCGCTGTTGAATTGCCAGTTTTACTTAGAAAGCAAATTATCAGAGCCACCTATTGGAGACATTTACATACATTACGTGAACTCTGTTTAATATCGTAATTTAGCATCTTGAAATTCATCAGGACACGTTCATTCTTGCCTCTTACAAAAAATGTTTCTATATTTAAGGGATCTGATTTAGAATAGCTTTTATTATATCTTATTTGACTTTTTGAAAGGGAAGTAATTATTTTGAATGTTTTATTTAAATAACAAAAAATTGTGCATTTCTTTAGGTTCCTTATTGCAACCATTCATTGCAATCAATTGTATTGATCTGGGTCCTCAGATCTTACCTGTATTATCTTTTTTAAGTCACCGTTCTTAATATGATAATTAAATACAAATAAGGTTATAGAAATTTGTGACTCTCATAGAAAAAAGTCAAGAAATAAACATAGAAGTTTTTCGATAAATATTGCAGTGAATCCTTTAAAGAGTAATCACCAACTTATACGAATAGCTCATATGAGTAAACATTCTTCAGTCTTAATTAATTCAATTTCAATAAATGAATTTTATCAATGTTGTGCTTAAAGAAGCTGGACATTTTATCAGACCTGTTCCGGCTTCCACTTTGTTTTTTTTAAGTGAATTTCCATCAAATGTTCCCGTTTTCACTCCTGACTGCATTTCACGGATTAAATTTTTCTTTTAATCTAGGGTTAAATTCCCCAGCCTTCGACTAAATAATTTAGAATCACTAGTCCAACGATAATATTGAAAATCGGATCATATTATGAAATTTACTTTCGCAAAATGTTGGCGAGAGTGCAAACCGATAGAGGACCTGTGTTTTTGAATGCCTTGGATGTGAAAAAGCATTTAGCAGACTCATCAATTGATTGACAATATCAAATCTATGAGTATTTATGAAGTTTTTCTTTCACTTCCAATGTCAAATTGGCTGCCGAAATTGCAAATTGTCAAATATTTCGTCAGTCTGTGAAATGCAGTTAATTTTAAATTCGTTGAGTGAAAGCCAAGCTATTCAAAATGCAGAGGACCTGTTCCGGTTTCCGATTTCAACTTTTTGCGGAAGTGAATTTCTGTTAGGGGTTCCCACATTCACTTTTGACTTGATTTCGCGGATTGAATTCAGCTGCCATTGATTCAATAATGCAGATTCAGTAGTAGTATTATGAATCGGTGCATTTAAGGAAATACACTTCCGCAAAGTGAAAACCGGAACAGGTCCTGTGAATTCCGTATGGCTTGGCTTTCACTCAGCGAATGTGAAATCAGCTGCCCCAAATGGGAAGCATTTCACAGACTGATGAATTAATTGGCAATATCTAATCGAAATCGACAAATATCTCGAGTGTGTGTGTCTGGTACGGGACGGTTCGGGACGGTTCGGGACGGGACGGGAACATCGTGTGTATAATGACAGGTCAGGCAGCCACTTATCAATGGAATGCGATTACCTTTGTAACGGCCTTATCAGCTACTCTTTCAGCGCATCCCCACAGGCCACAACTTGGTGATATAATGCGCCGCAACAACAACGGCATTCGAAATCATCGAATTTGGTTGTTATCAGCGGGGCGGGGTCATGACAAGTGTGAGCTGAACCTGTCAAGCTATCGACGACAATAACAACAACAAGACATGCTAGAGCAATTAATTTTAATTAGGTTAAATTTGGTTTTTTTTTGTCTAGTGACAACTAAGTTGCCCGGCCCGGCCCGACTTTGTCAGTTTTTTTTCTTCAATCTTTTATTTTTTACCTTTTTTGCGAATGGCTGTTATCAAAATTAGGTCAAACCGATATAGGTACTTTTCTTTGATTAGTTTGAAATTGTGGCTAATTTGGCATTTTTGTGTTGCGGCAGCTTCTACCAATTGTGTTGGTGTTGATAACCGACGTCGACACCGCCCTTATCAGCTGGGTCTTTGGAAATACTAAATCAGTTTTGTAAGTAGTATTTTTTCTTTCTAGTTTTTGTTGGCCACTCAAGTGTTGCCGTGTGGCAATAAAAGTAAAAGAATCGAGCTTTAAGTGGATTTTGTCGCGCTGCCAAAAGTCGTCGATGGGTTCAGTTCTGTTTTTGATAATTGCGAATTTATAATGTTAGTTTTCCAAGGTGCTGATAAAATATTTTTGCAATGCGCTGCGCACTTCATAATATATACGTAATAATTCTATATGTTCAAGGGTGATTAAACATTATTGCAACTCAGCTTTCCAGGGTATAAGTACTCGTTGTAGTATTTTGCGATAGCCCACTTTCTGCCCATAAATCTAATAGGTATTTCGAGCGCGTAATGCGGGTAAAAACCAAAGATTATTATTGAGTAATAAGATTTCGTATGCACTATTCGTGCATTCTTTGTGAAACAAGCAACATTTTACTTCGTTTTAGCATTATCAATTATACCAACATATTCCCTAGACTCCATTGAAAACTCCTTGTTTATTTTTAGATCAATCAGCTTTGGCGAGGAATCGATAAGGCCACCATAAGAACTAGGGAAACCAAATTAAGTATACAGATTCAATCCTTACACCCTCCACTCAGGTAACGGGTGTAAGGGGGTAGTAACCCCGTAAATGTATGTAATAGGCAAAATAAAGTATATATACTTATTCTTGATCAGTATCAACAGTCCAGTCGATCTAGCCTTGTCCATCTGTATGAACGCGTCGAACTCAGGAACTATAAATGCTAGATACACCAAATTCAGGTTCCTGTATGTTCCTGTTTACCATACCATATAAAAACAAATTTTAAATCCCCGAATTTAGGGGAATCAACTGTAAACAATTCTGAAGCAGATCGGAAAATAAACACCGAAGATTTTCGAAAAAATGTTTCCGTATTGCCAAAGCACAAGGGATCAGCAGTGCAGCCGGCATTTGAAATGCACTGCTTGCTTGCACAGCCGCTGAACTGCTTGGATGCTGGTGAATGTATGTACGAAGATGTGCTAGGGGACTTCAGACCTGTGTGCTATAGCTTAATTTTAATTTTAATTTTTAATTAAATTAATCTTAACTAATTAATTTTTTTAACTAATTTTATTTTTCAGTTTTATCAATAATAATAACGGTGATTTAAATAAAGAAATCAAGATCAGTCGGACGCACCCGACTGCAGAATACTATGTTCCCAGTCCTATGTAATTTGGTTATTTGTGTGTTCAGAAAGAGACGCGAAAAAAACTGCACAGGTGTGGGAGATATAGATTTTGCTCCTTTGTGGGGGAGGGGTGGGGGGATCCAAAAATTTTTTGATGCAGATTTATCCAGGTGGTCAACATTAGTCTGTATGCCAAATTAGGTAACTCTATCTTTGAAACTGTAGGAGATATAGCCCTTGAAAAACGTGTTTTGGGGATATCATATGCCGATTTGTGGGGGTGGGGGTGGGGGAGTCAAAATTTTTTGATCCAGATCTGTCAGGAATCTCAACATTAGTCTGTATGCCAAATTTGGTGACTATAGCTTTAAAATTGGGAAAGATACAGGTTTTCCCCAAATTGTGGGGGAGGGGGTGGGGGGTCAATCTCGACACTTCATAAATTGACGGTATACACCAACAGGTGTACCAAGTTTGCTTGCTCTAGCTCAAAGATAAAGGCAACAAAATTGCGTTCATACGGACAGACGGCCAGACGGCCAGACGGACAGACGAACAGACGGACATTTCGCAAACCCAATATACTATTTTCCCTTCGGGAACATAGTATAAAAGAAAAGACGACCTGTGTATAGGGTGTTTTGTAGTCGGGTATAGTCGACTAGAGCAGTCTTTGTTGTTTGAATTTAAGAGCTCACTTTTTGCTCAATAAAAATTATTCACAAAAAGAAGAATAAAATACAGTTCTTATATGCTAATTATCTATCCTAAATTTTATAACGATCGGATAATAAATGAAGTAGTTTTTTAAAAAACTATTTCCTAATCAGAAACTTTTGACAGACGTCATTTGTAGGAGAATGTTTGAACGAATGGTTTTACATAAGGAATGGCTATGAGATCTTCAGATAAGTGTGGGAGAAAACACACGTCCGAGCTTAACTGCTATTCTTCAAAGCGTTTAAGATCTATACACATAATACAAATCAATAAAGAAGAACAACTTAGTATTTCTAGCAATCTCTCTCCGAATCTATCGAGGCGTTGAGCTCTTAAAACTATGAAACTGTGAAACTTCTCGTATTCTGATACATTGTTTGATAGTGTTCTGATTTGCTTAAAATTAGTCAAATTTTATAAACCATAATCAAACGTTTATGGTGTGAGTTAAGCTAGGTTATCTTAAGTCATTGGTTATATGCTCAACCAAAAACGAGTTCTTTGTTTTATGGCATCTTCTTTTTAATATAGTGATCCGATCGGTTCCCATTTACATAAATACTGTCTGTCATGAGATAAAGTACCTGCATAAGGTTTCGTTATTCGTTGGATTGATGGACATTACCATGAAGGCAAGAATGCTGTTCTAGAATACATTTATACATTTTGGTATTTCCCAAACCAAAGAGAAAAAGGGGAAAAAGAGATTACTGATTTCCATGTGTTGTATTATTATCGTTTTATCATAATTATCATACTTTATATTATTATGGTGGATTGTAGTGCGCTGCGACCTAATCGATCTATCTATATATCTTTGTACTTAGCTCTCCTACCAATCTCCCATTTGCTTGAACGACTGTAGGGACTTTCGTAGGGTCCTCGTATCTTTTGTTATGAGCTCATACTTCCCAGAAACGCTCCTCCTCAAGCAAGGGAGGTACAGTCTACCAAAAAGTGCATTAAAGATTGCTCCACAATATTGCAGATTCCGCTCCTTACGATGCCTAGTTTGATTAACCTACATCCTGTCAGTTGACCAACTTCCCAATTGGTTTTATTTCCTTCTGTCTACACTCAGAAAAATGAATGGCAAAGAATTCAGAAAATCGCCCTAAAAGCCAGAAATAATATAAAATTTATTAAATATATTTCCTAAATTCTTAGCTGGCTTTGGCTACAAACGTTTGGCGAGGCTCTGCATTCTCGGGCATTTCTTTTTCTGAGTGTATTACTCAGGGTGAACTGGCTCCTCTCATGTCTCAAGTTAACCCCTCTTTATCCTTGACTGTATCTTCCGAATACCTTATTCCTTAGCTAGTATATCCTTAAGGCCAGGGAGCCTAGTCGGTCTGGGTTGGTTCGAAGTTCCAAGTTCGAACCCCTCGAACCAACTGGGAAGTGCGTGTGTCGCGGCTATCTATTCAACTGAATGATCGCTTGTTGTCAAGCAACTGCTCTTAACTATTTTTGGTTCTTATCAACTCGATGTGTACTTTCGTCACACGCATTCCACACACACTTCAAATGATTTAATACGCGTGTGCGATACGAGAACAATTGTGGAAAGCAGCTTAAGCAACCAGATACTATCCGTTCTAAATTTGACTTACAGTTTGCCCAAAGTTCGAGCACTCAGTGCCAACCTAGAGTGCACTAATATCTGATGAAATTCGACTCGTTTGACTCATGCTACGAATTATATATCCACACACACATGTGTGTGTGTATACTGTGTGCTCGTATATCTGTAATGGGCTCTATTCTAATCGGTTGCCACTAGCTGTCAAATTATCAGTTCCCCTTTTTTTTCGCATTAATTACACGTGCCAGGCACACTGAAATGGGAGTATAAATTCGTATTACTCATACGCACCATTACCAGCAATATTACGAGCGTTACGCAAAATCTTCACATGACGGTGCTTGTATGGTTTGTTTGTGTTTGTTTGTGTGTGTGTGTGATGAAATTATAAACTAATCTTGACATGATAATTTCTTAGAGCCATTAACTGCCAAGTGGTGTGGGGATAGGTGGGGAAAGCAGGGATGACACGTCCTCAGTTTCTTGCGTAAATATTAGAAGTGACTTGAAAATGCGTTGGCCTGCAACCTAGACCAAGATCAGATATCTCGATATCTGCACATATAACATATATCTAATATTACAGCTGGAAAACCATGGAGAGTGCCCTAGTCAAGCTAGTTCGATAGCTATAGCTTAAATCATCTATCGATGAAAGAATGCTTTAAATTGAAAATATTCAAAAATCAAGAAAGGACGGCTATCTTCGGAGTGCCGAAGCTATGTATACACCCTAGCAGGAATTAGATATTCTACAAAACCTTATTTTTGTATGATTGCTCTTATGGGAGCCCTGTTGTCCGATTTTGATCAACTTATGGGAAACTATTTGAAGTATAATAAAACTCTCACTTCTTTTCGATGAAATACAAAAAGTTGTTCATACAAAAACTCATTTTTCAACCGATCCTAAAGCAGATATGTGATACAGTGGTCTGATTTTGACCAAATTTGGTCAGCTTGTATAAACTCTCTAGAGACTTGGGTAAGTTTGGTAAGCATACCTTTAAAAACAAAAAAGCTTCTCATACAAAAACATAGTTGTCGACCGATCATTCCTATGGCAGCTATATGTTATAGTGGTCCGATCCGGTCGGTTCCGACATATGTACTGCCTGCAGCAAAAAGAAGGGTATGTGCCAAGTTTCATTACGATAGCTTTACTGAGAGACTAGTTCGCATAGAAACAGACGGACATAGAAACATATCGAGTCGGTTATTCATGCTGATTCAGAATATATATATACTTTGTTGGGTCGGAAACGTCTCCTTCAGTCCATTACACAATTCGAGACAAAACTATAATACTCTGCTAGAGTATAACAATTGTCTACATATAAAACTAAATTGTCGAAAGATTGTTCTTAAGGTCGTCCGATTCGTATAAAAGTAAAGCATACTAGTTGATTTGATTGCGAAAAACAAAAAGGTTTTCAGACAACAACTTATTTTTCAATCGTTTGATTCTATTTTATATAATGGTTAGATTTTGATCAAATTTGATCAACCCAAAGTATAACAAAACTATAAATAATAAGTTGCTCATATAACAACTCAAGTTGCTCTCCGATCGTTCCTCTGGCAGCTATGTATATGATGTAGTCGTTTGATTTTGATCAAATATATCTTTATAAACAATAAAGTTGCTCGTAGTACTGTGGAGAAAGATTGAATCATCAGCGTGATTTGGAGGCTGTGTAAGTGACCATGGAGGTGAATGTGTGGATGTCTGATGGCCAATGGCCAGCTCGCTTTGAGTGCTTAATCAGGCAGTGGTCGGTTTTTAATAAGCCTCATTGAAGGGTGATATGTGATATGCGATAAGTGATAAGCGCTGTGGCGCCAGCGAGCGTTGAGTGGCGATAGTTGGCTCCTCAAGTGCCTCCAGTGGCACATGCAACACGTTGCCAAATCACGCAATTCACGCCAATCTAATTGGCTGTCAGGGCGAGTTGTGAACAGCGAACAGCTGGAGATCAAGGTCGGCTGAAACTGTGGCTGTGCCTGGGTCAATGTATTTCATGTTCCTGCTTTTTCACACACAAGACTCTGATCTATTAACGGCCGCAGCTAATTGATATGTTGAAACTACAGATCGGCAATTAGCCCAACCGAAATAAACTTATGGATCGAAAACATTTGGCCGCAATACTCAAAGATTTCGCATTTCGATTTGTGATTGGAAACCCGGCGTATATTCAATCTTGTAATTGCCTTCAAGAAACGAACAAATGTTTTTACACCCTGTACCCATTAATGGCTAGAATGGGGTAATATACTGTGTGAACAACAGACAGCCCTATAAAGTATATAAGTATATTATTGATACCGCCCGTCTATTTATCTGGATAAAATGATCAATCTCAGGCTATCTAAGAGTTGTTCTTGGAGCTTGGGAATGTCACAGCGCACTTCTTATAGTCGAGCATGCTCGATAGCGCAGTCTCACTTGTTCTACTTATATATTAATCAATTTCTATTCCCTAGACGACAACTGTAGCGACATATACACATAGACACACATGTATGTATGTACGGGTATCTGCCAAGTCTGTCTCCGTCTGTTCCTCTATCTGTGATTTATTAATATGCCTTTCTTATACCCTGTACCCAATATAATGGGCTACTTCAATGCCTCCACTCTATATCGCTATAAATGACACCAACTTTGAAGAAATAAAAGAAATCTTATGATTTCAAAACTAATTTGAGAAGTATTGCATTTGATATGTTTTGTATTTATTTACTAAGATTAACTATAATGCTACCTACATTTGAGCAACAATATTCAATATTCTAATTAATTATAAGAATTTAGATCGAGTCCTTCCCACTATTTTACAAAGTCTTACTTTTATTTCCTAAGTATGGTCAATTAGATTCAATTTGTTTAAGAACTTTTAAGATTATATTGAGCAAGAAAACTGGGGAAATATATGTAAGGGAAGAGAATTTGAAAAATGAGCCTGCCTGATACTCCCCAGTTTAGGGAAGGTATCTAAAATATGAGTGCTGGATAGGTCTTGTCCACAAGAGTATGTAGTTATTATATTTATAAAGCAAAGTATTATTTATGTTTCATTTAAGTTAAATTAGCAATATGTATATATGTAGTTGTTCAGTAAATCTCTCCATCCGTGAACATGACGATTTCAAAGACTTTTAGAGCTACAGACCTCAGACTCGGTATATAGCTTCAAGTTTAATAATTTTCCACAAAATGCTCATATTTGACGTTTCAAATTTCGCAGAATATGAACATTTTATTTGATCTACTTAAACAGACCTCGTATGTATTTTGGTTAGCTTAGATCTTTGTACAGGGCATCTACTAGTCGAAATGTCTCGAATAACTTGTTTTTTGTTTTTATACTCTATTTTAAAAAAAATGTTCAAAAGGAGGATATTAGTATTGTGAAATATCCGTCTTTTTTTCCGTCCGTATGAATGCAATTTTTACCACCCTTGAAGCTAGAGCAACTAATTTTGATACACATGTTGGTGTATACCCTCAGATTATAAAGTGTCAAGGCGACCTTAACCCCTCCCCAGCAATTTGGCGGAAACCTATATCTTCCAAATTTTTAAAACTATAGCCACCAAATTTGGCATACAGACTAATGTTGAGATTCCTGACAGATCTGCATCAAAAATATTTTGCCACCTCCACCTCCTCTCCCGCAAATGAGCAAAATCTATATCTCCCACACCTGTACAGGTGGAGTTACCAAATTTGAAATACAGGCTACTGATTTTGCACATCACTTTTCCAAACCACTTCTCAAAATGATCTCGGACTTGAAACAGACTATTCTGGTGTCGGGTACCTCCGACTGCAATATTCTTACTTGTTTTTGGAAAATCTGTTGCTTTCCATGGAGCTAATGGTGGCGTAAATCGGCATTGATTTGTATTTGAAATAGAATTTTGCCAGCTAGTTTCAATTGCTTCTAATGTGGCTCATTGTAGCGCCAGGGCACAGATAAGCCCCGCGACCCGTTGCGACCCGCCCCTTCGATTCATGGGCAGAGGTACCGATAGGCCTTATCGGTTAAAACAAAAGTCTATACACACAAAAGTACACACTCGGTTATGTAAATAACCTAATGCATATGTATATGAATAAATGTATTTTAAAATGTTTAGTTCATTACATTAATTAAGAAGCTGTTCAGTTTGTAGCTCATTTCAATCAATAAAACAATCGATTAATGCGGTATTATAAGGTCTGTTGAGGGAGTAGTAATTACTACAAATTATAATAAGAGAAAGTAAGAATCTGCAAGAATATATACGTCATATTAAAGAACACTGAGAGAAATGTTGTACAACTCTTAAAGCCCAATATCACATACATTACTTAATATCCGATGTGGCTGTAGCGAATGTATTGTAGTTTGTTGTACGAACACTTTCCCAGAAGAACCAACATGCCAAATATATTAAACATATCTAATATTTTAAAAATACATTGCCATGCGTGCCGAATAAATAGGGTATTTTGCAATGAGTCATCAGATTGGGGATGATGTTTTGAAAACCATGAAAATATCATCACCAGAAGCGGCTGATACTTTAACGAAGCTCAGCGCAATATCAAACTGTTATTAAAATTTATATAAATCAATGTATTTTTAGATGAGTAAAGTACGAAAGAATGAAATACATGGAGCCCATACCACAAGGTCAGGTTGTGTGACCTTTCGGAGAAGAATCTGGCGGCGCTAAAGTCCATCAAAACTACCAGAACTTCGAACATCTGGGGTGGCAACATCTGACCCGGAAGTAGCTCCCTTGATTTGGATTGGACTCCGCTTGAGACGTTTCTGATAGCTACCACTAGAGACCGCACAGAGAAGCGGAGAAAGCTTGGAATAGCTCGGTTGAAGATCATGGAAAGATCCAGGAGAAGCTCTTGAAAAAGTTATACACTTGGTGTACTATATACAAACTGTATTAGTGATATTTTAAGAAAGTGCTTAAAGCAGAGAGTCCTTTAATTTTCCACGAAATGTGTAACGCATATATATATATTCTTGATCAGCATCAATAGCTGAGTCGATATAGGCATGTCCGTATGTCTTTTTGCTACGAATAACTCTCAGAAACTTGTATATGGTTATGTATGTACAGTACATGTGATGAAACCGGCCGAATTGGGTAACTATAACATATAGCAGCCATATGAATGATTGGCATAAAATAAAGAGTTATAGTATAACAAAATACCTTTTAAGATAACTCAAAGAAACTCAGCAATATACTTTGGCCAAATTATATCGAAATCAGAACAACTTATACCATTGGAACAATCGGTTGCAAGTTACACCTATATATAGCTATTATTCCTATTATATAAGAATAGCTATAGCTAACTAACTAACCTATATATAATTACTAAGCTTATGTCGTTTTATTTAGCTCTTATTACTTATGAATTTCAACTTATTTTCAAATTGAAGAATCAAATTTACTTAGTTCTTAGAACTAAATAAAATAAACAGTCTTCAGTAAAATTACTATGAAGCACAGATTCCCTAGGATCAATTGAATTGGTATTCCTGTGAGGGTATTTAGTTCTCGGCACCCTCGAAGATACTCGTAGTATACAATAGTTTTATTTTCTCTACTTGTTTCATTTGCTCTATCAGGGCGTTCCGCTTGGGAATCGAGTTATACGCAATCCATGCAGCTAATTACTATTCGTTTGCATATGTGAGTATACATATATACGGGTATTTACTCATATGGTCGAGTATATACATATGTCTATTTATACTGTGTACACTGTACACACATACTATATGGCGTAGCAGATGCTTGGGATCGGGTTGTAGGCCATTGTTGTTAGGCAGCAAATTGCAACAAATTGCTAGAAATGATTATTACTATTTTGTTATCGTTGTTTCGCAGCCTCTTAATTAATGAAGCAATTCCAATTCATAGAGTATATGAACGTATAGACTAGAGCTGGAATATAATTGATGGCATTTTCGATAGTATCGATGGGGTTAATATTACTATCGATTTTACTATCGATGCTATTGAAATGCATGCAAAATGGCCACTAAGCGAATACAATTCATTTTAATAAGATTTGTGTAGCTGACAGACATGTTATTGTCAATAATTTAATCAATATTATCTTTTCCAAAAGTGAGTTAACGTAAATATCTGCATATTTTGTTGCTGATATCGTATACAATTCTTGAAAGTCGTTTATCAACCAAAGATATAAAGAACCCGATTTCCCTGCTGTTTTTCTTAAATTTCGTAAATTCCATTTCGTTACTATCGAGAGTATCGGCTGTTAAAACTGTCACTATCGAAACTATCGCTTTTCTTATTTATGTATGTATATATTGTAGATGTATGCCTACAAATTGCACATACGCCCCGTGGACGCGCGCCCAACAAAGAAAACAGAGCTGTCGAAAAGGAGGGGGCTTGAGAGAGGGGCAGCTGATAGTGAGCTCTGCTGATAGCGTATTGGCATTAGATAACACTGGTCAACAAAACTTCCTTTTTGTTTATTTTCAGTCATAATATTGCCATGAGTGAAAATATATATCTGAAAGTGATTGATCAATCAAATATCTTATCCTGAGAGGATATGAGCAAATGTGTTGAATCAAAGATAGCATTTTCCTAAAGCTCTTTATTGTTGCTAGATTAATCTGAATCTTCAGCTTTAAGCTGGGTAGGTACTATCTTTTTTAAGTCAGCGTTCTTATTATAGCAAATAGTCTGGGTCTCCTATTAAGTATTCTAAAAGTAATCGAATGCCCATTAATTTGATATGCGGCCTTGGTCAGATAAAGATCTCCCACGATGACACAGTTCTTGAGAGGTTTTTCGGGCTGATTGTGAGCTTATTTAGCTGTGATCTGGAAGTACACTTGCATCTCAAAGATGACAGCAATCATGCTAACTAACACAAATATACATTCCTCTGAATCTCCACGTAATTCGAAAGTAACCCGAGTATTTCTAAAACGTACTCCTCCAGGCCCTGCTTATATCGATACTTTCTATTGTCGCTTTTTGTTGTGTTGACTAGTGTGATCTGAATAGCCTTAGTGGGATGTTCTACGGGTATATCATAGCAGCTAGCCAGATGCTGCTCTTGGCCCACGCATTTGGCACATTTTGTTGCTTTGAAGCATCAAGCAGATCGATTTCTGTTGTTGTTGTTGTTGTGTGGCAAAGTGGACGTCAAACTGACGCACATCGTCTGCCACTGTATCGACAAGGTGGATATGCGAATGTGGATGTGAATTCGGATGTGGCTGTGGTAGTGGTAGTGGTACCGGTACCGCTGCCGGTGCCGGTGCCAAGTTGGCAAGTCTACCAATGAGTGTCCTAGACAAAACGCGTGTGACCCACTTTTCCCCATAATCGCTAGAGGCAGCCAAGAGCCCATAAATAAGATTACCGATTAACGGGGCAGTCGGCGTCGCTGTTCATAAAATATGTCGCCACCTACGCCGTCGCTTGAAACTGAAACTGAATAGTTTTCCATTGTTTTCTACCTATGGAATTAGTGATGTTAACCTATGGATGGCACTATCGATAGTATCGATGGCACTATCGATAGTTTTTAGTCGTTCTGATGGATGGCACTACCGATAGTATCTGTGGTACTATTGCGAGTCTTTGGTGAGTCTATCGATAGTAGCGTGGCTCAATCGATAGTTTTTAATCGTTCTGATTTGTGTGCATTATCTAACATTGCTGGAGGAGTGTATCCCTTTATTTCTTAATATCCAGATTCTTATAGTCTGAAATAAATATTTGAAAAATAGCCTTTACATGCTTACAATCCCATTGCTATTGGTAACAAGTAAGAATGCTATAGATAAGTAAAACCGATGATGGGACGCCATGTTCTCAGCTGTGAATTTCCCAAACACATCTTCGTATGAACACACTCATATGCATCAAGCAGTTCAGCAGTTCCGGGCAGTGCAAGCAAGCAGTAAACCTCAATGGCGGTTTCACTGCTTCTTCGGCACGCTTGCCGGTACGAAAATAGTTTATTAAATAACTTTGGTGCTTAATATACAATCTGATACATACAGTTGCACAGTATTAGTTCCACCTTTTACCCATCCTATAGGTACAGGGCGTAAAAATGCTATGCAAATTTTAGGATGATATTCAAAATTAGATATTGCAATCAATTCAATATTGTTTAATTATACTCTGTTTCAAAACTGTTTTCTTTAAAAAAGGAAATATAAGGTTTGTGATGTGTCCATCTGTCCGTATGAGGGCAAATATTTTACGCCTTTGAGCAACCAAACTGGGTACCCATGTTGGTGTATACCCTCAGTTTATAAAGTGTCAAGGTCACCAAATGTTCTATAAAAGTTTATATTTCAAAATATATATATATACATGTACCATAAAATATAATTTACTATACGTTTATATTTCAAAATAAGAGTTCCATAAAATGTTTAACAGACATTAAAAGTACGGATCGAAACATATCACCTTTCGTTTTTATGTTTATAACTTATTGTAAGTGTTATATTCTTCTAGGTTTCCAGACAAGTGCACTATGTAATTATACTTTTATTCTTATTATCACTCCGTAAACAGTTTGTAATCGGAGAGAAATCTATGATGTGCTTAAGGCTAGGATGGAAGGCTAAGATTTGAATGGATTTAACTAATGAATTAATTAATAATTAATGTTTAAGTAACTTCGTCTAAGATATAACATTTTGCTCGTCTTTCATTTCAAATACTTCTGTTTCTTATAACTAGTCCAGCCATTCAATGATGTTCAAAATGGATATATGGTCTGTGACTTTAATATCAGGACTGTTGTCGGAAGTACTTCAGTTATCGGTACTGTTCATATCTGGAATTTTACAGCGGTCCTGTTAATTTAGATATGCAGGTACAGTCACGCCAAAATGTCAGCTAGGCATGGTACGCCGATATTGCTCATGGAAAGAACATTTGCAGCCTCTAGTTCTGATCTCTACTGTCTATGTTAATGCTGGTCAAGAACATACACACACATATGTACTTATCTATATATATGTATACTTATATATATATATATATTTATGGCATATAGAGTAGTTTGCCCTGCTTTGAGCTCTGTGCAATTTATTTGCAGCTCGTGTGGCTCGCGGTAAATCCCAATTTGATATGCTACCGGTAAGAATCAGTGTATATGTTCCGTGAATACCAAGTGCAACTTTGTGAATCAATAAGTATATTGATTGACTACTGAGTGAACGAGTGATTAACAATCTTACAGTCCCGACAACATTTGCATAATTCAATTGATGTGTGAACCTGACACCAAACCCAAATTCCCAATCTTCCCCCGACCAGCTGACAGCTCCAGACGTTAGTCAAGCGCAATTGATTGGGAACAGGCGAATTTATTGCATAATTATTTAGTATATTTTGTGATTCGTAATATACGCCAAAACACACACACGCACATAACTACTTTGTATATGCACAAGTGTACTATGAGTATTTATGCATTTGTTTTGGTTTTTACTCGAATACTCGCGTTGTTGAGTGCCAAAAGGTCTCGCACGTGTAATTGATTCATAGACAAGCGTAACACACACATCTACACACACCTATCTGTGCACACACTCACTCACACACACTATTTTATGCGGAAATTAAACATTTCACATATTGAAGCTCATTTAGTTACAATGTTGTGCGAAATTGCGTACATTTGAGAATCGCGCATCCGAGCTAGAGAATTTATGTATTTATTTATGTTCAGCATATACTAGTATACATATGTATTTTTATTTATATATATATATACACAGGCAGGCAGGGGGAGTTGGAGGCGTGGTATCTGCTTGGCATTAGATTGGGCATGTTTACAAAAAGATCAGGCGCTTGTGCGCATTATATAAAAAAAAAAAACAAAAAAAAAACAAAAAATACAAATTTATATTTGTGAATGTTATAAGCAGACCAAATCAAAACAAACAAAAGCAAGCAAGTCTCACTATATCGACCCAAAGATACCCAGTACAATATCTGCTTGCAAATCCATTGGCAGCCCTTCAACACGTGCGTAAAGCTCAAACTCTCAGTTACATTCAAATTGCAGTGCGCGTGTATTGGTGAGCTTTCAAAGCTTCTCATAGTCAGCCTGCATAGCCTGTGCAGCTGCCTCCTGTAAGTGAACTGTGTGCGTGTGTTAATAACTTAAATAGCAGCTGTTGGCACTCTGAAAGGCAGTGCACATCCTTACCGGATGAAATTATTGCAATAATTAAAAATATTTGTGGCGCGTTTTTATGCCAAACAAATGCGTTTAGCAAAACTTGTGAGAAAAATAGTATATTTATATTGTGCAATATTATTCTGTCCATTCGTATGAATTCAATTTCTTTCGGCATAATTGCGACAATCAAATTCTGTACACATGTTGGTATTTATGCCCGTCTGGTAGACTGATATATCATCCATATTTCTATAGCTGAAGTCACCAAATATGACATAGTATAATTCTCCGCTAGTGGGCAGAATCTACAAACTCCCACATCTTTACAGCAAGTGCTACCAAATTTGATAACAGGACTACTGATAGCCTCCATGAATGATTTGACTAAGAATATTTATGCCACGCTCACTTAAGCATACTGGAAATTAAGTATAACACATTTGGTAACTTCTGACTGCAACGTTCTTACTTGTTGCCACAGTTGCTCAACAGTCTGGTAGCTCAAGACAATCAATATAGTACAATAACAATAAAAATGTATTTGCCCGCATTGCCAATCATTCAAATTAGCTGACAGCTGTACACATAGGATTATATCTGCTGAATATGTATTATAGTATACTCATTAGAGCTCTACGAAAAGTTGTTGCGACATAAGGAGATTAGAAAGTACTCGTATTTAAAAATAGAATAAATTGCAGCCAACTAATTTGCCTTTCATCTGTCAGAGAGCTTAGTTGCATTTAGTCTTTTCAATCCCACTCATGCTTTCATTTCGTTTTTATACTATGTTCCCGAAGGGAAATGTCCGTCTGTCCGTATGAACGGAATTTTTTAGCCTTTATCTTTAAGCTAGAGCAACCAAACTTGTACCCTGTTGGTGTATACCGTCAATTTATGAAGTGTCGAGATCGACCCACCACCCCCACCCCCCTCCCCCAAAATTTGAGAAAAACCTGTATCTTCCCCAATTTTAAAGCTATAGTCACCAAGTTTGGCATACAGACTAATGTTGAGATTCCCGACAGATCCCCCACCCCCTCCCCCGCAAAGGAGAAATTTTATATCTCTCACACCTTTACAGGTAAAGTCACCAAATTTGGTACACAGACTAATGTTGACCACCTATATAAATCTGCATCAAAAAATTTTTGACCCCCCCACCCCCTCCCCCGCAAAGGAGAAAATTTATATCTCTCACACCTGTACAGGTAGAGTCACCAAATTTGGCATACAGACTAATGTTGACCCTCTGGACAAATCTGCATCAAACATTTTTGAGCACCCCCACCCCCTCCCCCACAAAGGAGCAAAATCTATATCTCCCACACCTGTGCAGTTTTTTACGCGTCTCTTTCTGAACACACAAATAACCAAATTATATAGGACTGGGAACATAGTATTCTGCAGTCGGGTGCGTCCGACTGCAACGTTCTTACTTGCTTTTTTATATGACCTTGCAAAGCGTTTATCAGCTTCTTTGTGTCAAAGGAACGGCGTGGGTCCTAGTTTTGATACCCTTGCTAAGCTTATCCAATTAGCTCATTTATTATATGTTAATTTTTTTATATGACTGCAAAGCGCATATCAGCTTCTTTGTGTCAAAGGAACGGCGAGGGTCCTAGTTTTGATACCCTTGCTAAGCCTTTCCAATTAGCTGATTTTTTTTTATATTTTAATTTTATTTTTATAACTTTGCAAAGCGTTTATCAGCTTCTTTGTGGCAAAGGAACGGCGTGGGTCCCACTTTTGATGTCCTTCCTAAGCTTATCCAATTAGCTTATTTCTTATATGTTAAATTTTATACTATGTTCCCGAAGGGTAAATAGTATATTGGGTTTGCGAAATGTCCGTCTGTCCGTCTGGCCGTCTGTCCGTATGAACGCAATTTTGTTGCCTTTATCTTTGAGCCAGAGCAACCAAACTTGGTACACCTGTTGGTGTATACCGTCAATTTATGAAGTTCTTTAGCTGTTAGCTGGATGTCTGAGAGTCAGAAAAAACGGAAATGACACCCACTACGACAAAATAAATATTTGTATTGATTGATATTCCTGCCTTCCATAATTTCCACTTTAATTAATCATGTGTCTTTTCGGGCTTGACACAAGTCCATTGAACTGTGTTACTATTGCACAGGAACAGAGCACAATTTAGAATGCATGTTGCTTTGTTTTATGTTCCTAACACCCTGCACTTATAAGATAGACACAACAAGGTATACTGATATAGCATTTGTGATTCGATTTAATCTCACTCTATCCGTCTGTGTTGACGAGCTTATGAGAGAGTCACAAGATTTGCTCCATCCTTAGAATCCCATTTTTTTAAAGGTTTTTTAAGGTTTACTTATACTTTAAAAGTTATTAAAAACTAAAATATATTGTTGTTGCTGCTATTTCTAAATTGCACTAAGGGATATATTTTTCAATACTTAATTCACTTCTTTACAAATACATCGCAATTGTTTTATAAGTATGTATATAAATTATTTACGTAGCTTTTAGTATTCTTTTCTGTATTGTTTGCTTGTTTCATTAGGAGGATTTGCAATTACAATTGAATATTTTATTTGTATTGTTTTCAAGTGAAGTGAACGTAAAACAAATTAGAAGGCAATAATAACATATATAAATACAAACTAAATACAACTGACAAATTAATCATATTTTTACAAGAATTCATCAAATTATAAATTAAACATTATTGATAATATTAACTTACAGCAATAGACAAGCCGAAAGCTATAACAACAATTGCGGGTGTACGATTTGGACATTTTTGAAAATATATATCTATACCATTTCTTATTATTCCATAATATAATTGTTGATGGGCAGATCTTGTTATTGACGCTCGTCTATAATTCTCTTCAATATAAATATATACAACACATTTAAAACGTGAAGGCGCCTAAGATCGAAATTTACTTCTGTTATAGTTGTTGTTGGTCTCGGGGCGAGGATTTGTTAGCAACCAAGGCCATGAATTCTCATAGGGCGACCACAAGTTCTTCAAGTGTAATTCTGTCGGATTGGTCCACCAACACCTGGAAGGTCACCGAACCCATGCGATCGCGTAAACTGCCGCTATAGACGATATTCTTGGCCCAGGCACGGCACTCAATGTCCTACATTTTGCCTTCCGGCGGATTGTTGATTTGCACGGCAACCACGGGTCTGAGATATCCCGGCTGATTCAGGTAGGGATAGAAGTAGGCCGGAAAGCCCTGGCTGGGATAGTAGCTAATGTTCTGGAAGTTCTCCTTATCCTTGCCATAGTGTCCATTGCAGGTGACCCAGATTTGTTGGCGTTCTTCGACTTCCGTCCGGTTTATAACCTCTTGCAGTTTGGTCGGCATGCTCGGGATGGGTGCATCGTATACCTCTGGAACCCAATATTCAATATATTCAATTGTGGATACAATGTTGTGTAGATTTGTGGCTTCATTTTAATATTTAGCATTTTTATACAAATCATTATACATATTGATGAGAATGTTATTTTTAAGTTAGTTGAGTTTTCGAAACCACTTCCTGCTTCCCCCGCCAAGAAAAATGTAACAGACTGTAAATAGAGTATACTGCAGTCGGGAACGTTCTAGCTTGCTTAAGATGAAGATGTACCCTCTACATTGTACTACAAAGTGAATTTCTTTTAGAATAGCAGAGGGAAAGTTTTGATTACTTCGAATCTGAGATACAGGGTAGAGTAGAGTTCATACTTGATTGCTTGTCCTCCGTTGCTGGGTTTCATATTGCAGATATGCGAATACTCGCACTCAAGGGAGTAAGTGGTATTTGCAGATTTCGAGGCGGCTTTCAAATATGCAAGTAGAATATTTCATTTTCATGCATGACAGGCATTTAAGTAACTCTCGCTTTTGGCAAGCCAACGACTTTTTGATTACGAGTATATGTTGGGGCTCTTCGTTATTTTTGTATTTTTCACTTTTGTATTTATTGTACGAGTGTATGCATCTTTTGTTTTTTGTTTTTTTTCGCCGGGTTGAGACTGACATGCATCCCACATCGGTTCCTATCAACGGTCGGTCGGCGTCGTCATCATCATTTTTTATGTGGCAACTGTCATTAGCTTCCTTTTGCGCTGTTATTTATCTTGAAGTTGACTTTGCCTCCAGACGGCGGCGGCAACACTCAAATTGAAGTCAGAGACGCGAATTATCAGCGTTTTACATTGACATTCTACGCATTTTTAATGACTTCTTTGGCCCAGAACCAACTCCGACTCCAACGCCAACTCCAACTCCTGCCCCAACCCGAACCACAACTCCAACTTCAACTCCCCGAGCATTTTGCTAAGTGTGCAAAATACTTTTGTTTCGCATATTCCTTCTTATTATACTCTGTTTTCAAACGGACACGGAGTACATTCAGCTTGTGGCTATCATTTCGTTGACCACAATCGATTCAAATTGAAATCGAATTTTTAAGATTTAAATTTTGACATTTTATTTGAAAAATGTAAAAAGGCACAAGATGTGTACTATCAAATATGGAAAAAAAAAAACAATTTGGGAACGTTCCCGACTGCAGTATACTCTGTTTCAAGGCTGTTACAGCTTATTGAGCTTATTTTTGAGGTCGGAAGGCGGCTTGAAATAAGATTAGCTAGTAAGTCAAATTCGGTGACTCTACCAGGTGTGGCAGATAAAGATTTTGCTTATTTGCGGGGAAGGGGCTAAGAGTGTCAAACACTTTTTGATAGCAATTTGCCAGAGAGGTCATCAGCTATCAGTGTGTCAAATTTGGTGATTTTAGCTATAAAAATGTGGAAGATATAGGCTTTTTCCCAACTAAGGATGGTGGGAGATCTTGAGATCTTATAAGCTGACATAAACGGACAGCACAAGCCCCATATTCTCTTTTCCAAAAATTTGTTAGGAAACAAATGATTCCATAGAACAAACTGACTTAAAAGACAAGTTTTGTCAAAGTATACATATGTTCGTATATACCCTAGTCAATTGCTATGGCAGTTTTGCTGGGGCAGGAAATCACTGAAAGCCACAATCTTCACAATATTTAATTTGAATTAATATGCAAAAATATATTCCCCCTAAAAGCAGAGCATATGGCAGTCGGAAACAGTCGCTTGCCATGCAGTTAGGCGTATTTTTTTGCCCAGTGGATATCCTGGCGCAAAGAAATGAAAATAAATGGAATTTCAACTGTCTGGTGCATGCCAAGACAACTGCCTAATACAGAAAAGAGCTTAAATAACATCATTGGCATTTGACAGGCAGACGACGCGTCTTCTTGCACCCAAAACTCAGCCCATGCACTCCCACTCCCACTCCCACTGCCTCTCCCCATCCCCATCCCCATCCCCATCCCGATTTCGATCCCCAGCCAAAGCCGCAGCACCCCCGCAGGCAGCCACCCCACCCCCGAACCATTCTAAGTTGCTTTAATTTTATGCAGCGTCAAAACTTCGGTTACCCAACTCAAATGGCTGTGTCCGTACCCCCTCGGTTCCTGTTCCCGTTCCCTGGCTCTGGCTCTGGCTCTGGCTCTGGCTCTGGCTCTGGCTCTGGCTCTGGCTCTGGTTCTTTGTTCAGCGGGAGATGGAGCATTCAAGACAACTTATGACACATTTTTGATTTGCAGCGGAATCGCTTTGAAGGGGGTCAGGATGTCCGTTACTGCTCAGTCCCCAAGTACAATGGCCAGACTTGTCATTTTCAGCCTGAACTCAGCTAAATGAACAGAGTTCAATGCGTTGAAAGCTGTGCGGGCTGATTCTCAAAAGCTGCAACTAGATATCCCCATTCATTCATTTTGCAAAATCATATCTCATTTTGTTACTGTTGTATTATATTGAATTATTTAAACTGAAGAGCTAGCTAGGACAGCAAGTCTTAACTCTGCCTTCTAAGCTGGCTATTACCTACCATAACCAAACCAAACATTGCAAAAATTATTGCAGATTGTAATTGCCCCTCGATACAAACTTTTCAACAAATCCAAAATCAAGCGATTAGTTGCGTTTGAGACCCTTAAATATTATTAAACTGTTGTGCCAACGCCTATTTATACAAGGTATATACATATTGTGGTTGCGTGAATAAGAAAGTAAGAAACAAATAAAAATAACTTACTTAATTTTCCCTCCCGTGCCTTATGATTTTTACTCACTGTACCCATAAAATAGGTAAAAAGCGGGTACTTAATCTGTGCAAATGTATGTAACGGGCAGAAGGAGACATCTCTGACCCTATAAAGTATATATATTCTTGATCAGCATCAAAAGAGATTTCGATTTGGCCATGTCCGTATGTCCGTATGTCCGGATAAACGCGTCGATCTGAGCAACTATAAGAGCTAGAGACACAAAATTTGAAATGTAGGTTCCTGGGTAGGTACCATACGCAGATAGTTTATTTCCAATTTCACACATCTCCCCCGTTCCCATATCAAAACGTTTTACAGCCACACTTTTACAGATATATCTTTGGCATTTGGCATGTACATATATTACTTTAGTTACTCTTAATGTACTGTCTAGAAGAAGAACAAGCACAGCCACCACTAAAAACACCTCGCTTGTGCTGTCGCTTGTGGGTGTGCGTCTTTGTGTGTGTATGTGTAAGTGTACGAAGATGCGATCGGAAATATTGGACCTGGGTACAGGGAGCCTTGTAGTCGGGTATACTTGACTATAGCATTCATACTGGTTTGTTTTAGGGTATGAAGAACTTAGAAACCGATCTAACAAAAACCCTCTCTCATACATTAGACCTTTAGCCTAATTCCCGTCCGTGGCGATGGGTGGGAGTAGACTTTTCAAGTGACATACAACAGTTTTCTGCCCGTTGTGTTCGAATTTCCAAAGTCCCAGAGCCCCGTTGGTCTAAAATCTGTCAGTCAGGCAGTCATATTGAAAGAGTACAAAATCCCAAAAAAATGTTCTCTTATATTTACAAACATATATAAATTTGGAATTTATGTCAAGCCCTCCAAAAGAGTTTTGCAAATAACACCATCTCAGCTCCACCTACCGGGTAGGTTAGCACCAAGAGACATCATCATCGCCACCAACTTAACATAGGTTAAAAATATGGTGAAATTTTGTACAGCGGCTCTCGAGTTATAGAATGCCAACACCGAACAAACGTTTCTATATATTCAGAAAGTAAAGTCTTATGGTGAAATGTGCAACGCTTTGCAGGAGACATTTTAGACTCCATATTATATATATGGAGTATCTTGGTCAGCATCATTTTTTCTTGATATCCTTACCAAACTCACTAGATCGGAGTAACGATATAGTACATACAATTTGACCAAATTTATCATATAGCTGCCATATGAACTTTCGATCAAATATTGTATGAGAAACTTGTTTGTTTAGGAAGATATTTTAACCACACTTACCAAATCAAAGTTTCATTATGTTTTGTAGAAGCTGACCAAATTTGGTTAAAATCGCACTACTTTATCAAGTAGCTGCTATAGGAAAATTTATTCGAGAACTTATATGCGAGGGTATACATATTCGGTACGCCCAGGATATTGTTTAAGCAATCCGTTATAGTTCTTAATTAAAATAGTTACTAGAAATTAGTAATTCCAATGCAAAATTATTAAAGAGAAACAGATATTTTAACCAGATATACTATAGTTAAGATATATTTGTAAAGGCAAAATGGGAACAGACTGCGGAATACAAAGTAAGATTTAAATAGGAAATTAATAAGTCCCATGCAACTTCATTAAAATTAAAAAGATCATTCAAATGAAAGGTGAATTGTTAAATTCTGAATTCTACTTAGCTCAATTGCCAAATTGGCGTTGGAAAGTCTTTGAAGACGAGTACCTTAATGATTTAATAACACTTATTATACATAAGAATAGTAAGTAGTATATTGAGCAAATGTTTTCAGTGCATTTAATGTGATTTATTAGTTTGTCGGCCTGCCAAAGATCTGAACTATCAATTGCGGAAATGATGAATGTGCGAGTATATGTTGGATTTAGTATTATAATGTTTCTGATGAATATGCTCAATCATATATGTATGTGCCTGAGCTATGCCACTCGATTTCCATTTGTGCAACTTCGGCAAAACCAGAAACGGCAACAGAAACCAATCCAAAGTCCCACGCCGAACCCGCATTATAATGGCCGTACAAGTGCTCGATTTCTGGGAACACTTCTGGGTCGGGTCGTGGCGGAAGTTGAAAGTGTGAAATTCTGCGAAGCGGCGTCGTCATTGATTAGTTTATGAATGAGGCCTCTGCCGGCTTTGGGGGCCTCCGCTGCCTTGGATCTACATCCACATGGCACATGTGTGTAGATATGAATCAAAGCTAGGCGATCCCAAACTTGTCGCACCGTTCGCATTGAGCCCATAAATCAGTTGGAGCTGCGATCATGTTTTGCCATGTTGCTACATGCCCCAACGCCGCTGACCCTGCACACCTCCCCCATACCCCCCACTGTTCACATCAAGACGGAACCCAACGACCATTTTCGATTTGCAGTTGTCAAAAATTCGCACATTTTTTATATGGACGTGGTACTCACCTGCCAGACCCTGCCCCTTGCCTGCTACCCCCTACTCCCAACTCCTTACTCCCCACTCACCCTCTCCACCGCCCTGTCATGTAGCCGGCAATTAAAATTGGTTCCCTTCCTCGGCCGTCGAGCACCGTCCGCCTTCCAATTGGCCACCGCAACTGTTAAATAATTTATGAAGTGCGTAGGGTTTCTGGTGCGCATTTCAAGCAGTGCCTGTCGACGTGGATGTCGCGAAAGTTCCAAAGACAACCAATTGGGATGCGTATCCGACTGGCAGATACCGTGTACACTCACAAAATAAATGCCATCACATTCTGAAAATTCGCATTCTACAATAAAGGTCACCCTAAAAGCCAGAAATCATTTCTATGTAGTATTTCTAAATTTAAGAAATATATTTCAGAAATTCGGTAAGTAAAATAAAGCTAGCTGTCTTTGGCTACAAAGTATAGCTATTTTATGTATTTTTAGGCATTTATTTTTCTGAGTGTACCCAACATACATCTTCACACATTTTCATTCAATACAAATACATCTTCACACTTCAAGCAGTATCTATATCTTCCTTACTAATTTCATTTATTTCCCAATTGTTTTTAAAATTAAACACAATAGATAAAGAATATAAAATATATGTGCACAAAAAATAAGCGCTTAGAAGGTACAGATTACCAGGAGGGGTTCCCAAAAGATCTTGGGGATAAACTTTAAAATTCTCGAGCCCATAATGAGAGCTTTTACGATTTTCCGAGTTCTGAAGCTAAATTGTTAGCGTTCTGAATTCCGAAAACACTTCTTACCAGCCGAAGGAAAATGCGTGCTTTCTCAAAATTTGAAACAATTCGGAATAACACGTACTCAAAATGGGAACTGGCCTATAAAGTTGTTCAAAACTAAAGATAAGATACTACTAGGATCAGATTGAATTTTACACTTTAACGCTTTCTAAAGTAGAAGGTATTCAAAAATAATAGCAATGACACCTAGGAAACTTAACAAGAAATGTATTCAAACTGTTCCTGCTATCCTCATTTCCATTTAAAAGGGTCGCCTTAGGGACCAGCTCGTTCTGTCTGCTCCATATATTTGCACAATTTGATATCTACACTCCTTGCTGGTCCCTATGGGACGGGGTATAAAATATATTGGGTATGTATTTTTTTTGGGCATCGCTCACGCACTTTTTGCTCGGAGCTCTGAATGGAGCCGGAAAATATTTGTCCACGCAACTTTTGCTCATTAAACTTTTTGGGCACATTTTGCGAGCTGCATGCAAATGCCGCTGATTAAATTTGGCAATCGATATGCGGGCAAGAGGAACGGGTTGAGCAGGGCGCGCAGGGTGGAGTATGGGGAGTGTGGGGAGTGAGGGGTGGCGCGGCATAGTGGACCTTGGCGCCTGTTTTGCTAGGCGGCTGCGCTTTCTGCTTCAATGGCAGTCCATAAATCAACAGGTTTAACCAAAGTCAAGAGCCAACACACACGCGCCATGGCGTGGAACTGGAACCTAAAGACTGAATTGAAACTGAGGCCAACTGTGGATGGCTGGCCGTTAAGACGGTTCTGGCAGCTGGCCGCTGGTCCAGTCTCGGCCAGAGTCTGGATCTTGGCCAAGTGATCGCTCAAGCACAACAACAACAGGGCTGGCCCTCGCAATGCAAGTGTTAACTTTGCACACGGACTCGGACACGGTCACAAGACCCCAAACTTAAGCCAAACTCAAACGCAAGCCTAACCCAAGCTGAGCCTGAACCCGAACCCGAACCCGAACTCCAGAACTCAAACTCAAAACTCAAAACGGAGCCTGATTAATTATGAATTGGAATTGAGTGTCTGCTGTGTGCACTTGGCCTGCACTTGGACTGCAATTCTATGCACTTGCAACCGCGGCACTTTTTATATTTTTACGCTTGCGGAGTTCGCGACGCGACTGCAAATTGTCTAGGGGTGCATTCGAGCAACAACTTTTGTCACGCTATAGGGCCAGATAAGCAGACAGGTGCGCATTCGGGTGCATTCACCAGTGGTAGCGCCCAACCCAAGGTACACCACCCAAAATAAAAGGGCAGGCCAACTACTGCAGCTGACACTGCCATCCCTTCAAGCTCACGTAGCTCTTCCGAAGCCACCAGTTCAAGTCTACGTGGACAACATCTTGGAATACAGAGTCTTCGGAGGGAAAATCAGCTCAAAAGAAGTTAACATAACGTCGAGTTGTCAGCCCAGCTGCTCAACTCGTTGGTAATCCACTTGAGATGAGCATTACACATTTCGTCTACCCGTAAAATGGGTAAAAGGGGGCTTAGAACTGTTCAAAGCTATGTAACAGACAGAAAGAAGCATCTACCTATTAAGTATATAAATATATTCTTGAAGACCATCAACAGTCGGGTCGAGCTGGTCCTGTCTATCTGTCTGTTCGTCCTGATGAACGCGTTGATATTAGAGAATTTTAGAGCCCATAAAATCCGTTTTACAGTAACAATTTTCAAGAAATAGCTTTAAGATTTGGCATGTACAATACTTTAGTTACTCTTACTCTTCTATCCAAATTTCAAGTCACTCGCATAATAAACACATAAGTTATTCACGAAAAAAGATGTGTGTGCGTCTTTGTGTATGTGTAAGTGTACGAAGGTGCGATCGGAAATATTCGATCTGGGTACAGAGAGTTTAGTAGTCGGGTATACTCGACTTTGGTGTCTCTGGCTCTTATAGTTGCTGAGATCGACGCGTTCATACATACGGACGGACAGATAGACGGACGGACAGTCAGACGGATGTGGCCAAATCGAAATCTGTTTTGATACTGATCAAGAACATATTTACTTTATAGGGTCGAAGATGTCTTCTTCTGTACCCATTTATGGGTACAGGGAGTAAAAACAGTTTATCACTTTTAGTGTTGATTTGTCCACTTGTTTGGATCAGCATTTAGTACATTTTAGTAATTTATGAGAAAACATACTGTCTTGGGTATATTGTAGTTTGTAAGCTATAGCTACATGTATTTGCCTTATATGCAGCAGCGGTGATGTTCATCCCAACAACAGGGCCGGTTGGGCCCAATCGTCTGAATGCGCTCCTGGGCTTGCAGCGAAGAAAGACTTCATTTGCGGCGGCCACTGCGGCTGGACATGCACAATGCTCAGCGGCACGTCTCAGTGTCTTTATCATATAAACGGTGCGATTTAAATTAATAATTAAGCCAGGCTTGGTCTCGCCTGGTTCTGTTTGTATTACTGGCGAGGGCATCTGCCAGCTGTTCGTCTCCGACTCCGCCAGCGTCTCTGGAGAGCTTCCACTTGCCGGCTGACGGTTGTCGGTTGTCGGTTGCAGGTTGCAGGTTGCAGGTGGATGCGGATGCGGATTAAACTGCCAGAGAGCGCAATAAATCAACGGAGACATTGGCTGGCCCCGGGTGCAGCCAAATGCGAAGAGCCGTCCCCCTGGTAGAGGAAACGAGGTTCGTGTCATCATTGATATGCCATATAAGATTCTATCTGATTCTTATTACCGATACTGCCAGCTAGCGCGCATCACAAGTCCGCATCCAAATGCGAGGAAGTTGCTCGGAGTGAAAGACCATGTCTTGAAAAGGTATGATTTATGTATTATCAGACCATAAAGCGGAGACTGCCAGAAAGAAATACCTGCACTATACATGCCTTAACATAAATTAATACCATCTAAAGGATTATATTGTTTCTAATTCTTCATCTAAAAATCTTATCACAGCAAGTATATAACGGATAACCCTATATATCATATGAAGTTTTCTTCTTTATAAGACATAATAAAACAACTAACAACGTTGCAGTCGAAAGTTCCAGTCTGTTACATTTTGCTTATTTCTGGGGTCGAAAGAGGGCAAACAGAGTATAAACAATACGTACTTACCTTCCTAATAGGGGACAATTTATATTCAATTTATTTAAAAGCTCACATTTATGATCATTACGTCATTAACCTCACAAGTCACTTAATTATATACATATATATTTTAACTTTAAAAGACGGACGAATACATCGAACATTTGAAATAAACTGAGTTTCAAGAATCTACTTTCAAATCGGTGTGACTCTAGCTCTTAAAGTATTTGAGATGGACGCTTCTTCAAAGACTGTTAGGACTAAAGGACGTGGTTAGCTCGACTGCTATTAGATATAAGAGTGAGGAGAAATTTGTGATTCACCACTGATCACATAGTATATTTGGTCGCTCGTTCCCTAAGTAGTCAAAATTGGATTAAATTGGGATATACTCGCATTATATAAGGCAGACCGCAATTTTCCACCATTCATCATTATGTCAGCTATGTGAAAGTGATGTGTTCCTATATCCAGTACTTGCGATATATGCTTTAGCAACAGACTTCCTCTAAATAGAGCCGTGCATTCTATCAGTGTTTACAGTTAGGGATCGGAGGGATCACAGAATTTCTAAGATCTGCTTACAATTCCCAGTTTTCCAAAGTCCATTTCAGAGACCAGTAAGTATCCTGAGTGAGTTCATTCCCATTGGAATTATTTGCTTGCATCTTTTCAGATTTTAGTTTTCTAGACCTGAATTGACCATTCTAAGGCTTGGAGCGTTTCCCCAGCTTGACTGTCTCATATTGTTCTCCTCTACCCTTAAAAGTTTTTGTATCTTCATGTGCTACAAAATGGTTCTGCTCCTATTATAGCTAGCTACTGAGATATCCTGTGACCTGGGGTCCATCTATGGGCAAGCTAGATTCCCAAACACTCTTCCGTTCACATGACCGCACACAAACACACATATGCATCAAGCAGTTCAAGCAAGCAGCACTTCAAGTAGTGGCATCCCCTGCTGCTTCCCTTCCTGCTGCAATACTGAAACTAGTTTATTGAATAACTTCTGTGCTTATTATCCGATTGGAGAGCGACCTAAGAGTTATGCATATTAAAAAACTGATTAATAGAATAAAAATAATATATCTTCAAAATTGGCCTTATAAATGGTTTTTATCACTTTCACGGGATGGGAGGAATTGTTGAAAATTTGAAATAAATTTGATTTGCGCCCACTATACAGTAACCTACGAGTGCATTCCAAATTTGGTGTCTCTAGGTCTTATAGTCTCCTAGTTTCATAGTTTCAGAGAAAGAATTCTGGGTATGTGAACATTTCCTCAAAACCTCAACTTCAATAAGCTACACATTTGATAGATTTAGACCACGTTTTTAGGTCAGCATGAAAAAAGCCTGTATGAACTTATGCCATGCACAACAAGTACGACAAATATTGAAATCCTCCAAGGATACCTCCAAGGATAGACACTATGCTGCTAAAAAGATTATATTTATTTTAGTTTTAATTATAAAAATAATTTTTGTCTCGAGACAGAAAAAATATTAAAAATTTAAAAAAATTGTATTTATTTGTCAGAACAGTCAGAGATGTGGCTGAAATATTTTCAATAACAAAATTTGCCGTGCTCGTTCGCCGAACAGTCCAAAACTACAAGAGCTACAAAGGAAGCGGAACCAAAAATCAACAGCCAGGAAGGAAAGTTAACGGGTACAGTCACCAGGGAAGGAAGGAAGAATGCAGCAGTTGCCGCAGTAGAAAGCAGACAGAGGAAATCGAACAGTACAATCAGGACCTGCCGAAGGACTTCATCATCGTGTGGACTAGAGGATGCTGTTCATGGATGCGCTCTTCAACAGCCTGCTGGTGGTCAGCTCCGGCTATGCGATGTACACCCTGCACCCCCTGCAGACACCCTATGGATATGCGGCGGCTGCCTTGAGCCTGGTCCATGGGCTGCTGGGGGTGGTGAGGGCGGCCAACAATGATGACGATGAGTGCAATCGGTGGCGGCAGATAACATCGGGGGTTATGGAGCTGGTGCCGCTGCCATTGACCAACATTGAGCTGTATCTGAAATCATCATGCCCGCACTTGGCCATGGCACATGCCTGCTTCTTGGTGCCGCTGGCCTTTGATCTGGTCGCCAAGTGGCGCGACATCGAGGACAACTCAACCATAACGCTCAAGGATCTCACACTGCTCGGCAATGTGGTCTCACTGCTCTTCCTGGGCGTCAATCAGTCCAGCAACGTCTACGGCGGCATGGCAGCGATTGCCTTCGGTGCGCGATACGGCTCCGTCATGGTCGACTATTATTGGGAGGGTCTGGGCGTTCATTTCAATCTGATGGCCAATTCGGCGTTCATAGTACTGATGTCCATGACTCTAACGGCCAAATAGGCAATCTATCCATACACATATCCATATCCTAACCAACAGTTCTGTTCCCAGCACATCGCATTAGCCGGCTCATATGGAGATCTCAAGATCTCGAGGTCTTTTGTTTCGGTGGCTCAAGGCTAAGGCGTGCGGTTCATTGGCTCAACAATGGCTCAAGGGGCAGCTCAATAAACTTGCAATTAATGTTGGCAAATTAAAATGCAAAAATAAACATTAATTGTTTTGTCAAAAATTAAGTGTTGTGTGTATTCTCTGTTCTGAGTTACTTTGGGGACGCATCAGAGAGCTTGCCGGCAGCAGCTGACGACAATGGGGCAACAATTTAAGGCAAATTTACAGCGATGATGAGCCATTGAGCAGGGATAGCAAATGCTAAGCGAACCGGTTCTCATCCGCGCCAGCAAGAGAGCTCGACTAGCCAATACCCTGTGAGCTCTACATTATCCGTATTAGCCCCCGCTGTTCGTCTTTCTGGGCGAATACCTTGTACGGGGTCTGTTCAAAAGAGATATGGTGAATTTACAAATTTACACTCATCACCCAACAATAAAAGTCACCTTGAAAGCCAGAAATCATTTTTATTTGGTAGCAATAATTTCGAAATGTAAGAATCATATTTCTTCAATTCAGAAAAAAAGTAGGGACAGCTGCATTTGGCTACACAAAAGTCAGTCAACTTTCTGTTTTTTTGTGAGCATTTTTAGTTAGTGCACGTGCTCCCAACAAAAATTGACATCATCAGCCATATTCAATTTTGTATTTTGATTTTGACAGATATAAAGGTTAGACTTCTATTGATATGCTTAACGATTTTCAGCTCCATCCCAATCAAGGCAAATCTACATCCTTTCAAAGGACTTTCGGTTTCGAGAACAAGGAAAATGCTTAGGGGCCGAAGTCCAATGAATGCGTTGGCGGAGGCATGATTGCGGTGTTCTTTGTGGCAAAAACTAAATCAAGTCCAACCAACGATTTGTGAGCAGGTGCATGAACTATTTTGCAAAATAAAATATTAAATTATTATGCATTTTTTTGCTACATAAATTCGTGGGGTTATTTACTTTTTTTCTTTTTTTTAACATACCTTATATTTAATCTTATTAAGAACATAAGTTATGAATATACATAATAAACTGATAATAATGTCTAAATAGTACATCTCTATGTGTTATACATTTGTTTGTATTCTTGCACCGATTGATATTTACTCTCTTCAGTATGTTTATGTCGATCAGAAGAAGATTTAAGTAATTAATTAATTTTAATAATCTGTTAATTGGCTTGAAAACTTAAAGAATGGCTTACAAAAAAAGCATCTAACTTAGCAATTGCGAAATTTATTATACCTTATGTAGTTGTTTTAAATTTCATAAAGAACTAATGACTATAAAAACAAGTAAGAATGCTATAGTCAAGTATACCCGACTACGAAACTCCCTGTACCCAGGTCTAAAACATCCAATCACATCTACGTCCACTTACACATACATACACACATACACAAAGACGCACACACACAGGCGGCAAAAGCGACAGCGCAAGCGAGGCATTTTAATTGGTGGCTGTGCTTCTCCTTCCCCCTCTCGCTGCATTACTGATTCTTCTTCGTGAATAACTTCCGTGTTTATTATCCGATCGAAATTTGGACAGTAGATTAAGAGAGACTAAAGTATTGTACATGCCAAATCTTAAAGCTATATCTTGAAAATTTTTACTGTAAAACGGTTTTAATCGATTTGCGGGGGAACGGGGGGAGATATCTGAAATATGAAACAAACTTGATCTGCGTATGGTATACAGGAACCTACATTCCAAATTTGGTGTCTCTAGCTCTTGTAGTTGTAGATCGACGCGTTCATACGGACAGACGGGAAGACGGACAGACAGACGGAAATGCCTAAATCGAAATCTCTTTTGATACTGATCAAGAATATATATACTTTATAGGGTCGGAGATGTTTTCTGTCTGTTACATACATTTGCACAGATGTAATACCCCCTTTTTACACATTTTATGGGTACAGGGAGTAAAAACAGGGAACTCAGTAGAGTGTTCACGTATTCCCAAACTATTTATTTCAACTTAGTAGGCTTTGGCGAAACTTAAAGAGCCTCAAAGTTTTCTTATAGAGGCAATGCACAGCAGTTTTTATTATAATTTATTTGGTACTTGTTGGAGCAGTTTCGACGCCTTCCTCCTTAAATAGAAGCTTCAACTCCACTGACTTGATGTCCTGTTTCCTCTTTTACTCTGTTTATCTATTACTATACTCTCAAAACGTTGAGAATTCAGGTAAGTCGGCTCAAGAAGATAATATGAAAGACAATCCCAACTATTGGCTTCTATTTAACAGCACTAATTTCTCCTTTCATCCATTTGGATGCACTTTTTCTCCTTCGCAGACGAATCCTCTTTCAAACTTTTCTTCTATATTCACCACCAATTAATTAACCTGTTGACTTCTTTTCTCCTGTAACATCTTTTACCTTGATCAATACGAACTGGCGCTTGTCATGTGATTGGTCTATTCAACTTAGCCAGTTCGACGCCTTCATTCTTCATCCATTAATCGAAGCTACAACTGCATCAATGGAATCCTGAAGTTTTTATTAGTGGCTGCACTTCTTCCTACATATACATATGGACATACTTTAAGCCTACCAATTCCACTGGTAAAGATATGAACAGTGCTTGAAGGCTGTAACTGGAGGATGGATTTTTATCGGGACGGATAGTTGTCACTGGACTATTTAATTTTGAAAATAGTTTATATCCAGTTTCTTTTGTAAAAATTATTGATTACACTCGAGATTTCGTATTATACAAGTTATAGTTTTTTGTATTTATTGGAAGATTCAAAGTCGGCAAGCATTTTGTCAGATCGACTCGGCTATTGATACTAATCAAGGATTTCTATAGTATATGGAATACAGTATAGGGCGGAGACATCTCCTGCCTGTTACATACATTTGCACAGATCTAATACCACCTATTAACCATTTTTTGGGAACAGGGAGTAAAAATTGCCAATATCAACAATACCGCCATAGTTTCGGAGTGATATCTAGCAACTCTCACCCCAAGTAAAGTTACTTTTCCTTAAAAAGTGTGCCCAGAATTGCGTTCACATATGTAGACATAATGGCATTGTACAAATCAAATATACTCATACTTTCTTCCGTTGGATTCCCAAAGTAAGAGTATGCGAAAGACTACACAATATTAAGGATAAAGGTATTTACCATCCGACCCACTATACCATTAATTCTACAATATATTTGTGGAAATGCTTTATTAATTGAATAACTTAATCTTCACTCCTCAATAATGTCTAAGGACACGAGATCGTCATGCTGGCAATATACCACGCCAGGACGCACTCCTGGTATACGGGGCACGGACTTTTTTGTGCGTAGAGCGGTTTTAATGGCCTCAGCAATATGGGCGATCTGCTGACTGGATCGCTGTTGATTCAATACATCACGTATAAAGGCTTGATGTGCTTCCGGTTCCAGACCCGCAATGGCGATACCACTTGATATAGAGTCATCATCGGATGTCATGTCATCTGAGGACATTGTAAGGGCTTCTCTCCAATTCTTTTTAATTTAGGAAAGAAAAGAGGCTTTTGTTGACTTTTGTGTTTTAAATTTTAGGATGTCTTTTGTTTGAAGACTGTAGTCAGACTGATTTTGTTTCTGTTTGAGAGTTCCAGTGAATGAAAGTTTTCTAGCGTAAAAGGCAAATGTTACTTTGACTCAAATTTGTTTACACCCTGTGCAAATGTACATATGTAACAGGCAGGAAGAGGTATCTCACACTCTTGATAGAATATATATTCGTGTTTAGCATCATTAACTGAGTCGATCTGGCCTTGTTCGTCTGGTTATCGTATACCAATGTACGCGGATTAAAATGGTTTTAACTTACCCTTTTAATTGCAAATCAATTAAAATATTATTTTAAAGATATATCTTTGATCTTTGGCACACGCGTTCCAGAAACTGTCTGCATATGAATACAAAGTAAATCTGATAGAACTCAGGCACTTGTGCGCATGCTTTATTAATTGAATAATATAATTCGAACATAATCTTCACTCCCCAAAAATGTGTAAGCTCACGAAACTGCCATGAAAACGAAATATTACGCCAGGACGCACTCCTGGTATAGGTGGGACGGATCGTCCTGTGCGTAGAGCGCATTTAATGGCCTCACTAATGAGCGCGATCTGCACACTGGATCGTTGTTCATTCAACATATCAAGTATTACGGCCGTATGTGTACCCGTTTCCATCTCCAAAAGAGAGTCATCGCTTGATAGAGAGTCATCATCGGATGGCATGTCTTCTGAGGACATTGTGATGGGCTTTCTTCAATTCTACTTAATTTAGGAAAGAAATAGGAATTTTGTTGAAAGTGTTTTAAATTTTGGAAAGTCTTATGTTTGAAAACTGTAGTCAGACTGAATTTGTTACTGTGAGTTCCAGTGAATAAAAGCATCTCAGCTTAAAAGGCAAATGTTACTTTGAATCAAATTTGTTTACACTCTGTAGCCACAGGGTTGAAGGGGCAATCAAACTGTAAAAGTAGCAGGCAGAAAGATCATAGAAAATTTATATATTTTTCATCAGTAGCAATATCCGAGTCGAGGTAGCCCTGCAGAGACTATCAGAAGTAAGGACACCAAATTTAGTACAATTCTGTAGATAAAGTTAATTTCAAATTTAAGATCGATTTAGAACTACAATGGGATTTATTTTTGTATGAAAAAGCTTGCTGCAAGGCAAGCCGAAAGAATTTTTGAATAAGTAGCAAGTTCGTCTGTCTACTTGGTACCTACCTGTTGGCATACATATGTGTACACTCAAATAAAACAGTAGATTTAAAAAATATATATCAAAAAATAAAGCGAACTGAAAAGTATGGTTATTTCTTAATGTTAGAAAATAATTTAAATAAAAAAATTACTGAAATAAGCTGAACTATTATTTCAAATTTTCAATGAAGTTTTTTCTGAATTTAAGAAATACACTTTTTCGCGGTAAATTTTTCCAAATATTAGAAGGGTTTTTAACACACATATTTCTTAAATTTAGAAAACATTTGTGGCTCTTAGAGCGACTTCTGCTTTAGGGAGTTTTTATAAATTGTAGGGCATTTATTTTTCTGAGTGTCGTCAGTAAAGTGTTAAGTTGTTATTGACCTTACCACTCAGGCAGAAATAAGCATCATCGTAGGTATAAGAGTTGTTCGATTTTTAACCCTTCAAGAGAACTATTATCGCGAGGCAAACTATGATCCTGCGGCATGAAATGAATCTTGTATGGACGCAAGCCAACACATACAAATGTATTTAAGCCATCTTTCAATACAAACAGCTGTTCGACATCCAAATCAAATCAACACTGATTTGGGTCGATCCTGCAACTGATTTTAAGCAACAGTTGCAGGAATCCCTCAAGTAGAACAATCGAATAATCGAACAGCGCGATCGATAGCGATGAGAGTTTAAATCTATCGATGTTTTTGCCGCCTCCTTTATGAACATACGTACATACATACATACATACATATGTATGTACATACATATTTGTTTATGGGTAAATTTAAAAAACAACAGGAACAGGGAAGAGGATGCTAATGAAATGGCGCCATAAAAATCGACAACACATGTGTGGAAAGGGCCGGCAGGCAGAGTGGTTAAAACAGTAAGGCAATAATTTATGCATTTTAATTAATTGCCAGTTGAGTATCTGCATTTAAGGGACGTTTTTATGAGGTGCCCACGTCCCGGTGCAGGTCCTCAGATTCGGCCCCAGCTCCCCTACCCCCTGGCAGGCACTAATCATGTCGTCAGGCGCGGCAATATTTTCGGTTTTGCATGGCGTCGGCTGCGCGTCCTCGCAACAAACAAATTCATTCTGCGGTTAAAAGACCATCCATTAATTGTGTGAACCAAAGCCACACAGAGGTGACTGCGCGGCGACCGCGAAGCGACTGCAGAGCGACAGCGGCGGAGGAAATATCGCATCGGAAAAGATAACAAAAAATTAAAGCTAGCAAAAACAAAAAAGAACGGCTATCTTCGGCGAGCCGAAGATATACAATACCCTTCAGCAATGTTTTTATATGCGAAAACTCAATTTTCGTCCGATTGTTCCTATGGCAGCTATATGATATAGTAGTCCGAACTTAACCAAATTTGATCAGCTTGCTAAAAGCAGTGCATTAGTTTGAATTGGGGAGTTTCGTTAGAATATCTCCATAAACAAATAAGTTATTAGTATTAGTATATAATAAAGTGATCCGATTTGGTGAGCTTGGTCACGATATCTTTATAGCAAAAAAGATTTATCATACAAAAACATAATTGTCGACCGATCGTTCCTATGACAGATACAGTTTGTCAAGAAACACTTTACACACTGAAACTAAAATTAATTGTTTGACTTTAGGTATGAAAATAGATTTTTATTCAAATTAATCCAATTTTTTTTAATGCATTCAATGATTAGTAGTCAATTTGTGAAAAAAATAATAACAAATCTATAAATAGGTAACATAATAAACAACAAAAACTAGCATTTCTCATTTTTGACACTGTCAAGAAACTCTTTACACATTGCGTTTTCATTAATATAAATTCAATATTTTCAACGATTATATAATAATTTTAGCTAATTTTAATATTTAGTATGCCCTACCTTAGCAGTAACTACATGTTGGAGCCGTTTTTTGCATTGAATGAACCAATTTTGGTAAATCATAATCAAGGAGGATCTTCTGCCACTCTTCCAGAACAATAGCTTTGAGTTGTATTTGCGTTTTGGGCTCCCTTTTTCCCACTTTTTCTTTCAGTGGGCCCACAAATTTTCAATAGGGTTCAGATCCAGACTCTGGGGTGGTGTATCAATGACCTTGCTACAGTTATAAAGCAGCCAAGTCCGCACATTAAGCTCTTTATGCTTGGGATCATTGTCCTGATCAAATTTGAATTTTGGCCTATTGTCCGTAATGAGACCAAATTTTGCAGCACTGCTCTTCAAATGTGTTTTTAAAATTTGGAGATACTGCTGCGCATTCATTGTGTTCCCTATAAATGCCAGTTCTCCGACTCCTTTGCTAGATATGCACCCCCAATCATACATACATATGTACATATGTATGTACATATTGTGGGGTCGAAAACATCTCCTTGAAGCGGTGCACATTTTGTGACAAAATGATAACATCCTCTGAAAGGGTATAAAAAGTAACCGCACAAGCATTTCAAAAATGTATAGCAAAGAAGGTAAAAAGAGAAATCAACAACAGGGAAGCGAGAGAAATAAATATACAACAAACCAAAACAAAACAAAGAGAGCCAACGGAAAACAAGAAAAAGCGAACGCGCATAAACTGCACGCCAATGCGCCGGCGCAGACGTCGCTGCTCGTGTGTGTCTGTATGTGTACCTCGTGCAAGTTCAAAAACCTGCAAATGTGTATTGTGAGTCAACTGTCGCGACGTCGACGCGTTGTTTGCCGGCAGAGCTAGCAGCAGACAGAAAGAGACGCAGCCGCACTCGGCTAAAAATGCCGGCCGGCTTGGCGCAGTCTTGCGCGATTATTATTTAAAATAAAAAACGGCAACAAAAACAAGCAGCCGCCACAAGAAGAAGAGCAACAATGAAAAGTGGAAGGCGGGACGCAAACAGAGATGCGGGCTGACGGTGACGCGTCAAGCATTTGCGCATGCATGCAAAATGGTTCGATGGAGGGGGGGCAGACAGACGAATGAACAGTGCGAGGCGCATTATCACGAATACGGCTAATGAATGCGAAGTGGAACAGACAAAAATGGGGCTAAATACGTACACATAGGCGAACACGCAATACTCTTACTGGGTCTAAAACGTATAGGACTGAATTAGTCAATAACCGGATTGGTTCAGGTTTTCATTTTCGCAAGATCCTTGGGACTAGCAGGATCACCCGCCCGTCCTTTGTACACTTTTTGTACATATGTATATGTATGTATGTACATAGTAAGATATACACATAACGGTAAAGAAAAAATATGGGAAAAAAGTGCCTATGCTAAAACATTTGTGTGCGGTTTTTCAATTTTGCAAACAATTAATTGACAAACTGTATGTTCATTGCATGTATTGTAGTAAAAAGAACTACATAAGTTATGATTACGTCATATGTACATACATATGTATATCTTGTACACTACATTAGAAAAGTCGAATGGTGCAATATCTCTCTATGTACATACTATTGCTCACTGAGAGCGAACTCGACGAGCGCAACGCGCACAACAGGATATGTTCGTTCAAAATTTGCATTTAACAAAGCGCGGAGCATTCTGTCAGTAGAATTGAGACAAACGAGTTCCAAAAGACGTATACAGTGTGTAAGTTTGATGACATAGTCTAAATGCCTGCTTCCAATATTAGAGTGCGCAAACGAAACGGTCAAAATCGAAAAACGCCGACGCAACAGTCACGCTGCGAAGCTAAACACACTAGAGATGAGCGATATTCTGTTATTTTACAAACGCTGCGACTAGTATAGTCAAATATAGTTCAAATATCAGATAAAATATCAAATATAAAATCCTTTTAGGACTTCATAACTATTTTACTTTGCAAACGTTGAGGTTAGCATATTTGGCTATATCTCTCGATGTTCAGTCTCGTTAATCGCGATATTCAGTCGCAGTGTAGCAGGAAATATGACATTCACAGTCACGGTAATGCTCATGTCTTATACACACACGCACACGCATGCGTGAGGCTTTGTATACATACATACATACATATGTATGTGTGTCGGTGCTGCACGCCGGCACGACGCGTCATTCAAAAGCTGCGCTTGGACTTTTGCAGCGCCGGTTGATGCTGCTGCCCGCGTCGCAGTCGTTGCTGCGGTTTGTTGTTGTACGTGATTTGTTTACGAATCTTAACAAAATATGTACACAAATGGCTTAAATTACCGCGAAAGGCGTCGTTCGTTTAAATATTTTGTAGACACAAATACTACAAGTTTTTGCAATTGTTGTTCTTGTTATTGCATGTCTCACTATTTGCTCTGCGGGTCCCAAAAATCAATAATGGCGCAACAACCAAGGCGATCAACGCAGCCAGCAAACTGTCAATAACCCGTTATTCCTATATGCATACATACATACTATATGTGTATGTATACAAATACATATATTGTCTGTATTTACACTGTGGAAAAAAACTGTATGAATAAAAGGGAAACTTCTCTTTAAATAAGGAAATACAAATTTTGCAATCTGAAAATTTGTTCAAAAATTTGGGGCTTTTTTGTGCACTATTTAAAAATTGGCGTCTTATGATTAATTTATAAATATGAATAATAATTACATTAACTATAATATACACATTATAATTTATATTTATTACGGAATCATTGAGGAAAGAATCCATAGGATGATTCGGTTGAAAAATTAGTTGTTCTATGCAAATATATTCTTTATGAAGATATGTATCCCAAATTGCACTACTATATCTTACAGTTGTCATAGCAACGATCAGTCAAAAACTAATTTGTCGTATGAAAAACCATTTTGTCTATGAAGATATCCTGACCAAACTCACCGAATCCAGTTTTAGTATAATATATTACGCTGTTCTGATTAAAAAAGCTGCATGCAGTCCTTGCCTATATGCATATATAGAATTTCATCAACTGATAGTAGCTTGCTTTGACTTATACAAATTTGATTTTACAATAAATGAAAGTACGAACTCAAAATGTAGAAGATGTTATCTCTTAAAAATAATGAGAGATTTCTATTTGAATTATTACACAAGCTAGTAAAAAGTTTTCTATGCATAAGAAACTAAATTTAGCTTTCTTTGGGGAAATTCTCATTCCAATTGTGTAGTAAAATATACATACATACATATGTATGTATGTATACCACTCGTAGTATCATCTATTACTTTTTTCTATGAGTTATGTCAATTTTCTGCAATAGGATGTATTTTTTTAAGTGCAAATATGTATGTGTGTTCATTAAATGTGTGTGTGAGTCACATTTATATAGTACATGCATGTGTGTGTGCGTAGATCCATTAAGCGTGGGAGCGAAGAGCACTGCGACAGCGTTAATATGCATCCAATGTTGCAATGAGTCACATTTCGCGAACGTTGCCATACAACAAAATGCACAAAAAAGTCCATGAACGAGTATACATACATACATATACATATGTATGTACACATGTATGTACATACAAAGTGGATATACATGTACATACAAAGAGTACAGATTAGCACATATGTATGTACATATGTATGCTGTGGATATCTTATGAATGAGCAAATTAAATGTAACGGTTTTTGTGGCACGAGCGGTTAACTGCCCCAATGAGGCAAATCATCAAGGCACAATGAGTGAATATTTGAATGAGTGTTGCTGAAAGTATTGCTACAATGTAGTATTTTCTTACCCTAATAATGAGCTTATAGCGAGGCGTTCTATAAATAGCATCCATCTACATACATACACACATACATACATACATATGTACATATCGGAATCGATGAAATCGACGAAATCATCGATCCAGCAATTTCTAAATTTTCGGACTTATGCGGGATGGATGGGTTAACCAGTCATAACATGCCTGCTGATTTCAAAATTTCTCTTGGATTCCGGAAAAATGTTTGCTTACTACATCGAAAGTAGCAAGTAAATAGCATTCTTATAAGTTCCGACTCCACAAATTATATATATCTTGATCTGTTTCTATTAAACTAGTATCTCAATCCTCAGTATTGGAATCAAATTTTGAGCAAAATCAGATAATAATATCTTATATGTAACTGTAATTGTAACAATCGAAAGAAACATGAGATTTTGTGTGAAATACCAAACTCAGGAATTTCGAAACTTATTGCACGTTATATATGTAGCTTGCTTTAATTTGATCACAATCGAATGACTGCATCGCTGCCATACGAAAAAGAGTAAGAAAATGGAATTGTTCTATAAAAAACAAATAAGAAGAATGCTATAGTCGAGTATACCCGACTACAAAACTCTCTGTACCCAGGTCAAAAAATTGCTTCTTCGTACACTTACACATACACACACACGTACACAAAGACGCACACATACAAGCAACAGCGCCAGCGAAAGTGATGGCTATGCTGCTTCTTCCCGCACTGCAGTGCTGAATGTTGAATTACTTCCGTGTTTATTATCCGATTGACTTAATTTGGACAATGCATTAAGGGTGACCAAAGTATTATACATGCCAAAGTGCAAAGCTTTATCCTTAAAATTGTGGCGTATTTATCGATGTGGGGGGGGGGGGGGGGGACCGGGGGGAGATATCTGAAATATGATATCTGAAATATGATCTGCGTATGGAATACAGGAACCTACATTTCAAATTTTGTGTCTCCAGCTCTTATAGTTGCTGAGATCGACGCGTTCATCCGGACAGACGGACATGGCCAAATCGAAATCTATTTTGTTACTGAACAAGAATATATATACTTTATAGGGTCGGAGATGTCTCCTGCCTGTTCCCCCTTTTTACCCATTTTATGGGTACAGGGAGTAAAAGTTATAAACTTTAACCAATTTGTATAGATAATAGGTTGGACGGTTGTCAGGCTAAACTAACCTGAAACGCTAAGGAGTTGAATTCGGGCCGTTGTGAGGAGGAGCCAAAGATGAAGTCTGTTATCCGCCAGGGCCTAACGTCCAACGTTCGTGTAGAATAGTTCATAGAGCATAATAAGGCTTTAACTTTGGGTGTTTGTATTAAAAAACAAAAAGATTTTCATAAATATTTTAGCGATTAGTAAACATAAGCATATGTATCAAGTTCCATCTAGATAGCGTTAAAACTGAGAGACTAGTTTGCGTTTAAGCAGATACGCGGAAAGACACTCATGGCTATATCAATTCATCTGGGGTCGGAAATGTCGCTTTAGTCAAACCGATGTTGAATGTGGATGTTGTGTTTGATCTCCTCAGTACCAAAAGTTTTAAGATTTGATTGACTCGGCTCAAAAGTAGTTTCTAATTGTTGCTATAAGCGACTTCAACGGGGATACTGAAGGACAACATTATGCCTTAATAATCTACCTTCTTTTAAAATTCGCAAAATTTGCTGTGGAGTACTTTTCTTTCATAAGCTCCTGTACGGTAAAATGGATTCCAACACTCTTGATATCCTTGAAAATGTTTGATTTTTTTCCCTCTTTCATGTCTTTTTTTTAACAAATTACCCTAAACAAAAGGCCTACCGTACCCCTTGCCTCAATTATAATAAATATTATCATCCATTCTCCTTTGCAAAAAATTCCTTAATGTGTTTCTTAAACTCATCTTAGTACGTAAAATAGCATATACACCGTCGACTCGGAGTCGTCTGGCCACATTATGCTGTGAGTTGGTCCATAACATTATAACTATGGCCAATAACTAATTCCCAACGGGTCAGAACTGCCAAAGTCGATGTGCTATAATATGCCACTTTCTCCTTAATAAATTTTAATAACACTCTCATCAATGATGAAACGAATTATAATGCCTACTAATATTTTTGAAACCGAACCTTTTTGAGCTGCAAATGGTTTGGTTCGGGATTCGATTTTAGACAGCTAGAAAGTAGTAAAACACCCTGTACTGTACTACCTGAAACTCCCAAACACAAGCAGAGCATTTTCGGTGACGGCTACGCTGCTGTTTTCCTCCGCTGGCAGTACGGAAACACTTTCCGATATCATTTTTGTGTTCAATATTCGATACCAGTAGATCAAGAGCAACACAAATTAAGAACATATCTTTAAAGTTATCATTGCAAATTATTTGAATTTTGTCACGAAATGTGTGATGCATTTAAGGAGACGTTTCCGACCCCACAAAGTATATATATTCTTGATCTGTTTGTCTGTTTCATATAGTCGAACAGAGATAAACAGGGCTAGTTCGACTCGGCTATCAAGAATATATAAATTCTTTAGAGTCGGAGAGGGTTCCTTCTGCCTTTTACATACATTTTTACGTGTTTGTGAACCCTTTTACCCAACTAATGGGTATAGGGTGTAAGTGAGTGCCCGGGTACCTTTGGATAGGGCCCACACACACATCTGAGACGGGGGTTGGCGGTTGCTGAATGAAAGGCCAACGTCTTGTGCGATTCTGACTGCACTTTCAATTAGCATAAATGTAAATCCAGGCGGTAAGAACTTGTTAATTGTGGCTGATTATGGCGGCCTGAACCCATTATGAGTGGCCCGTTAACGAGCAGATGCCTCCACATGTTTCTAAGTGAGCGGGGGGCGAGCTGTGTGTGTGCTGAGTGTGTGCGAATATATTCACGAATGTATTCATATACGGAATGCAATGTGACGGCAAACAAGGAAGTCAGTTTGGAAACCCAATAGAAACAAGGTCTGTGCGCGAAAATTGAATCGGTTTGTGTGCGCGAATGAAACGATTAACGCGATATACAAAATATACAAAATACTGAATACGAAACGATAATAGAAACTGCTAAATTAGTGCAAATCATTTGCATTGATTAAGTTGATTCATATTTGAATGTTTATTTGATTTGCCGCACTAGTATACCCCAAATTAGCATACGTGCTGCCAACCTGATTGAAAGCAGAATACTCAGCATTCGGCATTCGGAGTTCAGCATTCACCTGTGTGCCCTGCGAGCGGCTTAGGTTTTTATTTCAACTCGGGCTTGGCACCTGCCTGCACCTGTTGCGATGCGGCGGTGGCACAAAGTTATTCACTAAACGATCACTAAATATATGCATGAAAGTCGCACGGGCCAATGGAGCGTCATTAGGCGACAGTTAGAAAACCAGTTTTTACTATTTTTGTATGTTCAAATTTTATTTTATATATAAATTTTTTTATTTTTTTTTTAGTTAATGTTAGTTAGTTTGGCATCATCATCAGATGATGCCATAGTCAAGCAGTTACCGGCTTCGACACGACAATAAATGTCATGAATTTTTCAAAAGCTGCGGCCCATAAAAATGTTCTCGCTGTCGATCCATACCTACAAATATACATACATACATAGCAACAACAAAATATAAATAAAATAAAATTATAATAATAATCGTTATGGGCAATCCAAAAAAAAAATATCGCATTAATTAAATTAGTTAAATCGCCATGAGTGTCACATTAAAATTTTTGTTTTACTTTTTCCTCAAACTTGTTTCGTATTCTGAATTGTCCACATACTACCAGATAAAACACACACAGATCTGTTCAAAACGAGCCTCTGCGGACTCTTTACTATTAGGCAATATCAATCACAGAACATTTGTTGATATCTAACACATTTTAAAGACCCGCCCCACCAACAAATATATACATACTTATGTACTCTTATTGTCAATAGAGCACATTAATCACCGAGCTTACTTTGATAAGCGTACAAATATGTTGCCAGTTAACTGGCACGTGTGAACTTGGCTAAGCTTAAAAGTCCCCATATGAATAATGGCGAAAATTCAAATCAAACTGAATTTTCAATGTTGCTGGCAACAAGAAAGTATGGCTATTGAGGTATGGCGAAGCTATATATCATCGAAGCAATAAACTTCATACCAAAAGTCCACATTCTGCAGTTTATTTCTATTCCGATTTTCATAAAATAAGGTATAAAATTAGCTGAGTTTAATTGAAAAATCAAAATTTTTTTTCATCCGACTAATCCTTTCCAAAAAGATTCTCATGCAACTCAATTTGATAGAACCAAGCTATAAGATACTATAGATAGTGATTTAATTTAAATCAAATTTGATCAGTTTGGGCACTAGAACTTCCCCACCGGGTTGGAGATTTTATTACTGTCTTTCTTTATTCTTTTTCTTTAGTTTTATGCCTTAAGCTAACCTTAAATTATATAAGTTTTTTTCTTATAACTAATTCTTTACTATCTTGCTATAAGCTCTAATAACGCCACCGGCAAATATACTGTACTGGCAAATAAACTTCCCCCAACGTGCTGGTGTCGTTATTAGATTCAATTTTCCACATATCTATGTATGTATAATGTATAATATTATATTTTTTGGCCGATCTCCACACTTCACAAATTGAGGGTATATACAAAAAAGGTGTACAAAGTTTGGTTGCTCTAGCTTCAAGGATGTGGTTCAAAATGCGTTTATACGGACAGACGGACAGATGGACAGACGGACAGACGGACGGTCGGACATTTCGCATTTTCCTTCGGGAACAGAGTATAAAAATAAATAAAAACATAAAAATACTTTGATTTGATGAGTGGGGCTAGGAAGTCTCCATAAACAAATAAGTTCTCTGCATAACATCTCAATTGTCTACCGATCGTTCCTATCATAGCTATATGTTATAGTTATCTGATCCGGTTGCGACATTAGTACTGAAACAAAATGCAGAATCTGTACAAAGTTTCATCACGATAGCTCTAAAACTGCGAGACTGGTTTGCATTGTGCTGATCAAGGTCAAGATATATTTGTAATTTCTTACAAATTGCAAAGATATACAAAAATGATATTAGGGCTAAGCTTTGTTCTTTATCGGTTGAAAATTGTAATATTGCCTTGGGCTTGTTACTTACTGTCATGTCGAGAGTATCTCACAGATAACGCTGATGATTCAGCGCCTAATTGTATCTATAATAATTGTATCTGTACGCTTAGCTTTGACGTTGTCGCACAAATGTCGCCGATGTCTGTCACATTTGAACTCATTTAAGTTACACAAAAGCATTTTGTGTTTGAAATGGGAATAGAGACGCTACCACTTAATGTTCGCACAGCCCCGACGGGCAGGGGGCGATTTTTGAAAAGCATTTTCAGAATTTTCAGTACGACAAATGCTGGCTGGCAGTTGTCAACTGTAAGTAGGTGAGGCGACGATCAAAGGAAAAACCCGACCATACAAATCGAATAAATGTACTTGTATGTACAGGTATCATATATGTACATATAGTTTTCAGCATTTGAGAGTACTAAGTACATTGGTACAGCCTCGTCAGGGCTTTCAAACTTTGGAATAGAGTCCAATTAGGATGCGCATTATGATGAAATTCAAAACCGAAAAGCTGAACAAGAAAAAATCAAGGCTGGGCTTACCTGAGAATACCCAAAAATGCCAGGACAAAAATGAAAACAAATATATTTGCATCAAAAGGACAAACTTTCCTTTCAATGGCACAACACAAAACAACAACAATCATAATAATAAATACCTATACCCATAACGATATAATGAATACCTATGCCCGAACAAAAAACAATAAGGTGGTTGAACTCTATGAGGAGCGAAAGCTTTGTCCGTGGAGTGTAGGGCAAGAAGTGAATGAATGAGTGCTGAGTTATTCATCCTTGTATTCATTTGCGCGACCTCTCTCTGCCTGGCAACGCCACAAGCGAAGCCCAATCAGAACAAGAAGCTGGCATTCGAGTATGTCGTCCTTGCTATCCTTTTAACAGAGTACAGTCGTCTGTCTACAGCTAAAGTTCGACTTTAGGCAGCTATTTTCAAACTTACTCCTTACGAAAAACAAGCAAAAATGCTCTGGTTGAGCATGCGAAACGCATCGCGTCAAGCAGTTCAGCGGCAGTGCAATCAATCAGTGCATTTCCATAAGAACAACTATAACTCGACTATTGAAATGTTGTGTGAAAATCTAATATGTTTATAAAGACATCCCATTCGAACTCACCAAATCATAGTATCATTATGTTTTTTACAAGCTGTCCAAATTCTTCAATCAAAAGGAATTTTCTTACAATAATATTCATTGGAAAATCAATTAACAAATAATCATGCATTTTTATAATCCATTTAAAACTATTTAATTTATTTCAGGCGAATATTTTGCTTTAACTTACTTCACCTTAAGAAAGCTATTTTTTAATCCTGCAGAATGCTTAACGATTCCTTGTTTCGGCGTCTTCGAGATAACTTGGATGTGTTTGAATATGTGTACCTTTTGTTATCCTTGTTTTCGACTCCTTTTGAATATCTGACATTGCTCAGCTCTGAGGTTCTAACTAAACTAGGAAGTATAATATAATTCGCAGTTACTGAAATTGGTTGCGATACATGTATCTTTAACTGTAAGAGGAAAAAAAGTTTTTCACATTCAGTGACACAATTCGTGTCAGAACTATAATACCCTCTGGCAGGGTATCAAAATGTGTTCGGCTTCACACATTGTTCAAGATAGTTTGTGCTATGAAGAATAATAGAATAAAAAGCAATTTAAACATTTGGATACATCATTATTCAAGTCAGTTTGCTCCAAAATACTTAAGCATTTTTTATTATGTATAATAACCATATAATCCGATCGAAGACATCTGAGCTTCAAACAAAAACCTGCAAAAGCGGAACGAATTGAGAGTTTATTAATGGTTACCAAGTCAATAAACTGGCTGCCAATCGCCTGTATTTCACACGAAGTTGAGAATACGAACAGGTAATCAAAGCGCGCTTATTTGGAGATGTAGGAAATTGAAAGAAGGCTATTTATAAGGTAGAACGACTTGTTCAGCCATAAGCTGCAAAGCTTCATTTGAGCATCCGTCAACAATTTGTTGAACATAGTCTCAATCACGCATGTCCTCCGTTAGCACACGCATGTTACACACGAACGCTGAAGCTTTGTAAGCTCCAAGCCAGTCTAGACGATAGATGCAAGGCGCACAGAGCTTTTAAGCGAACATGCACCAATACATGTAAAGTTACCAATACACACAACGGCTTTACATTCAAAGCACAGTAATATTTGCTCATCAGATAATTATCTGCCTTGTGTGTCCAGTGTGACCAACCATATTCAAATGTTTGATTGAACTTGTTGCTTTTTTCGTAAAGTTATTCAAGAAACTATTTTGTCCACTGTACACTGGAGGGAAGCATGTACACTTACGCATAGAAAGACATATATTCACAGTACATAAGTCTTCGGATATGGATACAGCGTATCCTAACTTAGCTAAAGCTTTCTTCCTGGTCCTAATCTTTATTGGAAATTGAAGAAAGTTTTTACTAAAAATATAACCATACTAAAACTACCTAAGCATGCTTCTTTCAAAATATATGTACATATTTTAAATTATCTGGAAGCTTTGCACTGATTCCATCCTTGCCACTTTATAAACTGAGGGTATACACCAACCTGTGTACCCAGTTTGGTTGCTCTAGCTTCAAGGGTGTCGATAAAAATTGCTTTCATACGGACATACGTTCATACTCTTCACAAGAAAATTGAATTTTAACATCAAGAGTGATGTTTACTTATACTCACATCAAAATGTGTTAGCTTTAGTAGCATGGAACACAAGCTCAATACTTTCTCCTGTGTGATTCCTAAAGTATTCAAAAGTCTACGCAATATTATGGATAAATGTACTTATACCATGCCACTATACCATTATTTCGACAATATATTACGAGTAATAAGTACAATAGGTAAATCTGATAGAACTCGCGCATTTATGCGCATGCTTTATTGATTGAATAACATAACTCGAACATAATCTTCACTCCCCAAAAATGTCTAAGACCACATGATCACCGTCATTGCGAAGTACCACGCCTGGACGCACTCCTGGTATGCGTGAAACGGAACGTCCAGTAAGTAGAGCCACTTTAATGGCGTTAATAATTTGGACGATCTGACGACGGGAACGCCGTTTACCCAATAGATCATTTATTAGGGTCGGAAATGTACCCGGTTCCAGGCCCGCAATGGCGTAACCTGTCACAGAGTCATCATCGGATGCCATGTCATCAGAGGACATCTTGAGGGGTTCTCTTCAATGCTTCGTTCTTTAGGAAATAAATGAGAACTTTTGTTCACTTTTGTTTTTGAAATTTTGGGAAGTCTACTGTTTGAAGACTGTAGTCAGACTGATTTTGTTTCTGTTTAAGTTCTAGTTCTAAGGGAATGAAAGTTTTGCAGCTTAAAAAGCAAATGTTACTTTGACTAAGATTTTTGTACACCCTGTGCAAATGCTTCTATCAAAACATATTGAAGTTTATAGGCACCCCATCCAGGGCGTAATCCGTATGTAAGTACAAATTTTACAGACCATAGAGAGACTATTTATTATACCGACGGGGCAATTAATCTGGTGATGGGGGCAATTTATATTTACAGTAAATACGTATCAGATGATACGAATTGTTTGAACTGCATGGAGTGGCCATCGTGGAATTGAAACGTGATTTCCGTGCGGCGATTAGGGAAAAAGTACTCCCAAGTTCTTGAGTTTTTATCACAATTTCAGACACTTGAGGCTTATCGCAGCGATCGCTCCGGTCAGCAAATAAGCCGATCCCCAGTTGACAGCTAAGGAAATGTTTATGGTAATGGCACTAAATAAAATTCAATTAAATTTAAAATAGTTGCTGTTGCGTTATCAAAACTCAAACATCAAGGCTGACGTCGGGCGAAATTAAACGAATATTTGTTTTTTTTATTTAAATACTCTTTCGAGGGGTACTTATGCTTGGTCACAAAATGTGTAACATCTCAGATCAGATAACCATATCATTTCAATTCGGAGTTTGCAGTTGAAGTAAACCACATTTTTTTTTACTTTGGCGGCACTTAGAAAGATCGAACAAGAACAGTTTATTTGAGGTATATAAATATTATATTTAGTTATTAAATAAACAAAATGTTATAAGTTAACTTCCCGGTGTTGACTTCTCGAGCATATTGAGTAAAGTTTAATGACTTTTTTAAGTATTTTATATGTTTCTATGGCTATTAATGCAGTTATTATGTAGTTATAATGGAAACAAGTAATTAATTATATTATTAAATAAAATAATTATAATAATTGTAATAAAAAAGAAGAGAGAATGGCTATCTCAGGCAGGCCGAAGCTAAGTACGTACTATATACTCTAGCAGCAATGTTTTTGATACAAAACTCAATTTGTGTCTGATATTTCCTATACCAGCTTTGTGGTCCAAATTTTATGCAAATGAAAGAAAACTATATGAAGTATAATAAAACTCTCACTTCTTTTGGGTGAAATACAAGCAGTTTTGCATACAAAAACTCATTTTTCACCCGATCCTATGTTATATAGTGGTCCGATTCTAAACAAATTTGGTCAGAATGTATAAACTCTCCAGAGACTTGGTTTGGGTAAGTTTGGTGAGGATATCTTTATAACCAAAAATGTTTTTCTTGCAAAAACATAGTCATCGATTGATCATTCCTATGGCAGCTATGTGTTATAGTGGTCCGATCTGGCCGGTTCCGACATATGTAATGCCTGCAGCAGAAGGGCCTTGGGTTTCATCACGATAGCTTTAAAACTGAGAGACTAGTTCGCATTGAAACAGACGGACAAACGGACAGTCGGACATCGCTATATCGACTCGGCTATTCATGCTGATTCAGAATATATGTATATATTTTGTTGGGTCGGAAACGTCTCGTTCAGTCCATTACACTCCAGAAAGACAAAATTATAATTCCCCCTGCTAGGGTATAATAAATATGGAAAATTAAATAAGTCAGTTTGGTTCAGTCAAACTCTTATTGGAATGCTGATATTGTGGTATTAAGGGTATTGAATCTTCGGCACCCCAATGTTCTTTTTAGTGCTCCCTGTGTTTTGTGTTTTCTTAAAGCCGAAATCGAAACATCAAATCAATGAACAGTCCAGTACACAGTACAGAGGCAACGTGTCAATAACTCGACTCAAAGACTCTTTTATGAGCGTATGTGCCACAGTTCTTGAGAGCTGGACAGACAGATTTATGCCATGTGGAATGGTATTATACTGAGTTGGCTTTTCGCTATATAGTATACGTTGTAGACAGCATGTCTCGAAAACTGATTTTCCCTACAGTTTTTGCGCGAATTGCGTTTTAATTTCGCCCAGCTCCTGACGAGGGTCAATTATGCGCTTCAATTAAACTGTATTCAGCACACAAATTAACAATTATATCTGGGCCCTGAATGTGCGCCATTCCAAGCAGTTGTGAAGTAACCAAGAGGTAGAAAAGCACAACGAGAACAGGAGCACTTGAAGTGGCCCAAGATAGGGAGGGTTGCAATTGGTCCCCTTGCATAGGGTGGCAACGAACGATCCTTCTTCGGCTGCTCAAGGCCCTAGGTATCTCTATCTCTATCTCTATCCCAGCCGGGGCAGGGGTAACAACTGGGTCACATAGGGAGACAACGTCAACAATTACAATCGCATTGCTTATTGAAATGACGGCGTAATAAGCATCGGCTGATTAACACACATGAACACACGCACACACCATTTCCATTTCCTTTTCCAGATCCAGTTACAGTTCCAGTTCCAAAGACACAACACCCTTAGTTCTTCCCTAGCGGCACAATCAAAGCCACGTTCCCAACTTCAGTGCGATCCTAGAGCTGTGGACTCTAAGAGTAGAGGGAAGTGGGGTGTGGCCTGGTATTTGTTGTACCGCCGCGCCCAATTAAAAAGCAACCAAATAAATTAACACTGGCCGCGAGATGGGCCAGTTGCACGGTGGCAACTGTTTAGCACAACAGCGATCTCATATGCATATAGATTGTTTCATAGGCCTAAACGTGCACGTCCAAGTAGCCAACCTGGCTGGCACTTGGCTGGTTTCAAATACCAAAATTCAGACACGTAATACTGAAAACATAAAAATTGACAAATCAAAAGCCAAATCAATCGCCACACACACGTACAGGTGTTTCCAAGTGTTGAGGCCCCAAAATCAATGTTGAAAATCATCGCAACATCGATGTATCGCTATATACATATATGTTTTTTTCATATTAACCCAACACCCATAGAGCATGCCGAAACTTATAATTGCTGATTTTGCTTGGAATATCTTAGAAACCAAACAATTTGTTCTTACAACTCATATTCCAAAGGATTGTTTCTATAACACGCTACTAAAACTTTGATTTGGTAAGTTTGGTTAGGATTTATTTATAAACAAAGAAATTTTTCATACAACTCAATATTTGGCTATTTGCTTAGATGGGTTGGTTTTGAAGGTGGTGACCTCGCAAAAATACCTTGAGCTATGCCTTGATAAAGGCTTGACATGGAAGTAGCAAATATCTTAAGTTATAGGGATTGGCTCCTCCGACCGAGGTCCAAGCTGTGCCTCGGCAGCAAGGTCCTGCTGTTAAGGACTATGATACAGCCCATTTGCAGGTACTATGATGTTTCAATATGAGGAACAGCGGCCCCATATCTCTTAAAAAAAGGTGCAATCTGTATTATTTTACTTTTGCACGTAATAAGGAAACAATGAGGGACCTCGGGATTGCACCACCAAGTGATATAATAAGTTATACGGCTAATCGACAAAATGATAGACACACTAATCATGTTAACCCTCTGGCCAATGCTCTTGAAGTTGACATTAGCAATCCAAAACTTAGGAGACTCAAGCGCACATTCCTTGAGCAGCTATCAAGGCGCAGTCTCCCTGTACTACTATACTATATCTACTCCGATCTATATCGTTACTCCGATCTAGTGAGTTTGGTAAAGATACCGTGAAAGACGCAAGAGTTTTCATACCAAAAGCGTAATTGCCGACCGATCGTCCCTATGGCAGGTATACTTTATAGTGGTACGATCCGGTCGCTTCCGACTTATGGACTGCTTGCATCATAATGAAACATCTGTACCAAGTTTTGGGACATCGCTATATCGACTCGGCTATTGATGCTGATCAAGAATATATATACTTTGTGGGGTCGGAAATGTCTCCTTTTGCTTGTGACATAGATTTGCACAGGCTTAGCCACCCTTTTTACCCATTTTATGATTACAGGGAGTAAAATGCGTTGATTTCTAAACATATTTTTCATTCAACCTAATTTTAAGCTTATCTTACATATGGAAGTCATATGATATAGTGAAAAGAGGGATCTGTGGCAAGGTTTATTAAGATTCAAAACTAATTTGCATAGAAACAGAAAGATAAATGCTGTTCAAGAATAAATATACTTCCTGGAGTTGGAAACGTCTCTTTCTCTCCTCTAAGCACTGATAATCGATGTTTATGATATTTGATGTACATATTACTTCATTGATATTTTTGACCTAGTATGTTAAACTTTGACGTTTATTCCAGCCATCACTAATCGGATTACTTAAAGAAAGGACTTGGCAGACAAAATCTAATCCCATCTCTGAAATCATCTGGGAAAGTAACAAAATTAGGTGGAAGTCTTCTTGTAATTTTTATCTGAGTAAGAAACACTGAGATGTGTTCATGTTTACCAATTTAATATATACTTCCCTGTCAACATCGATGTTCATTAAATTTTTACATCTCTAAAACCTTTACTTGGGTGTCTTCCTAGACCACGAGTAGACGTCGATCGTCTCTTGTTCCCGGTACCTCTGGTCCCTCTGCTCTTACTAAGGAAGACGCACTCGGTAATAGTGCGTACGCTTTATGGGTTTAGCGAGCGTTATCCACGCACTTTATGAATTTCTCAATTGGTTTTATTTCGCAAGAACTGTTTTGAGGGGGGCGGGAATGGGGATGGGGCAGTCGGCACTTGACTCTACGTTCTTGGCTTTTGGTTCTTGGCTGTTGGCAAACAGCAAATTGTCAACACGTTCGGGCCATCGCACAGTTCAACCATTGTAATAAAAATTCCCAAGAATGTTGGCCAGACTGCTGCGTGGCCCATACTAAAGACTGGCATTAGCATTTGAAGCCGACGATTGCGTCATGGGCGCGCATCAGATTGCGAGTGCGTGAATGAGTGTGAGTTACTGTGAACTACTCGTATTCATTGTGACACTTTGAGAAACAGAAACAGAAAACAAATGCTCCGCTAGTGCATAGTGATCAGCTAGGGCATACCCTGTGCCCAGTTCCAAAATATCCTAACAGATATTCTGCTTATTTCCATCCCCAGGAAGACAGTGTAGCAAGTTACCAGGTGGTCAAATATATGTTAAATTTCATTCAAGAACAAAGTTATTCCGAAATGCTTATCTAGCTCTCACTTATTAACGATGGAAGCCAGGAAAGCTAGGAAAGGAGCAATATTCGACACCTCCGGATAAATCGCATTCTTATCTTCCGCGATAAACAAAAAAGTTCTTAAGGTGTATAGAGGTAGAGTACTGTCCAGCTGCATTTCTTTTCTCATCTAGTACTTATTAGTAGTAGATATTAGACTTATGAATTTAGTTGGTGGGTTGTAATGAAAGTTTTCGGATAATTCGCATAATTTGCATTTCAGAAATATATATACGGCTGATCAGCCTGTTACAAACATTATCACAGCTTGGTTAATCCCTTTTTGCACATTTCGAATGGGAACAGGGTATAAAAAGGGCTAATGATTTCGCCGCGATAATGCAACGGACTTGGGGCCGGGTCATTAGCCAATGGCAACGTCAACGTCTAGACGTGACCATCATCGCCTCGACACCTTCAACCTGCCCCTGGGCTAACCCGGAGACAGGTTACGCAGCGGATGATCATACTCAACCGGTTGACTGTGACATTTCAATAAGCTTGCATGTTGATGAATGATGATGAGTGATGCTGGCTTAAGTCAACTTCTACATACATTAATTCTAAACAATATAGAATATCCTTGAACATAAATTGGTCTTATCATTTGTGTTCGTGGGACTTTGATTACATTTGTTAACAACATTTCCGATCCCGAGCATTTGATACTCATGTCATACATCAATTCGTGCGTTGAATTCGAAGGCAGCCCAAACACTTTTAAATAGAACAGTTTTTGGATACTGCTTAATATGAGTATTCGTATATAGTACATATGTATGTAGTACATTTGATCGGTTCTAGACTTATTGAATACATATTCGATTAGGTCGCTATTTTCAAATGTATAGACTATTCTTAGCATTATTAATAGATTTGGCTTACCTTATTCAAATTACACTCAAGAAAAAGTTAAAGCCAAATTCCTTAATTCATATGCCATACGAAAGAACATTTACATCACAAGTCTAACCAAATTGCTTTTCTAAAATCAAATGGAATATTAATCTAGTGCTAATTCAAGCCACATCTAAATCGATGCATTTTTGGCCAGTTTATGAGGGTTGGAAGTCTATAAAGATCATATTCCATGATACTTATGTCAACCTGTTAGAAAATACATATATATATACATGAAAAGTCTATCCAAATTTGTTTCCTTTATTAAATAGGAAACATTTTTTTGAGCACAAACGTCTTAACTGATATGTATCTTGCAGATTTAGCCTGGTGTAATATATACATACTTACTTATAAACTAGAAAAAAGTCATGGGACCTAAGAAGTTGTTAAACCACAAAACGGAAGAAAGTCAGAAGTAGGAAATTTAGAAAATAATTAGACTGAAGTCTCATTCAGCATTTACATGTACATCTAATCTTTTAGGCAATGTAATTCAAGAGTTGGCAATTTCTAAGACATTTTCAAAAATCTTTTCTTTATTTTTATAATTGACTTGTAATCAGCTTAAAAGTAAAGTGAGTTTCATTAAATTTTCTTTTATAAATTCTACAAGCATTATTAAAATATTCATAAGAAACATTCCTTTATCCTTATCCTGCCAAATTATGATACACTCATACTATATTCCTTATTAAGGATTTCTTTTGTATATACTCGCATAAATATCATAGACTCACATACATATCTTTATGACTCATTGAGCTATGATATCCTTAATGACGCTGCTCAATTTTATTGGGCCTTCGTCGGGGCTGTTTCCAATCGAATGCCGCTTTAAATATTGTTTTTTGTATGTCAATTCCAATTATTCGCCGCTTAGCTACGAGCTTCGTTGATAGCAAACATTCCCGTTCCTTGAAACGCAGTGAGAACGCATAAAAAAGGAAACCAAAATCGCAGCCTAGCAACAACAATTGGCATGCTCTCTCGCTGCCAGTATCTCTGTTCGTGTATCTCTCCTACCCTCACCTCTACCTCTAGAACGACATGACAGCCTGTAACGACGCCGGCGTCGACAGAGCCAACCCCCGACATGCTATTTATAGCTGAACGAAGCTGCCGCTGCTCTGCTTTGCGTCGGCTATATCGAAGGTTTCGATGCGCCGCAATCAACTGGTTCTATGGTGTAATGGTTAGCACTCTGGACTTTGAATCCAGCGATCCGAGTTCAAATCTCGGTAGAACCTGCGCGCACGGTGAGTGCGTTTAGAAGTTGCTGTGCGTGTGAAATTATATGGGAGAGTTGCATATATTTTTAATATTTATTTTTATTTTTATTTTTTTGTTGTGTTACATTTGATTAGCAATTTTGGTGCTGACTTCCGCTGGCTGATGTCAAGTGTCGCTTATCGCAGAGCCATCAGAACCGTCAGAATGTCCGCCTGATTGACAGAATGGGATTTACTCTGATTGCATTGATAGCGACATTGATGAGATAACGCCAACTTCATTTTGCTGAATAGCCAAAATTTCTCTCTATTGGCTATTATCTTATTAATCAAGTTCGAAAATCGTTCGTTCGTTGGCCAAATATCCTTTGTTTTTAGGTTTCTGAAAGGTATTAATATTAAATTTTTAATATCTAATAAGTATTAATCATTTTTAAATATTTTTATTTTAACCCCCAAGAATGTACTATAAGGGGATAAACTTTTTTACATTGGTGTGCCACAAGCCTAAAGTGTTTATTTAGAGCATTGCAAATAATTTTAAAGATTATTAAAATAAATCATAATCTCATATTTGATTTTGACCCCCATTTCCCAAAAAGGTAAGATCGTTTTTAAATTGGGTTTCTGTAGACTTTAATGGGGATGAATTATCCAAAATCGATTAATTAAAAATAAGTTTAAAGCAAATCGCATGAAAAAAAAGAAAGTTGAATGCAAGAGTTGTGCATATTTTCATGTGTTTAACATTTGTAGATGTATGTACACATCTCGTGAAATGAAATTGATTCAGATATTGATTTGGGGATTTGGCAGAATCCAGAATCTTAGCACTACCAAATATCGATTGGCATTATCGAATATTTGTCGTGTTTTTTTAATGCAACTTTAGATTTGCAGGCGTCATTCGTAGGCAAGCGTCTAGGTCTTGCAGGATTGGCCAAGGGAACACCCTGCATAATTTTTATTTATTCATGTCAAATATCCGATAAATCAGCCCAATACGACAATGTCACTGACAATGCCAATACGACAATTTATTGACAAGCTGACAGAATACTGTCTCAAACCAAAAACGAATTAGCAGGAGCTGCTCGAGTCTTATCAAAAATAAAATTTGTTCTTCATTGAATCCCAGATCAAGGTGAGGTCCATTCAAATGCCCTCAAGCCCATTCATTAGAGTCCTTCGGCTTGCAGCTAACTATCGCAGGATGATCTATTCTAAGCAGAGAATGCCTCGCGGGATCTATCGCCAAGTCCAGGTTATAGTTCACGTCGCGCTGACCAACCGGGAGATACCTCGTGAAATGATTATTATGGGCGCCTCCAGTCGGCTCCAGGTACTTCGTGGCTTGGAAGGGTTGCGATATGTGCAGATGAACTAGTTCCTGGTACGTGTTCATGCAGTTGTTCAGTTGATTCCCGGATATTTCTCTACTCTCAGAGGGTTTCGGGTGTGCTTTTGTTACTCCTGCCACTTGGATACTCTGCCTGATGTCCTTTCAATTGTTACTTATTGTTGTAATCGTAATTACTACTAAAATTTGAATTCGATTGACTTTATCGAACTTACTTCTTGTTATTTTTCTTTATAAGTACTATATATTCTTGATCAGCATCAATAGCCGAGTCGATATAGCGATGTCCGTCTGTTTCTATCCAAACTAGTCACTCAGTTTTAAAGCTATTATAATAATACTTGGCACAGACCCTTCTTTTAGCTGCAGGCAGTCCATATGTCGGAACCGGCCGGATCGGACCACTATAACATGTAGCTGCCATAGGAATGATCGGTCGACAAATATGTTTTTGTATGAATAACTTTTTTTATTATTGTATCCTTACCATACTTTTCCAAGCCGAGTCTCTAGACAGTTTATACAATCTGACCAAATTTGGTTAAAATCAGACTCACTATATCAAACTTTTGCTTATACAAATATTTCATCCAAACTTAGTGAGAGTTTTATAATAGTTCAAATAGTTTCCCATAATTTGGTCAAAGTCGGACCACATGTCTTCCATAGGAACAATCAGACGACAATTAAGTTTTGTATACAAATTAATTGCTGCTAGAGTATATAGCTTCGGCACCCGAAGATAGCCGCTCTTTCTTGTTTTGTATTGTATTTGGCAAAAAGGACAGCCAAAAATGAATATAAGCACAAAATAAAGTTGAAAAGGGAAGGAAACATTTTCCGGAATGGATGCGCTCGAGAACTCTATTCGAAACTTTTCCGAAAAGCAGTCAAATTGAATCCTTTGGTTTGAATTATCACGTTTGAAGTTAGGGAAATGGGAATACCATTTCTGTGGGTCTGTCGAGCGCTCGAACCATTTGGGGACAAGGGGCAAACGAGTATTTTGGCAAAGTTTGGATTAGTTTGGGCCTACTGCGCAGTTGTTAAGCGTTTAGCGGCCCTTTAATGGCCTCGATGTTAACGAATATTGGCGCTTGGCAACAGGCGGACTTTGCCTTGGGAAAAGTAAAAGTTGGCCGGTTCTGCAAATGGTCGAAACACCGGAAATGTTAACACCATTTCTCAAACTGGCCAACGATGGACGATGGACGAACTTGTCGTTGCTCAATTAGCAAAATGCCTACGAGCTGCTTTTGCTGGTTAATAGCGAGGCCTCAATGGACATAAACATGGCCATCATTATTACTTACTCGTATTTGAAGTGTTTAGATAACAACGAAAAACACAACAACAAAAAACAAACTGGAAAAGCTAACAACGGACCGCAGCTGCCAGACGGCCAAAGAAACACAGCAACAAACAGCCAACAAACAACAGCAACAACAACAACAACAACAACAACAACAACAACAACAACAACAACAACAGCAACCAGCATGGCCCAGACGAAAATTGCCTACTACCTTTTTGGGTAAGCCACTGCCCCCGCCGCCGCCATTGCCCCTAAGCAGCCTGCCACACGAATCAAGCCCACCCCTTCCACCACACTTTGCCCGTTACAATGTTCATTCATTTATAACGAATTTCAACATTGAAATGTTTAAATTTGTTAAGCAGCCTTGTCCATGATCCGGTCATGGACCGACCTGCCTGCCTGCCTGCCTGCCTGCCTGGGGAGGAATTCTCTATATATTCGCATATAGTATAAATACATATAGACTTTTTTCCGGCTTTAAACAAATCATCTCCATTCATGTCGTCTGGCTGTCTGTCAGGGCAGCTGCTGTCTAAAAGACATTAGTTCGTAACTTAATTAATGCTTTTGTGTTAATTGCTGCCACAGCAAAAACAATACAACATCTTTAGAAATACTATATTCAGGAGAGTAAAAAAAGGCACTAAAAACGAAATATCTTCGACAAATAATGAAACCCCAAGAACTGTGAGTTGATGACAAGCCCAGCACACAACAAATTGATAGACCAAATTAACTGGCATTTCAACAGTTGACCGGGCTAACTCGGATCATCTTTCATTCATCAATATGGATGGGATGTTTCCAGATTTGATAACTCGCACTAATGGCCTTCGATGAATTTCGGACAGAACATGTAACACTTGAGAAGATTCACCATTTCAAAAACCAATTGGTCAACAAATGAGTTTCGAGACAATTTTATAATACTCTGTACCCAAATTTGTTGGTTTAGTATACCAAGGATACACTCAGAAAAAAGATCACCCTAGTATTTAGAAAGTTGCCCTAAAAACCAGAATTATTTTCTATTTTATAGAAATAATTTCTAAAATTTAGAAACTTTTTAATTAAAAGTAGAAATGCAGGCCCTAAATCGGCAATCCCAAAAACATAATTTGTATTTCTTATTTGCAATAATATTTTCTAATTTTAAGATATATAGTTCTTAATTTAAGAAATTCAAACTTGAGAAATGATGACCTTAGTTTTTTGAAAACCGAAACCATGTTATTTGGAAAATCAACTTTCTGAAAAATTGGGTGAGCTGCCCTTGGCTTCAAAAGTATGGCGATTTTCTGAAATCTACGGCATTTTTTTTCTGAGTGTAGATAAAGTGTTAAGATCTTTTACATTCCCTGCCTTCGTAATGCAGCATAAGCCTACAATACCCCAGACATTGCTCTAATCCAATATATTCCTAATACTTAGTCTTAGTTTCTGTAATACTTAGTCTATTACGCGCAGTCAAAATGATATTATAGAAGATAACTTAAGGTAGTTATAGAATACTTAAATATCTGATGCTTTTGTCTAAGAGAATTAACTTATTAACATAGTAAATTTAAGCAAATAACATTAAATTAACAATAAAACTGTGACAATTTAAATATTATGTTGGAAATAGTTCATTTACCTAAAAATCATTTTCTTAAACTGTATAAAGTATATGAGTTTTTCAAATGTATGAATATAACAGGTTGAATTTTACACTTCCGGGTCTATAAAGTATATACTTATAACTTGTTTAGCACCAACATCTGAGTCGAGTTTGTTTTCTTTATCACACTTATTTAGAACAATTTTATAGCCCAAGTACAATTTTCCATTCGCCAGAAATAAATCACGCTGTAATTAGAGGATGACTGGATTGCGGAGATGGGAGACATTTTCAATGAACTTCACTGCACCAAAAGGCTGAATGTTCGAAATGTAGCCATTTCGAGGATGCAACTCCGAAGACCCTTCACTTTTAACCTCGTCCTTACTAAATACAGAATCATTAAAACATGAACATTTTACTATTTATTTTACAACTTATGCTCTGGCACATCTAATCATTGTTTACTTTTTGCACCACTTCATCGATAAACATCGCGTGTTCGATGAAAACTATTTATTGGGACAATTTCATAGATATAGTCTTTTGGGCATGCATGATTCTTCTTTGGTTCATCTTGATTTATTGCTCAAATCAAGAAACTAATTAGAGTATTGCTCTGCATGCTTACAGTGCCGTCGAACTGCTTGATGCATATGTGTGTACATGTATACAAAGATCTGCTTGGTAATTTGACTGAATATTTTATTATTTTATTTACGAAGGCAAAAATTTAAAAGCCTAGACGAAATAACAATAGAAATCTAATAACTACACCGGTTGGTGGAAGTTTATTTGCCAGTCCGGCTAGCTATGCCCTATTCACGGAAAAGAATTGCCGGTGGCGTTTTTAGAGCTTATAGCAAGATAGTATAGAGTTAGTTATAAAGAAAAACTTATAGAATTTAAGGTTAATTTAAGGCATACGACTAAAGAAGAACAATAAAGAAACACAGTAGGAATGAAATCTCCAACCCGGGGGAAGTTTCAGTAGCCAGTCCGGCAAGCTGTGCCCCAGCTCACAGCGAGGTTGGTTGGAGATTACATTAAGGAAGGAAGGATGTAGGAAAGGGTAGGGATGGAATAAGAATAATATTCCTATGGAAGCTATATGTTATATGTCCTATCCCTTTGTAAGTGGTAAGTATTTTAAAGTATTTTAAGGGTTTCCCCCTGTGAATATATTGTATGTAGACTTTAGGATGTGAATATTGTTACGGCAACAAAGGCCAGATAAACATGATATAAATAAAACATATACATATACATATTATTTTCTTGATATTCTCTACATTTTATTATGCTTCGTGTTAACTAAAACACTTTCATAAAGTTAACTGGTTACTGAGATAACAGATACAAACAGGGGGTAGTAAAAATAAGTCTGCAGGATGGGCAAGCCTTTACCAGATTAAGATATATTTCATAAGTAATTACCTGCCCCATCTCACTCTCTCTCTCTTGAATTTTACTTCTGCTGTGGTATACAGGTGAGAGTTCAGAGTATCTCGAGTATTCTGGCTCGTTTTCAATTAAAGTTCGGGGTTCTGTTTTGCGGGCCAGCCTCTAAATTTTGACACTTCTTCGACACAATTTGGTGCACATTTCAAATACATGACCAAAATGTAAAGACACCTTGCAGAGCAATCCAATTAACACATGCATAATTCATGGCAAGTCGATTCACTTGCCAGCTCCAACATGAATTTTCAAGTATCTCAAGACTTTTCGACATTACCGGCACAACTACCGTTGACAGCGGGCGACGCGGGGGGGCTAACGGTGTCTTTTATGGCCATTGGTGTCATAATGTTCACAATTATCAAGTAAACTGGCTGCAGGGTATAATTTGGTCAATATTTTCCTGGCCTTATATTTTGATAATTTGATATACTCGTATTTGCAAAGGGTATTACAATTTTGACATGCATTGAGTAACAATGTTGAAATTAGCCATTATATCAGATGTCGCCGGATCGGAGATGACAGGTTGAAACCTTAATTGTCCACCCAACAGTGTGACCAAATAGTTTTGATAGTGATATCACTAATTCGCCCAAAAAAGAGTTGAATATTTCAGTATTTCTGCAAAGCTGCAACGCCAAGGGAACACATAATTTATATTTATTCATGTCATATATCCGATAAATCAGCCCAATACGACAATGTCACTGACAATGCCAATACGACAATTTATTGACAAGCTGACAGAATACTGTCTCAAACCAAAAACGAATTAGCAGGAGCTGCTCGAGTCTTATCAAAAATAAAATTTGTTCTTCATTGAATCCCAGATCAAGGTGAGTTCCATTCAAATGCCCTCAAGCCCATTAATTAGAGTCCTTCGGTTTGCAGCTAACTATCGCAGGATGATCTATTCTAAGCAGAGAATGCCTCGCGGGATCTATCGCAAAGTCCAGGTTATAGTTCACGTCGCGCTGACCAACCGGGAGATACCTCGTGAAATGATTATTATGGGCGCCTCCAGTCGGCTCCAGGTACTTCGTGGCTTGGAAGGGTTGCGATATGTGCAGATGAACTAGTTCCTGGTACGTGTTCATGCAGTTTTTCAGTTGATTCCCGGATATTTCTCTACTCTCAGAGGGTTTCGGGTGTGCTTTTGTTACTCCTGCCACTTGGATACTCTGCCTGATGTCCTTTCAATTGTTACTTATTGTTGTAATCGTAATTACTACTAAAATTTGAATTCGATTGACCTTATCGAATATATTTCTTGTTATTTTTCTTTGACCAAGAGTTGCTAAAACGTGGAAAAACTAACACATTTATACACAAAGACGATATGTGTGGTTGATCAGCATCAATAGCAGATATGATATAGCGATGTCCTTCTGTCCGTCTGCTTCTATGTGACTAGTTTAAGTTTTGGATCTATATTGATGCTTCTCTTTGCTGCAGGCATTACATATGTCGGAGCTGGACGGGTCAGATCATTATACCATACAGCTACCATGGGAACGATCGCTCGACAATTATGTATTGCTAGAAAAACTTGTATGGTTGGCAAGATATTCTGACCAAACTTACAAATTATATTATATATAAACCACATTTCATATAGCTAGCTGCCTTAGAAAAACGTTGTATTTATACTTATAAATATTACAGCCAATCTCAGAAATTGCGAGGTTAGTCATTATTTATATTTATCAAAATCTGGCCACATTATTATATACATATCTTCCAGAGAAACATTCCATCAAAAATTGAATATTGGCTTATAAACATTGCTGCAAGGGTATATAGCTTCGGTACCCCGAAGACCGTTCTTCTTTCTTGCTTGAAGAGAGTTTCTCAAAGAGGTTAACAGTAGGCTGTATGTCAAATTGGGTTACTATAGCTATAAGACAAAAAGACTCGTTAAAAGTGCGTTTTGAGAATCGATTTTGCTGCTTTTTGGATGTGGGTTGAAAAATGTTTGAAACAGATCTGTCAAGGAGGTGAATGGGTTGTCTGTAAGTCTAATTTGGTGACTCTACCTATACAAATGTGGAAGATATATATTTATGCTACGTTGTGTGGGAGGGAATAGTGGTGGGGGGAGATCTCGACAGTTTATAAACAGAGTTTATACCAAGCTAGTTGTTTTCAAAAACTTTCATTGGTCAAAGTTTTTGAAAACAGAGTATAAGAATGGTTGTTAGATTTTGATGTAGATGAGATGACTTCAACTTTCTCATGCCCAAAGTAAAGTTGAAGAAGAAACTTGAATTAAAGGGTATTAAATCGTCGGTGCCTGAAATTAGTTTGTTCTTTGATTTGTATGTTGGGTTTGGTCTAACAACAGATTTAAAACGCGCAGCGCTGATTAATAGTCGCCAATTAGTTTTTGGTATATAAATCACAGATACAGATACATATACAGATACCACAACAAGCGCTTGGTAACAAGCAGCCAGCAATGACTCTGCAGTTTGCCCAAACTGCAGGCAGCCCAAAAGAGAGAAGCGTAGAAACAAAGAGAGAGGGAGAGCAAAAATCGATGCCGCTGGCTGAGTGGGCTGAAAAGTTGACAGGCCGGCCGGCCGGCCGGCAAATCCGATGACGATGACGCCATCTGGCGGGCACAAATGTTGTCACTGATTCAACATTAGGTCCCCTCCCAGAAATGAGTCCTCCCCCCCCCCGCCGGCTGCTTAAAGACGACGCATTTGGCAGCTGGCCTGTCTTTATGGCCGAGCAGGTTTTTCCTTGGGAAAATGCATTAGCATGATTCATGCCTTGGCAGCCAAGTCAGCCAAGTATCTTGGCCAAGCAGCAATTGCATTGCCCCCGATTCGCCGGCCAGACCGAAAATCTATGTTAATTTTTCAAGTGCTTCAGTCATTTTACCAAAGTTCAAGTGGCTATGATGTCAAAATATTATTTTTGCCCCACGTCTTCAAAATATACTCAATAACGACAAATATATTGCGTGGATGGCCAACAATGATACATTAGTCTTATAAATATTAACTCTGTACACTTTAACTCAAATTTACGATCGAAATTTAATATATAGTATTCTATATGAAAAGTTATTTGCATGAAGAACTCATAAGAGTGAATAACTTTACAAAACTCTTGTTTTAACATAAAAATATTTCGTTTATATTGCAAAACTCAAGACACAGAATTACGTCCGCGTGAAGAATTTTAGTGGTTTTAATTAGTTTTCTTGTCACATACTAAAGACCATAAATCCAAATGTAGATATTAGTCCTCTAAAATCAAGAAATTAATGTTATACCAAATATAGTACTTTGTAAAGTCTGTTCCCAGCATGAAAAGCTAAGTTTCATAGTCAAGACAAGTTTGTACCTTATCTTATAAACAAACCATAATATTTATAAATAAAGGCGATATTAATAATAATAATTGTCATATGCTTAACGGGCGTGAAACATTTATTGTTCAAATATAATTACTTTGAGTATTCTTTTACCCTTAGAGGGGATATGTCCCGAAAGGAGTAACCCTAACTACTTCAATAGTAGACCTTTCCGACCCCATAGGGTATATATTCTAATCGATCCAGCCAAATCCATCTTTCTGTCTGTTGCTATGAATCTAGTCTCTCAGTCTTAAGTCTTTCTTACTTAAACTTGGCGAGGCACTACATCATAAATATGCCATAGTAAATATTGTAAGAGAAACTTTCTCTGTTTCTTATGAAATTCAAGGTGGGTATACTCGTATACCCTAGTATATAGTACGTACTAAATCTGCGACATTCTATTCATGGTTTAGTTTGGCAACTAATTTTAATTATGTTTTTACAGTTTCTTAAATTTTTAATTACATTTAAAAGTTTACGTTATTATTCGTCAATATTAAACCAATCTCAGTACATTTACTGGTTAGCTTATTTCTAGCTTAAAACACTTTAATTTAAAATTAAAACTCAGGAAAAAGTTTTTAAGCAAATCCGTAATTATGATCGCCCGCTATCGTTTTTTCCAGGTCTCTGCGTTGGATGGTTAGTAGAATGGAATCAATTTTTGTTAAAATACTATATTAATTAAATTTTGTTTAACACTTTGACAGCTTATCGCCTTAATAGGTAGTATTTACATATTCTGGAAAAACTGCTTGCGTGGCGCCATCTAGGGTATTACATGCTTGTCGCCACTGCCCACCAGATGGCAGCACAACAGCAGAAATGTCATTTCATAAAGTCAAACACTTATTTATTTAGCACTACTACTAGCCAAAAATGTTTAACGAGTTGTTTGAAATTAAAAAAAAAAAAACAGAAAAAAATCAGAAAAAGCCTAAAACCTTTTCGCCGAAAAGCTTAAGCCAAAAACAGATTTGTATTTGATATGCGACTCTGCACGTATCAAACATGCCCCAGCCAAAGCGTTTGCCGTCCCTGGCCTCCCCCCCTTCCCTCTCCCCACTGCCCACTGCCCCCTGTCCACTGTCCGGTTGCTTGTCCGGCGGCTGTTCCGTCCCGTGTTTCTGTAATTCGCAAGCAATTAAAAGCCTGACACGCAACCGCTTGGCAACAAGCTTCAAAATTAGAAACTAAACCTCAGACAGGAACTTAACGCAGCACTCACGTACAAACATAAATATATGGGCCTGCCTCCGAATACACTTTACAACTCGCAACTCATACTGATACAATACACTCGAAGAAAAGCGCAGTATCAACCGACTCCTTGACATACCATTTTGTGCTGAAAGCCACCTTGTTGGCCAATTGGCAAAAACAAAAGTTAAAAATTATGAATTATAGATCATAAATTATAAATTACAAATCATAAATTATAAATCATAAATTATAAATCGTATAAGTTATAAATCATAAATTATAAATTTAAGTTAATGATTGGGACTCGAGCTCGGAGGCTTGTCCTGACAGTTAATAAAATTTCAATTTCGAAAAAAAAACAACAGCATATATGTATGTAAGTGAACACTTCTAAGTTTTTTGAAATTCGAACTTTGATTAAGAAGTGTACAAGCCTTTGCTAAAATCACCAAATATTGTAATATTATTAGGAAATATTATATAGCACGCACTTCCCACACACATATATTATTTTTCTGAGTTTATTTGACACACTTCTGTAGCTGAGTAGTCCAAGTAACCGACTCGTTATCCAACTGGATCAAGAGTTCAAGTGTTTAAATTTATGGATGTACGTATATATTAGTATTGTGGAGTACATTTGTCAAATCATTGGAGATGTCTAAGTAACCGACTGGGCTTGAAGAGTGAGTTCGGAAGATATTATCCACTTAAGTAATATATACGAGGTGTGTTCAAAGAAAGGGAATACACTCTTTTAATTGATTACAATGAGGTAGAGCATCACGAGTTCCTGCCAAAGAAGATCTACAGTTGATAAGGAATATAAACTTGAATGAAATGTATGAATTTGTATTATAATAATATATGGCTCTTTAGGCCAAAAACAACACCGTACTCATGCCTCAGCCACTGTATACGCTGAAGGTGGCCCCTGCAACATTTGTTTGTTGCCAAAATAAAAGCGATCAATGAAAGGATAGAGATTTACAAGGATTAAGGATCAAGAACCCTAAAAACACATCTTACCTTTATATCTGTCAAAAACAAACTACAAATTCCAAATGGCTGATGATAACAACATATTTTGGGAACATAAGCTAGTGCTTACACATAGTGTCAAGACAAAAAAAACGTTCTCAGTCCTCAAAAATTTGAAAAGACACCTTTCTTTTGAACTGTCCTCGGGTATACACAAATCAATAATAATGAAAGCATTAAGTTGTGTATGCACTTAAATAATTAAATAACATGATTTTAAACATGACATGAGTACGAACTAATGTTCTATAAATAAGCCCATATGTCTTCAGCCAGGGCCCCCGTTTTGTCCACAGATGGTATCGATTTGACACCCAATTGAATTAGGAACGATATTGTTTCTCAGTGTACTCATAGTCAGAGTCATAGTCAAAGTTGTAGCTCGGCTCTTGTAGTGTTCATTAGCCAGGCCGGCGCATGGGCAGGTAGGTCTAGGCCTACATTTAATGTAATTATCAATGATTAATGAATTGCTAAAGCAAACATTGTGTCGCGACTGCGCAAAGATTTCATTTCGAAACCGAAACCGAAACCGAAACCAAAACCAAAACCAAATCCGAGCCCAAATCGAAATTCAAACTCAAAAACTGTGAACTTTTCGTGAATAATGATTCTGTAGCATCTTTTGCCAGGTAGCCCAGGTCAAATAGGCGATTGTTATGCTCTGTTCCCGAAGGGAAAAGGAGTATATTGGGTTTGCAAAATGTCCGTCTGTCCGTCTATCCGTATGAACGCAATTTTGTTAGACACCCTTGAAGCTAGAGCAATCAAAACTCTGTATACATGTTGGTGTATACCCTCAATTTATGGTGTATACCCCACAATTTGGGGAAAACCTGTATCTTTCACATTTTTAAAGCTATAGTCACCAAATTTGGCATACACACTAATGTTGAGATTCCTGACAGATCTTCGTCAAAAATTGTTTGCCACTCCTACCCGCTCCCCCGCAAATCTGCATTTGATATCCCCAAAACACGTTTTTTACAGAGGTATATCTTCCACAGTTTCATTGCTAGAGTCACCAAATTTGACATACAGACTAATGCTGACCCCTGAACAAATTTGCATCAACTAATTTTTGACCCCTCCCCCAAAAATGAGCAAAATCTATATCTCCCACACCTTTACAGGTAAAGTCATCAAATTTGACATACATACTAATGTTTTTTTCGCGTCTCTTTCCGAACCCACAAATAAGCAAATTATACCGGACTGGGAACAGAGTATTCTGCTGTCGGATACGATCGACTGCAACGTTCTTACTTGTTATTAAATGTCTGTTGTTCGAACCCTAAACATCACATCATTTGAGCCCACCGACAATAAAATTAACACAAGTCCTCGGCACGTTGCGATCCAGTTTTCGTATTCAGTTCAGTTTGGGCCTCAGTTTGGGTTATAGGGTACTACTGCAATTAGCATCGAAGGTGGCATTTCTGCTATTGACTCGATATTTTCAGCCGGGCATTGATTGCCTCGGGGGCGTGCTCGGCTGCCCCAAAACGAATTCTGGCCTAATGATTGTAAAAACGATTTCTAGTTACTACATTCAATTAGCCAGCGTGTGAATAGGAGCAAAGAGCGTACCGCCTTATGCTACGCCCTCCGATCTTAGCTGAAACATTATCCACATCCCTCCCTGCACACTACCCTACCCTACCCTCCCTACCCCAATCAGTTTCAGTTCCAATCTGAGGCCGGTGGCGTCATTGTCAGGTTGCGGCTGCTCAGCTGGGGGTCAAAACGCCAGCAGGCAAATGGATAAGACAAGAACAAGAACAAGAATCAGAGGAGGGGAAAAAAAGAAGAAGAAAAAAGAACAAGCATAAAATTTAATTTCAATAATTTGAATTTCAAATCTTTTTCGCAATGCCCAGGCCCACTCCTCTCCCCTCTAACCTCTGGGACATGCGTTAATGTAAAAGTTGTTCGATTTGTCAAAGCAAAAGCCCCGATTATTAGTCTTCATTAAAGGCGGGGCAAGCCCCTTTCACCAGGGAAGAGGCGAGAGGGGAGAGCAATCGAACCAAAACCGCACCGCACCGCACCGCACCGCACCGCACTGAGCCGAACCGCAAATTGTTGTAATTATTGGTGTAGTGAGCGATGTTATTTTTTGTGTTATTTTTTGGTTTTTGTCAAATGCCCAAAACTATTTATGCTAATACGCAAGGCGAACGATATAAAAGCCATAAAACGACGCAAAATACATTTAAATGGATGCGTACCCGTCCTAAGGTAGCATAAATTATCACAAAGGCAGCAGCAGCGCCAAAGACGAAACACATGTAATAAAAACTCTATTAAAAATGCCACTTACAATTAACAAAGGCCCGCACTGCTTGCCGGGTTCAGGTTCAGAGAGGGCCACTGAATAGATACTGCGGACACACAACAACAACAATAACAACAATAACAACAAGAACAACAAATGCGAGTAATAGCAAAAGCAACACACACTTACACACACACATAAGTATGTATCTACACACCATAAGAACAGAAAAAGAATGTATCTACGCAGTTAAATAAAATTTCGGTACTGAGTTGATTGGCCAAAGCTCTTCAACAGTATGGGAAAGCCAGGGCAGACAGCCAGCCAGCCAGGCGACAAATTTGTCCAAATGCCAAATAATCATATTTCCAGAACTCCTACCCAATGGATCTCCCTTGTAGTAGGATCCTCTAAGAACTTCTACATACTTTTTATACACTCAACAAATTTATTGCCAGAGAACTAATATAAATCGCTCTAAAGTCCAGCAAGAATTTCTATTTAGTAGATTTTAAATTTTCAATTTGAGAAATATATTTTAGCCGAAGGCCGAAGCAGCCAGTGCTTTGTTCTTGGGTTGGACATTGTTAAAACTAAGACAACCTACTATTAAAAAAAATTAAAAAGAATATATATATATTTCTTAAATTCAGACCAAAATAAGTCCAACTATAACTACAAAAGTTTGGCGACTTTCTGCAATTCAGGGCGTTTATTATTCTGAGTGTATATATGTATGTATGTACTTATTTATACAATTTTATTTCTCTCCACTTCTAATAAAAGAGTCTCAAATTTCTTAACATCATACATATCATATAGATTTTGGATTGTTAAGCCATATTAAGATCGTGAAAAGTGGAATTGTAATCAAAAATTGCAAAAGTATATAGAATGTTGGGATCTTGGCGTACCTATTAATAGTAGTCAAAAATATTTATTATATATATTAAAAATATTTATAATATTAAAGGCAATTAAATAACCTTTCCAAAAAGTACAAGATTATAGTAAGTATGTTCAACTGTCACTTAGGCATAAATAGAACCATTTAAATTTGAACTTTTTGAAAAAAAAACCGTGCCAGGTTGAAAAAAATTTGAATTCAAACAGCAAGCAGTAATTATTACTAAATATATTAAGAACTGCACATGCGAGAATGTCTACAAAGATGAAATGGTAAAATATTTACTCTTATTTATATAACACGAGAACATTTATAATATTAACTAGATCAACCAAGTAGTTTTTTACCAGATATTCTATAAGGGGCTGTCTACATATTACGTAATCTTCTTTCACCAATTTTGTTTTCAAATTTAGGAAGAAATTAATTTTGAATGATTACGTAATCATAAGGGGGAGAAGGTCAGCCAAATGATTACGCTTGATTACATGGTAAAGGGGGAGGATATCAAAAACGTTTCTAAGTAATATGTGGACGACCCCTAAGAAAATCATAGATTCCTTTTATATTTAGTTCATTCCAAATTGAGAACTTAGAACTGAATATTAATATTAAGTCCTGCTTTGATTGCTAATATAAAAAGTCATCCTTACTAAAATAAATGATAGCTTTAATGTAAAAAAAACTATTGTTTTTAGTCGGCTCAGATCCAGGTAAACTTGTGGGAAAAAATATATAAATTAACTATTCAGCAACGAAACTTATTACTTTGATTTGGTTACACTTAAATACAACTAGAAAGTGTCATTGCCTTTACAAATGTGTGTGTTAGTTGAGAGGGAGAGGAAGTTGAAGTGATGATACATAAGGAACTCAGAAGAGAGACAAGGCTCTTCAAATTTAGTTAAGAAAGGCATCCTAAAATATATATATATAAAGAATATTTATTGTTGCAAACTAGGAAAAATTAAATGGAAAAGAAGCTTTCTACTTTTCTACTTAGTACTCTACAATAATTATATAGTACTTATTATACTATAATTCATGTTCCTATAAGTCATATTTATACAAAAGCAATAATTTATTTATGCATAATTTCTCACAGCAATAATGCTTTAATAATATGAACGGTCACTCTGAAAATCAAAGCAAATCAAATAAAAATCCGGCTCGGAGCTGATTTCATTGTGATTATTTATATAAGGGGTCGTCCACATATTACGTAATCACGTATTAGCCCTGTTTTTGATAACCCTCCCCCCCCCCCCTCCCCATGTAATCAAGCAATCTTTAGTCTGACTCCCCCTCCCCCACCTATGATTACGTAATCATCAACAGTTTATTTCTTCGGAGAAAAAAATGCATGTTTTTATTAAGATCTGTTGGATATATTTGGATAATATGTGGACAGCCCCTAAGCAGAAATTTTAGCTACATTTCAGCTTTTGTATAGACTATTTTATTTTATATACCAAGCATCGAAAAATAAACATAATCTAGTCACAATCAACTTGTGGAATATCTTTGTACACATATGCAGAGATTTGTAACTTTTTGTAGATACTAAGTTGTAGATACTAGGGAACATATTTATTCGGAATTTATCGGTAGGGATAAACCACATTCTAAGGCTTAATATATCCACGAATTGATTTACTGAGGAAGAAATGTTTAGTAAGAACCTTCTCTGCTCCAACCAACCGAACGCAGCCAGTAAAACGTTTGCGAATGTAGCACAAACAGAAGAACGAAGTCTTAGAACAGATATGTTGAATTATTTCCGTCAGTTTGTAGTTAGCTTTGTGAACTTTTGTCGCCTGTGTCTAAATGCTTTTGCACAATGTGTGAATATTAAAAGAATGTGCGTGTTTGAGGTAGCTGCAAATACGCATAACACACGCAATTAAATTTATAAATATTTAAAACACCAATTTACATACCCGACCCACACAAGCACACACTCGAACCTACTAGGCCCCCAGCCAGATTCGGGAACCGATTTGAGCTTGGCTCCGACTGTGGCTCTGACTGTGGCTCTGACTGTGGCTCTGGGCCTATATCTTACATGGCCAAAAACGAAAGGGGAAGTCGCCACCAATACAAACATTATTGGAATCCACAATGCGTATGAGAGGTTCTTTTTATTGCTTTTGAATTTAATTTGGTTTTATGTGGCTTTGCTGCTGGTATGTCGCCCAAACTGCCAAACTTGATATGACAGATTCGGTTATGGGCCTGATGGTGTACTGAGCTGTGTAGAGTGGAGTGGAGGGGAGTGGCGTGGAGTGGAGTGGGGCCAGTGGCAATATAGCCCTGAGCTTGGCTTAATTATTTATGTATGTATTAATACATAATAACACATAATATGTACATATGTTTGCGCATGTTTGTACGCATTCCCAAATGTTGATTATTATTTCTTTTTGTCAGCTTTTTGGCCCGAAGGAAATTGAAAGTTATTTGCGTACAGAATTTAATTAGAGACGAGTCGTGTTGAAAGCCAATTTAATTGACTGCCCCGCGTTTAGAAATCCCCAGACCCATTACACCGAAACTGATTTACTCTAACAAAGCTATTCAATATAACTAGAGACATTATCGTCTGTTTTACCTGGTTCTTTACCTGAGGCAACAATTTACATTCTTCCCCTCGAGGCAACTTTGTCAACAAAACAAAAATCAAGCGACTAAGTTGTGTTTAAGTCTTTAAAATGGTTCCAAAATGTTATGTTGATTTTGGCAACCATTAAAAACAGGAAAAGATTTTGTTTTACAGTAGTTTTACAGAAAAATTACATCAAAAATTTCAAACATACAATGCACATGCATACGGAAAAATATAAGTAAAATCAGTTTAGATTGTGACCAAAGAAAATCTACCCCCAAGGGCGAAAAACTGTTGTATGAAACTTGAAAAATCTACTACCACCCGTTACTACGGATGGAAAATGGGCTTAAGATCAATTGTGTGAGAGAAGGTTTTTGTTGGACCCGTTTCTTAATTCTTCATATCCTAACCAAAAAATCATAAGGGGAGGGAAAATTGTGGTGGTAAGTTATTTTTGTTTATTTCTTACTTTCTCCATGCAACAAGAATATGCCACAGCGCAGTGTGACGGGGTAAGACTAGTAATTAATATAGATTTTGTAGCAAGGAGAATAAAAATTATTTATTCTTAAATTCAGTAGCAGGAAAATACTTTTAAAGTGAAGGACCACACTCAATAAAAGCAATAAAAATCACCCGTAAATAGTTTGCAGCAAATGTTATAGAATTTATAAGCAAACCAAGCTCTCTTGAATAATTGAAAATTTCTCTTCACCTTTTGTTGTATCTATAACTATAATATATGCACTTCAAGTTTGCTAATAAATTTTCAAATCAATATAAAACAAAAATGTATATTATAAAAAATAAAAAACACAATGTATTTTATGTAAATATGTTTAAAAGACTGAGAAAGTAGCTTTTGTGCTGAAATTTGTTATGTGTGCTTGGGCTGTAAAAATATGCATTTCACCAACTTTAAGCCGGTTTCAAATCGTATACATTTCTCATCAACGGGATTAGCTTTGGGTGAAATGCCAACTCAGTGCCAAATTCAATAATACTTCTTTGGACACGGTGAATCGGTTAATAAATGATTAATTAGTCCGGTAGTATGCAATTGGATACGTTTCCGGATTCAAACTGGACATGGCCATATCGGCCATAAATATTTCAACACAATGCGTGTCAGCAGACTGATATGCATAGTGTATTTGCATAATATGTAGAGTATGCATCTGCTCATATGTACTCGTAGTAGTATCTCAAAGTCCAGTAGAAATAGAATAGAAATATAAATAGAATTTGTACAATTTGTATGTAAGAAACACCTTGCATCCCATTTTCTATATCCTTCTTAAGAAAACAGGATCAATTTTAGTGAAATGAATTTTAATTCTTTCTTTTTTTTGTCAAAAGAAAATAAACAAATTTATCCAAAAACAGAATACATTTTAGTTCTTAATTTATTTCAATTAAATTAATTTTAATTCTTATTTTTTGCCAAAAAAATAAACTTTTTTATGCAAAATAAATAAATAATAATAATAAATAAATAATAAATAAATAAATAATAAATTTTGATTTTTATTTATTTAAAATAAATTAATTGTATTCTTATGTTTTTCCCCAACACACACTATGAACTAATATTTAAATCTAAATCTAAATCTAAAAACTAGTGTTCTCAACTTATAAAATAAAAATTGATAAAAAAAAATTAATTGTCAATTTTTATTTTAAATTTGAAAATAAAAGTTGCTGATTTTGAATGTTGTTCTTAAAAATCGGTTTGCGTTAACATTTATTTATCTACTTTTAACTTCTAAAATAAGAATTGTCAAAGAATTTGTATTCTCAATTTTTATAATAAGTTTTATTTTCAACTTTTGTAAAAAAATTGATTTTTAAAATTATTTGGCTTTTTTTTTCAAAGTTAAATATAAAACTTTTTAAAATTTGTAAACGAGTTTTTTTCGTGGCATCTTGTACAAGTTGTGCAAAAACTTATTAAAACTTGACAAAAAATTGATTTTAAAATTTATTTGTTAATTTTTTTTTAAAAGCTAACAATAAAATTTACCTTGCAATTTTAGCTTTTTATAAATAAAAAAAAATATAAACACTGAAATTATTATTATTTCATAATTTAGATAATAAAAATATTTATTATTATTATTTATTAATATAATTGTAAAAGAGAACTAATTCTAAATTACAGTGAGGGACAAAGGCCTAATATCCTTTCCAAATATTCTATTATATTCAATAATAAAAAAAATGTTATTTTTCCAATTTGATGGAAAAAACTTAATAAATACGCCATAATTTAAAATGTTAAGATTTCAAACAGTAACCGTTACTGTCTGATATAATATTGTGGATTCATTTGGGCAACTAATGAAATGAGTCTTGGCCTTAAATAGCATCGGGCTGATCGGGCAGATCCTGTGATCTCGACATTACTGAAAACCAATAAAATCATTGGGGTCAGCTTTCGCTGCCGCTCTGGCTGTCGCCTGTATTTCCATAATTCGGGCTCCATTGCTGGCTATACACACTCGAAGATTGTGGCCTCCTGACTGGTTATTTATGGCGCGCAATTCCTGGGCCCAGAAACCCTCAGTTGAGTCTTGAACGAAACTCATTTCGTACATCTTTCGCTGGTTCGCTCAATGCAAAGTGCTCTTCATTCACAGAAGTCCGCACTTGGCTCTGGTGAGGTTGAGCTTCAGCTACAGCTACAGCTTCGGCTTGAGGTTGAGGTTGAGGTTGAGCTTGAGGTTGGGGCCTTTCCCAGAGACTGGCAACCGGCAACCGGCAACCGGCAACCGGCAACAGCGACCCGGGCTCTTCAGCTGCCCCCCTTCGCAACACCATTCCTCCGTTGGCATCTTCGTATTATTTAGCAAATTAATAACCATAAAAATCTTAATGCCAGCGCTAAGAAACGAAATCTTTAGCTTGCCTGCTGAATTTCTTATGAAAAACGTTCGCGCAAGCAGCGAACAACCAACAACAACAAAAAGAACACACACACGCAGACACACACACACAACAAGAGACAACTGAGTAGGTTGAAAAAGCTAAAAAAAAATTTAAAAAAAAAAATGGTTTTAAAAAATCAAAATAAATACGGCAAAAAAAGGGGAAAAAAAAGATTAGCAGAAGTGCCGCCATTTAAATTTATTTACTTACGAGTGTGAACTTTATGCCCATGGCGTTCGAATGGTCCGCTCTTCACCCGCCTTCCCCCTCATTCCCCACATAACAATACCTGGCCACTGTCATGAAGCGACCGACGCCACCGTTGTCAATGCCAAATGTGTGATGGTCCCGTGTGCGAGACCTGAATCCGAGCCGGGTCCGCTTCCTGCCCCAAGATGCGCGTGAGCTCAACCTTTTTTTCACATAAGCAACTAGTTAAGTGCAGCGACTCTCTGGCCAGGGGCAGGGGGGGCAGCGGCCGGCGGGGAGCTCTGAGCTGGAATTGTGGCTCGGGTACTCTGGAAATTGGCAACTACGAGCATAATACGAGCAGCAATTGGAATAGCCAGAAAACAGTCAAAAGTTCTGGTCCACGAGTCTCCAGTCTAAATAGGCATTCATTTGGAAAAGATTTCAGGAATTTGTGACTTCTTGTTGTTATCCCTAGCAGGCTAGCCTTTAACCGATCCTAACTATTCAGCCATTCGAAATGCGATTCAAGGCTTCAAACGTTATTCACCGCCACAAAAGTAACACAAAATCGGTACCAATTCCGATTCTGAAGTATAAGAAAACAACTTGGCCGTGTGCCGCTGCTCATCGTCATCATCGTTAGTCTCGTAATTTGATTCCAGTTAAAGCGAAATGAAATCTTGTTGCCCTAAAAACCAAAAAAAAAAAGTACGACAAAAATAAAATAAAATCAACAACCGCTCTCAATTCTTGGCGTCTCCTTTTAAACTACTCGTCGACAAGGCTTTTAGGCTGATTCCTGGCTGAATGCCCTTTAAACAGACAGAGACCACTTTCCTTTCATTTGATGTCCAGTGTATCTCATATCTAAATTTTAAAATAGTATTACTAATGGATATTCAGAAAACTGTGCTTTGATTTAATTATAACAATGCTTATTACGATTACCTCTCCATTTCACTAGAATTTACCTTGTAAGTTCATATAATGAGTTCAAAATGATTACAAAAATGTTGCTACAAATTTCACACAGAATGTCATAATTAATATTTCATCCTTTAAGGAAGAAATGTGAAGTGTTTTTATTTAAGTCTGATAAGCCTTCCAGGGGTTCGGGTAAAACTGCTGTTCCAAACAAAAAACAAGTAAGAATGCTATAGTCAAGTATACCCGACTACAAAACTCCCTGTACCCAGGTCAAAAATTTCCGATCGCATCTTCGTACACTTACACATACATACACACATACACAAAGACGCACACACACAGGCGGTAAAAGCGACAGCACAAGCGAATCATTTGAAATGGTAGCTGTGCTTCTTCTTCTGAATCTTCTTTGGTGAATAACTTCCGTGTGGATTAAAAGTGACCAACGTATTATACACGCCAAATCCCAAAGCTCTATCTTTAAAATGGTTGGTATAAAACGTTTTTATCGACTTGCGGGTAAACGGCGGGAGATATCTGAAATATGAAACAAACTTGATCTGCGTATGGTATACATTCCAAATTTGGTGTCTCTAGCTCTCATAGTTGTTGAGATCGACGCGTTCATCCGGCCTGACAGACACACAGACGGACATGGCCAAATCGAATTCTCTTTTGATACTGATCAAGAATATATATACTTTATAGGGTCGGAGATGTCTCCTTCTGCCTGTTACATACATTTGTAGTACCCCCTTTTTCCCATTTTATGGGTACAAGGAGTAATAAGTAATTTCTCCTTTTAAGAATTAAAATTTGAACCGATATGTTTGATTCAATCCTGGATAGCGTCCAAGTAAACCTTTCGATTGAAAGGTTTTTATGGTGCTTGATAGGATAATTAATTGCTTTTGTAGAAAAGTAAAAGTAGTATATTATAATCAACAAACTTAAGTCAAAGATATCCAAATTTCTATAAATTAATTATTTGAGAAAGTAAAAAAAAACAGTAATACTATTAACATTTTTTCAACATTTTTAACAACGTTTTATGTCTTTCCTTCATTTGCCTTAAGTTGAATTATATTTTTAAATTAATTGTAAATCAAGAAAGAGCAGCTTTCTTCGGCGTGACGAATATATAAATAATATATGTATTTTTCAATGCACTACACATTTCGTGACAAAATTATAATACACTCTGAGGTATACCAAAAAAAAAAAAACTCCAGAAAATGTATGAAATGATATCTCCAAATAGGAATTTCATGAAGAGCTAAAACGTTTCTTGCAGCTATAGTCCTTATTTTTATACAGTTCAGTCTGATACACATTTACTGTTGATATTTCAATAAGAATTCCCGATTGAATATAGAAAACAACTTGTTCCTTTTCAGAACAGTATTCCAAGCCCCTATTTACTATGGGGCCCCTGTGAGGTATCTATATAGGACTTAAGTGACCCTACATACTCGTGTTATAGCTAAAATTGAAATGATCATTGACAGACTCACCAAACCCATCGCTAACTTCAATGATAGTTGTTAATATTCTACATATTCCGACATAAGCCAAGTTAGGTATTAAGTAATTATTTAAATTGTACGTAGCTTAAGATTCTTATTCATTGGGTTTTTGGAAAATAATTTCTCCCAATACAAAATTATTAAGAAACAAGAAATAATGGCTATCTTCGGCGAAGCTATATACCCTAGCAGCAATGTTTTTTATACAAAAACTCAATTTTCGTCTGATTGCTCCTATGGGAGCTATATAATAATGTAATTCGATTTTGGTAAGATTATAGGAAACTATATAAAGTATAATGAAACTCTTAATTGTAGAGTTTTGATGCAATTTTTGTATAAACAAAAGTGTTTTTCATTCAAAAACTTATTTTTCACCCGATCGTTCCTATGGCAGCTATATAATATAGAGGCTTGATTGTAACCAAATTTGATCAGATTGTATAGTCTGTCCAAAAACTCGGTTTGATTTAGTTTGGTGAGGATATCTTAATAAACAAAAAGTTTTTCATACAAGAACATAGTTTTGACCGATCATTCTTATGGCAGCTACATGTTATAGTGGTCCGATCTGGCCGATTCCGACATATGTTATGCCTGCAGCAAAAAGAAGGATCTGTGCCAAGTTTCAAAACGATAGCTTTAAAACAGACGGACTCGGCTATTGATACTGATTCCGAATATATATATATACTTTGTGGGCTCGGAAACGTCTCCTTCAATGCGTTGGGGGCAAAATGATAATACCCTGTGCTGGGGTATAAACAAACACAATCAGTAGTTGTAAAATTATTGAGCCCGAACCGTAAATTGTAAATATCACACGCGATTGTTATCAAAAATGTTAAAGTTCAGGCAATAAATTGAATGAAATTGAATAAAATTAATTAAGTTTCTCTAAACATTAGTTGGACTAAATAAAATAAGTTGAAGCAACTTTAAAATGCTCTTTATTCATTCCATCACAAATTAGCTTTAAGTAGCACTTTATATTATTATGATCTGTAATTACTATTACTATACATTCTTTATTATACCCAGGGATCGCAAATAAGAGTTATAAGTTAAGTTATAAGTATAAAATCAAACCCCAAAAAAATTATCTAGATGAATGAAGAAGGGTAAAATACACATTTTCGGGTTGCAGTAGAAACAGGCTAAAGTTTTATTTTTAATTTTAATAAGAAAAATTTAATGTTTTTAAATTTTGAAAAGATTTTGAAAATAAAAATTGCAAAAATAACTTTTATTTTCAAATTTTATTATAACAATTAAATTAAAAAATAAAATAAAAATATTATGAAATAATAATTAAATATTAATTGTTTTTACATTATTATATAACTCGTGTTTTCAATTATTTTTTTTATAAAAAACAAAAATAAAAGTTATTTTAAAAATTATTTATTATTTATTTAATTTTTTTATATTTTTAGGTTATTTTTAATTTTATTATAAAATTGAAAAGTAACTTTTATTTTTTATTTTTATTTTAAAAATAACTAAAAATAAAAAATAAAATAAAATAAATTATAAATAATTTTTCAAATAACTTTTATTTTTATAAAAAATAATTTAAAATAAGAGTTATATAATAATTTTTAAATAATCCGAATTTTTTTAAATAATTCCCAATTTTTCTTTTTGATTGCAAAATAATAGTTATTTTCCCGACACTTCATAAATTGACAGTAAACACCAACAGGTGTACCAAGTTTGGTTGCTCTAGCTCAAAGATAAAGGCAAAAAAAATTGCGTTCATACGAACAGACGGCCAGACGGACATTTCGCAAACCCAATATACTATTTTCCCTTCGGGAACATAGTATAATTATAACCGTTACAGTCTTTGATTGTACCAAATATCTTTAAAATTCCAAATTATACAATAGCTTGTACATTGAAACTTAGTTTAAACCAGGCTAAACTTATATTAAATAAATCAAATGAATAACTTTAAAAATGTTTCGCTTAGTTGACATTTTCGCTGATTTGGCAATATGCAACCTTCAATGGATTGCGAATTCAGTAAAAAGGTTTTAATGTTGATCTACATAACCGGCAACAAGTTAAGCCTTTCTCAAATACAAGATCTCGACCATTTGGACGGTTTCAACTCTAAGCCATGTTGGGTTTTATTAATGCTTTGTGAAACTGGGCTGGAGAGATTGGGAGCAGCCTGTAGATTGTAGACTGTGTGTGTATGTGATCTACGCAAGGTAGGGAGCCTACCTTTGTGCTAGGGATCCCTGCCCCCTCCAGCACCCAGCCCACCTGCCACGCCCTCCAGGCAGACGCACGTGCTGCGGGGTTTTAGATTTGCGGTGTGTGGTTGTTGGTTGTTGGTTGTTGGTTGTTGCTTCTTGGATGTTGCTTGTTGTATGCATGTACACATTAAGTTGTCTTTTGTTGTGGTCATAATTTATGCGCCGGCTCAAACAACTCATTTGCATTCGATATGTTTGGAGTGGCATTGATTTGACAACGCGCCATGAAAAAGAAATAATAAAGTATACAAAAAAAAAGAGAAAAAGAAACAAAGACAGCAACAGAAAGAGAAAGAGAAACACACGCCCAACCGGATCGGACCAATTCATAAGTATATGTATGTATATATATCGTTGGGCCAACTAATTAATGAAATCTATATCAATATCTAATCCGTGCGATCATTGTTCATTGTTCATTAAAATCAGCTGCGCGCCTCATGCAAATTTCTGCATACCCTGCAGTCATAAAATTGCTCAAAGCGGGCATATCTGCATAGATAAACAGTATGTAACAGACAGATAATTAGAGAATGTTTATATGCTTGTCAATATCAAAGATACCAAAGTATGAGCTAGAGTAACAGAGGGAAAATTTCAGAATGCTTAGATACTTGTCAATTTTAAAGACTTTAATATGAGCTAGAGTTGTGAAATTTAGTATACAGTATCTTATAACCCTGCATAGTCAAAACTTAGTACACATTTTCAATATGCATTTATGCAAAGTCTGAAATCCATAAAAATGAAATACAAAATTATATAAATTATAAAGAAAATGACAGTACAGGGTAACTGTTAGTCGAGCAGCGCGCACTAGAGCACAGTTACTAGTTTTCATTTCTGGGGAAGTTGATACGCAAAATCATCTGAACAGCAAATTATGTTAATCTATTGAGTGTCAGACGCTGCGAACCAGTTCAATGGAGTTTTTACCGACAGACGGCAACCTGTTGCTTTGTATATGCTAAGCGTATGCATTGACATTCCTTAATTTGCTTAATAATCGCTGCAAAATGGCCTGGCAACAGCGCAGGCAGCGCAGAAAAAAAAAAATACATATAATACCAATGGCCAAAAGAGCCAGAAAGCCAAAGAAAAAATATATAAATAAAAGCCAAATGGCAATCCAGCAACAAGATGAAAACCAAAAAGTTGCCACATAAATGCCTTAAGACAACAATCGAAATGCGTCTCCACATTTTGTTTTTGTTTCTTTTGGGCCATTATTGCGACTAGTATCTGGCTGAGATTCTGCGTAGAGCAATCGCATTGGCCACGCTTGGCAATCAAGCTAACACCAAACAGAGTGTTGGCTCGAGTGTTGGCTCTTTGGTCATGGACAATTGGCTTTTTCATTGCCATCTGCTGGCTGCCCGGGATCGGTGGGGACGGTGTCGGGATTGGCGGGTGGGGGGGTGTGTGGCAGTGTCAACAATCGGGCAACTAATTGTCGCCAGTGCTCGAGTCATGTTGGCCATGTTAGCTGTAGTTGTATGGGCCATATCGAATCGCATCAAGCCCCAAAAAAAAAAGCACTTTCGGCCACATTCTGCTCCAGCTTGGGCATTAAATCAAGTGACAATTGTGATAGAGCCCACAGTGCCACATAGTGAGCTCGATACCCGCCTTCCTCCCCCTGTCCAGCCAACTGCCTTCGTTTCATTTGATTGATTAATTGCCCATTTGACTAGCGCCCATTTGTTAGCCATTCGCGCCTTTGACAGCCGCCAAAGTGCCGCAAAGTGTGTGTAGCATTTTAAACTTACAATATAACACTATGACACACCACACACCACACACCACACACCACACACCACAAACCACAAACCACAAGCCACAATCCCACCCTGCCTCACTCCTGTCCAGACATTAAGGGTCCAACAACATTTGGGGACATTAGAGAAGCATTTGACTTGAATGGGGCAGCTGCCACCCCAAGTTTATGATTTTAAGTATTCCCCATGATTCTCGGACAAGCCCAGGGATCGCAAAGGAATGAAGAATATCATAGCGAATAGTTTGTCTAATATGAATGTAATAACCACCACACATCCTATTTTCTATTATCTTCTCCCAAAAACAGGATAATTTTAAACTCTACAAATATTTAAAAACAATAAAATTTGAGTTCCTATTTTTGGACCCAAAAAAAAAATTAAATAATTAATATAACTATATTATTTTATAATAATATTATATTATATTATTATAATATTATATTATATTATTATAATATTATATTATATTATTATAATAAATAATTATTTATAATTATTAAATAAACTTTCATATTACAAATAAATAGAAAAAATGATTTGTCAATTGTTATTTTAATAGTTAAAAATAAAAGTTTGTTTGTACATTTTACATCAAAACTAATATTGAATTATTTAATTTTTCACCCTTTTTTTTGGGGCAATAATTAAGAAATATTTGTTTAATTTAAAAGAAAAAATCAATAAGTAATTCTTAATTCATCATTTTTATATTTAAATATATAAACATTGCGATCATCGAACAAGACTGACTCATCAAACCTAAACCCTCAACAATTACTTGATGCTGAAGTGCTTAAAATGCTTGCGGAGTAAAATGGAGTAACTGCAATAGAGTCAAAATTATAGTATAAATATGTACAGTATATTTTAATGTCAATCCAGCTCCAACGAACACCTTTATAGACAAAAGGCTCAAAATTCAAACAATTTCAATCATCTATTCCATATCAATAACACCGTTTTTATTTTCCTCAAACACTTTAATATGGAACACAAGTTGAAAAGAATTTCTAACTTTTCTCGTTAGTGCGGAACTCTTTCGATAAATCAAAGCACTATATGTACAACAAATTATGAAGATTAAAACTAAGTATTCATAGATTGATATAACGGTATTTCATAATCGAGCTATCGAGGAAAATATTAATTTTCCTTTCTGTTATTTTCAACGGTTCGGTTACTTTTCAAATGTAATTTTCATAACAACATTATTATCCTGTCCAAAGTATCGTTTCTTACCCGATCTCACCCGTTTCAGGGTTATTTTTCTTTAACTTTACAGCTGGTCTCGAATTGCACACAAAGCTCTTATAACATAAAAGAAAACCATGACATATGTAAATAAATTGAAACCTGTATCATAATACAAAATATGAAATTTACATAACTTACATTTTGTAAGCATCAAATTGCCGCAGACCCACATTTCTAATGGGTTCAGGGTAGTAAAAAGCAGTTATTATACTATATAGGCCAAGATATTAACTCCTTAATCTGGTATATCCTTTTCCTATTTTACCATTTTTTTACTTCGAACATACACACAGAAAAATAAATGCCATAGAATTAAAATAAAATGGCCATAAATTAAAATTCACCCTAAAAGCCAGAACAAATTTATATTTAATAGAAATCATTTCTAAATTTGAGAAATATATTTTTGAAATTCAGAAAACAGTAAGGTTAACTGCCTTTGGCCTCAAAAGTATGGCGATTTTCTACACTTAAGGGCATTTATTTTTCTGAGTGTAGTTTTACACAACGAATATAAATAAATATGTAAGAAAACTGCAGATTAATACTACAGGTAAATAATATCCGTGGAAAAGTAAACGAGCCCCCCATCTACTATCTACTAGCTGGTATTATATATATGTATTATATATATATATAATACATATATATACCAGCTAGTAGATAGTAGAATAAAATTTTTTAAAATTTAACAAAAACATTGCTATGATTGCTATGATCTTTCTGAAAGACACGACTGATATCTCTCCACTCTTATGTCATTAATTAATGCTTATGTCAATACCAAATTTCTGGACCCATGATCCATGATCCATCCCGTATCCTAGAAAGCTAGATCAGCTGTTTTTATCAAAGTGCGTGCTATACTTATTGAGATTTGTATTAAAACAAAGAAAGATTATTAAAATATGGAAATTCAAACATTAGAAGCCATAACGGCTTCAATTTTATTGTTAATCAGGGACTTATGATTAATAAGGCATCAATTGTTCTGGTGAGAAAGAAAATATGTTTAAAAGCGTGAATTCAGTGTGTAACTCGGACTTCTTAAGCTTGTTGTAAACTATTGTATCTATGTATTTGTATTTCTATATAGTATAGACTATATATTTAATTAGAACTAAATGCAAGCACATTTGAGGCTCCCCTTGTGCTGTTATTCACCATAAATGGATTTGCAGCGTGTCATATATATATATATGGATATAGTATATATGTATGGAATGTTCAGATTTAGGCGCATTCAATTAATTCACACCTCTTAAACTCTTCACGCTCGCGATCGTATCCCTTGCGTTTCGAACTCGGAATGGGAATGAGAATGAGAATTAGAATGGAATCCTATTAACCATGCAATACGTAGACGGAATTTAAAGATCATGTGCCGCTGCCTCGACAGTGAATATGTGTGTGTGTGTGTGTGTGTGTGTGTGTGTCTGTGTGTGTGTGTGTGTGTGTGTCTGTGTGTGTGTGTGTGTGTGTGTGTGTGTGTGTGTGAGCCTCCTTTTTGTGGTAACAACTTGGAGAGTGCGAGTGTTTGTGTGAATGTAGGCCGGCGCTCTAAGTGGTTTTCTAACGAAGGATGTGAAGGAACCCAAGGAATACACAACGAGGGGACTCGAAAAAACATTGAAAATGAAGTTGCTTCCACGAACTGAGATCAAACGGCAACAACAACATGCCACGAAAGAAAGCGCACAGCAAATAAAAGTATAAAGAACTAAAAAACAAAATAAACAAAAAAGAAACAAGTAAAATAAAACAATACCGAAGAGAGGGCGAATTTTAAGTCAATGACTCCATTAAATGCGGTTTTCTGATTTCATTATGCGTTGCCAGGTCTCATTTGGCAACAGGTTGCCATGCCACGCCCACTTGCCACAGCCCCGCCGTCCGTGTGGCAGGCCCATTCTGGATGGGGCGGTAGGTGCATGCATATGTATGTGGCATGCAACCCAAGGCAACGAATACCGAAATACCCGAAACCAAGCAACTTTTTACTCCCTGTACCCATAAAATGGGTAAAAGGGGGTATTACATCTGTGCAAATGTATGTAACAGACAGAAGGAGACATCTCCGACCCTATAAAGTATATATATTCTTGATCAGTATCAAAAGAGATTTCGATTTGGCCATGTCCGTCTGTCTGTCCGTCTGTCCGTCTGTCCGTCTGTCCGTCTGTCCGTATGAACGCGTCGATCTCAGCAACTACAAGAGCTAGAGACACCAAATTTGAAATGTAGGTTCCTGTATAGCATACGCAGATCAAGTTTGTTTCATATTTCAGATATCTCCCCCGTTCCCCCGCAAATCGATTAAAACCGTTTTACAGTAACAATATTCAAGATATAGCTTTAAGATTTGGCATGTACAATACTTTAGTCTCTCTTAATCTACTGTCCAAATTTCAAGTCGATCGGATAATAAACACGGAAGTTATTCACGAAAGAAGATTCAGTAATGCAGCGAGAGGGGGAAGAAGAAGCACAGCCACTTTTGCCGCCTGTGTGCGTGCGTCTTTGTGTATGTGTGTGTGTGTATGGGTAAGTGGACTTAGATGTGATTGGATGTTTTAGACCTGGGTACAGGGAGTTTCGTAGTCGGGTATACTCGACTATAGCATTCTTACTTGTTATTAACTCACTGTGTGTGCGTGTGTGTGTGAGTGTGTGTGTTGTGGCAGAAAGAGTTCACTTTGTGTGCACAAATTAGACACAAGTTAAACATTTTTACGACTCCGTTGATGGTCCCGCCGAAGAGTCCATGTAAAAGACGACCGTGTGAAACGACGCCGTCGAAAGGACCCAGCCTCATCATGTCCTGCGCTGTCCTATGCTGATTTCATTACCACAAGTTACCTGCTACTTTTATGGTTATGTTTATGGTTGGCTTTGTCTTTCCTGTGGGGGGGTCTGTTGACCACACCACGGAGCACACTGGGCTGCATGCACAGTTCAACGAGTTAAAATTCAAGTTTTAATAGCATTTGTAAACAATTAATGCGCACCTATTGAATAATAAGTGGTCAACCGGTTCCACCTAACCTAACTTATTGAATAATAACATTCTTGAGTAATAACATTACCTTAAATAGTTATTTAAAGTTTTGCAATCCCAACCGGTGAACAGTCATTCCCTATGGCTTGTAAATCTTTCTATGAAAATACTAGATACTAATACTAATACCCGCCAACAACCCTGTAAACAGATTTTAAATTAATAAATTAAATACACATACTCTTATGCATAAAGCAGTTCAGCGGCAGTACAAGCAAGCAGAGTTGTCTGTGGAGTAGACTGTAGTAGTAGACTGAAATATGCGCAATATATAAAAAGTGACCCAAGAACTATATGCATGCTCAAAATCAATCTTTAAAATTTTCCTTATAAGTATGGAGAAACTTATATTGCAAATTTTGTATCTCTAGTTTGTATAATCTCTGGATAGAGCCAGATCGAATGGGCTTTTGATGAAAAATATATGTACATATGTATATACTTTATGGTGTTGGAGGTGCCTCCTATCTGTTACATAAATTTGCAAAGTCTGAGTCCTCCTTATGCCCATTTTGCGGGTAGAGGAGGTAAACATTGATAAATTTGAAGCACGTGTCGATACATGCCTCAAATAGCGCCAAAGAAAATCATGCAGATGTTAATGGGAGACTCAAGGTCAACAATTTTTAAATCAACAATCAAATATGGAAAAATATTTTGAAAATGTTCATTGTACATTGTTCAGTTGTCTTAAAAATACCAAAAAAAAAAAAAAATACAAGAAAGAACGGATATGTACCCTTGCAGTAATGTTTTCTATACAAGATTCAACTTTCATCCGATTGTTCCTATCGCAGCTATATAAAAATGTGGTCAGATTTTAAAAATTCTAGGAAACTACAATAGTATACATACATATAAAGTGACACATAACTCGCAATTGCTGAGTATGTATAAACTCATTTTTATACTATGTTCCCGAAGGAAAAATAGTATATTGGGTTTGCGAAATGTCCGTCTGTCCGTATGAACGCAATTTTTCCACACCCTTGAAGCTAGAGCAACCAAACTTGGTACACATGTTGGTGTATACCCTCAATTTATGAGGTGTCGAGATCAATGAAATTTTGATTTAGTAGGTTTGGTCCCAATATCTTCATAAACAATGAAGCTTTTCATACAACTCAAATTTCGACAGATTGTGCCTATGGTAACTAGCTAGAAGATGTAGTAGTCAAATTTTGACCAAAGTTAATCAACAAGTTAAACTATATAAAAATGGTAAGTTCTATTTTCGACAGATTATTTCTATGGAAACTGGATCGAATCAACCAAAAATAAATATCTATATTTCACAAAGGGTGGATAGGAAAAAAAATGTGCCGAAGCAAAAAATCTGGTCTATGTGAGGCCATCCACGGGGGGTGACCTGCCGTCTCATCCTAACCTAACCTAAATGTCAAAAATGAGGTTAACGTACGGAATATAGTGGTAAGACATTGGTTCGAACCGTGAACCGAACCACTGTAATGCTTGTAAGTAATGTAACGCAATGTTATGTTTTCCCTACGCACTATCAAAGAAAACAAGTTGGTTTCATTTAACCCGACCGATGTTGCGTTACAGTGAGCGTCATAATTCACGTCTAGCCTGTTTGTTAATATGACAAATTAACGCTTAAATTACCGACCCATGACCCACACTCGCCCCTTATCCGTCCGGAGAAAACACATCCAGTTACGCGGAGTTTGTATTCAAACAAAAATTAAACAAATAACTGCCCCGAAAAAACGGTACAAATTTTATGCAAAATTTGCTGTGTCAACATTTGTTGTCGTTCTGCGTGTGTGCGTGTGGTGTTTGCCTACAATGTGGGGTAGGTTGGGGGTAGGGGGTAGCTGGGGCTAAGTTGCAACTGCGACTGCGACGGCGACTGCGACGTTGTGTTCTTAAAAGTCTGCACGCAATTCACGTTGCTGTAGCTGCTGCTGCTGCTGCTGTTGTTGGGTGGGTGTAGGGAGTGGGGCGGGGGGTATGTTAGGTAGCCAAACTGAAAGTCTGGTACACACACACACACACACACACGTGCAGACAACACGCGCGCCTGGCTCGAGTGCCTTGCAAGTCATGGACATGGTATGAAGCCGCGCTCTTCTTAGCCCCCTCCCCTCTTTAGCAGCCACTTCTTAACCCTACCCTTCCCGCCCACAGAAAGTATCGTCTCGATCGTGCGTCTGTTTTATTAGTGTATGTGTATGTGTGTATATGTGCGTGTGTGGACGCTGCTGTCTCTGCGTCTGCCTCTGCTACTGCCGCTGCCGCTGCCGCTGCCTCGGACCTCGGAATTTTGTGTGTACGCGCTGTTGTTGTTGGTTCATTGCCCGCCAAAAATTTTGAAGGCCAAAATAATATGAGATTTTTTTTTTTCTTCTTTATTTTGCGCTTTCTGTTTAGCTTCTGCTTCTTCTGCAAGCAGCTTTTGTATTTGTTGTTGCTGTTGCTGTAGTCATTTCAGGTTTTCCCTTTCTGGCAATGCCTCATTGTACGCGCCGGCAAACGGTTGGAGGTGTGTGTGGCTGGCGCAGTGAAGTGGGGTACGCCGGGAGGCGGGCTCTGCGGTGGTGGGGGGCCCCGGCAGAAAGTTTCACATACTTGCGTTTGTCTTAGCTGCGTAGCTACTCAGAATGTACACTACGCACACACTCGCGTGTATCTGTATCTGTTCGAGTATCTTTTTATCCGAAGCTGTAGCTGCCCGGCTGTATCTGTATCTGTATCACGTCTCTGGTCTGTCGTCGCAATTTACGCACTTTTTAGGCGTTTGTTGTTGCTTTGTGTGCTTTCTTGTTGTTGTTGTTGTTGTTGTTGTTGTTGTTTTGCGCCTGGCACCAGCGAACACCAAGCAACAGAAGCAGCCAGCCCTGCAACAACGTCGTAACAGCCCTGCACTAAACTACCCAGGGCTGCATTGCCAGCCAGTGCAGTTCCAATTGATGAACAAGTTCCGTCATTCACTTAAGCGATTCGCGTATTCAATTGAACTTATTCCGAACGAAACGAGGCATTTGGCTTATTTCAAATGTTCAAATATGTTCCGATCGGTTTCTACGCTGATTTTCACTTTTTACTCCCTGTACCCATAAAATGGGTAAAAAGGGGGTATTGGATTTGTGCAAAAGTATGTAACAGGCAGAAGGAGACATCTCCGACCCTATAAAGTATATATATTCTTGATCAGTATCAAAAGAGATTTTGATTTGGCCATGTCCGTCTGTCTGTCCGTCTGTCCGTCTGTCCGGATGAACGCGTCGATCTCAGCAACTATAAAAGCTAGAGACACCAAATTTGGAATGTAGGTTCCTGTATACCATACGCAGATCAAGTTTGTTTCCAATTTCAAATATCTCCCCCCGTTCCCCGCAAATCGATTAAAACCGTTTTACAGTAACAATTTTCAAGATATAGCTTTAAGACTTGGCATGTACAATACTTTAGTCTCTCTTAATCTACTGTCCAAATTTTAAGTCGATCGGATAATAGACACGGAAGTTATTCACGAAAGAAGATTCAGTAATGCAGCGAGAGGGGGAAGAAGAAGCACAGCCACTTTTGCCGCCTGTGTGCGTGCGTCTTTGTGTATGTGTGTGTGTATGGGTAAGTGGACTTAGATGTGATTGGATGTTTTAGACCTGAGTACAGGGAGTTTCGTAGTCGGGTATACTCGACTATAGCATTCTTACTTGTTTTTATCGTCTTTGTTGGCGCTGTGGTTCCCAGAACTCGGCTTTGTGTGCGGCTTTTATTTTTCTTCTTTATATTTTTTTAATTCAAGAATTTCAGCTTAAGCACACAATCACAGAGTGAATGGGGCTCCTTGCTGCGTATTGAATAGCTTTCGGCTTTTGTGTGTGGATGCCTCGTTCAAATGGAAACTACTTTGGGGCCCACTTGAAGAAACAGCATAAGTTTTGCCATTTTGCTGATTTGGCAGAAATCAACGAAACCTCAAATCATCGATCGACAGCCAACTTCCACTTGAGCGATCAGTTAATAGAGCTGATAAATGATAGATACAATTTCGGCAGCTGACCAACAAGAACCAAAAAAAAATCAAAAACAAAAAAAATAGTGTATAGAAACTTTGCCACGCACTCAATTTGCGCTTTAAACGGCGTTCAGTGTCAAGAAACTTTCAAGTATGTGTAGCTATACATGTATGTATGTATGTGTGTCTAATTATATGGTAATACAGACATACAAATGTACATATAAATTACTCTTATTACAGAACGACGCCAACACAGTCAAACGACCAAACGACCGACAGCCCTCCCGTTGATCTATTACGCCATCGCAATATTACGTATACGTAATGCTAATGAGTTAGTCATGGGGTATTGGCTACGCCTATAGCTCTAACCACACAAACTAAGTGTAAGAACATCGGTCTTCCGCAGATATCCCTATACCCTTCCCGAAATGTTTATAACGTGTTAATCAAATCATGTGATAAGTTCCACATCTGCTCTAGAATCTTTCTAATCAGCAACTTTATAAGAAACACCAATACATACCACATTTATCCGATTATGGATTATGGAACCATAAGATATAAATGATCACTTTTAATTAAATTTGTTGAATTTGATTCAAATTTGGAAAATGAAGTTTCCTTTAGTTCCTTTAAAGAAAAGATTAAATAAATTAACAAAAAAAAGTCCAAAAGATAAAATAATACTAAATTTGTTCAACTTGTATAATACTTAGAATTCTTAATCCTTAATATATAATTAGTAAAACAAGCAAGAACGTTGCAGTCGGACGCACCCGACAGCAGAATACTCTGTTTCAAGTACGGTTTAATTTAGTCATTTGAGGGGTGAAAAAGAGACGTGAAAAAAACTTCAATCTGTATTTCCAATTTCGTGACTACCCGCACAGGTGGGCTATAGATTTTGCTCATTTGGGGGGGCGGGGTTATTTGTGACAAAAATTTGTTGATGCAAATCTGTCAAGGAGGTCAACAGTAGCGGGTATGTCAAATTTGCTGAGTCTAGGTTTAGGAAAATTGTTTGAAACCGTGTATAAAAGTCAGGGATCGTAAATAATGATTATTTAAACATTTTTAAATGGACAAAAAATCATAATGAAAGAGAATTTATAGAACTATACCTAGAGCATCCTTGTTGCTGGGACTATCCATTCCTGCAATGATTTTTTATATTTTAAAGTTAGTTTCAGAAAAGATCAATAGTAAAACCTATTTTGGAGATTTATTTGTGAAGTCTACATTTTAAGGGAACAAAATAATAACCTAAAATAAGTTTTATTTCTTGAGCCATAAATAAATTCAATAAATAAAGCTTAAAAGGTAATTTATATATATATTACTTGTAATCCTAACGGTCCCCGAAAAAATACTTCAAATTTCTAAGTTTGGTTGAGAAATCTCGAATAACAACAAAGTTTTCCATAAAAGAACTGAGTTTCGACCGGTCACTCCTATGCCATATACGACATGATATAGTGCTTCGAATCTGTGCCAAGTTAAATTATGATTGCTTTAAATCTGATAGTGTGCATAGCAACAGATAGATCTGACTAAATCAGCAATATATATACCCATACTTTATTGGATCGGTCAACTCTTCAGATGTCTCACAAGAACTGCAACAAAATTCGAATTCCCCCCCTTATAATCAATCATATGTATATGTACAGTATATAGTAGTATGTCGTGCAATATTATACATACATATATCTATCAAAATTCAGTCATTCGCGTGTTGATCTCATCTCTGTCTCCCTGTTAACCAATTGTGCGATATATGCATGCTGACCACACAGATCATATGTATATATGTATGTATGAATGTATTCGTTCATAGTATATTCCTACATATGTCTGTACATATGAACCAATTAAACAATCAGCGATTTTCAGCAACTGATTCATCACAGAAATACAAAACTACTTGAGTTCATACACAAACATATATATTGCTATATACATATATATATATATACAGATATATATTCTTATTAGAATCAATTCTATGATGAGGCACTTGCATGACGAATTTCAGATCTAGATTTATGTTTAGATTTCTTTTAGTCAGTTATAAGCATAATTTCATGGAATTGAATTTATGATCTGTCAGAAAAACATAACAAAGTTCCCATTTAATCGTAAATAACAAAGTAAAGTATCTAAAGTGCTTTAATTTTGATACTCCAACAACTAATTAATTCGTTTTAAAAGAGCTTAAGTCCATTAAATATGTACTTTTCAGAATCTTTATCTTTCTGCTTGTTTCTATAAGTTTAATAGCTATGTTCAAAAGACGCATATAAGATCTTAGTGTTGCTTGAAGTCGAAATATAGTATCACTATTTTATAAAGAAAGCATAGTTTGGGAAGTATTTAGGGAATCTTAAATAATTTCCATTTAGAAATCAAATAACTCATATAATATATTCAGTATGATAAGATTATTAAATATATATATTTCGCTAGTTTAAAGAGTTAAATAAAAGCCACTCAAAGTCCACTGCTTGTCAATTATGATCATTATCAAATATTCGACACGCACGAAAAAAATAAACTAAAAATCACTTTATTTCCAAATAATTGAAAAACCAAATCTCATCATTTTTTGTTCGTTTTAATGAATAATTATAGAAATATGTTGTGTACATTCCGGGCATAGTTTAGAAAAATGCTAATCATATGTACAAATGTGGCCCCTCCCCGCCCCGCCTCAAACCACTCCCCGTACTCTGTGGATCTGCTTGCCATTGTAAGTTCCATTCATAAAACTAAAATATAAACAAGTAAGAATGCTATAGTCGAGTATACCCGACTACGAAACTCCCTGTACCCAGGTCTAAAACATCCAATCACAGCTACGTCCACTTACACATACATACACAAAGACGCACACACACAGGCGGCAAAAACGACAGCGCAAGCGAGGCATTTTAATTGGTGGCTGTGCTTCTTCCTCCCCCTCTCGCTGCATCATTGAATCTTCTTTCGTGAATAACTTCCGTGTTTATTATCCGATCGACTTGAAATTTGGACAGTAGATTAGAGAGACTAAAGTATTGTACATGCCAAATCTTAAAGCTATATCTTGAAAATTGTTACTGTAAAACGGTTTTAATCGATTTGCGGGGGAACGGGGGAGATATCGGAAATATGAAACAAACTTGATCTGCGTATGGTATACAGGAACCTACATTTCAAATTTGGTGTCTCTAGCTCTTGTAGTTGCTGAGATCGACGCGTTCATACGGACAGACGGACAGACGGACAGACGGACAGACGGACAGACAGACGGACATGGCCAAATCGAAATCTCTTTTGATACTGATCAAGAATATATATACTTTATAGGGTCGGAGATGTCTCCTTCTGTCTGTTACATACATTTGCACAGATGTAATACCCCTTTTTACCCATTTTATGGGTACAGGGAGTAAAAAGAACTGTAGACAGAGCGCGGCACGAGCATGGATCATCTAAATACGTTATGGATCATCTAAATATCAACTCATTCCCATAATAATCATCGTTTTTCATAGACCCTCTAAGCCTAAATGCGGCATTTAAATTACGTAAATTGATCTGTCGCTGATACATTATCAAGCTACCGCCCGGCCTATGGACCTGGAGATGGAGATGGATGTGGATGTGGATGGTGAGACTGATGCTGATGCTGATGCTGGGACCAAATCTGGGGAGCTGACGGCGCCGGCTGTGCGTGCGTGCGGTCCCCATAAATCGCACAAGTTAGCCTTGCCTACCTCCCGGCACCACCCTGCCCGTACCCGTACCCGTACCCGTACGCGTACCCGTACCCGTACCCAGACCCTACCCTACCCTACCCCATCCATCCCGCTCACAGCTCATTCATCTCGTCCAGCGTTTATTTTGATTTCCATTTCGAATTTCGGCGTCTTTCGCCTCTTGGCAACGACGAGCATCGAAAACGGCGGCAACTTGTTTCTTTGTATAATTTATACGCTTTTTATTTTGATTTGTGCGTTTGGCCTTCTTGAGGCGCACACACGTGTGGCTAGCTTTTAATACCCTGTAAACAAATGCGAAAGACAAGCGGACATGCAGCCCAGACAGCCTGAGCCCCGAGCTCTGCTGTTCCACCTTCAATGTTAAATTCTTTGCTTAGTTCTGCATCTAATTATTTCTATATTAATATTTTTCTTTTTTATTTACAAATTTTTATTATAAAATCTATGCTAATGTCACATAATTAAAAGGCATTAAAAACAATTGTTTAAGAAATTGAGAAGTAGCCAACTTGAGAACATATAATTAAAGGGTTACAAAATACTTTTGTTAATGTCTTAAAAGGATAGAAAAGATACACAAATAGATATACTACTTATTACAATAGATAGATAAAGATATTTAGGGCTTGCATCTCTTGCAGTTTTTTTTGGGAATGTCTAAAGGATGGAACACAGGAACCTTGTTGAATTTGTAATACTATTAGGACATCCTAATTTGTAAAGTTTTCGAAAGTTTAAGGGATCGTTATTATTATTTTTAAAATTAATGTATTTTATATTTAGTCAGGAATTAATGCCTATTTTAAGACTTTTGTCCAAAAATTGAAATAAAGAAAGAAAAATAAAAAATATAAAAAAAATATAAAAATATTATAAAAATATATAAAAATATAAATAAAAATTAAATAAAAATAAATTAAAAATAAATTAAAACATTTATAACAAAAATTTAAAATAGAAAAAATACAAATTAAAAAAATAATACAAATTAAAAAATAAAATAATGAAAAACCATAAAAATTAAACTTAAAATAATAAAAAACCATAAAAATTAAAAAAACAATAAAAATTAAAAAAAAAGGCTACAAATTATTTTAAAGAAAATAATAAAAACTAAAAAATATAATAACTAAAAAATAGTAAGAATTAAAAAAAAAATGAAAATTAAAACAAAAAATAAAATAAAAAAAAATAAAATTAAAAAAAATAAAATAAAAAAACTAAAATAAAATAAAAAAAACTAAAATAAAATGCAAATAAAAAAAGATTAAAAATTTATATAAAAATGAGTTTTATTTTCTTGAAATTTATAGCACACATTTTGTTCAACTTTACAAATGAGTTAAATTCAATTCGCATTTGAAACTCTTTGTTGTGTGTTATTTATAATTGTGTGCAGGATATCTTGTAGTCATGCAGCTGATAACTGCAGTCAGCTTAATACTTGTTTATTATTGTTTCTGGCTTTCCTGTGGGGAAGATTTCTAGTTGTCTTTATTTTGATTATGGCATTTTACATACGCGATTCGGTCTCAGTTGAACTCAACTCTTGGCTTGTTTGTTTTGAGGCGCTTTTCCATGCCCAAACAATTATCGTGCTTTTCCCTTTTGCACTTCTCACTTTTATTTTGATTTTGATGTTCGAGTTGCGGCCTCGTCTTGGCTGGTCTGCTCTGCTCTGGCCCGGTCGGGTCTGGCCTGGTCTGGTCTGGTCTTGCCGGGTCTGTTCTTTCCGTTCTGGCCTGGGACAGCCTGGGCCTTGTTTTGGGTCTTGGGTGTTAGGTCAATGGGACAATAAAAATGGCCATAATTATGTTTACAATGAGTGTCTGTGTGAGTGTGAGTGTGAGTGTGAGTGTGAATGTGAGTGTGAGTGCCGACTGAATGCACATTCATATGACAGCAGTCGACTATAGCACAATTAAACGGCGCTCGGAAACGCTTTGGAGCGCGACTGGCTTCGTTTGCCACTCAGCAGATTGCACGGCTCTGTTTCATTTTCATTTCAGTCAGTTATTCATTCATTCATTCATTTATTTATTCATAGCTGCCTTAACAAGCTTCGTGCCACATGCACAGACTTCAACTCGAACTTCAGCTTCAGCTTCAGCTCCACCTCCAACTCAATTTTGTTTTTGTTGTGGGTGATTTTGTTTAATTATAAACCAAAAGATTCAAAGCCCAAAATTGACGCCCACTACGATGTGTGCTGCCCATGCGGATCATTAACTTTGTTGCTCCTTTTATGTGCCCCTTTTGTTTGTTTGTTGTGGTTGCTGCTGCTGTTGTTGTTGTTGCCCCGCATAGTAAACATTGACAGCATTCACTTTACTACTGCCCGCTACTGTCCCCATTCATTCAGTCATTCATTCATGATTTCATACACATGGAAAACTTTGCATATGCGTGGGCAGCTTCCATACAAAAAGCTTTCACTCACACACGCCTCACACAGACAAGCGGCAGCTGCAGAGCTTTGTCTAGCCGGCTAGCTGACGGGCCGTGCAGCTTTGAAAGCACACTAATACTTATGCGCAGGTTAGTTAGTGCTAGGTGCGGAAGATCGCCTCCACTAGTTGGGACCGGCACGTAAACTGTTCGATATGCCCGGTTTTGGTTAAGCTCAACAATTTGTCAATTTAATTTGATTTAGCTCTATTCTTTTGCAATTTCACGCGCTGCTTATAAACTTTTCAATCATACTTATGAGCATTATGTATGCATGGCCACTTTAAATGTGACATGGACTTGGACACCGGCTTTGTCTTCCTTCTCATTTACTTATACCATTCATAAATCAAAGTACGACTCTGTTGCGTTTGTTTAATAACAATTCGAATGCTTTGACTTTGCCATTTAGCTTCGTCGAATACGACTATATTGAAATGCGACGCACGGGGCGCAGACTCAGTTTCCACAGACAATCGTACGTACATTGGCCCCCGATTGATGCCTATTGAAAGGCCTATGGGCTTCAATTTATTATAGTATGTATGTATGAATCTTAACACTTGTGTGTGCATGTATGTAGTTTCTGTTGCCGCTTGTGTTTGCCTCAAATGGCCAACAACTTCAGGCTGGGCCGGCAGTCGGTCCGCATTTGGCGGTGGCTTTTTGGCCTTTCCGTTCCGCGTTTATTGTCTGTAGTTGGTGCCAAATTGTTTGCCCCCACAAATGTAACACAAATCACACAGCACAGGTGTGTGTATGTGTTTATGTGTGCGTGTGTGTGTGTGTGTTTGATGACAGCACCCACAGCTGCCGTGCCTGCCTTAGCTAAGCAATTGGCCATTGTCAACGTGGGCGGCCAAAAGCGGCGCCTTCGCCATCATCTTAACAGGCTGCTGGGTGGGAAAGGGGCAAAGGGCATTCTTATAGTAGTCTATCTTAGCTGAAAATTGACACATGTCTAGTAGAGCTGAAATACTATCAATAGTTATAAGTCAAAGCTTAAAATATCGATAATATCGACAGAATAGATACATAACCGACGCAGTGGAAATGAGTTATGTGCAATCGATAAAATCGATAATTTTCTTAGGCCATTCTTCCGGGTTAAGATATAAGATATAAGATATAAGATATAAGATATAAGATATAAGATATAAGATATAAGATATAAGATATAAGATATAAGATATAAGATATAAGATATAAGATATAAGATATAATATATAAGATATAAGATATAAGATATAAGATGTAAGATGTAAGATATAAGATATATGATATAAGATATAAGATATAAGATATAAGATATAAGATATAAGATATAAGATATAAGATATAAGATATAAGATATAAGATATAAGATATAAGATATAAGATATAAGATATAAGATATAAGATATAAGATATAAGATATAAGATATAAGATATAAGATATAAGATATAAGATATAAGATATAAGATATAAGATATAAGATATAAGATATAAGATATAAGATATAAGATATAAGATATAAGATATAAGATATAAGATATAAGATATAAGATATAAGATATAAGATATAAGATATAAGATATAATATATAAGATATAAGATATAAGATATAAGATGTAAGATATAAGATATATGATATAAGATATAAGATATAAGATATAAGATATAAGATATAAGATATAAGATATAAGATATAAGATATAAGATATAAGATATAAGATATAAGATATAAGATATAAGATATAAGATATAAGATATAAGATATAAGATATAAGATATAAGATATAAGATATAAGATATAAGATATAAGATATAAGATATAAGATATTAGATATAAGATATAAGATATAAGATATAAGATATAAGATATAAGATATAAAATATAAGATATAAGATATAAGATATAAGATAAAATGTAAAATGTAAAATGTAAAATGTAAAATGTAAAATGCAAAATGTAAAATGAAAAATGAAAAATGTAAAATGTAAAATGTAAAATGTAAAATATAAAGTCGCTTTTTGAAAAATCCGGAACCGTACGGATTCAAAATCCTGTTATAGCGTTTATTGAATGATCTATTTTGTTAAGAAACACAATCATAATCTGATGTGTATGACAAATCCAATTGTTATTGTTTTTACAAATTCTAAAACTATTTATTAGCCTTACCAACCTTCTCATACTATCGATAGTTTTAACTATCACTATCAAAATTATAAGATGGCACATTTGTTATACTATCTTTAAACATAATTTGAACCGGTTCACAAACACTTTCCTGTTTGGTTTTCACTGTGACAGCTTCAATCGGTTTAACTGGGAACTTATTTCTAACTCAATATGGATTTATGACGTTGAGTCACATTGTTTCACATGAAATAGAAATAAATGTTTAGATCGTGTACTAGAATTTGTTGCTGACTTGTTCTGGTTGCTGGGCAAAGGTTGTTATTAGTTGGCTTTAAGTACAAGCTCTATAGGCTCTTAGTCATTAGCTATTTGCATAATTCAATTGACAGCTGACGTACATACTCGTACTCTCCAGTAATGTTGCTGTTGATTTTTATTTTTAACACGTTTTGCACATGGCAATTTGCCTCTCGTCCAGAACTCGGCTCAGGAACTTGTGGGCGGTTATGTATTTATTTAAATACTGGATATGTATGTATATATTCTCGTATTATAAATGTATTTTGCCAGCAACAATTTCTAGCTAAACAGCAGCCAGCTGAGAAATTGAAAGGCATGCGTGAAATTCCAAAGATTGTATAAGAGCTTTGTTAATATCCAAATGATCGGAAATGCCAGGCCATATAAGTCGACTTCCACGAATACTTGTTCCATGAATACGAGTAGACTGGCGCTAGCTGAATTACAAATACGAGTGCCTCGTTCTTTAGTTAGTTTTCATGTAAATTGCTCACTGACAAGGAAGCCCAGAATTCAAGCATTCCAAAAACATTTCAAAGCCCTGTTACGAGTACTTTCAACTTATTCTCAACTTCCTTGAATGTGCTCGTTCTCTCTACCTCTTCTGTTCAGCATTTGTTGTTATACCCTGTGCCAATATACGGGTAACAGGTAAGAATGCTCTAGTCGAGTATACCCGACTACAAAACTCCCTGTACTAAGGTCTAAGACTTCCTAACACATCTTCGTACACATACACACATACATACACAAATACGCACGCATACAAACGGCAGTGCAAGCGAGGCATTTTAAGTGCAGTACTGAATCTTCTTTCTTGATTAACTTTCGTGTTTATGATCCAATCGACTTGAATTGTTTGCAGTGGATTAAAAACGACCCAAGTATAATACATGTCAAATCCCAAGTCTATATCTTTAAAATTGTTCTTACAAAATCGTTTTTATCGATTTGCGGTGGAGCGGGGGGAGATATCTGAAATCTGAAACAAACTTGATCTGCGTACAGGAACATACATGAAATTCCGCGTACACACACTGATACATATCAAGCAGTTCAGCGGCAGTGCAAGCAAGCAGAGCCTTTCAAGTAATATTTGGGCTGCTACTCCCCATCCTCGAACAGTACGGAGATATTTTCTGGAATAACTTCAGATTTGAATCAAATTTTGACAGTTGATTAAAGTGACCTCAGAATTGAACGTGCCAAAGAAGGAGAAGTTTGAGTTGCTCTTAGCCTGCAGAGGGCACAAAACATTGATGGCACTATCGATGTTATCGATAGCTATAAATTGCCTTCACTAGCGATGGTATCTGATAGACGATCTCCACTGAAGCTCAACAAATTCAAACATTCTGTTGATTCTTAGCAAGAACCTAGAATTGAATTTAGACTGCATGAAAGCCTGTTATTTTTAAACAACAGTCTTCAATGTTACTATTTTATTTTATAGGGAAAATTTGTATCTTAAACAATTTTCTTAGATTTAACTTTTATAACTAACCTTAATTACTTAAAGAATATATTGTAATAAATGTTGGGGTTTTTCTTAACTATTTTATTTCTGCTGTATAGTTTATTAAAAAGCCAAAAAATTGTCGAATAAATAAATTAACAAGACAACTTCTCTTTCTATTTATTTTCTTTTATTATTATTATTTTTTTTCATAAACATGCCTAGATTTGCGATAGTACCGATAAATAGTATCGATAGTATTCAGGTTCTTATGTTTGACTATCGATAACTTTCCATAGCTGACCACCACTGACCACCTGTATACAGGTTCATGGGTAAACACAAAGAGTATGGTAAGTCTTATCGCAGTTTTAATTAAAGTTCATTTGGTAGCAATCTAGTTGACTTTGACCGGCAATAGTGCTGGGCTGGAAATGTTTGGGCCAACTGGAATGAACTCATTGTAAGCCCTTTCGACATGTTTGATCTGTTTTCTATGGTTAATTGATTAGTCATTAAAATGGACCACTTTAAAATGCAGCAAGGCCAGTGATTAGGCAGCTAGTTTTAAGTTAAATTTAGTTTAGTTTGCTTGATTACTGCGCCATCGATTGCGTATCTGGAATCGACTTATCGCCAGCCAACTCAAGGCTTAATTTTATGGATGAAACTGGCCCCAACAGTGCGTCGCAAATTCTTTTTAAAAACGTAGTATACTCGTTGTGGCTAAAATAAAAGATTATTCAGCAAATATATATGTATATGTATATATACAATGTTTGGTTCTATTTAACTAAACAAATTGCGTTCTATTCGCTCCAGTTTGAAATGCGTATTTCAATTATTGTGTGCGCTGATTCAACCAAAGACAAAACACCTGTTGCGACATACCATCAAATGGGCCTAAATAGTTTTTAATCAACTTGAAAAGTGCAGTGCATTGCACAGTCACAACAACAATCACAATCACAATCACTCAGTGGTGCCCAGTGGTGGTCAATTTCATGCGTTCATACCTCCATTGTGGACACGCGTCGGTGATCGGGCCACGGACCACGGGCCATGGGCCACGAGCCACGCATATTGAACGACTTCCGTTTCGTGTTTGGGTCGTCGGACGTTCACTGGCGTTTAATTTCCGAGTTAGCCCAATGCACATAACACTTTGGCTAATTACCAATAACCGGACACATGTGCTACCTACAATTATAAGTGCCTACCCATCGATAGCTACAGCAGAGATACGAGTCCATCTATGGCGTTCACACTGAATGACTGATGATTAACGTTAAAGCTGGACACCTGCACTTTACACAGGTTCCGTTGGGTTCAAGGGGTGGGATTTTGAAAGACTCCACCCTTTACTTTCATTGACTCACATTTAATCTTTCTGTTATTCCTACAAACAACTTCAATTAAACTTCATCATCTCATTAAGAAGTGTGGAAAATTTATCGAAATCTATCTTTTATTTTGCTTTATTTTCACTTTAAAATGCATAGTTTTATCAGAGTTCTGGAGATTGCTTTTCGACTGTAACGTTTTAATTTAATTTACCTAATAAATTTGTTATATAAAACTAATTAACATAGATTAAAAACGAAAATGGGGAAGAAACTCCTTTACATGATGAAATCTAGTATGCAACTTTTTTGTTTATCATCTGATCGGTTTCAAATTCATTTTCAAAGATCTATGAAGAACATTATTTGTCACTTGATCTACCTATTTGGGGTTGAAGGAGGCATCTGCATAGGGAGTTAATGACTGCCAAGCATATTAAGAATGTGTCTCCTTTCACAAAGGAGATAGAGCAGCTCACTTTCGGAAGCTTCTCCCCCTGGGTAGAAAGGGAAGGTCAGGTTCAGTTGGGCAACTATCAACTTCAAACTAATATCCAATGCTCCTTAAAGAAAACAATAGAAGACATGTTTTACCAATTTGGTAATGTTCATGGGGTGCATGACTTTAGGAAGCAATATTTTTGTTGTTCGATTGTCTTCAAACTCATTTTCAAAGCACTACACAAGAAATAATTGTACGTGGAAAAACCACTTTGAAGTGCGGATAATTGGTGAAAACTATGGCATACAATATTATTTTTTTTTCGGTATTTGGTATTTGCAAATGCAGAAAAACATATTTATTTATTTATTTATTTATTTATCCAACATATTAAGAGTTTGTCCTGTTTGCAAAATGAATGACTTGTTAGTCTTTAGTATGATCTAGAATATCAGCACAATATTTAAAGAATGTCAACCAAAACGAAAGTAAAGTCCAAGGATAGGTATTGTTGGTAGGTAAGATCCTCCCAGCTACAACCAACTGCCTTTTCAAGTGGTGACGACATATTTGCCAAACATACTCGTATTGTTTAAAAGGAAAACATCCGAAAAATGATTTCTCCAGCGCATCAAATCCAATTATAAATGGTGGTCTATAATGGAATGTTCCATTATAAGGAGCCTCCAGTAGCGACACCAAAACTTCAATGAGTTGATGGAGCTAAGGCTCGGATACAAAAGAAAAGGAGGAAAGTCGAATCGGCTCCGGGGGAGAAAAATAAAATACACTTAAATGGACAAAAAGGATAGAGTAGTGTTTATATATAGACGCCAATAGCCATGAATGGGCTGTATATTAAATTATTGAGCCAACTTATCTGAATTATCAGCCCTTTCAGCTAAAAAAAAATCCAGAACATTTGCAAATTTTGATGCTCTGATGTGCTTCCTTCGAGACCGAAAATTGAACTGAAGAAATTGTATACATATGAGTATATGAAATGCAAGGAACATTATTGACCCTAAACATGTCTGTAAAATGTGTACTTACATACAGATTGCCCCAGTGCAAATTTTGTTTATAAGTTAATATATATTTTAATATAAGGATTCTTAAGTATTCTGTGTAGTAAAAACACTTTTCAATCTAAATATGTATAAGTGCTTGCCCTAACTGGCTGACTGATCAGTCAATCCCTATGTTAATTCGGTGGCAAAGATCAAAAAAATAATATTTTAACTAGACCTAGAGTGCTAATTAATATGATAGCCAGTTTTCCACTTTTCAATTAAAAATATCTTTTGGTTTTGCGCCCTAATCTGTCCCATTTAGATTTACTTTTATTATACATGCAATAAATACTTTTTTGTTATTACAAGTATCTTTAATGCTTTCCGGAATTGGTTTCTATTAGGCACAGGTCAAGTACAAATATATATTTAATTTTGGACACCCCTCAAAGCGATAAGTAAGATTTATAAGCACAATTATAAGGATAAAGCCTTCGTTTTTTGGCATGCATAATTCTTAAGTCATTCTTAAGAGCAAGTTTGAAGTCGATTAGATAATAAACACAGTAGTTATTTCAGAAACAATTTGCGTACCGCCGAGCAACTGATCTGCTTGCTTGCAGTGCCGCGGAACTGCTTGATGCATGTAGGCTCGTAATCATTCATAATGGTTTCGGTATACATATGCAAATGAGTTTGATACTGATCGGAAGATAAAAAAAAGTTTCATTCAACAGTTTTACACCCTTGTGGGTGGAATTTTCCAAAATTTCAGTTTCTTTAAAATAGAAAGCTAGTATGAACAATTTATACTTCTAGCTCTTACGATTTGAGCTGTGTGTTGACCGTCAGTCAGTCAGTGAGGGCAAACAGGCTTAAGTACATATATGAAGAGTCTAGTTTTGGTCACACAAGAATATTGTTTTAACAGGGCCGCTGCTGTTGTTCCATTTAAGATTAATATGAGCACATCAATCGGACATTTTGGGTTCGGCTGTAATATATGTATATATATTTACTTGTATGCGTGTATTAACATCATTCAGTTGGCAATGCTCTGAGCCTGCAACATTTTGTCAGTGTCATGCCACATAATTGTTGTCACTCGTCTGTCCAATACCCCAGCCAGTTATATTTCTATTTCTATTTCAACACTCATTCCCATACCCATACTTATGGCCATTCATTTATTTGAGAGCTGAGGCGTTCGGCGAATTCCAAGAATCTGTCCTAAGTAGCTAACTTGGCTACCTGCCGAATCTGTCGTTTAAGTACGCAGTTCCGCAAAAACCCAATTCACATACCGACTGCTGCTGCTGCTTTATCTGAATCGTTTAGTATTTGGCAGAGGGGCGTCCAGTATCTTATCAGCCTTCATTGACAGCCCCAATTAGCTTGAAGGCCTTTTCACCCATACCAAGGGAAAGAAAAAACAATCTCTTTCATTTCAGTTGCAATATTTCGTTGTCTTCCGGCTTTTTCCTTGCTCTATCACTAGATGGCGCCAGCTGTTATCAGTGGGCGTGTCAAAAACACCTCAACACCCCTCAACGCCACCCTCCCCCACCGCCTGACTGCAATGTGCGTAATCGGCGTCCATGAACAAAGAAATTAAACATCAATTTAATGAGCAACAAAAAGTAACTAATAAAAGCACAATTTCAAATAAAATATACAGAACACACAAAAATTGGTAACAACAAAAAATAAAAACAATAAAAAGAAATAAAATCAATTAAATAAAATCTCTAAAGGCGATTTGGTGGAGATCGCCCCCCGAAGCTCAGCTAGAAATGTGCGACGCTATCACTGACCTTGCCGAAACATTTTATGTACATTTTTTTAACACTTATACCCTTTTCTGCCTAGGGTACTACAGCAATATATAGGGCCTTGAAGAACGCCTCATTTCTTGCATGTTTTCAAGCTATACTGATGAAACTTGGTACAGTTACTCAATTTCAATAAAGATCGCCTCAACATATCACTAAACAGCAAAAAGAACAAAGAAACAAATAGATTTTACAAAAACTCAGAAGCTATTAGTGTTGTCAATTCCTACATACTTTTTAGAGACCTTCAATGATTAATGGGAGTTTTTCTAAACGATCAAAACTAACGATGTTTAGAATTTTGGTTATAAATAAAACCCTGCCTTCTAGCGAGTTCAATTCAAACGTTTTATACCAGAAAAGAATTAACAACATTCTGGGAAAAAAAATTAAACTGGCGTTTTTTGAAGTATCCCCTTTTTGGTTTAATTTTAAACCAAATGCTAAAAATGAGAAACAATAACGTCTTACACCAAAAAAGAATATAAATGTTTTTGGGAAGTTTAAAATTTAAACTTCTATTTTTTAGAGTGTAACTTTCACCTGGAACTCGAGCTGACTAAAGCAAACTTATGAAGCAAATATAAATGTTATAAGTGGAAAACCTAACCACATTTTTTTAAACTGTATTTTTGCAAAACAAAACTGTATTTAATGGAAAATTGCTACTCGATAGATGGTACACTCACAAAACTAAATGCCCTAAAATGCAGAAAGTCACCTTGCTCTTGTAGCCATAATTTTGTCTGAATTTAAGAACTATTTTTCTTTAATTTAGAAATTATTTTAAAAGCAAATTTTCTGAACTCAAAGGCATTTGTTTTTCTGAGTGTAGGTAACTTCTTGGTGAGTGTTGATAGTTTCTTTTTAACTAACAAAACTATCCATCAGCATCCTCTAGCTGCTATGCTTTTGCTGATACAGGTAGGGTATTAAATAGTCGGCTGGGCGTAGTTAAGCATTGCTTGCATGTGTTCTGTGGCTCGGCACGCAGCGCAGAGTCTGAAATCAAATTAGAAAAGCAAATACAAAATTTCCAAATTATACAAACGGGCGGGACGGGTCATGGCAGGGTACGGTAACGGGAATGGACATGGGAAGGGCACGGTCACGCCAGGGGACTAGATCACCTACTTTCATGCCTTAAGCTGCCTAGCAGGCAAACATACATGCATACGTATGTACGCAAGTATGTACATACATATGTATGTATGTATGCATGTATGTATGTAGGTGTTGAATGTTGCCAAGTCGCCGCTGTGACGACGCGTCGTCAACGTCTACGTCTACGTCTACGTCAACGTCAACGTCAACGTCGACGCCGGCGCTTATCAAACACGGAAGCTTTGTCGTAGCAGGCAAACTATAAACACACACATACACACACACAAATAAACAGATTGAGTTTGCTTTTCGCTTTTTACTCCCTGTACCCATAAAATGGGTAAAAGGGGTATTACATCTGTGCAAATGTATGTAACAGACAGAAGGAGACATCTCCGACCCTATAAAGTATATATATTCTTGATCAGTTTCAAAAGAGATTTCGATTTTGCCATGTCCGTCTGTCTGTCCGTCTGTCCGTCTGTCCGTATGAACGCGTCGATCTCAGCAACTACAAGAGCTAGAGACACCAAATTTGAAATGTATGTTCCTGGATACCATACGCAGATCAAGTTTGTTTCATATTTCAGATATCTCCCCCGTTCCCCCGCAAATCGATTAAAACCGTTTTACAGTAACAATTTTCAAGATATAGCTTTAAGATTTGGCACGTACAATACTTTAGTCTCTCTTAATATACTGTCCAAATTTCAAGTCGATCGGATAATAAGCACGGAAGTTATTTACGAAAGAAGATTCAGTGATGCAGCGAGAGGAGGGAAGAAGAAGCACAGCCACCAATTAAATTGCCTCGCTTGCGCTGTCGCTTTTGCCGCCTGTAACTCGTATGTGTGCGTCTTTGTGTATGTGTGTATGTATGTGCAAGTGGACGTAGATGTGATTGAATGTTTTAGACCTGGGTACAGGGAGTTACGTAGTCGGGTATACTCGACTATAGCATTCTTACTTGTTTCTTTTATTTCGGTTTTGCTTTAGTTTTTTTATTTTCTTGTGGCTTTTAAATTAAACAGACTGTCGCTGCGTATGTTGCTGTATATGTATGCGTATGTGGCGCATATGTAAATTAACTTTTATTTAATATACATACATATACATACATATGTACATAGGCACACACACACGCACATACCTTTCGGATACTCTGCCAACTGTGGAGCATTTCGTAACAAGATCATATCTGTGCAAAACTGGAGCACATATGCATACAACCACATACACATACATGTGATATATGATATTGTACATATGTACTACATATATACATACATACATACATCCCCAAACAGCCTAATCCAACTAATTAGAAAGTTGAGACTAAGTTTTAAATGGACTACCTAATTTTATGTGATTTTATTTGATGTTGCCTGATTTCGGCTGAGTTTCGCATAAACTATAAATCAGATCATGTAAATAGTTCAAGCTAATTAATTTCAGCTCAAATACATCAAATCTAATTAGTGGTCTACATTTGAATAAAAGTCTCTTTCACGATCAGAGCCAGATCTAGGACTTTATTCAGGGTGGGCTCATTCCGATTTGAACGAACATTGTGTATTTCAAATTTACACTTTTCTTACATATTGATGCAGACCAGTTTGAAGATTCAGGGTTTAACTCTACAAGATTCTGAAGGAATTCTTCAGAGGAAAATACAAAGTCGAAAACAGAGAAAAATTGGATACCGAATTGAGGAGCTTAGATCTTAGCTGATAACATACTATATACAGAAAACATCAATCCGCAAATTTAAAGGCTATTCGAATTTCTTTGAAATTGTGAAAAGTCGGCATTATATATTTTACCCTAACATAATTGTCATATATTAAAAATATTCCTGCACCCATGATATGTATGCAACAGACAGAAGGAGGTATCTCCGACCTTATAAACTATATATATTCTTGATCAGGATCAACAATTTGTCTATTCGTTCAAATGAATGGGCTGATTTAGGTTCGTGTATACCATACAGAGATCAAGTTTGTTTCAATTACAGGTACCTACGCGCAGGGTGTCTCGCGGTCGCGTGTACTCGCAATTCTTGCTATTTTGTCTTCTTCGGGGCCGGAGGAATGTGAGTCCACTGTTTCGACTGATCTCGCCCAAGCCTTTTAATCCTTGGGCATGATGTTTGGAAGATTCTCTACTCGGCTTACCTTCTTCCCCTGCATTCGTCGCTTTCATAGCGTGGCTGGTCTATTGGTTTCCCGTACTCCATATATTGTTATGAATTCCTCCCCCGAAAATAAGCAAAATTTATATCTTCCACACCTTTAAAGCTAAAGATGATATAGAGTTTGTTATATGAGCTCCTTGAATGATTCGATCAAAAATATTTCCAAATATTAGGAAGAGCAAATAGTCTGGCAACAGAGTACACCGCAGTAGGGAAGTTCCAACTGCAACATTTCAATCTATTTTGTAACATTTCTTTTAAATGTACAGTTACAGTTCAGTTCAAGGATATTATTTAATTCTAAAAACTAAGCTTTCTTCTGATTTATAGAGAAAAGAATGGGCGTGTCACAAAAACTACCAAGTTGATATTGCATTGTCATCCCATTCTGAGCAAGTTGTCTTTAAAGTATCTCTAGCTGATCGGGAAGTAATTTTAAAATCGCAATATGTGTACCGGACAGACAAGAAAGCGAGCTAATAAAAATGTTTAAGATATATAATATTCTAATTATTATACTTTTTTGTATTTTTGGAGTTTTATTTATTGTGATATTATTCCATCTACCTCAGCGTTGCGATGTTTTGTTTGACTTACCCAACTTCTTCTCTGCCATCTTTGTAGCTGATTTCATTTTTGGCAATTCCGCTTAGAGACCAGACCCAATAGACTTATTCGTTAGCGCTTCAGGGGCACTCAAGCCTCAGGTATCCACAAAGAGCATCTACTCATATACCCTTGCCAAAGGTATGATAGCCTTATCACACAATATGCAACGGATTCGGACCCTATGAAGTATATACGTGTATATATTCTTGATCAGCGCGATAGGCTGAGTCTATATAGCCCTGTCTGCCGATTTCTCATGTTTCTCTCCATAAAAGTCGCTCAGTTTTGAAGCAACTTACTTTGGATGGTTATATCTTAACACTAGCCATAGGAAATTTAAGCTCTTTTGTTGTGACAGGCATTTTAAACAGAATCGGTAATTACTAGCATCATTATGTTTCCATTTTCAGCTGATTGTATAAAATAACTATACTTCTATATCTTAAAGCACATGTAGAAGCAAACGGTCGAAGTTTGAAACCTGTACTGTTCTTATAGATATCTATCTCAACACATTCTCTTTTATATAAATATATATACATATATAGACTGAGTTTGATCAAAATGAAATTAAATATTTCATGTTTGTGTCCCGTAGGAGCGAATAGTCAGAAGATTTATTGTATGAAACCCTTTTTACTCCTGTACCCATAAAATGGGTAAAAAGGGGTATTAAATCTGTGCAAATGTATACAACAGGCAGAAGGAGACATCTCCGACCCTATAAAGTATATATATTCTTCAAAAGAGATTTCGATTTGGCCATGTCCGTCTGTCTGTCCGTCTGTCCGTCTGTATGAACGCGTCGATCTCAGCAACTATAAGAGCTAGAGACACCAGACTTGAAATGTAGGTACCTGTATAGCATACGCAGATCAAGTTTGTTTCCAATTTCAGATATCTCCGCCCGTTTTCCCGCAATTCAAGAAAAACGTTTTACAGGAACAATTTAAAATATATATAGCTTTTAGATTTGGCATGTACAATACTTTAGTCTCTCTTAATCTACTGTCCAAATTTCAAGTCGATCGGATAATAAACACGGAAGTTATTCACGAAAGAAGATTCAGTGCTTCAGCGCGGGGGGAAGAAGAAGCACAGCCACCATTTAAAATGCCCGCTTGCGCTGTCGCTTTTGCCGGCTGTGACTCGTATGTGTGCGTCTTTGTGTATGTGTGTGTGTATGTGTAAGTGGACGTAGATGTGATTGAATGTTTTAGACCTGGGTACAGGGAGTTTCGTAGTCGGGTATACTCGACTATAGCATTCTTACTTGTTTCTAATTATTACTACCATTTGTATCAAGGGGCACAGCAGCCGTTATGCTGATAGGCTGCTGTCTCATCCTCATAATGCAGCCAGGACCCTACGGAAAGACATTTGTTTTTATTATCATAATTTTAGCCTAGGCTTACTAATAACAATAAAGAAATGTAATTAAAAAATCAAAATAACCATATTCATCAGCAAGGGTATTTAATCTTCTTCAACCGAAAGATACAATCTTTTTTACTATTCATTTTTGTTGCTAAAATTTTTCTCTGACGCGCTTTCTTATTGCGTATCTTGCAGATTGCGTTGCTCGCTTGTTGCCAACTTACTTGAGCTCTTACTGCTACAGCAACAGTAAACAGATCACCTGTACGAGTACGGGGCAGTATAAGCCGTACACAACAACAGCAACAGCAACAGCAACAGCAACAACAACAAGAAGAAAAAAAGAACAACCCAACAACAATGTGAAGATCAACAATACCTGTGATCCGTTGCCCATCATACTTACTTACTTAGGTTTGTAATAGGATACGTCGCGCTTGGCTCTTTTCTATGGCCTGGCCTGGTTAGCTGATACATATACCAGTCGGTACTTTATTGGGCCAGCTACTTGAGCCGGTGTCATTGTTAGCCAAACGGGCAGGTGCCGATTGTCCCGTTCCCACACAGCCGAAAACAGCCGAAACGGAAACAAAATCTTCACTGGTCACGGGGTAGCATTCTCGTACCAATCAGCACATTGATATGGGCTTAACTGATTTACCATATGGATGTTGTCTATGTTTCGTTCACACGAAGCGACACCAATCCCCGCTGTCTGCTTAGGTGAGAATTTCACGTAACTGATATCTCAGAACTTTTGCAGTTTTTCCGAAATCAATTCATTTGCATACTAATTGTTCCCCTTAAACTTTAATTTAAGAAAACTATGCCAAATGGTCATCAATTTTGCATTTTATTACCCCAGCAGAGGGTATTATAATTTTCTCACGAAATGTGGAGTAGACGTTTCCGACCCAACAAAGTATATATATTCTGAATCAGCATGAATGGCTGAGTCGATACAGGGATGTCCGACTGTTTCTAAGCAAGCTAGTCTCTCAGTTTTAAAGCTATCGTAATGAAACTTGATACAGATCCTTCCTTTTGTTCCAGGCAATACATATGTCGGAACCAGTCGGATCGCACCACTATAACATATAGCTGCCATAGGAATGATCGGTCGACAACTATGTTTTTGTATGGAAAACTTTTTTGCTTAAAAGATATCCTCACAAAACTCACCCAAACTAAGTCTCTAGAGAGTTTGCACAATCTGACTAAATTTGGTCACAATCGGACAACTATATCACCTAGCTGCCATAGGATCGGGTGAAATAAGAGTTTTTGTAACAACTTTTTGTATTACATCCAAACTTAATGAGAGTTTTATAATACTTCATATAGTTTTCTATATTCTTACCAAAATCGGATCACATAGCTCCCATAGGAACAATCAGAAGAAAATTGGGTATATAGCTTCGCCGAAGATAGCCGTTCTTTCGTGTTTCATATAAAATAAGTGCCAACAAATACGAAGATGTGGTAAGTCGGCCCAGCTGCATTTAAATCACATTCGAGTTCGCATCGATATAATTATCGATTTTCGATTAATGTGGCGGTCGGTACATATTTGTTAGTGTCAACATATGAAACTTTGCCGCCTAATTTGGGACTTTTGAATTGAATTGCTGACTGCTTTGCACATTTTCGCAGTGCACGAGACTTATGCCAACAGAATGCGATAAATGTGGGGAAGCGCTATGTCTTACCAATGGAAATAATTGTTTTACAAGTTTAAGTACATACTTTTTACCACCTTTCCGGATTTTAGTATAATTTTTCCAACTTCATCAAAAGTATTTTAAAGAAGTGATTACCAATTTCGGAAAATCTAAGCCTACTCGTCGCCACGGGGGGAAAATGGGGGTTAAAGTCAAATGATAGAAAGGCTTTGAAGACATATTCGCTCGGTTTAAAAAACTGTTCGATGGTTTCTCTGATTTGGAAAACGACTTTGAGAGTATAAAACTTTTAAAGAAGTCTTCCAAACGGAAAAAGGCTAATCTTAGACTGTCCATTGGCCCTAATGAACTTTCGCTCCCTACTCACTTACCAACTACATCCGCTACTAAGCAGTTAGAGTTGATTTATTTATCATCCCCCTCTCCCCATATTTCGATCAGAACTGACGAGCACAACATCGTACCCATGGATGTGGTTCCTTCTGACCCCGAAGAGGTTCCTGATTCGGTGATTGTAACCACTGTTTATGCAGGTCAACAACCTAGTATCAATAGTGCGAGTCAATCAGTCGAATTATCTGGTCAATCAACCATTACCAGGGCTCCATTGCATGCTCATACTATGGTTGGTAATACGACCCTTGTGGACCTTGGTGGAACACCTACCACGAAAACAAATCCTTGTTTCGCGGCTTGCCCCTGACACTGCATCTGATGATGTCAAGGCCTTTATATTTCACCGGACAAGGGATCTAGGTATCTAGATCATAGAAAAACTGATTTCTAGCTTGCAGCTATACATGGAGTTTTCTTAAGCTGATGGGTGATATATCAATGATGGTATTCTAAACTATATTGATATCATATGGGGATGATATTCCACCTTAAACTATGGATATATACAATACGTGTTACATCTGTAGTGGGAGCTTCGACAATATGTTAAAGCGGATGTAATGTTAGCGTGATGAGCAGATATCGTGTACAAAACGAGAAAGTTTTCGCTTTCAATTATAATTTGCAGCCAGTTAAGGAGCAGAGATGGAGACATGTCTGGCTGGCATTCTCATTAGCTCGATCTTTAATATTAATTCAATCTAACACAGCCCTGAACTGCAGTTATTAATGGGCCAGTTTGATTGGAATATGAGCAGAACAACCACCGCCACCAGCATCGAAATCAGAAAGCAGCAGCGGCCATTAAATGTGTCAACGAGTGCTCGTAAATTTGATGGATGTCTAGGCAGTAGCTGTATCTGTATCTGTATCTATGTGTCTGTACAGCTGGGTGTCTGATGGATTGATTGATATTGCCGGCAACCCTTAATAGCATCAGGCCAACTGTCGCAGCGTGTCATAAAATGTAAGCCAGCAACAGGCTGCAACAGATTGTGCCGGCGAAAAGTTTGAGGTTGAGATTGCGTGTGGGCCACAAATCTCAAACTCATAAATGTGCCGGCTAATGAGGCTGGCAAATGTGTATTGTAATAGGCACAAACCTAATAACAGTTCAAAGGCGATTTGCCATTTTGTTTGTGGCATGTTGGACAGCCGCACAGCCCTACAAGTTCAGATGCAGATATAAACACAATTACAGATACAGATACATATACAGATGCGGATGCGGATACATATAGGCAGTAGCCGGGCAATTATGCGCCCATATGGCCAAGGGGCCCGGCCTAGATGTGCACCTTGCCCTGGGCGGTGGCTAAGCCGGCAAGGCACTCTCTGCTGGGTTCATTACAAATGCCCATGCTGCTATGTATGCATGTATGTGTGCCTTGTATCTTATAGATACACATAGGCAACGTTTGCTTGGCTATAAATACCATTCTTGTGCTATTTCTGTGTGTGCGTCTATACAAAACGGCATCTATTTAGTATTTCTCTATATGTATGTGCCATTTTGCGCCTAGGCGTTTGCATATCTGCGTATCTACGTATCTGCGTATCTACGTATCTACGTATCTACGTATCTACGTATCTACGTATCTACGTATCTGCGTATCTATATCTATTTGATTTTGCATTTGTTGCTAGTGTTGTTATAGTGCTATTTCTGTATCCTCAACCGATATACACACTAAAGCGACAGCGCATTGTATTTGCATACGTGCGAGTTAGTTGGAAGTCAATCAAAGTCGACTGAAGCATGCGCTGCAATTGTATCTCACAGATGCATAGTATTCAATGGCCACAGCCAGCAAATGGGCATCCTGAAAATGCATCTTACCTAGCAGGATCACACATCAAAATCTTCAACTAACCAGCTGAAATTTGCACATTTCGCATAGTTTGAAAAAGTTTTCAAAAATATTTCTCAAATAGCTGAGCTATTTTATAGTTGCTAGATCAAAAATTCAGACTTTCCAAGTATATGTTTATTTATTATGCGTTCGACTTTTAATATGCCCATTAAAACGATGTGCAAAAACACAAAATTGAGGGGGAAAAGTGAAAACCGGGGAGGCGGCGCAGCGGAGCAGAAGGAGGCAAAAAATCAAAAGGAATGGAACGTGCGTAGCTTTTCAGAAAATGGGTCAAATCTATTTCGGGGTGCCCGTAAAAAAAGAACACACAAAAAAAAAACAAAAAAATACAAAAAAAAACAAAAAAAATCCCAATAAAAATAATGAAAAACAGCAAACGGTTTCTTTCTTTGCTTTCCTGTCTTACGATTCTGCCTTCTCCATTTTATTTGTATCTATGTATTTATTTTGTTGGCTCCTCAATTTCGGCTCTTTTTCGCGTTGGCACCTTTGTTGTGGAAAATTTTTTGGCGCGCTGATCTCATGGCAGCGTCATCTGAATATCTCTAGCGTTGTTGCCAGGTCGCTGCTGATGAGTCCAAAATTGTATTCATTTCAGTTGCAGCAGCAGCCGGCAACAGCTCGGCAACAGCTCGGCTATAATTACAGAGCCAAGAATCGGGGTAATCCCTCAGCTCCACACTCAAACCCAAACCCAAATCCAGTCGCAAACCCAAATCAATTTCAAATACAAAGCGCCGCTAGCATTTCAATATAAGCTGCCATTGTATCTTTGTATCTTTGTATCTATGTATCTATGGCTATGCATATCTAAAGCATCGATTGCGATTTGGCGATTTGGCGATTTGGCCCACTGGATATTTCAATATTTGATGCTCAGGGGCTGCTCAGCTGTGACTCAATATGATTAATGGTCCACGTGTGTTTGCCAAACTTTCCTTCAAAATCAGCGAAAGTTTCTTGGCCCAAAACCCAAACACTCAAGATACAACAGCTGTGGGAACAGTAGGACATATTGTTTACAGCTTATTTGTGGGCAACAAAATCTATTACAGGATGTAAACGGCAGCAGCTAATGGGAATTTAAATTGCAATTGAATTATATGCAATATTATTCATTCCACGGAGCGCTAAACGCCCTATATACATACTTCGTGGATAGTATGATATGTGAGTACTTACATTTCCCATCTGCAATCTTCTTTTGGCTTCTTTTCACTGCAGGCAGTTGCTGATTGGGCATCAGCTGGATCGGATTACTATATCCCATTGAAAATTTGGTCGAAACTTTGATTTCAATACAATAATCTTTTTATACTCTGTTGCCGAACGGAAAAATAGTATATTGGGTTTGCGAAATGTCCGTCTGTCCGTATGAACACAATTTTTTTCCACACCCTTAAGGCTAGAGCAACCAAACTTGGTACACATATTGGTTTATACCATCAATTTATGAAGTATCGCGATCACCCGCCCAACCCCAACACCTCCCGCGCAATTCGGGGAAAACCTGTATCTTCCAAATTTTTAAAGCTATAGTCACCAAATTTGACAAACAGACTAATGATGAGATTCCTGACAGATCTGCATCAACAAATTTTTGAACCCTCCACCCCCTCCCCCGCAAATGAGCAAAATCTATATCTCCCAAATTTGGCATACAGACTAATGTTTTCTTCGCGTCTCTTTCCGAACCCACAAATAGGCAAATTATACCGGACTAGGAACAGAGTATTCTGCTGTCGGGTACGTCCGACTGTAACGTTCTTACTTGTTTCTCCCTGTACCCATAAATAGAGTAAAAAGGATATCGAGTATACCCGACTACAAACCTCCCTGTACATAGGTCCAAAATTTCCGACCGCATCTTCGGACACTAACACATACACACACACATACACAAAGACGCAAACGCACGAGCGACAGCGCAAGCGAGGCATTTTAAATGGTGGCTGTGCTGCTTCGTCCCCCCCTCGCTTCAGTACTGAATCTTCTTTCGTGAATAACTTCCGTGTTTATTATCCGATCGACTTGAAATTTAAACAGTAGTCTAAGAGTGACTAAAGTATTGTACATGCCAAATCCCAAAGCTATATCTTTAAAGATGTTGGTAAAAAAACGTTTTTATCGAATTGCGGGGGAATGGGGGAGAGTATCTCAGATGCAAAATAAACTTGATCTGCGCTCGCTATACAAATTTGGTGTCTCCAGCTCTTATAGTTGCTGAGATCCTTGCGTTCATACATACGGACGGACATACGGACAGACAGACAGACGGACATGGCCAAATCAAAATCTCTTTTGATACTGATCAAGAAAATATATACCTTATAGGGTCAGAGATGTCTCCTTCTGCCTGTTACATACATTTGCTCAGATTTTGTACCCCCTTTTTACCCATTTTATGGGTACAGGGATGAATAATTCGACATATTATTCACCGAATTTGGTAAATCCACCATGGGTGGAAAATGGGGGTCTCAAAGTTGTTTTGGCGAAAGTTAAATTTTAGTCTGATTTAAACTAATTTTCAAAGCTCTACACAATTTTCTATTACCAATTTTGGAAAATTCACCCCCACGGTCGAAAAATATGTGGAAAACTTTGGCATTTGACATTTATATTTTCATGCGATTGGCTTCAAACTCAGTTTCAAGGTTCTACACAAAAACATAATAGGCGTGGTGCTCAAAGATATTGGTAAATCTAACCCCGCGGGTGGGAAATTCATGGTGCGCTTTTCATGTACTTATATTTCTTACTAACGAAAGTAGTCAAATTCAACATAATGCATTTTAAGCTAAATATTTCGCCGGGCAACGCTGGGGCTTTGCCAGCTAGTGTAGTTTAAGGGAATCCAATATTATTTGACTGAGTTACAAGTGTTTGTATTTTATTTGCACACTTTCGGGCTGTGTATCTTTGGGATTGCTGTTGCCTTTTGGTCGCATCCATTGCAATTGGCTGAGTTGACGTTTATTAATGTTTGGGCCAACATTGAGCCGAATTCGCCGCATTTTGGTTTCATTCACTGCGATGCCACAGGCCTCGAGGCAGACAGGAAATGCTTTCAAAGCAAATTCCACTTGTCATGCTGTCCGCTCTGCGGCCTGACAAATGTTTGCTGACAATTGAAATGCAGCCTGACACAGGCCGTGACATACTTGTACTTGGAACAAGATACATATGTGTAGCATATGCAGGTACTTACATATATAGTTTACCTTGCCTGTCCGCAGGGCCAGTCACCTGTGTGCCTCGTCCTGTGTGACAAATCGCAGTTGAAGTCGAGAAAAACCCTGAAATTGTACCCATTTTGAGCGTTTTTATTATCCGTTTCTGATTTCGTCTTTTCGCGTTGAAAGAAAATCTATTTGAAACAGTTTTCTGTTGAATAATTGCAGTCATTAACTTTCGTCAGCGTCCCATTGTGTTATGGCTTGTTTGTTATTAATTCTTATGTGATTTAAAGTGTACTGAGCCACAATTTCCCACCCTCTCTCTCTCCCTCTCTATGAAGATGCACTTCAGAGTATTACACTGATCTTATCTGCACGCTCCTAGATACAGCTATCAGTATTTTCTTAGCTGCAGTTGCAATTGCTTTTGCTTCTCGGAATTACAGAAATGCGTTTCGCCTTCAGGTTTTTATGGCCGTCAGGGAAAGTGCCATAAAACTGCGCATCCTACAACTTCAACGCTGTGAAAATAAATATATTTTGTAAGATAGTAAGGCAACTACACTGAGAAAAACAAAAACAACAAGTAAGAACGTTGTAGTCGGACGTACCCGACAGCAGAATACTATGTTCCCAGTCCGGTATAATTTGCTTATTTGTGGGTTCGAAGAGAGACACGGAGAAAACAAATATAGATTTTGCTCATTTGCGGGGTAGAGGGTGAGGGGGTCAAACATTTTTTGAAGCAGATTTGTCCAAGGGGTCAACACTAGTCTGTATGCCAAATTTGGTGACTCTACCTGTACAGGTGTGGTAGATAAAGATATAGATATATAGAAAAATGCGATCATACGGACAGACGGACATTTCGCAGACCCAATATACACTTTTCCCTTCCGAAACAGAGTGTAAAAATCATAAGACATGGGAGGGAAAATAGAGGTTAGTTATTTTTGTTTATTGCTTACTCACAGCGAAGTATGGAGGGGTACATTTAGTAAGATATATATTCTTCCTACACCCAAAATTTCTGAACTATGTGTTAGCTGTTAAAGCCCTACATAATGAACTACTCAAAACAAAAAACTATAAGCTGAAAATGTAATCATAATAATAATAAGCTACTTGTATGTATTTTGCTCAGTGTAGTTAGTAATACGTGGCTAGCAAAGGGTGCAGGGTAGCTTGGTTTCTGGCCATAAAACGAATTTCACTTAGACAAGTGGATAAGAAGTGAATACTTAGAGAGCTCTGACATTTGAGACATTGTCACCCGGCGCCTAGCTGGTTTATCTTTGAGAGCACCTGGTACTCATTATAGTTACTGCTATGAATCAGCCCCACAATTATTGCACTATTATTACTATTTTATCGAAATAAGCCTCTTTGCTTGCATGTGTGTGTGTTAATTATACACCTATTTGCTGTTGTGACTGCCGGGAATGTACCAAACGTATCGCACCGCGGCTGACTAATTGAAGGCCCCAAAACCCCAACCCGAGCCCCACAACCACCCCACATTGAGTGTGTAGTTGCACTCCCCTTAGCACCTAACCCTTCGAATTCATTTGTTTAATAAATTTGTACATTTGCATGTTAGCATTAACATATTTTTCAATTCTCACTATTGAACTGCCCCATTGGGTATTTTTTCTGCCTCCAATAATTGTTTCTAATTTACTTCTTGGTCCGGGTGCATTTCCAGCCCCGAAAATGAGGGACAGCTCAATTGAAATCAATTTGAATAGTCCGTCCCTACATCGGAATTATATAAGCATAAGTTCCATATCATGCTAACCAAAAAGAAAGAGAAACCAATTTTCATGACTGTCTTTAATATTATATTCTAGAGCCAACTCACCTGAATTATCAGCATTTTGGGAAGAATCCAGAAAATAGGAATAAGTTCAATTATAAATATGCATTTGTGGATGCAGTGTTACAATAATCCAAACATAATCTTGATTAATATATGAATAGATGGAGCTAAGCTTTGTCTATGGCAGGAAAGGGAGAAAGCATATTCGACTCCGGAGGGGGAAAAATAAAGTAGAGTCAAATGAACTAAGCGGAGAAAGTAATGCTGTTAAAAAGAAGACAATAGTCATGAATTTCTTTTATATTAAATTCCTGAATTATCAGTCCTTCGGATTATATAGTAACAAAAAATAACGTCTAGCTTCGTAGTGTCGAAGAAATATATCCTTGTGGTTATCTATACAGAAACTCAATTTTCGACCGATTGTTTCTACGGCAGCTATATAATAATGAGATCCGATTTGGATAAATTGAAACCACACTAAAATATCTAATATAAAACAAGATAGAACGGCTATCTTCGGAGTACCGAAGCTATATACCCTAGCAGCAATGTTCTTATACAAACCTCAATTTTCGTGTCATTGCTCCTATGTGGTCCGATTTTGATAAAGCTATAGGAAAATTTTTTAAGTATAATAAAACTCTCACTTAGTTTGGATGTAATATTTGTATAAACAAAAAGTTTTATATAGTGAAATAGTGACAAGATTTCGACCAAATTTGGTCAGATTGTATAAATTCTCTAGAGACTCTGTTTCGCAAAGTTTGGTAAGGATACCTTTATAAACAAAAAAGTGATCCAAACAAAAACATAGTTGTCGACCGATCATTCTTATGGCAACTATATGTTATAGTGGTCCGATCCAGCCGGCTCCGACATATGTATTGCCTGCAGCAAAAGAAGGGTATGTGCCAAGTTTCATTAGGATAGCTTTTAAACTGAGAGACTAGTTCGCATAGAAACAGACGGACAGATGGACATCGCTATATCGACTCGGCTATTCATGCTGATTCAGAATATTTATACTTTGTTGGGTCGCAAACGTCTCCTTCAGTCCATTACACATTTCGAGACAAAATTATAATACCCTGCTAGGGTATAACTAGCAAGCTTTTGGAGGTAGTCTTTCTTTTCGAACTTGACACCTTATAAACTGAGGATATCAACATGTGTACCAAATTTGGTTGCTTCAGCTTCAAGGGTGTGGAAAAGAATATACTCTCTATACTCTATATACTCTTTTTCCAAAAAATTCTAGTTGAACAGAGTATAATACTAAGAACAACAATATTTCATTATTTTTGTATGGAGACAAAACCAATCGAAGACAATATCTCCAGAGATTTCAGATTTAGAGTATCTTGAGTATCTCCCAAACTGCTTTGAGGACTACTAAAGACGGCCCCCAATGATTTGGACAAAATTACATATTTATGACATATCAGTCGGAAACTGCCAACTACAACGTTCTAAGTTGTTTAAATTTGAAATCCTACTCTGTATAGGCTCTGACAATAACCAAGTAACATTTGTCCTGATACGAGTCTCATTTTTACGTACCTCATATTCAATCATATTTTATTGGACTCGTTTTTCGTCGTTTTAAATTGTATGTGAAAGTCGCATTTGTTTTTGTTGTTGTTTTTTTAATTTTGGAGAGTTTTTTTATACAATTGAATGCGACTATGTTCAGAGTGCAACCATTCCAGTTTCGCCTACGCGATAACAACTGCCGCGCATTATCCATATGGAACTTCTCCCCGATTAATAGGTGTGATAAACTGTGGCAGTTTCTGGGGATTGCACCCCTGCCGCTTCGAGTTCTTTCCGTACATCTTTTGGATGGTGCTGGCACTGAGCTTCATTGGCGCCTTTTGGAGCCTGGGGGAGTGTGTGAAAATCTATTTCTATCCGAACTGTCGCCTCGAAATGTGGCGCACCCGCAAGTACTGGACCCTAAATATGGAGATGTTGCGCGTGGGTCGCCTGGTAGGGGCCATTATGACGAGCTATGTCTGGTTGATGATGATCTTTGCGCTGCTCAGTGTAAGTGTAATCTAAAGTATGATAGTTTATCTCCATCTGAAGGTGCTATTGTTACTGCTTAGGTTAAACCCTATTATATGATGCCTTGGCTGGCGCTGAATACTTTACTGCTCTCCCTGGACTTTATTATTTGGATGGTTGAGGTACTGACCAGTCGCTTGTCACTCCAATTGGGTGCCATTCTCCAAATGGGCCGACTGCTCTGTAGCCTGATTCTGGTCAACTGCGTTAAGACCGTCTTTGAGGATGCCGTCAAGCACAACCATGTGGAGGAGCTCAGAATCTTTGGCAGAGGATCGATGGTTCAAAAATTACTCAACAGCCTCACAACTTAAACCAACTATGGCAGAAGCACCCTCTGTACACCATTAAATCGAATGGTTATCATTAAAAAGCTGCAGCTCTGGCTAATTGTATCGAACTTCGTCCCTGCCATCCCCCATTGTCATGTCAGTCCTGGTTGTTGCCTGCATTAAGTTCAATTAGGCACAGCACGCACCCTGTCTGACATCCTCGTGCGCACCTTAATCAGTACTCAAGTGGCAGGTTCAGCTTCAGCTTTGGGTTTGGGTTCAGGTTCAGGTTCAGGTTCAGGCCCGTGCCTAGCAAACACCTTGCGCAAACCGATCCTCCGAGTGCCCTGTCTTCTTGTACTACATAATCGAATGTTTGTTGCTGTGTGGGGGCAAATCCAGAGCTGCAATCGGGTCCGATAACTTAATCGAGCTACTTGCAACAGTACGATAAACGATAAGCCTAACTTACCTGTAATCCAGAGCACAATTCATGCCACTTCTTCATTACAGTTGACAATAGATCTATAAGTCGATAAATCGATAGTATCGATGGAGCTATCCAAAGCTATCGATAGCACCGATTGCACTATGAATAATATCGGTAACACCATCAACAGTATCGTTGATGAAACTTTCTATCTTATCGATGTTGGAATTGAGTCCAAATTCAGAAACCGTGGAATAGTTTGCAAAAAACCCCGGGAACGGACGGCATCAATCTTTTTATCCATATCAAATATCTAAATCAAATTTACGATATCCAAACTAGAGATGGAATCGGGACGGAAATCCCGACGGTGCTAAAAAGTTCTTAGAGATCGAAACAACAAAATTTTGGATCAACGATGAATGGTTTGACTATCCTGAACATCCCACAACTTCAGGCCACCTTAAATCTGAGGGTTCATCATTTAAATATTTATTTTTATAGAATTTTATAGTAGTACTGTAATATTTTAACTGTTTTCGAAAAGGGAATTAAATATAGGAAAATTTGCTAAATTAGGATGGAAAAACATATTATCTGTATCGAACTTCAACCCAGATCACTTATTTAATCGAGTGATTTCTAAAATATCATCGACAGGGCAAACAAAGTTCGTTGTGCCCAAAAGAGAAGAGTGAAGTTCGCCCTTCTGCGGACGACTCGACTGCAGGTATTGAGGAATTGCACCTGTCCAAATGGCAAGCTGCAGCTCCGAAATCTATACGCAATTAAAAATAAAAAGAGTAGAAATTGAGGTGCAGCCTGAATGTTTAACAAGAGGGTTAAAAAGCCGCTGGGCCAGTTATGTGACATTCGCTGATAGCCGCAGATTGCAGAAGGCTGTTGAGGGGCAGGCAGCTATGGGTTACAGCTGCCGGGTTCAGTATTTGCCTTGCCCCGCCCCGCCAAAAGAAAAACAAAACAAAACACGAGCGTTGCAGTTGTAAGTTGCAGGCTGCGGTATGCTCTGTTTTCAGTCTGTTGCTGTTGCTCATTTTTAGGTTCGGAAGTGGACATTGCAAAAATATTTTGATTCAAAGCATTCAAGGAGGCCATTAGTAGTTCTCATATCAAAATTGCTGACTCCAGCTTTAAGAATGTGGGAGATATGGATTTTGTTCATTTTCTAGGCAGACGGCAGGGGTGGCAAATTGATTTTTGTCAAATCTGTCAAGGATGTCATTAATAATCCTCATATCAAATTTGCTGACTCCAGCTGTAAAGATGTGGCAGATATAGATTATGCTCATTTGCGATGAAGCGTGTGAGGATGCGGTGGGAATATCTTAGCTTTGTACTATGAGATGAGAGTATATAAGTATACCCTCCAATACATTTGGCTCTGAATGAAGGCTAAGCTCCACAGCTAAAACCGCTAAACGCAAGAGAGTCGGGTACATGGTAAAGCCAAAGACCTTAGGATACTCTAAGAATACGCCTAGTCTAAGGTCTTTGATATGACAGTCGCAGTGGGTGCCTTGGGATTTGAATGGAACCATTGTCTATGGTTCTAATGTTGGCATATTCAAACCGAAATTTTAGCTAACTGTCAAGAAATGTGGACCTTATGTTAAGTACACCATTATAATGACGCTAAGTACACGGCCCAATAATCTCGGGTGTAGATGACCACACGATCCTGATTTCAATCAGGTTGTTTGACTGATATACTATCCAAAATGTAATCAGGACTAATGGAAGCTAATTCCAATAAAATCGAAGCCTATAAAGGGTAAACAACAAGAGTGGCTATAAATTGTCCTAGAAATCAAGAAAACTGTATCCGATTTATCTTATTACCATCCGAAGATCCTTATTGACAAAACTAAGTATTATGCAAGTAATTTACTAACCTTCAATTTCAGCACCCTGTACACATAGGGTTGGGGGGTGCCAAAACTGGCCTTTGGTTTTTGAAATGCATGACTTTTGGATCTAGAGTGATCTATTGCGCAAAGTTGTTCGGATAATAGAGTTCCCAGAGCAACAATTTGCGTACTGCCAAAAGGTCGGAGCAGCGTAGTCGTCACTCGAAATGCCCTGCTTGCTTGCACTACCGCTGTACTGCTTGAAGCATATGTGTTAGTATGTATAGAAAGATATGCTTGGGAATTTCTAACGTAGTCAGATATACTCGATGTACAAAGAAAACTTGAGGGCATCTTCTTCGATATTTCTTAGTAACTTTTGTGACAGTTGACAAATTGTTAATGTTTTTAGGCTATATGATCTTGTAAATAGTATATACAAGTGAAACCCCCTTATTACATTTTCTGAATTCTTAGGAAGTGAAAGGTTTTTAAGAAGAATAGCTGAAAGTGGGGACATATTATTGGTATTGCTGGGCTCGTACGTTACACCGTGCACAAGCCCAATATACTCCCATTTTTCCTTTGTAAACAGAGTATAAAAAAGTTTCAGTTCCATCTGTGGTAAATCTGCAAAGAATATATATTTTAGTAAATTAGGAAATAAAAAGCACATTTTCTTTTTGTTGTTTTGTGGTTGGCTCTTGGCCTTTTCTTTTACACTGATTTTAAATTTTATTAACTTTTTCCTTTAAGCTCTCCATAGACAATCTGAATTTCTTACATTATTGTGTTTATGTTCGATCTCAGCAACAGTTTCTGTACATATATATGTATGTATATAGCTATAATCACTATAAATATTTTAGATATTTGACAGAAAATACTGCCTACAATTTGTTAGTTGCTATTACGTTTAATTTCCTCACTTTCCCACTTTTCAAGTGCCATTTCTGGGTATACATATATATTATAATTTGTATACATTAAATGTGGTATATATAGCATAGTTAAATATTTATTTATTTTGATATACTTTATAAAATATTCATAAGTAAATATTGTTTGAAATATTTACAAAACTCGCTTGAAATTAGTAATTGTTATTATTTTTTTTTTCGATTTTTTTTTTTTTGTTTTTTTTTTGTATTTTTGTATTTTGCATATTTTAATTCCAGTGCGGCGTACCTTAATTTACTGAATATTTAGTATGTGTATATATATAATTTGCATTATATTTCTTGCAAGAAATTTAATTGGGTCTTAGTTAAACTATTTGAAGCCTGGCTAAGTGTATTTTATATTCATTGTTATATCTTTAAAGCTGTTATGTATTTTCATTTTTGCAACAGATCCAAGATCTGTAGCATGCGCCTAAGTACAAACATTTTAAACATTTAATAAAAATAAAAAAATAAAAAAATTAATTACCACTTTAGTTATGAGGATTTTATGGTTCTCTACAAACCAACAAAATAACAAGTACAAAAATAATAAAATTAAAAAAAAATGTAAAAGAAGCTATTCCAACATTTTTATGACTATTTTGTACTTTTGATTTGCATTACCTTTAGTTTTATGTGTATGTGTGTGTGTGCTTGGTTAATGGTCAAGGTCGAAGCGGTTTCTAGCTATAAAAAAAATAAACTAAAAAAACAAATAGAAAAATAAAAGGGAAAAAAAACTCGAAGTCCAGAACTGACGACCACTTATTTAGCTAATTCAAATCAAATTTAAGCAATAAATTAACAAATTATATACGCTAAACAGTGACTAAAATAAGTATCTACACATGCGCGCACACAAAATGCGCTTTTAGCAGAGGCGTTAAAATTTATGAATTTCGAATATACGCTAAACCAGACGACAATTCTGCAAAAATACAACACAAAACCCTAAAAGCAAAATGACAAAAAAACAATCAAACAAATATAAACAAACGAGACAAAGTATAGTCAAATTAAATTAAATGACTTGAACGTTCCAGCGATGTAGCAATCACAGTGATGCGTTGTGAAACTGTCACTATAGTAAAATTAGGAAAATATGGAAAGAATTATATTTTAATCCTGAACTAAAAGTTAATCATACTCATACTATTATAGTTCCTTTGTAAACAATCTTCTAATCCGTCGCGATTCAAAGAATATAATTAGTAAGAAGTGACCATCTGGTGAAAACATAAAAAAACCATATATATATTTCGTTTGAAATGTGCTTAGAAGTCTCCACTAATTTCAAGGCAGATGTGATTTGAACAAAAACATATTTGCCTCAATATTACTATATGTAATAGTAATAATAATAATAATAATTCATAATAATCACGTCATTTTGATACCTCATTTTAGAGTATCAAATAAAGAAATATCTAATAATTAAAAAAAAAAATGTATCAGAGATATAATTATATCATACATATGTATACATAAGTGTAAATAAAGATCTTATACTCGTGCTCTCTTAAAAATCGTAATTCTCTGGTGAACGTTGTGCCGAATATAATTGTATCAAATTGATTCATTTTGAAAGAAAGCAACATTCTTCGCAATTTATAGAAGGAGTAACTAACAGTTTTCTTCTGTTTCAATTGATGACAGCAAAAATACTTTTCTTGTCGCATACAAATCATGATTACTGCAAGTCAGCGCACTAGACATATTTGCGCTGGCTTTTTACCAACATGATTGAACATTTTTACTAGTATCACTGGCAAAAGTGATGAGTGATGACAAGAGAAGTGCTGCTGGTGACCGCTTCCAAAATGATTAGAGTGTTTAAAAAACATGATTTTAATATGTCTTAGTTAAAACAATATACATATGTATGTATGTTCATATCAATATGATATATGTATGTATATATCAAATAAATATAAAAAAATAAAATAATAAAAATATAAAAAATAGTATAAAAAAAATATATATAAAAATATATATATAAAAATATATTTAAAAAAATATATAAAAAAATATATATAAAAAAATATATATAAAAATATATATATAGAAATAAAAAAATACATATAAAAATAAAAAAAATTAATATAAAATTTTAAAAATTAATAATAAAAAAAATTTTTAATTAATATAAAATTTTAAAAATTAATATAAAATTTTAAAAATGAATATAAAATTTAAAAAATTAATATAAAATTTTAAAAATTAATATAAAATTTTAAAAATTAATATAAAATTTAAAAAAATATATACATATGTACATATTATATCAATTAAAGATCGAATAATATCAATAAACAGTGTTCAAGAATTCTTTTAAAATAAACCATAATACCTTACTTGTATATTATACTGTTTTTAGGTTATGTTAAATTATAGATAAGTTAATGCAAATCAATGTTTTTAAATCACTTCCAATTTATTTATTTAGGATACTGGGTTGGCATTACTTGGTAAACATTTTTGAAGAAATGTGCACTATCTTGTTTTCAAGATTGGTTCGCGCTTCTGAGAAATCACGTGCCAACAGTAACAGTAACTGCGACATTGTGGTACTATAATTAAACAGTGACCGTTCACGGCAAGTTGTGACTTTGACTGTTACACAGCTTGCTGCGTGAATACTCTATGAAGTGTTGTCAACACGATCATCATCACAAAGCAAAGTAAAGAGTAACAGAAGCAGCAGCAGCAGCAGCAGCAGCAGCGCGGAAACGGCAGCAGCGGAGGCAGCGTCAGTCGCAGCAACCACAAAGACCGGCGAATGAAAATGTTAAAAAAAATAACAAAGATAAACAAAATCGCAGCAGCGAAGCAGCGCAGCGTCGAAGCCCGGCGTGACCTTCACCCAATAAAGCGGCCGACTGCGGTCAGAGTGTACAAAAATTTTGCAACAATTGTGCACGCCAATTTTAATGCCGACTTCGTTTTGTCTCTGTTTTAGCGCTGTCCGTCTATCTCCCCCTCTCTCTCTCTCTCTCTCTCTTACTGTATGAGCTGCTTTGTTTTTGCCCGCCACATTCGTACACACAAGTGTGTGTGTGTCTGTGTGTGCGCGCACAACGTCTCGTGTGCATGCTAGTACTCATTTGCACAGGGTGCTATTCGAATCGTGTGAACGCCTGCAACGCAGCTAACTACATAGCTCCGCATACTCTTTAGAGCAGTGCAGCGAACTACATAGTACGGCAGAAGCCAACAGATCCTGCGAGCCTTTTCCCTTTTTATGAGTATTTTTCATTCACTTAAGGTCTAGTTAAGATGAAGCTTAACAAACTTCACATATACTTTTCTGTCCGATAAGGTTTCGATATTTTCAAAGTCAGTTTAATTAGGCACCAATTAAGTTGACCAACACTGCGGACCAGTGTGTACACACATTGAAATACTATGATGGCAATGCAGTGCACGAAATCAGTCGTTTTTCGTTAATATGTCAATTTAAATTGTTGCGGACAGAACATTTTTATAAAGCATGTGACAAAAGAACAAAGAAGAAAACATTCTAGTAGACCTTGTAGAGACAATAAAACGTATTGGAAAACAAAATGAAGTGAAGTTACCACTTGGAGCCAAAAAATATATGCTTCGAAGCACCTTGCAGATGAGTGCCATGAAAATGTAGTCAAGAAAATTTAACAAAGTCCCGATTGGAATACAAGAAAAGCCGAAAAGTGGGAGGCAGCTGTCAACTTGTAAACGAAAGCCAAACAGCTGTTTTTCCTATCGCAGTCTGAGTACAGTTTAGCAGTGGAGCGCAAATTGGTTTTTATGAAAATCATCTTACATTATCGATAGGAAAAAGCGTAACTGAACATTGGACAAGAATGTCGTAATGATATGAGGTGCCTAAAAATGTCAGATTGATATTTTCGAACTGTCAGATTCATATGATATTATTCGGGGTGTTTTTGAAATGAAAAATGGGCGAACTTGATCACCAATTAATGTAATTTTTTTCCTGTCTAGTCAGTGGGCGTAAGTAGTAAATTTGCAATCAGTTTGCTTTGTAATTCTTGTTACAGCAAAATACAATTCACAATTAAAACAAATTATGTAATTCAAATAAGATTAGAAAATATATATCTTAAGCAAGTTGTAAATTACTTCATAAATATATTACTTAACAAAATAACTTTCCCGTTGGTTTGACTATAATACGAATAAAAGAAAAGTGGCAAAAAGAAAATTTAAATCATATTTTATGAACCAAAAGCTACTTATTTTTATAGAATTGTATGCACTCATTACAATTGTAGCATGAAAAGTGTACAGTTGGCCAACTGAAAAAGTGGGTACAACATATTCTACAGGTCGCAGTATAATAATAATAATAATAATTTAGAAATATTAGAAATATATTATATATTTTTTAAATTTGAAGATCTTAAAACCTATCTAGTTTTAGTCTGCAAAGGAAAGTGCATACGAAGTGCGACTTGCGCAAGCTCTGAATTTAATCAACAAAGACATGAAACAAAAAAAAACAAGTAAGAATGCTATAGTCGAGTATACCCGACTACGAAACTCCCTGTACCCAGGTCAAAAATTTCCGATCGCATCTTCGTAAACTTACACATACACACACACACATACACAAGGGCGCACACACACCAGCCACAGCGCAAGCGAAGCATTTTAAATGGTAGCTGTGCTTCTTCTTCCCCTTGCTGCAGCACTGAATCTTCTTTCGTGAATAACTTCCGTGTTTATTATCCGATCGACTTGAAATTTGGACAGTAGATTAAGAGGGATTAAATTATTAGACATGCCAAATCTTAAAGCTATATCTTGAAAATTGTAACTGTAAAACGGTTTTTATCGATTTGCGGGGAACGGGGGGAGATATCTCAAATCTAAAATAAACTTGACCTGCTCCCGCTATACACGAACCTACATTCCAAATTTGGTGTCTCTAGCTCTTATAGTTGCTGAGATCCTTGCGTTCATACATACGGACAGACAGACGGACAGACAGACGGACATGGCCAAATCGAAATCTCTTTTGATACTGATCAAGAATATATACTTTATAGGGTCGGAGATGTCTCCTTCTGCCTGTTACATACATTTGCACAGATTTAGTACCCCCTTTTTACCCATTTTATGGGTACAGGAGTAAAAAGCACAAATAAAATAAATCGAAAAAATAAATTATAAGAAAAAAGAATACAACAAAATAAATCGCCAGGCACAACAACAAACTGAATGATTGTAGTAAAAATAATAAAAACATGAAAGCTTTTATTTATTTATTTTTTATTATTATATTTTGCTGCTTGTATTCGTTGTGTTTGTTGTTGTTGTTGTTGTTGTTTTCAGCTCATTGAGAGCCGGCTTTTCTTCTTGTTGTTGTTTATTCAATTCGCCGGCAAAACAATTGCTGCTGCTGTTGTTGTTGTTGTTGTTGTTGTTGCATGTTGGTGACACATTAAAAGTGAAATGAAATGCAAAATTAATTGAATTAAGTTAGTCAAAACGTAGTAGTAGGGGCGGTCAAGTGGGCGTGGCCCCCTGCACACTGACACAGAAATAAAGGCAACCGTTTAGAGCCATTCACTGCACTTGATTAGAAACGGCGACAAACACAATTGGATTCACCCTGCGACGGTACCAAGGGTGCCGGAGATACCGATGATACGGTGCTGGAAACGAGGCGGATACCAACAAGCAGTCAGCTGTGTGAATCATGCAACAAATGACGAAATTCCGCTTAGAACATAACAAAATATAGCTGGGTCCAATGAACAAGTAAGTTAAGTGCACTACAAGGAGACACCCTGCACCTAGCTTGCCAAGCACATCTTCGCTGCAAGCAGTTCAGCGGCATTGTAAGCAAGCAGAGCATTTAAGGTGAAGGCTGCGCTGCTGCAGCACTGAAACTAGTTGCCAGCATAACTGAATGTTTATAATCCAATCGGCTTGAAATTTAGAATAGATCGGGAATGATAAAAGAATGACTGATGCATGCCAAAATTCAAGGCTATATATCCTTAAAATTGTAGCTGGAAAACGTTTTAAACGAATTGCGGGGGTGTAGGGTGGGAACTAATCAAAATATATAATAATTTAGAGGGTCGGAGATGTTTCTGCCTGTTACATATTTAATACCCCCTTTAATCCATTTTTTGATTGCAATTTTCATCCCTGGATACCTGTCGAAGTCCGTACACACATATTTGTACCATATGCATTCCAACATTTTTAATTAAGAAACTTTCTTTCATAATTGAAAGGAATTTTAACAATAGGGACCGGTATTTAGACAGATAAATTCCCCTAGTTGCAACTTTTTTAATTGGCTCAAAGCAATTTCAATAAACAACATGGATAGCTAGCTCCGACAGGCGAATTCCCCTAGTTGCAACAAGCTGCCTTCACATGTGCAATAGTTGTGGTTAACATCAGCTCAGCTCAATTAGGAGCGGAATGTTTAATTATGAGAAGCATCCGTGTACGCAGTGGTCCTATAAGCCAACAGGATTCTTGCATTTTGCAAAAAGATAGATCCAACGTCGACAATAGTGGGAGGAAAAGCCAGCCAGGAAAAGACAGCGAGAATGAAATAGCCGTATCGGAATGTCCAAAAAGGAGCAGGACATGCCTCTAAATATTAGCCAATATTATTGTTATTATTATTATCAATACTCGTCTCATATACAAATCTGTCAGCATACTGGTTGGCTTGAGAGTTCCCATATCCACTGCTCGCAAGATATGTTTTTCTAAAAGACTAATTCTTCTAGCAAGGGGAGTACATTCGGATAATATGTGCAATAAGGATTCATCCTCATATGCGCAGAATCAGCATGTCTTGATGGTCACTAATCCCAGTTTACTTAGGTCATTTCTCAGTCAGCAATGGTCTTTCCCATTGGTATAATTTCCTTGATTTTTTGCAGATTATAGTTTCCTAGACGTAACTTGGCCTTTGTCAGGAATCTCAACATTAGTCTGTTTGCCAAATTTGGCAACTCTAGCTCAAAATACAATTTTTAAGATTTAGGTTTCTTCGAAATTGCGGGGGAGGGGGTGGAGATAGGGAGTCGATCTTCACACTTTATAAATTGAGGGTGTACTCCAACATGTGTACCAAGTTTGGTTGCTCTAGCTTCAAGGGTGTGGAAAAAATTGCGTTCATACGGACAGACGGACAGACGAACATTTCACAAACCCAATATACTATTTTTCAAGAATTTCAATTGAGTTCGGATGAAATTTCTGTATAAACAACAAAGTTATTCATACAAAAACAACTTTTCCTTACAATCGTTCCTATGGCTGCTATAAGAAACTTTGACTTGGTGAGTTTGGTTAGGATAACTTAAACGGGCAAAACGAACGAAACTGTGTTAAAAACAATCAGAAACTTAAGAGTAAAGTCGTTCAACCAGGTTAATTCAAACTAGTTGTACACGATTCCCTACAGCCTTTTACTGAAAATAGAATATTAGTCTTACATAAATAATAATAAGGGCGGCCAGTGCATTAAGATCTGTAAAATCTATTGAGCCTGTAGCTCCTTCATTAGCTCAATATCCCTATAAAATAGAGTTATTATACTCGTTTAAAAAGAAAACAATTTGAAAAAGAATATATTGGGTTTGTGAAATGTCCGTCCGTCCGTCTGTCTTTATGAACGCAATTTTTTACACACCCTTGAAGCTAGAGCAACCAAACTTGGTACACATGTTGGAGTACACCCTCAATTTATAAAGTGTGAAGATCGACTCCCTATCTCCACCCCCTCCCCCGCAATTTCGAAGAAACCTAAATCTTAAAAATTGTATTTTGAGCTAGAGTTACCGAATTTGACATACAGACTAATGTTGACCTTCTTGGAAAATCTGCATTAAGAATTCATTGCCACCCCCACCCCCTTCCGCGCAAATCGGCAGAGCTTTCCCAAAAACACGTTTTTTCACAGGGAAATATCTCCTACAGTTTAACAGCTAGAGTCACCAAATTTGACATGCACACTACTGTAGACGCACTGCATAATTAAGCAAAGAAAAAAGTTGCAATCCCTTACCGCTTCCCCCGCAAATGCGCAAGAGCTATATCTTACACACCTGTACAGGTACACTCAGAGAAATAAATGCCCTTAAATGTAGAAAATCGCCATACTTTTGTTGCCAAATGCAGTTAAACTTATATTTTTCTGGAATTTAAGAAATATATTTCGCAAATTTAGAAATTATTTCTATTAAACCGAAATTTTTTCTGGCCTTTAGGGTGAATTTTATTAAATGGCGATTTTCTGATTTCTATGGCATTTATTTTTCTGGGTGTAGAGTCACCAAATTTGGCATACAGACTAATGTTGAGCTAATTGACTGATCAGCATCAAAAAGTTATTGCCAACCCTTACCCCGCGAACGAACACAATCGAAAAACAGACTACTGTGATGTTCTCCCTATCCCACCCCACAAATAATCAAATTATACCGAACTTGAAAGAAGTATTCTGCTGTCCGACTGCAATGTTCTTACTTGTTTTTGGATTGAGGTTTGTCCTTCTGTTATAAGGACATGATTTCCCAGAAGCCTACACCTTTTTTTAAAATTTCTGCAAAAACTACGCTCAGTCAAAAAACAAGGCTCAGAATGGTACATCAGATTGAGGAGCTTCTATAGTGAAACATGTACAATGTACATCATACATACATATGTATCAATTCCAAGGATGTTCCATATTCTTACTGAATAATCGGCGTGAATTTCTTTACAAGTTACTTTCAAATTTTGTAGAACTATGTAATTGAAATAATTGAAGCATCAAGTAGATTTAAATATTTGGAGGGTGGTTAAACCCCCCTTGGGTTTCAGCCCCGCCACTGGAACCTACACATATCTAACAAAAATATCTGTG